>OZ018312.1:13637845-14284114 GCA_963969455.1 Arge pagana | reverse complement strand
ATGATAGAAAATGTGAAGGTGAATAGATTGCAACTTACGTAGGTATGATGAATTACTTTGATGTCAAGGAACTGGATTGTTGTTATTGTTATTGTTTGTCACAGTATTATCGTACAACGTTGTACCAATGCTGACTGTATTCATCCCAGGATCAATTTTTTCCATTTTAGTCCCGTCCGATGCAGCATGACATGTAAAGTGAAGTGGTTCAACCTGTAAATGCAAATAGTTTCTCGTCCGGTTAAAATTGTATCATAAGCGATTCAAAAGTAGATTACTGGAAGAAAAATTGCGTGTGAAACATTCGTTTCGCATATCCAATCTTATCGACTAGTTTGTATTTACCTCAAGAAGGCCTTTTATACTGTGATTCGCGCAAAGAGCTTTAAGTTTGCTTGGTACTTTAAGCTCGCTGGTAGGATGTGCTGGTAAGGTAAGCAAATCTCTCAAATCAATTGTATCCTGAGAATAGACAGAATTGCTAGCGGTAACCGAGGTTGTTGGTTGTTCTCCTGTTACTACTGCTGCGTAAGTTACAGGAATTGAACTAAATTTCGCTAGCATCGGTGGCTCCATGTCAAACAATTCCATTTCAAAGGGTGTATTGTACAAGCCAAACCTTTAAACGGATAAAATGGATATTGTTCGAAATATCGGCAAGCGATAAAGAGCAGTGGACACCGCATATTAGTTAAAATAAACCATACCTTGTTGCTAGAAGGAGGTGGTAAGGATTTACTCTATTAGACATCTCCGCCGCTATTTGTTGAATCAAGTTTATGCACTGTTGCGCAACACTATGATTTCTATCAAGGGGCAATAATCTCGTAATGAGAACGGCGAGCCACCTGAGTGAACCTGCCCATTGAACTCCCGCCACCGTTGGGAGTAGCGTTACTAGAATTGATAGTACTGCTTCGCCAAAGGAATGTGGTGCGGATTCATCCAAGTTATGAAGGCCCCTATAAACCATACTCATAAATTATAATATTTTGATCTGAAACTGATCATCTTAACAATATTGTTCAAAGTTACTTACTCGCTACACAGAACAATCACCTTGACACACTTATGGGCTATACTTCTACCAGCATTAAGAATGCAAGATCGTATTAAATCCAAAAGGTGTGATTGCACGGAACGTATTGTATTCAATTGGAATTCTTTCGATTCCGAATTATTCGGGCCAGTTCGTAGTCTTGTTAAACGTATTGCTACCACCCATATGAGTATATCCAATGCAAGAGATTGTACAACAGGTAATCTGAAAAATGGCTAAAGATTGGACACAGCCTAGATGTTGTGGTGTTAAAGCGTGTTCATAATCAAAACATCGCTAATTTAGTGTTATAATAATACTGCGCTTAAGTCATGAATGGTTATCGCACATACTTATCCGGTCCGCGAAGACAAGCAACATTGAGTATATTATCAATGAATGTTTTGGATTCCAACATAGCACAACGCTGGATTCTTTCATTCGGCATGTTTGAAACATATACTGATCTAACGGTAATAGATATTTCGTGTATCCAATCACAGCCTACGCAGAAAGATTAATTACATGAAACATCAGTCACAAAGCGGTTCAAAAAACTGTTAATAAACAACCAAAGTGTTTTTTATACCAAGAAAGACCGACGTACCCATATAGTATTCTAGTTTTTTACTGGCACCAGCAGCAAGTCTTTCAACCGTTACTCCAGGCAAAAATGGAACTGCCTCGCCAATTTTCAATTTTTTTGACGTGGGAGGTTTTGTTTCCATCATATTCATTCGTGATTTAGTTGCAGCCTACAAATCAAAAAAATAGTTAGAATCACTTCTATGCTCACCGATTCGCAGAAAGAGCGATATATTATTCTGTGGAAATTCTAAAATACAGAAGCATACAGTATGAAGTTTTGAAGAAAAAAAAGAATATCATATACTTCTTCGTCAGCGACGAACAATGGTCGAGTACATACGAGGAGAAAACTGTGCACGTTTTAATTACCCCATCTTTTGCTGGATCAACAAGTGCCTTGATGTGTACGAGTAGAGTTCTAGCTTTAGATCGGAACAGTCGAGGACTGGTGAGAGTTACACATCCTGAGTGATCTGACAAATCAGTACACCGATGCAAATTCATAGGACCACACAATATTTCCGTGTTATGTTGACGTAAGTATTCATCAGTGATTACAGGATTATCACTTTTTTGTTCGTTGCCAATATTGAAGTCTATTCTTTCATCAACAGAATTAAGAGGCGACTTATGATGACCGATACCAGTTATATTTTGCTTGAGGAGTGTCACTTGAATTGTAGGCAATTCCGGACACGGTGAGTGAAGACTGAATCGCACATCGACGTGTCCTATGTTACCTGATGCACTGCGTGGTAACGTCAGTTCAAAGACATGTTCATCCCACGTGGTTCTACAAAACAAAGTAATGAGACAAAGAAGAAAAGGGATATAAAAATGTTAACTATCCAAGCCTGTTATAGTTGTTTACTTTTGATCATATTTTGGTATTTTACGTTTTACTCACGCATCATTTTGAAGTCGCCAAGTTCGGGTATGATGCTGGTCCTCGAGCTGATGAAGATGCTGAGGATAACGCCGTTGTCTCTGTGCTTGCATCATTTCACTCCAGCACGGTGGTACGGTAGCTGTGTACGCTGGAGAGTGTCTTTCGAATCTTGTGAGATCATATAATACTCTCAAGTCCGAATAAGTAAGATTGCTTCTATGTGCTAAGATAGGTTCTCTAGAAAATGAAAATTGTAATGTTAATTTTATCGTTGAATTTACATTTCAAAGTTGTCGCTATGTGTCATCTACTGAAGAAAAATATTCTTCAGACTTTAAGCTGATAGCCTACAAAGGTACGTACTGATAAGTAGCGGAACAGCTTGATGTACTAGGTGCAATATAATCATTATTGCTCATACTGATTTCCGTCACCATATTCACATCGTCGATGTCTTCTTTCTCTTCCGTAGAGTCCTCCTCTTCCATTGTAGCAAAGAAGTGGAGGGTTCCTTCATTTGTACACGCACATAATCTTTCCAAACCTGTAGAATGTCAATGAGAAATAAATGAAGCCCATATCTTTAAACGCAACACACTTGTGAGAAACAAGCCATGGGTCATGGTGAATAAAAAAAAATATGAAAAAAATAGATCAACTCACTGTTACAATACGTCGCAGAAACGAATTTGCCCCATTCTAATTTTGCTTCGGAAACTGTCTTCAGGGAGTGCAGATCCAATAACCGGACAACACCATCTTTGCATACTATTGCAACCTGACCTTTCGGCTCGTCCAAGACAGATGGAACACTCATTGTTGCCGAGCTAGACGAAATGGAACGCGTACGATGTTTTTCTTGTAGGGGCAATAAGACGTGCTCTACTGGAACTTGCCCCAAAGGAAGTTCTCTTTTTACCACAGGTTCTGGTACGAGCTTCAATACTTTTCCGGTGAGGTCAAATGCATAAACCAGAAGGATCGCGCCAATTTTTGAAGGGTTATTACGCGTCTCGCTGTTTATCTTAGCTGAAGATTCTGCTTCATTTTGGTCCCAATACATGTAACTTTTCGACGGAAGAAATTCGGTTTCCTCGTCAATGTCCATTTTATTGGCATTCGATACAGGTGGTGGATCTGTGAGAGCGATATCTGGAGCAGGACATAGAGCAACATAAAGATGCCTTCCGTCTTTTGATGGCACGGCATAAGTGATTCTCTGAATATCCGGAGCATCAATACACAAAGTCTGTACTGCAACCGGTTCGGTTTTCAAACATTTCAATTCATCCAAGGTTTTTTTATTCAAACTTCCAATCTCTGATGTAGACGAGAACTGTTCAGAAGTATTGACTGGATTGAAATTGGCATCGAATGGAAATGGTAAAGTCAGAGGAACAGCGATATTAATGGGTGTTGAGCACTGGATTCCATTGGACGATGAGGCTGTCATTGCATCAAAGTGGGCTCCGATCACCATTTCTGAATCGACATCTTCAATATGTGGTACTTCGTACAAATGTTTGTTGAGGTAAAGTTCTTGATGATAGACGCTTTCTTGACGAGCATCATTCGAACTGGCACTTGTACCTGTCCCCGATATAACCTTTTTCGTTTTACTTTCTTTTGACTCGTCATCTTTTGTAGACTGGGCTGTTTCATCTTTGTGATAAAAATCGTAAAGAATTAGATAGTGGGAACGAGTCGGCGTTGTACACCTATCCGCAACTTTCATTATGTCCAAACTATCGCTCGTCCCGCTGTTTACGCTATTCATAGCTCTAACCAACGACGAAGCTGGAGCCAAATCCGTTGAGGCTGCCCACACATTTTCCAAAGTCCTCATCTGTGGGGTACTGTTAGAAGTCACCGAAACACCGCACACTAAACATGGTCTGATTCCCACACCAGGATCTTCTAAAAAAGTCGTCGATGGCGCAGAACTAATACTGTTTAGTTCATCCGTTTCAGATTTGGGGCCACCCGCGATGGAAAGAGCAGTTAGTTGCAGTCTGTGAGATCCTAAAGGTTTGTATTCGGCGAGTGGATCCGTTTCAGAATCGAGGTTTGGTAGGTATGGTAAGGATAGATTCCTGGCAGCATAAAACTTCATTGGTTCTTTGTTGGATATTTCTTGATCGCACGGTGCCACGTAAAAGGAGAGTTCCCTCTTTGAAAAAAAAAAATTCATTCGATTATTCCGATCAATAATCTAATTGTGATGAACAAAGAGAAAAATGAATTTCACGTAACACGAAAGCTTGAGATGTATGATCATCGTGTAAGAACTACCAATCGCATGATACTTACTTTCAGTTGATTGCTAACATTCCATACATTGACGAGGCCATTGTACGAAGCAGTGACGGTGAGACCAGCGACGTTGGTCGTGCCGATTACTTCCACGCTATCACCAGAGTCTTGAGCTGGGGCAGTGGCAAGGACGACGGAGAGTGGTACATTTTGAGTATATTCTCCTTTGACGAATGAGCAATTAGGCGAATGGCGCTCATGTTCGGACCACGGTTCATCAGTTGGCTCCCAGCAGACCAAACATACTTTGCAGGTGAAACACAAAGCTCGATCATCCCCCGTCGATGTAGAATGGTGATAAAAACCAGCTTGTGCCATTTGATCGGGCAAAGCCCATCTGGAACAAGTGTTTCTTCTAATTTTCGTCATTCACAGTATGATAAAAAAGCTGGCTTAAAATTATAACAATCGATCAGATAACAATTTTATGCGAATATTGAAGGCTAAGTCGCTATCGATCGGCAAGATATTAAATGAATACTTTGAATGATTAGTTAATGAATAAAACATACTTATAATTTACATGGGGCCACTTTAAGAACGTGTCACGTCTAGATGCTTCGCTGCACATGAGTGTTCGATCTGGCACAGCATTGCCTAGCACCATCCCAGGAAGTAGGCCATTTAGTTGTTCGTTGATTGCAGATGCGACAGGCAAGGCTGGGATGCGCCTGTTTTGTCGTATCAATTCTGATACCAGCCCTGAACATACTAACTTCAGAGTACCATGAGGCAATTCCAGACAAACTGTATTCCACTGCAAAACAAAAGAGAACATCACAATGTAACACTATTAAATATTTGGTTTAGCAATAAAAGCATATACATCGCTATCATAAATATTGTACGACTACGCAATACTTCTCACAGGTATGTAGCATTCATGTCTCCGGATTGGAAACACATAATAATAATAATGATAATTACTAAAATACTAATATCTGTGCGTATAGGATGCTTCGTAGATAGACTAATGCATTGTAACTTACTTTTTGTGCCTTGACACCTTTCTTTCGAGATGCTTGAGCAGCTACAATTTTATTAGACAGTTCTTGAAGTACTTCTTGAACATGATCAAGTCCAGGTAGCTCTACACATCTCAGACACAAGTGTAGCAAAATCGCTTCAGAGAGTAACAATTGTAACTTTATGATATCCTCATTACGCGATACAGGTCTCTGTAATATCGTGTCCAATAAGAGAACCCCATTGTAATCACTACGTACACCGATTCCATGTCCATCTGTGTATAGCACTTTATCTATACCTTCCGCTAGATACACTCCCTGCAGTTTTCCTCCTGATTTATCTGTACAAATATGGAAGTATTAGTATCAAGATAGTTTTTCTATATAACGAATAGAATAGGAGACTATGGGTAAAAACACCTCAGGATGAAAATTCTAATTAAAGCATTGATACAAAATTTGAGGTCTAGCTTGTTACAGAGTGGAATATAAGTATCATATTCTTGATGCGCTCTGATCAAGAATGCTGACTAATGTCAGTTGTTATCAAGCATTCTCTGATATAATATAGGAAACACTAGTTGCGATATTAGCTAAATGGTTGTGCGAATTTGTGCTTATTTGGTATCGGTCTGACAACAATTATACGTATCTAATTCTTGGTAGTTCAGTGCACTTTAACTAGAATCTTTTGAATGTTTTCGCATCCGTGCAGTGGAATTTATGGTATTTGCTTCTCAAGCGGAGGGGGGATAAATACAAAAGATGATTAATTGCTTTATACCATGTAAGAGATGGGTACGTTTTTAGTATATTTTCACACGGTGGGAGGATGTATTAAAAAAATTTCAAGCTTATTACTGCATAATAACATAACGCACAACAGGAATGACCATAGTAGCAGCAAATACAAAAGTTTTGTGATCGTTGACTGGTCAAAGTATCAAGACAACATTTTTTACATTTTTCAATCTGACTTGTCAGATATGATCGATCGGTAATTTAAAAATTGATGCGTAGCCAAGAAAACCAATTAAATGTTTTCATTCTGAAAAGATCTCTAAGGTGATACAAGAAATGAGGAAGCAATCGTATCGAATATAACGATGAGAAACTGTAAGACGAGGTGACAGGATCGTGGAAAATATAACAAGGAACATTTATGGAATTTCTACTTTGGAAGTTGAGATTGCGACACGAATGATGAATGCGAAGACGAGGAAAACAAAAAAACTATAATTCGTAGAAACCGCATCTGACATGTCGCAGACGGCACGACCTTGACAATGAAGCGACTATCAAGAAATGACATTTGGATATTCCATTTTGATGAAAACCTTCGATTTGTATCGTTCATCGTGAGATAAACGGACGTGAATTGATTGATGACGATGTGCTTACCCGACAAGCAACTTTTCGCGAGGATCACCCCGGAGTTGACATCAAATACGTATACTTGTTCGCTGCTGGTAGTGATTAATACCACGTTCAAATTTGGATGATAAATTACACTCTTGCACTCGGTGTCCACATTTAAATAGCCATCTTCCTTCAATAACCACGGATCATCATCAGCCATTTTGCTCATACAAATTACGATACTCAACAAATTTTTCTAATGCGCGATCACAAAAAACATGGCGTGCTCATTACCGCCATCTTGGAGTCGAACGTCAGCAGGGCGGTGTGAAGTTGCATGAGTAATCATTCGAGTGTTCGAGACCTCGGACCGCTTCGCCCAATCGTCGATATGTCACGACTTCGATATTTCACAACTCGATATGTGATACGAAATGGGCACACGACACACTTCAGATAATGGCTTTCAGGATAGAAAACTGAATGCTCTTCGAATGGGAGCATATCGAGGCTGCAGGATGTTCATCGATACATCAAAATCGAAATTCCTTCGAGAGATAGATGAATCAAAGATTCTAAAAGAGGGCAGCATGGTTGGATTTTTGAAATATCCACCCGAAGTCAAGTTTTCGATTTGGAAACAGGACTGGAATTTTCGTATTGCTGTTCGCACGGTGACTGGGAAAATTCCGACAAACTTAGAAATCGAAGATTCGATAGTCTCGGTTTCTCCCACTTATCGAAGTACTTCGTTACTGCACAAAGTACAGTTAACATGTGCACAGTGAAGGCCATATCACTATATATTTCAAAATGGCACAATAGCTAAATATCAATTTGAGGGGATAAAAAAATTGAAAATTGTTTAGGAAATTAATATATGGAAGTCACCATGAATCATAACAATTTGAAATTCGAGGGGCGATAAGATTTATTTACACGCTATGACGGGCTACAATATTATAAAATACATGGTGAGTGAAGATTACTTTAGGATTCGGCAGTTTCGAGAGCTGCCCTCTGTTTGGGTCCTGGTGATCTTGCTTCGGGGTACTTGTCGGTCAGAAAACTCCGCAACTCGCCATATTCAGCCAGAAGTTTTATTTTAATTTGGTCTTGATTTCTGAGATACTCTTGCTTTCTCAGATATACTTTCCATGAGTTGTGCTTCGTGAAAAATGGAGGGAACTTCTTTCGTTTGAGAACAACGCGATTTTTCATTACATACTGAGTGAAATCCAATGATTCGTCACGGGAAATCTGATTTGATGTTCTAACGACAGAGGGTGAAGCTACCACTAACGGAAATTCGTCAGTTTCTTTCCTGATTTCAACCAAATGTAATTTTCTCTCTTCTGCTATTTGCGTATGCGTTTTCTGTAGGGAGGATTAGAAAAAATCAACATTTTAGAGGCTGTATCTTCATTGTACTCGTTTCAAAATACCTAATAAATTACCTGTTGTAAAAGCCCCATGAAAAATGCCTTGACAATATGTTGTAAGTTCGTAGAACCTTCGACTTTTGCGTGCAAATCTTTGATACCAATAACTTCGCAACATGTTTTGATGGCTCGATGACAACGTAATCCATAGCCCTCCTCTTTTTTTGACACAAAAATTTTCGTTTTACCAAACTGGGTGTAGAAATCGTGATACACTGAAAGAAATAGAATAAAAACAATGAAAAATTCATCAGGAAAATCGAATTTCCCTTGTTCCATACCTGTATGATTGTTGAAAATATCAATGTACAACAGTTTTTGTCCAGACCGATTTTTAGCTTTCCTCAGGGCAGCTCTGCCGTCCATAGCTTTTCCAAGCGCAAATCCAGCCAGTCCATTTTTATTACCAGTTACCACAAATGAGCTTAGTCTGCGCTTACGCCCCATATTACCGGTCATATTGAACACAGCTTTAGATTCCAAGACCTTCGTATCGAAACCGTCGAAAGATTCTGCAAAGCATATTTTGAAATATGTTGAGATCATTTGGCTGTATTTGCCATTTTTAACATATCAATGCACATCAACCTTCGCCAATAGGGTCAGGAGGTCCGATACTGCGACCCGGAGCTCTTTTTCCACTCCAACCTCGATCAAGGGGATGGATTTTAACTGACTTGAATCTACCCATCGCGTTTCTCAACTTTATTAATTTCGCTTCTCTTTCTGGATCTTCGGGAAGTTGTTGCTGTTGAACTAACTCTCGGCCACGTAATATCGGTACGGTCAAACCAGGCCATAATATATTTGCTTTGCCCAAGCCGATGATTTGGCCCTTGTTCAAATTTCTTCCACCTTTTTTTGACACGCCTTTTCCTCTACCTCTTTTTCTACCCGCGTTACTGACGCTCAATACACCTTTCCATAAACTCTCCGCCGGCACTTAAAAATGAAAAGTATTTCAGATATTATTTTGAGAAATCACGACTTGCGTAAACCTTCAGAACGTACGTTCCGAATAAGTAGAATCGAGCGATAAACTCACGTTTGTTAAAGAAATTCGTGTATCGAACGGCTGTCGTTATTGGAATGCGAGGCTTGAGAAAATCGATGTTCGCAGACGAGCCGAAACATCGGCTCGACGACTCGAGTGCTGAAACTAAAATTCGAGGTTATGTTGAGCTTGGCCTTTTGACAAAACTGAGACAAGTGACCCTACACTATCGTTAGGATGAAGGCACGAAATAATATTGAATCGGATACCATTGTTTGCGACACGAACGTGTTTTACGGCTTTTCCTATCGTTTCATAAACACGTAGTAGTCGACATGCCATCTTGGCGTCTAGCGATGGCACGTAAATAGCAGTGAATATCTATTTTAATGAATCAATCCGTATTCGCCTCATTCGTGTCCAAATATTTACTATGCAACACGTTGTCAAGATATATTTCCGAGTCAATAATATTTTTATAAGTATCTCATAGCACCGCCGTACTGAAACGTGCGGTAACCATTTTGATTTCACCACTGGATGTCGCTAGCGTCGATATCGAGATATAATACAATTATCTTAACTCGAAACTATCTGTTCCAAAACATCTCATCACGAGATACTTTTCTCGCCTAAGACCATGAATTATTCCTTCAGGATCACGATGAAAATATCAATTCCTTAAATATTTCCCCGAAATAATCTATCGCCGTTGATAATTCGTATATTTATGGAAATTTATGTCGACTTGAGGTTCTACTCTTCACGTAGATTTGATCATTCGACACTATGCATATAAAATTGATTCGTATTAATCTATGATTTTATAGTCCAGGCCAAGATTATTATCGTTAACCGTGATTCGTGAAACGGAACTTTTTTTCCTTACCACCGACTCGCTCCGTCAGTATCGTCTGTTTTTTGGATTCACACTTCAACTCTGCATATACGAATATACACGTGCATGGGAAAACGCATCGTGTTTAACTGTTGATTTACCTACATGCTTTGATGTTTTCGAAACTGATGATTTCATTATTTGCCTTGCAAAAACAGGATATACCTACCTGATATCGAAGATACACGATTTGACGTCTGCGAAAAATATAGAAAACGCGATTAGATATATATGTTTGACCACGCTGAGAGAAGTTAAAAACCAAAAAGATGTGTCGATTCGAGGTATTGCGAGTGGCTAACAATATGATCGTTCGAAGTGAACCGTGTTAGAGAAAATGTAAGTACCTACCTACCGACTCCAAAGCATTCGTATTACACCGTTACGTAATGTCATATTTTAGACATTGTATTACATCGCGCAGACCGCGTGATCACACTTGGTTCATTGGTCACGGAGCGAAGGGTTCTTCGTATTCAACGATGCATCTACCAGTACCTACTACATTGACCGGGAGACAGCGCCTCGGTACAGCACCTATCTGTGCTCGGAGACAGCGCCTCGGTTTCGTGCCCGTATCTAAATGAGTGGTCGGACGGGTCAAGGTCAAGGGACGCGCCCGGGAGAATCCTAGATATTCTTACGCGATATTCTCGGACTTTCCGACAACTTTGTGGCTACGCAAGAGATCCGTACATTCTCTCGCGGCGGGAGATATCGACCAGCGTTAGATATATTCGTTATATTCGCGAGCATCGGGACGAAGACTTGGAATTTTGTCGAATCGCTTTCGCCACGCGACAACCCGCGGTTGCCGGATGATGATATTTCGCCTGGCATATCGAGCAAAGGTCAGCGGGAGTAATTCAGGGGAGGCGATCGACGCGCGTCGAATCTTGAGGAGGGCTGTACCCGTCCTCTCGAGGTCACGTGGTTGCGGATAGGTAGATCTGTGGCGTAGCCATGACGATGCTCCGAAGGGGACTTCCACGCCGACCGTCGAGCAGAGGCGGTTGGCTTTGAAACGGGCGACGGGTCCGCCCAGGGAACAAGCATAGGCCTATGGAACAGGGAACCGACGGGGGCCCGAGGGTGCGCGGAGGGAAGGTCGGAGCCAATGCTCATCGGGACGGGGCTGGATTGGCGAAGGAAGAGTCTGGTGGGGAGATTCGGAGGCACCTCTCCACCGAGAGAAGGACCTCTCTCGCCACGCGAAGGGGACAACTCGACTCTTGCTACCAGGCACTTCTCGCTAGTGGGTACTCATCGCATCATCTACTGGTTCGCGAAGCTGGGCCGGGCCGAGCGAACGACCTGCGACGGTCGAGTGGGTCTAAGCGGTTGTGAGGAGTCGTGAGGACTCTCCACGGAGCCCAACAGTCCTCCATTCATCTACCCATCCGACCATCCATCCATAGCACCGCTCCGGCAAGCTTATATCCTGAGAGCTGAGAGTAAAGTTGAGTCTACATCTACCTCACCTCTGCCCGACAAGTCCAAGGACTATAAAGACTCCAGGAGTTTTCAGTCGGCCGCCGGCCGGCCGCCGGCCACTCCTCAGCCAACACCGCGAATCGTCCACTATTTATCTCTCCTCGATCCTCTCTACTCGACGTCGAATCTCGTGGACAACGAACTCGTGCCGAGTGTGATCTCGGTGTAATCCGCGAGGCGATGTCAACGACGCCTGGATTTCGCGGCCCGGTAATCGACACCGTCCCCGGTGATTATAACGATGCGGCTTATACCGAGCCCATCGAGCGACGATAACTGCGTCGTTGAAACGAAAACGTGAGTGATTGTAGAAGTGAGTTCGATCGACGAAGGTGATAGATAACGTTCGTGGTGAAGTGTCGACGCGTGTTCAAATCATTTACGCGGCGTGCAGCCGCAGCGACTGAAAATAAAACAAAAGCGAATCTAGGCGCTGTTGTCACGTTGCAACAACCATGACGGATGCATAGACGCGAACGAGGTGGTACACCTACCGTCGCGCGCGCGCGTGTACCCACGAATATCGAGGTAACACGAAGATGATCTGAACGAACTGTGAAACTGTTGTTCCAAGAGTGTGCCGCAACGATGTTGTTCCGTTCCCGCGAGTGAAGCCGAAACGTGAAAATTAAAGTCTCGTCGCCGCGATGTTTCGCCGTTGCCCAGTGTCGTTTACCTAGCCTGTGACAATTCCAAGCCGTATTTTGCGAAGGCAGACAAAAAAGCAGCTAAAATTTATTCGGAAATGAGCGGTGGAAGCGGGAGTGGAGGTGGCGGTGGCCAGGGTAACAACAACGGAGCGTCGTACCATCAACATCATCAGCATCAAACGCAGCTAGAACAAGCCGGTCTTTTACCGGATCTAAACGGTGTTGACCTGGCGATGAGTTTGTCACCAAAACAGCACGCGTCTCATGTACAGGCCGGCGGTGGTGCGCATACGACGCCCTTCAGCGTAACGGATATATTGAGTCCCATCGAGGAATCGTACAGGAAGTTAGAGCTCGCGGCAGCCGCGGCAGCAGTTGGTGTCGGCGTTGTTACGCATCCCCAAGGCTCCCCTTACGCGAACGCTTGCGGCGGACGGGTCGGCGGTGGTAACGCTGGTAGTTCTAGCGCGAGTAGCGGTAGTCCACCGTTGCACGGAGGTTCGACACCCGGTGGTTCGACACCGGGACCACCGTTGGGTGGGGCAGGAGGTAACGGTGGTATGGGAGCAATGAGTAACCCTTACGCGATGCAGTTGACCTCGCAGTATCAGTACTGCGCGGCTGAATTGTCACCTTATCATCATGCCGGAGCAGGGGTTGGCGGCGGGGCAACAGCCTCGGACCCCATGCGATCCTCTCATCATCACCCTTGGTACGCACCGGCGCCTCCGGCTACGAACGACCCGCGCTTTGCAAGTGAGTTGAACCACCCCATCACCCATCATTCATCGTTCATCGCGACCAATTCCTCCTACCAATCTTCCCGTTACATCTAGATTGTCGAGTAATTTCCGAAACGGGGATCGATCCAATTAGACAGGAAACGCGTGTTTCGTGCTCCGTTTCCACGGAGCTTTGTGAAAGCGGCCGGTTCGCCGATCGTTCCGCGTGGTGAACGTCTTTCAACCAAACGTGGCTACGGAAGTATCTACCTATCTCGGAAATATTTTCTCTTAGGTACCCTTCAACGAACTCGAACTGACGACTTCTTCGAGATGTTTAGATAAGATCTGTTCACCGGTCGAGTACTTTTAACCCTTAAACTGCACGCCTCACAAAAATCACACCACAGTTTTCAGACGTGTTTTGGCCACCGATATTGAATATTACCTTACAACAAATTTATCAGACACAGATTAATACATCTTCTTTATTAATACAATAGGTTCCAGAATTCCGTTCAATTCGAATTTGCGAACAAAAAAAAATCGTGTTTGAAGAAAAACGGAAAAACGAGTTATTTCCCTCAAGAATCAACAACTCACGTAATTGCGAATCTTTTTACCTACAAATTTATCAGTATAATCTTGAAATACTGTACTTTGAGAAAAAATAAATGCAGCAGTGTTACTTTCAAAAAGGGTATTTATTTTGGCAAATGAAAACTCAATTTTATGTTACACGAAACACCAAATTTTTCCACACTCAATTCAATTTACTGGTACATAAATACACCAAAAATACTGCAAAAACAAGAAAAATTACAAACCGGCGGATACAAAGATTTTCAAAATTTATACCATATTAGAGACTACTTTCGAAATTATCTTCGTCTTCTTCCGTTTTGAAATCGATCTCAAATTCTGAATCTTGTTCTTATTCGCTCTCACTTGCTTCCTCATGCTGCCTGCCTTCTAGTTCTTCACGTACCCGTTCGTAGAAATACGTCTACAAGAGCAAGAAACTATGAAACAACGCATAGAAAAAAATCTACATCATTTCAGATATTGAAACTGGACCAAAAATCAATAATATTTCGAGACATTTTCTTTCTCCAAAATCAATCTTTCAGTCACTACTTGCACAACGGGTGTTGGGCGCCCACCGATCTTACATTCACTTCCAGCAGCTGCTGAGAATATACCGACGCTTGGTTGCTTTTTGTTGGACTCTTCATATGTCCACGCATATTCCATTTCTTGGAATGTAGTACAATTTATTGGAGCGCAAAGTTGACCGTGGGTATTTGCCACTCACAGTGAAATTTACTGGTTAACCCTACGGGTTTCTGGAACACTGCTTCAGCCACGTTCCACAGGATCACATTCTTACGGGATTCCAAACGTGCGTCGGTTGTCCACGCCGGGAGTCGAATGTACCGGATTCTTTTGCTACGTATCTTCCTTCCATGTAACTGATCGGTTCTCCGACATCCGGGACTTTTCGACAACGTGAATTCCAAGAGCTTTCCAACTTCCAGCTACGACGTTTGCGATAGCTGCGAAGTGGCATCAAATTATTTCGAAAAATTCATGTAAAATCAGAAACAAATGACGTTCGCGGACGGTACTCCGGAAAAATAGGGGAAATTACACTGGAATAAATCTCGACCAAGGAGTACAAATAAACAAATTATATTTTTACCCTACAAAAATTTGTGTTAGCGATTTTTTTTTACACAAAGTTAGTCTTATTTAAACACACTTAGTGTGTAGTGATAAAGTAACACAGCTCTGTGTTAAAAGTACCTAACACAGACCAATGTTAAAGTGACATTAAATGGTGTTACTTCAATATCAAATAACATTGTTGTGTGCCGAAACGTGGACTGATCGAACAACACCACCGATTGTGTTGAATCACCAAAGTAGAATGTTAAATATTGACCACAAAAATGTGTACACTCTGCACAACAACGGAACATTTTTTACCGTGCACTTGATTTTTTGTTGCATCCAGCAAAAAAAAAAGTACTGGCAATTGTAGTATTTCGAGAAATGGCCACCCGTCGGCGAATTATTTCGATAGCAAGTTTGAGACTAGTTCAAATAACAGGCATGTTTGCCCAAGTCGTCGAGGATTTTAAAAGAGTGAAGGGAATTTAAAATAGTTGTTTTCTATGAAATAAAGAAAGAAAAAAGATAACATTTTGACGAATTCGAACGCGTCTTGTAAAAAGCGATAGATATACGACGCGTCACGTTACTTCTATGGCTGTATGTAAAAGCAAAATATTGGTCTTTCGTTCGATACGTGCAGATAAATAGAGAGGCTTTGCCAGCGGATTGCAGGGGCTCAATCACGTGGGTCCAGCGCAGATGGAGTTCGTCGATGTTTCGATTGAATTTTTCAGAAGATGTGCCTCGGACACACTATCCGCATCTTATCCGGATCGTAAGCTTCTGCCCCATGCCGGCCCCTAAGTTTTTTATTTGCTTAGCTAAAATCTTCCTCAACGTCCAGTCCACACGTCCGTCGCCGCGCCACTTCGGGCGTCTGTATGCCGAGGAAAAAGTAGGTACCGATGTCGGGCAGGGGAAGTAATCGGTACGCGTTTTGTTGAGGCGAAATTTCTCTTAGCTAATTGTTCTCGCCGATATTTCACGGGGTGTGCTAGGAACACGTTTACTTTCGTTCGCTGAACGTCTGTCTGGCTGGCTGCCCTTGGTGCGCTAGGCAGCTCGAGCAAGACGAGGGTCAAGATGGGAGTCGAGAATGATAGGTGGAAAAGTCGATGCTAACGAGGACCACACACGCGAGACGTGGAATTTCACTGGATTTCTTCAAATTAGCCCAAGTTAGGCGCCGTAATTCCAATGCATTCAACCGTCCGTCAATCTCCCACGCGCATTGTTCCCCTCGTACCTTTGGCAACTTCCTTCGCCTCTGCGGGAAAATATATAAGGAGCTTGTCATATCCGTCGTAGGTAAACACAACAAGCAGCCACTAGAACCCGAAACTTCATGATTCCATTCATGATCGTGCTCGTAGACGAAATTGAGCCCCGAATTGGGAGTGCAGCCCGAGTTTATAAAAAAATCTCGAATACGCACGTACTTCGATGCCAATACGAGCCACGACTTCCATGACTTTCTCTCGAATGGTAGCCGAAGCTCGATTTCTGTATCTGCACCGTTCAACTCTTAAAAAATAGAATTTGGGCTGGATTTTTCAGCTTTTTCACTCCTTTACTAAACTTCCTACAACGAGCATAAAAGTTCACTCACCTTATTGCTTACTTCTATAGTTTGCACATTTATAGAATTATAAATAATAATTTATTCAATCTTTCTTTATTCTATTTTTCTTTGCTCAATATTTTGACTCAGCCCAACTGAATTTCACCATTCCAATGCCACATTCACATTCAGCGACTAAAAAAAACCATACACACTATTCTCAACGTTGTGATTATATCTTACGATTTGTCAGCCATTTTGAATTTGGCAATTCTAATGCCCCACTCATATTCAGCGACCCCAACAATTATTACCTATCAAGTTTGGTTGCTGCTATCAAAAGCAGCAAAAATTTTTTCCGCCAATAAAAGTAACAAAAGAATTGCCCCACGGATAAAAGCACCAAAACTCAATTCTATCACGAATAGTAAGTCGAAAGAATGTTGTATTTGCGCTAATTGCTATTAAAAGTATAATCAACGGGTAAAAAAACTATAAAGCTAGTTCTCTAGCAAATATTACAAACAGATCGAGTAATATTTTGATTAGTATTCAGCTCAATAATTTTTTTCCTAACACGTATCCATAAAAAATGTGTACGGGGCTTTTATTCGTGGTATTTTCTTCATTGTGCTAATATTCGTGGCAGTTTTTTTTTAGTCTGATGATTTTATTCCCGTGCAGTCAAAAATTGGGCTATCCCGGTGAACACGGCAACGTTGCAGCAATGTTACCGATTGCAACAGGTAATATTACCTCGAGGTTACATTCGAGTTACATGTGAGTTAGGATTTCCGACTCAAAAATGTAGCAGGTTATATAACGCGTTATATAACGGTTACATGCAAGGTAATACCTACGTTATATACCAGTTATGTAACCAGCATGTAACAAATGGTACGCAACATGTTGCTTCCACGTTACATGCCAGCTATGTATCAGAAATGTAACATTGTGATATTAGCTGTAACTTCCATGTTATATTGACGTAATAAAACGCGTTCAAAGGATTACTCGTTGGAACCGTCGGTATGTCAATGCATGGCAATTATCAGTCGTGCCGAGGCTTCAGAACTTCGTAGAAGTAGGAGAGAACTAGGCAGGTAGGGTAGAGGTAGGCACAACTGTGAATAAAATTCCGGGGCTTTCTCGCGGTGATCGCTGCAAATTTGGTCGGATGTTGGTTTTTTGTCTACATTTACATGGAAATGTTTGGCTTTTTAACGGACCTCCCTGAAGGTTCGCGTCATGACGCAGCATCTCGAGTTATCCGGGGTTTCTAAATGATCCCTTTGTTCCCTTGTCTCGTGCTACCCGTTGGAAGGCAGAATCGGAGAGGAGAGAGAGAAAGAAAGAAAAGAAAACGTTTTTCGTATTATACGTCCATTTCGTTTTCCGTTTACGGGCTATCGGAGCGGTGGGATGGTGAATGCAACCGGCGTTCTTCGTTCCGGTAGCTGAAGAGGATGCCGGAGGATTCCTTCTGCCGATGAGCGTTCTATCGCCACTACGATTTCTCGATTTCACGACGCACCCAAGTGGCATGTGAGCGGCACCGTCGATCTCCGCAAGGAAATCGACTAGTCGACGCCATCGCTGCTGAAGTTTCAGCCTCTAACACGATTATAGTCTCGGTTGAAGTTTCATCAAAGCTCGTTATCTCATTTGCCAATTAACGCGATTACATTCTTCCAGTTTCCCGTCTCATGGGTGCCGCAGCAGCGGGCGCTGGGTCCAACATGGCGGGCTGCTCGGTCGGCCAGTCGATGAGTGACATGGGGAAATCCGCGGGGATGGGTGTCGGCGTCGGGATGGGCGTCGGTACCATGCAGTTCCCTCTGGCCCAGCGACGAAAACGTCGCGTCCTCTTCACCCAGGCCCAAGTTTACGAGCTCGAGAGAAGATTCAAGCAACAAAAATACCTCAGCGCACCCGAACGAGAGCATCTCGCTTCGCTGATCCATCTGACGCCAACTCAGGTAGGTCCAACTTTTCGTAGCTCTTCTGAGACGTAGAATCTAGCCTTCGCGACATTCGGGTTTATGGAGCTACGTGAAAGAAACTTATCCCTCGAGGAACAGGAGCAATGTTCCACGAGCGTAGGGTACAATCGCCAGGAATGGTCCCCTTCTTGCAAAAAAAAAAAGTATGGAAAGAGAACTACAACTTGAAAGTTAACGAATAAATCGTCAAACGTTAGGCACGACGTTTACTCTGTTAGAAACGCTATAAAGATAGGTTTTGCAAAAAAGTGCCAATTCTAAAAATATTTTTTTGCCCGCCTAAAAATAAGTTCGTCCGGAGACGATACTGAGATCACAATAGTCAGTCCGCGAACTTAAATTGTATTCGTCATAATAATTATTTTAAAAAATGTGTACTTAGTAAAACACAGTATCGATAGTTGGAAACTGTTGGAAACCTTCGTTCTAAATTCTAGAAAAGTTCTTCGTTTTAATGTCTAGAACATTTGCACAAAATTTTAAGGAACTCCTAAATCGACCATTTTGCGCTAGTGATATCTTGAATATGTCGCGTAGAATCTTTGTTTCACTTTCACTTTTTTTGCAATAGTAAACCGAGGGAACTAACTTTAGATTCAGCATATCAAAACTGGACGATGTTACTTGAAGAGACAGAAAAGCAAGGGAAGGGGCCGAAATTCGGCGACTGTTCCTCGCGGTATAATAATTGTAACGTAATTATTGTCATATTGCAATATTACGACCGATAATTATTATCGGTCCGAGAGAAGAAAGAAATAAGCATACGTTCCCATGTACGGGATAGAGAAACGTTTTGGGACTTGGCAATAGCCTGAAATTGGAACAATTAATCACAGGCGAGTCGTTGATGCGTTTCATTGAACGGTCGATAAGGGTGGATGTCGATTATTCACTGAAACACACTCACCACACTCGTTTTTCATTAGCTCCACAATGCCAGATTAATTAATAGCAGCAATTATACTTCCGCGTATGTTCTTTTGCTCCTCTGACTGAGAGGAATTCCAGGTTAGGCCAACTACTCTGAACGTAGTTGAAATCATCCTTGACCTTTTTATCCAGTCAGAATTGTGATAGCTAGTCTAGTTGAAGTACCGTGGAAAAGTAGTCGTGGTAGCTAGGTTTTCACGCTGCTGTAACTTTTTTATCAGGCTACAGCTACCAGATCTCAGAAGCTAGAAAGACTAGATATACGAATGATTTTCAGCTCTCAGTAATATTCGTAACAGCTCGAATCAAACTCGGTGCACTGACTTTCAGATCTAGTTACTGCTGCCAAATTTCTCACGTCGCGGTAACAAAACGAGAAAATCCTCTTCAACTATAAGTGATAATTGTAGCAACTTCAACATTTTTAGAGTTTCGTATTGCGAGCAAAGATTGGGATTTCGTGTCTCGAATGGTACTCTCGGATAGCGTTTCGGCAAGCGAGACGAGACGAGAAACTGCCGATATCGAGACTCGCTTCGAGCAGTTGAACATTGATTGTCATCTTGGTTGAAAATCTTGTATCAGCGAGGCGTTTCTTGTTCTCGAATTTGACAGTCGAGCTAAAATCTCGACTCGATATTGTTTACACGACAACGCGATCTTGTTTCCCCGACAAGGCGATATTCGAGCCCCAAGTAGGAGCAACTACAATTTCAAGGCTACTTCCACCATATTTTCTTGGTATAGTAACGAAATTACATAGTCAAGGAGAATTTGAACTACGTGACCAAGTCATTGATACCAGAAAGCTCAAGTCGGTTACGGTAACTACGTTCACAGGTGACTCTTACCAGAAATCTGGTCGCAGTAACTAGAAAAAGTAGTTCATTGTGCTCTTCTCGACTAACTTTTTTTTCTAGTCACCCTGACTAGGTACCTACCATTTGTCTTGTCAGTGTAGAGTTCAACGCGTGGGATCTGAATTTAGCGGTTGAAAAGAAAAAATTAAGAAACCAGAGAAATAAACTTGGAAGGCGCAACGCGATTCGACTCGTTCGATGCTAACAATAAGTAACTAGTCGACGCGTTGGTAACCGCGAACGCGACGAACTAGGGGATGGGGAGTCGTTTGTCTTGGAGATTGAGAGCTCGATGAAGCGATGTCTGATGCTGTTTCATGGCATTAACGTTGGCAGACAACAATAAATAATTATTGTCGCCTTCATTGCTGGCATCCTGTACTCTTCGTCTGCCATCTCCCCTGTCTGCCTGCCTGTGTACTACGAACCAACATTCCCATGTATACCTCTATCCAATTTTCTCTCTCCACCACCCACACGCGTACCTACTTAGAGAGGCTTCTGCGACGAGACGACTTTATTACACGAGCGAATACAAACACGCCGCTAGCATTAAGCAACTAATTCTAGGTCATTATAGAAATAATTATCTCGCGTTTGCACGAATATTCAATTGCTGTCCCAAGATCCCCTCGTTTCGGTGGGATTCGTTTTTAAAAAATCTCTCTCTCCCCCCAGACTAACAGGAATAAGAGAATTCGAATGCGAATGCTATTTTTTGCTACGCAGTGTCGTATATATTCGCATAGTTTTTACGAACGTCTAAGGTCCAAAAGCGCTGTTCTTACCGCCCATGGAGGATTTTGATCCTCGTCTCTGTACAACTTCGAAGAGCTCGTTTGGAGCTATTTGTCGACGAAAGTTGAAGCGTGTTCGCCGGACGCTCTCGCCCGGGCCTATTCACGGACCCGAGAAACGCGAGTGCCATCCAACGAACTCGTTAGGTATTCAAAATTATGGCCGTCATCGTCACCAGCCGCGCTACCTATTGTCGTTACACCGACGGAAGTCCTCGCGGAATGCCTGATTGCTGCAATCACGCTCGTTTCTTCCGCAGAGTCCCGATACCCCTCGATATACCTACATCGACGCGAGGTCCTCCGTTCCCTAATTCCGCATCTCCAAGCCTGCGCATCGCGATTCTGCGACAACGATTTTTCAATCGTTTGTTCACCATCCATTCGCGTGACCCTCAAACTTTTCATCGCAGCATCGTTCGACGGAATATCACCCTAAACGCGCACACAAAATTCTCACCGAAAATTTAAACCATCTCTACACAAAGTGTACCTAATAAAGTAATAGCTGAAAAAAAATCACTGATACAAAATTAATCGTAACATTAATAATGATAACAATAATATCGCGCATTTTCGTGTGTACAATTGAATTTGTCTCGAAAACTATCAGCTCTACGGATTTGGCTTATGGGATCTTTTTTGTAGAAAATTAAATTTCCACCAAAAAAGTTTTATACAATTTTGCTGCCAAGTTAACGGTTTACGAGAAAAATTGAAAAGACCAGAAAATTTGGGGGAAAATCGAGTTTAACAGTTTTTACCGCCGACACGGGGGACAGAACTCACATCAGCTGTAGGCACGTTTAAAGAGAAAAGATACCTCTACAATTTCCACCTATGATGGAGAAAATAACGTAAAGTAGCGGGAAGCTGTAGTGGTTTGAAAAAAAATATTCTAGATCTACGCGTCAATCGAGTGGGAAAATTTCTACTCGAAATCAAAATAAAGAGCTCATTTTTGGTGAGCATTTTCTGGATACGTCTCGAGTAATAGCTCGTCAATGGAGCGGAAACATTTGAGTCGCCTGCCGTATCTACATTCGCGTGCAAAATCGAAAAATTTAAATAAATTCCGTACCCCCCGACCAGCAGCTGCGTCGCAGCGCGAGTAACAGTAACGATAATAATAACAACAACAACTACAACAACGGTAATAACAATGCCGAAGTGGGCTGGCAGTAACAATGACGCGACTGCACTTAAAGTAACAATGCGAACATAAAATGGAGGGTCGCATCTGTGTCTCGCGCGCCAACGCTCCGGGATCTCGTCGCTCGTATCCACACGTCGCTGAGTTACGTCCGTGTGCGTCGTTCGCGTGCACACGAACGTTTTTGTACCATGGCAGACGTCCACTTCACATCGCGTCCATCCTTTTCACCCTAACCATTCGTGAAATACTGGTAGGTTTCGCTATGATACGTAGGTATACCTGCCTAACGACGAGGCCTTGGGCAGCTCTAATGACTCGTCCGGGCGAGTACACGATTAATAATGCAAATTCGCGACGCTTTGATCCCGTTTGACAATTTTCATCGTACCTGCGTCAAGTAACGACGTTTCATAATTCTCGAATAAAGCTCCATCCGCGATTCTTTTCTCGACCCATCCAGAGATACTGCATCCACGAGCTTGCAACTCCACTTCGCAGTTTGTAATACTTAGTCTTATGATAATACATATATATATATATGAATGGTTAGATAAATAACTAGGCAGACATCAATAACGAGGGTAGCTACCAAGTAACTAATAAACAACTGTTTACTGGCCGTAATAGTTGAATATAACATCAGCTGCACATTTAACATAAATTTCGTGCAAGATAAAGACAGCGACCTAGTCGGAATGGGTGTCACGACGCCGTTATAAAATATCACACAGTTATTGATAATACTACGTGCTTTTAGCACAACATTCAAACCTGATCATACAACTAACAAGAACGCTTCGTTGTGGACCCAAATTATGCGTTGACCTTGAAATTAATCAGTGAAAGACCGACTATACATATCACGAGTTCGAGTATGATAACGAGACGTGTGGCGTGAATATCATTGACACATAGTACAGACAACTTCGATCCGGGCACCTCGATCCGGATTCTTAGGTCGTCGGATTCGCTCGGCAAGAGATGCAGTACCAAACGTCCGAGTACCAATTACAAGAATCAGGACGCTTGCAGCGCGCGATGTGTTTCGGTCGCGTGCCCCGCAGGAAGAGACCGGATTTCGGTTTTCACCCGAGCAACCGGGTTCAGGCAGCGGTGCCTGGCGACGTATCGGTACAAGTAATAGCGGTGGGGCAACGTGCCAACTTCAATTTATATAAGCGCCTGTTACCATATATATGTATATATAAGGGTCTGTTCCAAGGTCGCGAAAAATCGCGCGTGGCTCGGATTGTCCTGGGATCTATCGATCCGTCGAAACCAAGGTTTGCTTCTTGAAAATGGCGCACCCGAAAGAAGACGGGCGTCCGTTTCAATTCGCGGTGTGATGAGAATAGGGGAAAGTGGGACACGACCCTCCAAAATTTGGGAAAACCAAATATTTGTTCTTTTCGTGAAAATATGATAACTTCCATGTATTCCCTTATTTTCAAGATGATTTACGATGACCGGAGCGTAATGGACGACCCTAAAAAATTAGGACCTAATATTTCTAATTATAAATATTCCTAATATTTTTCATTATGTTTTTCTGATCGGGAAGTTTTTATGACTTCAACCATTTGAGTATATTTTTTATCGGAATTTCAGAGAAATATTTTTATTTTTCCTAATGTTTTCGAAATAATTTCCTCTCATGGGAAATTATGGCTTTAGGGCGAATTTTTAACCTATCAATCAAGAAAATACGTGATTTAACTTTTATAAGGTATAATTTATAGATAAATGTCCCGAAAAAATGCTTTGTACAAATGGAAATTCAAAAATGTTGAACAAGTAAAAAATAAGAAAATAAATTATAGTGTAGAAAAACTGGAAAGTTTGCGGGGAATTTTATAAAATATCCGCCGCGCGGACGTTCGTCATTTCGCGTGTTGGAAATAAATATCCGAAAGGCAAATCGAGGGCCGCGAGGGAGCAGAGCCTACAGAGAAAGGGCGGAGGATACCGCGTTACCACTTCGCGCACGCGAAGTTGATTCGCGTCGGTTGATCGCGCGCGGGGGTTCCCGGTGTCCCGCGAGACTTCCGTCCCGATGGAAAGGTTCGCGGACGGGATCGCGTGGGCGTATACGCCTCTGTTATAAGTTATAATCATAATAATGGGTTTGCGTAGCGACCCCTCGAGTTTCGCCCGTGAAAGCAGCGCGAGACCGTAGCCGATAGAGCAAACAGCAGGGAATACGAAGCTCGGACGTCTTCGGCCGAAGATCGGTCGCGTGTGGATTATTTGTGGAGACTATGAAGAGTAAAGAAATACGTATGCGGAATCACGTCGAATTTCGTCGATCCGCGACGAACAGCGCGGAGCTTGCAATTAAACGGAAAAGATGTGCTCGGCGGCAGGGTGAATCGTTTGCGAGGATAACGAGGGATGAAAATCACGGATTTACCTGTTCACGTTTCAGTTAAGCCCCGCGGGTGTAATTACGTGACAACTGGAAGAGGCGTGCTCACCTATCTAGAGAAATTGAAAGTGTTCTTAGGGTATGCGGAAGGTTGATGAAAGGAGGATGAGCAGCGTACGCCTCTTTGCCTCCGCAATGTATGCACCCTTTCGCCGCGAAAGTATGCATACCGAAGAGGTGAAATTCAACGTTGCGCGACCTGGCATCCAAGCGAGCGAGCGAGGAAAGGAGGCAGAGGCACCTGTAATCTGCATATACGTCTCGCGACGAGGAGCGTGCAATTACGTTGGCCACGCGTTGGCACGGGGTATCTTACCTATACAGCGCATCGCGATGATTATACGAAAGCACACGTTGTGGGAAAAAAGGCGTGAAGAATCGGAATCAGAGTCACCCTTGTTTCCTCTGTACTTCCGAGACGGGGATTCCCCGCTGTCCGGCTAATATTCCCAGTTTTCCACTAGAACCTCGCGACGAGCGGCTGTCATCTTCGCGTGCGCGACACGTATACGGCACACTCGCCAAAAATCGCTCCCTGTTGTAGAAAAAAAATGTGGAAAAAGAACTAGCTATCACTTATAAATTGACGAAAAACAGGGCGGAAAAGAGGCGATTACGGCACAGGCTGGAACTACCTCGAGCCGTAATCGCTTTCCGCCCATGGTGCGCACGATACTTGTTGTCCGCACTGCATCGAAAGATAGCTTTTGAGTGCCTTGAAAATTGGCTAAAATTTCCCGCACATCTCAACTTGTTTGCGCGCTTGATGAGCCCAAGAAGAGCACACCGCCATTAACGTCGTAGATTTGGCCAAAAAGTTCGAAATTACGATTATAGATTGATTTGACGAAAATAGGACTTTTCCGCCCAAGGGCCGTACTTTCCGCCCTAGGGCTGGCTTTTCTGCCCTAGAGCGTAAAAGAGCCTCTTTCCGCCCGCATAACATGCACAAAAAAGCGCACTTTCGATGCAGGTAGGACAAAAAATTTGTTCTATCGTTTTAAATCATACGTCCTAACAATTCATTTTGACAAATCTGTCGTTTCAATCGATATTTAATGAATGTCGATGATATTCTTGCCAAAAAATCACGATGAACGGTTTTTGACTTTTTTAAATATCTCGTCGTAGAAGAGGTGCTTCACTGCTGCTTTTTTGCAATAGCAGACCGAGATAACTAACTTTAAATTCGGGATATCAAAACTGGATGACGTTATTTCGAGAGAGATAAAAAAGGTAACGCGAAATTGCTGCATATTTTCGGGAGTGAAGAATATCGGACGGCGATGGTGAACGATATGTTTGTAAATCTTGAGCAAATTGAGTATTCTTATCGAATTTCAGCCGTGACGATTTTTTGCGAAAGTGATTTGCTCGAGTGAAACAGGTTTATTTCATTACTCCCCACCTGCCCCCGCGCTCCGAAAAGCACAGAGCTCGGAGTGAGTTTGAACAGTGCGCGGTAATCGGCAAGTCATCGGCTTGATGGCGTTCGGTTAAAACAACATTGCGAGGAGCCGCAACGGAGCTTAAGCCAAGGGCGAGGCGAGGGAGTATCGTAGGGGTTTTCGAAGGGCAGGAGCCGGTGGGTATTTTAAGGTACCACTTAGCACGGTCAACACGCGCCAATCAACGAGCCTGATCATAATTTCATATTATTCCGCCCACGATATATAATTATATAACGACGTAGAGGCTCGATAAAAACTAATGACTGCCACGTGGTCCCGTCTTTTCACGGATAAACGGTAGCATCCCTCCCGATTTGCTGGCTTCGAATTTTCCCTCTTCGAAGAGGCGAAGATTCGCACACGGAGCGAAAAATTTCAGAGATTCGTACGGAGAAACGGTCGCTGAATTTATTTATTTATAAGGCAAACACGAGAATACGTTGGTGTTTTTGTTGTAAAATGGACACTTTCGAAAAGTCTGTTACCCTCGAGTAAACCTTGCTTTCAATTTATTCAGGCAATTGCGTTAGCCTAACTCGATCAATTGATGTCTGCTCGTTCACCCTTCGACTCTCCATAAACTACCCACCGCGATATAGATCTCTCTCTCTCTCTCTCTCTTTCTCTCTCTCTCTCTCTCTCTCTCTCTCTCTCTCTCTCTCTCTCTCTCTCTTTCTCTCTCTCTCTCCACGAGCCCCGAGGTCTGGGTAACACGAAGTGTTCGCAACGTCCCTTCATGCGGTTACCCTTCGCTAGGCAATCCAAGAGATTCATCGCGATTTAATAGAGAGATCGCGTATCATTCATCGTTGCGTTCGTATCAGTTGATCTACCGCGTTTGATTCGCGATTAGAAGACGCGATTATCGGGGTCGCCCTCGTGACGAATCTGACACGAGTTTACTACTCACGTACGTTTCAAAAATCTCCCACTCCGGCGAGAAGGTACCAGCGATGCATTTGCTTACTTCGACGCAATTATTCGTGTTCGGACTAAAGATAAGAATTGGGTTATTCTTCCGATGCAAACGGAATCCAAAGCCAACGGCAGTAAATCCGTGTGACAATTTTACGTAAATTGAGCAAACACTGTTGACAACTGTTCAAAGATACCAGGTGTAGAAAAGTCTCAAGTTAATTTGAACCTCTATACAGGGTGTCGAAACTTAAACAGGGCATCAGGACATCTTGTGCTATCGAAACATAGCTGTATGGTTTCGCGGGGAAGCAGCAGTTTGATTGTGAGTAGTAATGCTCGTGAGAAACCAAATATATGGAACTACGTAGGATTTTTTCAAAAAAATCAAAAATAGATTTTTTGGCAACACGCGCAATTTTTGTTTCGTTTTTCGCGAAAAATTCCAACCTAAAAACATTGATAAAAAAAAAACGGTTAACAGTATCGAAAAAATTCGACGTCGCGCCGCAGATAACAGTGTTACAAATGTGTGGTATGAATTTCAAGTCGATCGGAATAACCGTTGTCGAGTTATCATTCCCGCAAACTCGAAAAATGTAGTTTCGAAAAAACGCGTTTAAAGCTTTGACGCGGTTTCGGCGATAGAAAACATTGAATATTCGTAGCTTACCTCGTTATACGGTTAATCGGCGATTCCTGCTCCATATTGGGCTCGTTCCTCGGCAAGTTGCTGGTCTTCTAGAGATAATCTTGGCCTTCTCCGCGCTGTTCTGGCCTCTTATGACGGTTCGTTCGCGCGTTCTTCAGCAAGCGATATACGCTATTCGTCCTCGGCATTGCACGTGTCGTAACAACTAGGTCCGATGGTCGCGTTTAATACGTGTAATATTAACAAAATACTGCCATAGCCATCGTTGTAAATACTTGTAGCGACGCGAGTAGCGCGGAGCGCTGCACAGTGCGATTTAGAAAAAATCATATCTTCGTCGATATCGTAGGTACAGACTTTGTTTTGGCCTCAAAATTTTCCTCAACGTTCACGCTACTAGAAAAAAAAATAGAACAAGAGAATCGATTTTCTGAAAATCTCAGGGTGGTAACCGCTTAATTTAATTTTAATTTTAATTTCGATTTTCGAGAGAAGAAATCAAAAGTGTGAGACGAAAGAAGGTTGCGTATTCCGTGACTCGTATGTGAGGCTTTTTCAAGTAAGCAGCGTGCGGTTTGGTCCAGGGTTATCGGGCCTATCGTCAAAGTCAACGAGTTTTACTGCACTTCAGTGGCAGAAGAGTATGTGACTATCCTCAAGGTTCGCCGCGCGGTAGTCAGAACAAACAGCCGGTTCTCATTTTTTCACATCGCGTCTTCGGCTACCCGCGACGAATGAATTTAGCTTAATACACACGTTTCGACCACGAAGAGTACGAAATGCACGGATATAACGCGCCATTGCGTGTACCTATAACAACTCAGCCGGAAGAAATGGGCAGAAAGAGTCACGTTCCTCCTAGAGCAGAGCATATCGCTTCACGTAGGCAACGAGGTTCGGGCGAACCTCGTCCACGAACAGCAGCGTTGAACTCACAAACGAGAGGCAATGTTGACATACCGCATTGCTGCGAAGAATCGAACAAACGAACAAACGGCCGTTGGTTGGCTTGAAATAACACGTGGGTCGTGACGGTTCTCGAATATCTTCCTCTCTCCGCCCGACGAAGACGGAGAACCACAAAAGCCGAGGAGAACAAAAATGCCCGGAGGTCAGCCCAGTGGAATTTGGATTTCCGATCATTTTCAAAGCTGGAAATAGAATTTGGCAACGTTCAATTTGGCCGATCCGGCGAAAATTAGGCCACGTGACGAGAAGCGATGGAAATTGGCAATTGAAATAACCAGCCCGCTGATTTAATGACAGAACCTATTATTATCAATAGAATGCCTGATAATCAATGATCTCGCGTGGAATTATCGCTTGGAAGATGTTGGCCGATGAAAAGTGTGTACCTCCGAGTCGTACGCGCACAACGAACGTTTCACTGACGCACGATCTCGTAATTCCATGTCCGCTTGCTGATTTCTAATCATCCGAACTTACCATTTTTGTCTCCAAATGTATTTACCATCCGATTCGTTCAGCTGCAAAAAAAAATCAGTGCTCGAATTTACGAAGAACGCTGCGTCGTTATTGTTTGACGATTTCTCGAAATGTATAAACATTAAATTTAAAATACAATTTATATAGACGTGTATAATTTACGACCAAAAATTCGATCAAAAAGGGCAGTTTGGTGACGTCACTTTGCACGAAAACTGGCTTCTGGTTGTGAGGGCTGCAAAAGTAATATCAACGATTAATTCGGGGGTAATAATATTTATTTACGCAGCTCGATACGATTCAGGGAATCTTTCAGCGTATACCTCTCGGCGCGACGTATCGAGGCCCTTGAAATCTACGAGATAAAAAAGATTTCGATTCGCACGCCCAATTGAGCCGGGAATAATGGTGACCAGGGAACATATGGGCCGACGTAATTCCCCGTAGCTTGCCCTCACCACTCGTATCGGCGAGGAAACCCGGGGCCCAGCATAGCTGTGGGGGCACGCGTTTACTATTGTGGTTAGTTTTGTTACCATCGCGAACCGTCTAATTTTTTTTCTTTATATTCTAATGCGAAATATGCGCGTGCTCGAACCCGACGATTTGTCTTATGGACCGGTAAACGTACGAGCTATCGCCGCAACTATCTGCCACTCTATCGCGAGTGGAGTGGGTTTACCGACCTATTCGGGGTCCAGCCATAGACAACGCGTGTTTGTAATTTAATTTTTTTTTCATACGAAGGGCCTCGTGGTCCCGCGCGCGTTGCATGTAGGTACTCGTTACACGCTACGAATTACATGCGACCCTGACTACTTGACCATTTTACGCTGCGATGCACGTTCCGTTTATATGTACTCTACTGCGATGTACTTCTGCATAATGAAACAATAGACATATTCAAATTCACCACAAAAATCATAATTGAGTGTTGGGAAAATAAGAATAGTGCATGACTATTCGAAATAATTACCGCTACCAACAATTTCGTATATCAAAACGCATAATTTTCAAAATAAATTCCCTAGTAGAATATCGATCTTGGCGCAAGCTGGATACCACACAGATTGCTACTCTTGTATCTTGGCGCAACCTAGCCAACATGTATTGGGCCAAGCTGAGCATGTTACGCTCTCTACATCTAGCTACAAGATAATTGCCGGAGCTAGATGCCACACAGTTTGCTATTCTTGTATCTTGGCGCAACCTAGCCAACATGTGTTGGGCCAAGCTGAGCATGTTACGCTCTCTACATTTAGCACCAAGGCAGTTGTCGGAGCTATCTATACAACGATTTTTGTAGAAAATTCAATTTCCAACAAAATCGCTGTTCGCATTTTTTTCGTAAAGTCAAATGCTTTGGAGGTAACAGCAGAAAAACGATAATTTTGGATGAAAATCAACTTCAGTGATCTGTACCAACACATCAGTATAAGTTACACTTTCACGGTACTGAGCACTTTTGTAGATTGTTTAATTTAGAGTAAATCAAGCCCAGAAACGACGTGATAGCATAAAATGCGGCTGAGTTATAGGAATTTAAAAAAAAATCTTGATCTACGTGTATTTTAAATGGAAAATCTTTTCACGCTCACAGAAAGGACTCAAAATTAATATTGAGACTTGTTCCCTTCAGGGAATTTTTATTGCGACATATCCAACAAAATTTCCGGTGGGGACCAAAAAAAAAATAGTCGAAAAAAATCACCCTAATCAGTTATACATTCTAACTAACTTGAAAACACAAAATGCACCATTCGAGATGAATAGACGAAAAAACTGTGATTTCGATGATTGAAGAGGCAAACTAAAATGGCTATGTTTTTGGTTTTTCGCGAACGTGGTTAACGAAGAGGGGTTTAGAATATTCCAAAGCTCGAATGGGTGAGATACGAATAAAAGGTGAAATAATTGGAAATCGAAGATTTGGTTAACTAAGTTTAATTAACGATGAAAATTTTATTTTCCATGACAACGAGCAAAATATCGATTCGTTAGAATTTCTAAAAAAAAAGTTACTCGCGTCGAGGTTTTTTTTTGTTGTTGAATGTTTTCGTATACCCATGACATCATCTTTCTCGAGGCTTGTTATACGTGGCACGAGGATTACAGCCGAAGAGAAACGCGAGTTTTGTTAATTTATTCGTGAGATTGCGAAAGAAAAATGATTTTCGGTCACATGGAGTCGTGATTTGAAGAGCGCATCACTGTTTTTCTACGGTAGTGCACCTTGTTGTTGTAGGAATAAATACCGGAAGAATTGAAAATGTTAAGCATTACGCAACTCCAGTAACGCGGAGGTGTTTTAAGTAGGACAAAGTCCTCGCAGCGATAGATTCCTTTTTTTGTTAACTTTTTTTTATACTCAATCAACCGAAGCGAGGCGCGAGATGGACACTATTTGTCAACTACTCGAGTGTACCAATCCTGGGAGAGCTGCACTTTCTCTAAAAACGCAAATTGAAAAAAAAAAAGAAATATCTGAATATTTTTCCTCGGTTCGTCCTCGCGGCAGTAACAGTGTCGCTCATCGGCTCGTATCGTCTTCTCTGCAGTTGGAGTGGAGGACGAAAAAAAAAGGGAAAATCGGAGAAAATGATCGGACACTTCCGTATGATTTTGTCTTATTTATTCGAAACTCGACGCGTCGATTCGCGAGAACGTCTCAGGTAAAAGTCTGGCTAGAAAAAATACTAGTCAATCTTTAGAGCCGAGGAGGCCCGCTGGGAGCGTTTAACGCGGATTATTGGATTAGCGCCCCCCTCTCTCCTTTTCAGCCTCATCTCTAAGGTTTCGAAAAATTGTCAGCCACTAAAATCGGATTTTGGTGCGCCTACGAAAACACAGGGATACCCGTGCTACCTTCCGGCGTTTCGTACCCCTCATTTACCCCTCGACTTTACCCAGCCACGTCTACCTGGCAGGTTGAAACGGACGCGATATAACGAGACGTGGTTAAGATTTATGCTCGGTAAAAAAATATCGCAAAAATACGTCTCTATTCACCATCTTTTTTTTCTGTCAAATTCCAGGTGAAAATTTGGTTCCAAAATCATCGGTACAAGTGCAAGAGACAGGCCAAAGAAAAAGCGATGGCGGAACAAAACGCGCAAAATCAGGTAAGTCCGCGAAATTTATTTTAAATAATAACAACAACAACAACAACAACAACAACAACAACAACAACAACAACAACAACAACAACAACAACAACAACAACAACAACAACAACAACAACAACAACAACAACAACAACAACAACAACAACAACAACAACAACAACAACAACAACAACAACAACAACAACAACAACAACAACAACAACAACAACAACAACAACAACAACAACAACAACAACAACAACAACAACAACAACAACAACAACAACAACAACAACAACAACAACAACAACAACAACAACAATAATAATAATAAGAATAAGAATAATAATAATAATAGTGACAAAAATAATGATGGTGATGATGATGCATATTTTCTCGAGGAAAAGTTCGATTGGTCGAACTGCAAGTTGCTGATTGCCGCTAAATTGCGACCCTCGTCTCCGGACGTTCGAGGATGAGTGCAACGATAATTTTGTTTCCAGCAAGGTCAAAATCGTGAGAGTAGAGAAGAAAATGACGTTGGGCGCCTGTTGACAGCTAGATGTAGGTGCGCTTTGATCGGTGAAATCGGTGATGAACGTTGTCTGGATTTTATCCGATGTTCGTGTGGATGCGGAAAAATGTCGGGTTTTCACCCTAATAGATAGGTGTGAAAAACTCGAATGGGGGTGATGAAACAATGAAAGTGCCAGCGCGGGAAGGGTGTAGAATAACGGAAAAGATATTAGAAATTCGGAGCGTGCCGTGTCTCGATCTTTCATGCATTGACGCGCGATCGTGACGCAGGGAGCGTGACGAGGGGGAGGGATCTTGGTGAAATTCTAAAGTCTGAGTGCTTTGTGATCGAGACTGAAAAGATATAAAAGATATACCCGGAGATCTCCTTCGGATATTCTAATACGCGTGTTATGCAGGATCACGTCACTCTTCGACACAATGCATTATCGAAAACCCATCATAGGTGGGTAGGTACATATCGATGCACGTTCACGGATTCGCAATCTTATCTCAACCCCGCAACTACGTATCAACGTGGTATCCATCACCATTCCACTGGAATGACCTCTGTTCGTTCGGGAAAACTACTTCGGCTAGATGTCTCTGACATTTCGCAGCACTCGTATTCCATACCTGGTCCACGTCAAAGCTTACTTCACGCGTCGTCGGGTGATTTTCGTGAAAAAAAATTACACAAAAAAAGAGTGTCGACACGTTAAACGAGTCATCTCCACGACTGTTACGGTTGTCCTAATTTCTGCGCTAAAAAATGTCGCTTCGCGGCATCTCACGGTCACGGACCATCTGATCCGTGTTGCGACGTCAATATTTCTAATTTTACTTCGCCCTCGACCGTTCAATTAAGCGATTAATCTACTCTAGTTTCTCGAATTATTTTTCTGACGTCGCTATGATAGAAGTTGACATAAAACCTGTTGGGCTACGTAAATTCACTCTTAAAATATATCAACACGATTTTTGTCACTCACTTTAATCGATATGTATTAACAAAAAGAGGCAATTCTTCGAAAGTACGCAGCTGACTTGCGTTATCCATTTCATCGCAACGAATCAAATTTTATGAGGTAAAGTATAACTGTAAATTCGCGCCGAACTACGATTATTAATTTTCATGCATACTGAAAAAAATGACGGACTTTTTTTGAAGAAAAAAAAATTGATCTTTCTCAGCGATTTTTGCGATAAAAAATGGAGTAAAAATGAACATTATCACGGACCGTAGTTTTCCTTTTTGAAGATTTGCCTGTTTCGCGAATAAATATCGAGTGAAATGAACAGAAAAAATACTTGTTAATATACCTTGAGAGTGTATCTATCGAGTCCAACGACTCTTGTCCTAATATCTATCACAGCAACGTCACAAAATTTCTTAAAAATAGCTTTTTTCGGACCTCTGAAGCAGACCAATTCCTTGAAATGTATGTCAACGCGATCGTAATTCCCTGATAGCAGATTATCGCAGAATACACTTTTTCGCGCTTCAATTATCAAATCAAGCTTCAATTGTTTTTTTACTGTTAACAGTTTTACTTTGTTTCTCTTATGTTCGACGGTGCTTGGTGCGGATGCCAAATCTCATTTATTATCGTGAAGAAACGAGTGGAATAACGTCGTTTGTGCGCGTATGGGTATAAAAAAATGGCGAAAAAGGGGGAAATTTGTTTGAACAATTTGAACATCGTATCGTGGTGTTTTTTACCGTGCTACCGGGCAGATAGGTATTAGTCGTAGAATCGACGTGAGAGCATGCACGTTTATGCGCGAGAGTTCGTCCAGAGGGGAACAGCTTCTTCCACTGTACCTACTAACGAGGGAATCATATGGGTCGGTCGCGAAGCGAAGGTTGGAGATGTGGATCTTTTAGTCGGGGTTAATATTGAATGACGTTTGTCTCCCAACAGAGTTTGACGAAACTGTTTTCATGTTTGGGCGTCGAGGCATTGTACCGGTGTAACGAAAATTCTATCGCTCCCGCCCTACTTTCAGGTAGGATCAGATTCGAATCAGCTATTCTACGAGATCAAAATCGACCCACTCGACAACACGTTGCGTTAGTTTCTCAGAGGCGAAGAACCGTGGCTCCGGGACCTATTATTCGCAGACGGACGAATTACCGCGATATAGACGATTTTTTGACAATTGCGCTCGTCCATCGCAAAGTTAGGATAAGAATTGAAATATACTGAAAGTAAAAAAAACGTTTTTTCCAAAACAAGCTTTTATTTAAATGGGCTAAGAAATATAAAATTAACTTTACCAGCTACTTATAACGTCGTTGCACAATTTATATGTCTTGTCTATTTACTTAGTTAGAAAGTTTGAAAAATTAAAAGCAATCGGATCAAGTTATTTGATTTACTTGTTTACCTGCGACAAGATTTTATATCACATAAATTATGTAATCACGTTATAACTCAACGGTTAACGTTTTTAATGGAAAAATTTATTTCATTCTGTTTAGCCCATTTGAATAAAAACTTATTTTAAACAAATTTTTTACTTTTAATTTATTTTTTAATTTTTAGCGCACTTTTTATGACTGGCAGGTTTCTCAGTCCAAGTCTGATGGTTGCAAAGTCGTTTGTCCGTTAGCTTCGAGCAGTCTAGCTCTCAATGAGGACACCGTCCAATGATTATAGGGAAGCATAAAAAACTTAGTCCGCCATATTGGATTTAGAGTGAGGTCACTTGACTTTTAAAGTTGTTTCCAGCAAGCCATTTCATTTTTGGTACCCATATTGTAGGAGTGCATTAAAAATAGCCAGCCTGTTTTTTGTTTAATTTTTTTTTTAATTTTTGCCAACCATGCAAGGTCATCCAAACTAAGCGTGTAGGGTGAGCGGGGCTAAAAGTTCGCGGGGTAGTTGTTCCGATCAAAATATGTCACCGAGGAAAAGCCATCGATATATGTAGCGAATACGTTGTAAAATGAACAGTTGCAGCGTTGCAATCGGTCGAAGATATGTGCTTCGAGATTAAGTTGCAAGCTTCCACCCGACAAACGTGCATTGCGAGTTGAATAATAGCTTGCGAACTGGCCGGTCTCGCAATTAGTCAAAAAGCTCATCGCTTTTTTGCGGGAGGCACGGTCGCCTATTTAAAAAAAAATGTGTTTGTTCTACTTTGTTTTATAGTATAGAAAAATATAGTACAGAGTTGAATGATTTTTTTCGCCTCTTCTGGTCCCGTTGGTTTCGTAGTTCGAACCAAATTGCTTTATGGTCGCCGGTCACGTTTGCGAAGAGAAACGCGAGTCTATTTGCGTGTTATAAATTGTTGAGTAGGCTCTTTCCAGTGTTGAAGAGAATAATTCCCACTCGTTGAGGAGTTTTATCCACTGATGTGTCCGAAAACGCGTGATATCCAGAACATTTATATTGAAATAACCGTTACAAAAACTGGGACAATTTTTCAGCCCGTCGCAGGTGCCGGAAAAATCCTAAAAAATTGTGAAAATGTTGGTTTGCGATCACAAAACTGTATTCCAAAGCTCGACGTTGTATCTTGAAAATTGACGAAGATGGCTCGCGCCGTTTCCGAGCCGGAAGTCGGATCGGGTCGACGATGAAACGTGCACATCTTCGGGGTAAGAAAAAACAACCCTGCAAGTTTCATCGAAATCGGTTCACCGGTTTGGCTGAAACGGTGCTTACGAGAAATCGAGGGGTCACACGCGACGCTCTTAAAAATGCTGGAAAACGAGTACCCAGCTGCGAAAACGTGCACTCTACGTGATTTCCGAATTTTTATTCGATCGCGCCTATAAAACTAGCAGCTCGCGCAGGAACATGCGACGCGAAGCTACGAATTTGATTTTGGTTTTCGCTCGGCAGAACGACGGGCAAAAATCTGTGCTGAGACGAGCGTTCTCCTACCGCGAGGAAATATATCAGTGGTATTTTACCGCTGCGAAGCAACCTTCGACACAGCAGCTCAGATTTTCTCCTCTTTTCCCTTCATTTTTTCCCTCTTTTTTTCACTTTATTTTATTTCCCCCTATATAGCGGCGGTAAAAAATCTCGAGTACCCGAGCATATATACGAACGCTCTCGCTCGCTATCGCCCTCCGCTTCCCACTTCCTCCCCTTTGCGTCGAAACGAGCTCGACGAAGGCAGCGGAGAGACGAAACAAGAGAAAGAAGGGGAGAAGAGAAAGAGAGGGAAAAAGAGGGAAAAATAGAGAGAGAAAGATAGAGTCGCCATCTTGCCCAGGGTACAGTCACCCCCAGCACCGGCACCACCACCTGGTGCAAAAAACAGCTGAACTTTTCCCCGCGTGCTTTTTTCCAACTGTTTTCTTCCCAGCTAGCGAGTATTCTCCGACCAACGAGCAACGTTGTCCTAAAATTTAAGCACTCGAATGATTATTCGCGAAAGCACGAGAACGAGGGAGCTGCGCGCTGACATTTTGTTGTTTTTTTTTTGGCCAACGTTGATATTAAGCTCGCGACGTTTTATTTGGCGCAGCGAATCCGAGGTATAGCTGTACAATTTTCTGGGTGGATTTCACTTCGTTGATCTGCTTTTTATTCCCTTTCCTCCTTTTTTCGTCAACTGCTCGAGCGTTCTTTCGAAATTAAGCTCGGCTAGAGGGATGAAGGATCAAGTGGCTCTGAAAATATATAACGTTGATGTACAAACTCAACTTTTCATAACCGCGTGCAGACTTATTTTATTTTTCACCGAGGACAACGTCTGCGGCTCGAGATTTTATTTCGGGATTCTCTCGAGTGAACGGGAGACCTGTTCACTTTTTTACACAGTAGAACGCACCTCCGTCGTGTCGAGTAGATACGTAGGTACGTATAAAAGACGGAATGATTCATCGCTGAATTTTCTCGCCGCCGAGACGCAAGGGGCAAATTAAGATCTCCAGCTGATCGTGGTACCTACGATTTTGAGAAACGAGCTGCTCGACTAGGAGCTTACATCTCGCTCGCGGTCGAAAAAGAAACCTTTTTTTTTACCAATGTGTCCAAACTCGTAACTCTCTTCCGTACACCGAAGAAAAAAAATGTGTTAATCCCAAGAAAGTTGAATATCCTGGATTTTATTTCCTACTGCCAAGAAAATATTTGCAAAAACGAGTAAGTGTTTGATTGTACTTAGAGAATCGTGGTCTGAAGGGACAGTGGATAGAGAAGAAAATAGCTTATCTTGCAACAACAAAATATTATCTTATTTTACATATTATATTTTTCTGAGTAGAAGTTCTTCTAGACTTCTAAAGACTAACGAAAATAATAATAATAATAGGAACATTTTATTGAACCAGTAATATTCTCATTATTTCGCACCTCTCCATAAGTATATCATTTCCACTTATGAATATTGTTACTCGCATTGTAGTCACACACGGGTCTGGATATACCCAGGAGGAAAGAGGAATGTAAGGCTTGATACTCGAGTCAGAAGTTGAAAAATATTTTTTTTTCGATTTTTTATCATAAAGTAACTCGTTTTTCACCAAGAAAATATTTGCTCAAATTAAACAAACATTTTTCAGACCGAGACTTGATTCTCTTGAGAGAAGTTAATTTTGCAAAGTGTCTTCTTCACGCAACTAAAAATGTGTTTAATTTGCAGGCAAGGTATTCTTTATTCTTAGGGCAACAAAGTATTCTTCCAGCACTATACAAGTACGCTATTTACTGTAGCCAAGTCAAATTTACTTGGGGTTAACACATTTTTTTTTCAGTGTAGTAAAGGGTGTAAATTCAAGTATTTTTTACATTTTTTAAAGGGAAAATATATTTATATAAGTAGTCTATAATATATTTAGCAAAGTTCTACGTGGATGAAATGTGATAAATAAATTGCTCGTACCTTGCCAAGTTTTCAGAGAATATTTGTGACACGTAGTATCTTAAAAATCCGTCAAAAAACGAGAAATCGATTTTTTCGCAAAATTCCAGCTACGTGTAACCCCTTAATTGGTTGCTTCTTCGGATGAGGGGTGGAAAATGCTTACGTATATTTTTTAAGAATCCAATAGCTCGAGAAGAGTTCTTGCTTCTAATGGCAGCGAGCTGGATCGCTAAAAATGGTTATAGTTTGTTCGAAAGAAATGATTCGCCCGTCGGTGACAGCGGACCGATGGGAAGCGAATCCTTTGCGAAGGTAAATGATTTTCGCCGGAAATTCATTTCAATTGGCATCGCGCTAGTCGCGTGACGCGGACTCTCGTACGTTTACGGCGCAATCATCGCATTGCGATTGTGAAGTGCATCGCTGCACTCAATCGGAAGGTTTATCTCGGCACACACGTCACTCATCTGCCACTTACTTCGTCCAAGTGCATATTAATGCGAACCCGAGCCAAAGCCGCGCGCACGCCCCAGATCCACCTCCGTCTGTCCCGTAAAACGTTTACGCAGCACCGGTTCACCAAAAAAAAAGGCAAAAATCGCGTCCCATTTTTTGCAAATAAATTTGTTGGATCCAGTATTTTTGAATTTGCCGAAACTGTCGAATAATTTCGAAGCAACGGCGATCGAGCATCGCGAACGCGAGGTTTAGTTTCCGGGTCGACGAAGAAGTAGTACGAATCGGCATTTCGTACGGCCATTCTTCGGTCATCGAGGTTATTTTGCGGATCGTCATTGAAAAATCAAAAGAGAACGTCGCGTAGTACCGAATGTTGATACAGCTGAGTGGTTTGGCCAGGTAGCCGAGCTTCTGTTAGCCGTCGCACACACCGCGCAATCTGACATGACGCGGGATTTGAATTTGTGACGGTAAACGAAGCAGAAGCGGAGAGCAGTCTGCGTCGGATGGACGGTAGCAGCGTCTTGAACGATTCGTTTTAACGCTTCTTTCAAATCACGAAGTTGTCTTTCGGCCAATATACGCTGATAGAATAAACGAAGGTCCGTCTCGTTGGCAGGTCGTAGGTACCTATGAGTTGGCTCCTTCCCGAGCACAAGACGCTCGGATGATTGCGCAAGATGCGCGACTGCTGCTGCCGTCCGATGGGTCACGTCGAGCCGAGCTGTTTGCTGGATACACAACAGCGGTTGGACTAAAAGCGGTGCATTCTTTCGAACCGATCATCTATTGACTCTAATTACTCATTCATAGGAAACGCGTTTGAGCTTCATTAGACTCGAGTTGTACGAAACGAGACTTTCCCGCGCGATAAATTAACTCCTTCGCCTCGAGTTTCGAAAACGACGAATTGTTCGTGCAATAAAGCTAAATACGACGTTAAATCACATTCTAGTACAACGTTGTATTACGATATAATAGGGAGACGTGGGATAATTGGAGCTTCGTATGCAAAAGCAACGAAAAAAACTAATTTAATTATCTTATCATATTTATTTTTAACACTTCTTCACTTCGTTTGTTATTTATCTGCGGTAATTAACACGAATTTTTGTAGTACGTAACAAAAGGCTTCGAAAAACTAACATTTCAAAAATGTTCCCTTCACTCCCATCACTGCACTAGTCGGGCAATGGGAGCCACAACTTTCCCATCGATATACACTTTTAATGACTTTCGATATACACGATATATAATACACGATGTAATCACGAAAGCTCTACTCCTGTATTAGGTACTGGTTTACTTAACTGAGTAACCAATAATCAACAAAAATATAGCTTTCATCATTTACCCGACTGACGTGTTTCTAAACAGAAATTTCATTTAATTAGGAACAATATAATTACAAAATAGATACAATTAGAAATAATCATCTAGCCCACTTACGTTTAATCCGCAAAAAAATCTTTTCGCACTTCAGGAACACACAGCAGTCAATATCTAGGTTGTCAAATAAAAAATAACGAATGTATTGTAAATGTGTGGGGATGAGACCTGTGACAGAAAGGGGACTGCTGATAAAAACCAAAAACCAGCAAATATTCGTAGTGCTATCTTGTCATTAAACAACATAAATAATCTCGTTCTGTTCGAAATACGAACGACTTCCTAAATTATTGGGATATTGTTCGTACAAAAATACTAAAATGGCGATTAAAAAATGAGAGAGCGGGAGTAGGAAAGTGAACATGTGAGGTTTGGGGTATTTTTTGATGCGAAATCAAAAAAACAAATTACACTAAAAATTGTTGTGAAAAGGATATAATTTTTTTGTGGATAGAGAAACGCTCTAATCGCCTAGCACTATAAAATACACTTTACCACGTATTCTTATAAAAATCGGTCAAGTTTTTACGTAAAAAGATATTATAATTGCGGTCATAATAGAAGGCTTACTTTCTTCTACATCTAACCATTCTTCAGATTGGTGTATTATAACTTGTATTTTCTCCAATCACCATAAAAACTTCAAGAGAAAAAAAATTATTTAAAAAAGTGAAACTAAAATTATTTAAGCATAGTGTTACTACTTAAATTTTGTCTGACAAATGTGCACATAATTATGTGCCTCGTGATGAGCTTCTTAGTCGAGGAGCTACCCCTACTCGGGATTGCTCGAGAAATGTCGTGCTTCGCGCGAAACGGACTTGCGTTCCAGTTTGCTCGTCGTTACGTAATATATCACGATGCATGTTATCACATATTCGCGTGAAAATATGTTTGGTCCGCGTGGATCCTCCCAGTTTCTCGTGTCCAAATCTAACGGTTTCTCCCGTAACGTTTCAGAGCGCGAGTTCGCCGCGAAGAGTGGCCGTCCCCGTCCTCGTGAAGGATGGCAAGCCGTGCGGTAGCGGCGGAGGCAACGAGGGTAGTCGCGGCGGCCCGAGCGCGGCTCTGGCGAGTCCGGCACCCCACATGACCGCTGGTTCGAGTCCTCACGGGTCTCATCACGCAGCGGTGGTCTCTCACCACTCGGTGGTCGGTGTCAGCCACGTGATGTCGTCGAGCCAAAGTCTCCAGCACTGCTCTTACACGCGTGCGGGTGCGCAGCAAAGCATGCAGCAGCAGCAGCAACCGCAGTGCGGCGCGTACCTACCATTGCAAGGACGCGCCTGGTAGTGCGCGCCATCCGCGGCGGGAGCTGCAGCCTATGGCAGTCCCCCCGTTGCTGGCCCTTGGGCCCTCGCCGCGGATCCAGCCGCGTGGTATGCTATACCCGACGACAGTCCTTGAACTTCTTACTTCTTTATGTAGATATACGCGTGTATATATTTATTTATACAAAAAAGAACAAAGGATCACGGAGTTTGATGTCTCAAAGCTTTGATCGCGAGATCGCGAATAACGAAGTAACGAGTAAACGGGTAAAATCCGTTGTTTCACCTGCCGATCGTCCACCATCTTCTCTCACCGTACTAATCGTGCACATACGTACATATATGTAGGCATAAATATGGGGCGTTCCACCCGAAATCGAGCGATTTGAAAAAATGTCATTTTTTATTTCTTCTATTTTTTGACTTTGTTTGTAACTATCGAAATGAACGGTTAGTCGTTAGGTCTGCTTATAATTTTCAATTTATAATCTTAAAAGCCTGTTCACGAGAACCTGTTGAGATTATTTCAAAATGACTGAAAAAAGCATACACAGTGCCAAAAATTCGTATTCGTCATAATTAATGGAGAAAACAAAATTTTCCAAGTGTTCAAAAATCGAGAAAAAAATAGTAATCATACATTTCTCACGGTCGGATCGGGCCAAAAAGTCGTTAAATGGGTAGCTTGTGATGGAAAAATTAAAAAAAAAATCGAATATGGATTCATTCTCAAAAAAGGATTTAAAATTTAGAACTTAAAAATATTTTGAAAAAACCTTTCCTATTTTTTGTTGTTGAAAAGTACATGAAAAACGAAATTTTTCACAAAAGAGATATAATTTGGTCCATTTTTCAAGAAGTTATGGGTAAAAAACTGAAATTTCATATCTTTTTAACGGGTGATCAAATGAATCTCAAAATTCACGCGGAAGGTTTTTTCGAAGGGTACAAAAAGATGTCAAAAAGTTGAGGAAATCGAGAATTGAAATTTTTTCAAATAGCCTGATTCGGCGTGGAAGGCTCCATATATGCATACGTATAAATATTTACGGGCATACATGCAGAGAATTTGCTGCACTTACCTTGGAATGTTTTCTTGCTGGCCACTCGAAAACGAGGCGAGACTTCGAAGCTCGCGATGCGGGTGGAACAGCTGATTTGTGACTCGTCGCTTCGCAGTTTTCGAGATATTAGACAAATGATGTCGTCGAAGGGCAGAACTTAGCGGCTGGTCGGTAAAATCGTTCCAACAAATTTACTGTACGTACAATTGGCTGTTGCAAATTCGTAAACACATATATAAATGTACGCTCCAGGAGCTGTAACCGAGCGATTCGTCGATTAGCACTCGTTTCGGGCGTTTTTTATTGAGGTAGGTACACTGTAACGAATTTTCCGTCGAATTTAACACAAAAATGTGTAATAACCAGTTTTTTTCTTACACGAAATTAGTGTTACCTCAACACGCTCCGCGTGTCGTGAGGCGAGTAACACGAACCAATGTGAGAGTAACATCTAAAAAGTGTTACTTGAGTATGAAATAACATGTTTGTGTGGCGAGAAGCGGACTGTGAGAACAACACTAATCAGCACACTAAAATGTTAAACATTCTACACACAAATTTTTACACTTCACACTATGACGAACAATTTGTACCGTGTAGGGGAGACCGAGGGTAGTTGGAACAGAGGTGAGTTGAAACAGCATTGATTTTGCTGTAGTAAAAAATTGTTTAAAAATTCGAAAAAAAGGTAATAAATTGTTCTTATTCTTAACATTTTTTTGAAATTTTAAACAATTTTTTATCACCGCGAAATCAGTGTTGTTTCAACTCCGCTCGGTCTCCCCTAGCTACAGCCTTGTTCCTGCGAGAATGTTAGAAGCTTTATTAGAGAAACGAAACGATGAGGGATTTCGATCGGGCATCGAAACGAGTGCGGATCGATCGTCGTTCGCGTCTTAGCATAGGTAGGTACACTGAAAAAAAGGATAGCTGCAGTAATCATTTTCTGGGTAGTCTCCGCATGCTAGATGGTTGTGCTCTCTATCCTGGTAGTATCGCGAGTCGAACCATCTTGGATAGGCGCGGCAATTATCTGTCAGTTAGCTGGCGTTAGATGGGGACAGTGGCTATCAGGGATACTAATGCTACGTATGCAATAGATAGGGATGCCAGCTATCCCGGGATTTTAGGTCAAGTCGCCCTGCCAAAGCGAACGAGTAGTAGAATTGCTCTGGCTTACCATCGAATATCTAAACGTACTTTTCAAGGTCACGCTGGCTTAATTTTTCTTTCCCCCACTGATCCATGTTTCCAACGCGAATTGAAATTGATAAATAAAGGCAATAGAGAAAACCATGCGCGCATATGATCGCGACGTAGGCACTCGACGCACCATTCACGCGTATACCGCGCACTGACAATAATTATTTAGAGCGGTAGATGCTCCTAACGCGTATCCGCTGGGATAGGCGTGACAGATATTTAAGGGATCGCTCGAGCGCCAATCTTGATGCTTACCACGGCTTTCCCGTGCAACCTTGCTCGGAAGCATTATAATTTGGCGCTCGCGGCCATACGGATAGGGACAACGACGATCTGCCGATGGCCATCCAAAGGATGCCTGCTGCAACTATCCTTTTTTCCAGTGTATATAGAAAAGAAATGACCGTAATTTCGGGTGAAATGAATCGCGGTAATAGGATAACAAAAACTTGCAGTCTTTAAGACTCTGTAAATAAATACCTACATCGTAGTTGTAACGCGGGTTTCATTGCCTAGAAAATTCTTCGAGATGCATACATTACACTTTGCCAACCGATATCTGCTCTTGTTTTCCGCTGATATCGCATCCGTGCATCTCTGTCGAATCTCAACCAGTCCTCTGCTTCATCCTTGGCCCAACGTCAGCGTCTTTTACGTCGGACAACGCGACAGCCCATTTCCACCTGGAAGCAAGAGATAGGTACAAATTAGTGAAATCTGACGTAAAATGAGTCTTCACTTTCGGTTTTGCTGAAACTTTGCCCACGTCAATTCTCTTTAATAAATACGGTGCACAAAGATGTATCTAAACGTTGGCTAGTACTGTGCATATAAATAGCTATTAGTTAGCGGTAATTGAATAAACTAGACGATAAATATATAGTGTATATAACGTCATTATATGACGATAACGATTAGTTACGAGTGAATCCTCTTCATCGAACGCCCCGGCGAAATGAATTATTTTCATCTCCACGTCGATTTGTGAAACGCGCAGTGGGGTGAAACGCGGCGCTGTAGGCGGCGAGATTTTGCATCGGGCACGACTAAAATAACAAATTGCGACGACAACAAGATGACAAACGTAATACACTTCGACGGCCTGCAGATTGTTCGTAAGAGACGAGGATTATTGTTTGAACTACAGATACGTATGATACGCGGTTCGTGTAAATACAACGTACCTACGATAACCGACGAGTATTCGTCCAAAACGCGGACGATCGTCGTTCGAGATTGTACCAACGAATTTCTAAGATATTATTATTATTATTATAAAATTGAGAAGGGATGTTGCATCATCATTATACATGACGTTAGAAAATGATTATTATTAATATTATGCTAATAATAGGAATGAAATCTAGCAAGTAGCGTGTGACGGTGACAACTAGAGATTATTATAATAAAGTTTTGTAAATAATAAAAAGATATTAACAGGAAGAAAAATCATTAGAATTTCATTCAAGTCGACGGAACGCGAGTAAGAATTTTTCACGGATTCGCGAATCTCGTGACGCGGGGAGAATGATTCGGCATCGAATACCATCGAATAAAAAGCTCCCCGGTCGGGTCGATGTACTTTTCAATATCTTGCAATAAAACACAAGAACGTTTCATTACAGGTCTCGTATTTTGATCGTTGCTTTTGCCAATAAGTTCCAGCGCCATGGCAACCCCCTGGCGTTACGGACGCGTATAAAGCGAACCCGACTTGCTTCCTCCCTCTGGACCGCTCGGCGGGGAACGACTTAGGCCAACGATGCAACGCGCGCGCGTATCAACTCTCCTGGTCTCGTACCTACACTCCGTTCCTCGCGTTCCCGTTCGCCATCTCCCTCCGCGCTCGCGAAGCGGTAGCCACCCGACGGATATTAAGGTAAGCCGATCTTCCGCGATCGAGGCTTACTTACGAAGCACAGGTTACGTGCTCCGCGCGTCTCCGCGATGACTGATCCCAAATTATATACGGCCCAGGGAGCGAGGCACGCGATTCCTATTAGTCGAGTACCTACCAAGCAATTATTTCAGCTTTAGCTCATATTCGTTAATAAGTATGCCTAATTGCTAAACGCCGATCCCTACCAACTATGAACGATACTTGACCTGTAATCCCGCTGATAATTTGTTATTGCGCCGGTTATCTTACTGGCAGCCGAACCGTAACACGACGAACTTGCTCTCCGACACTCGTTAATCATTGACAACGACACTCTGGACAGTAATAAAATTAGTAAAACGATTTTTTTATCTCAAACGGTTTTATGGAAAAAAAATTTATGGCGTGGATTAAATTATGGGCATTGATCAGGCAGGAAAAAAATCGCGGGGCACGTGAAATTCTCATCAACAGTCAGTTTACATGCTTACTACTCAGGTTACGATAAGCCCCACGATTTTATTTGTTTGTCTGATCAATGCGCCAGATTGACGAGAAGAGTGGTGTGTTGACCGGTACCTAAGACCTACCGAATTATTTTCCAGCATTGAGTGGATTATCCACATTTTTTTCAATAAGACCGTTCAACCAGACAATTTTTCTTCGCTGATTTTATTTTCAATTTTTGGTTTACATTTCGCTACTTTATATTTCTCATTCGATTTAGTTCCGTAACCGCCATTAAAATTCCGTAAAACCGCACTGTTTGTAAATGTTATCAGCCTTCTGCTAAATAAAATGACAGCCTCTCAGGATTTTCCCAGCGGTGGCTTTTTTTCATAACTGCGTGACCGACCCCATAACCGTTGCAATTTCAAAGATAGAATAATGCACTAAAAAAAAAATCGGTAAAGTATGATAACAGCTTCGAGGGTGAGTAGGATTTTTTTCTTAAATCGCTGGCGCGTTGTTGAAAAAAATGTTAAAAAATCGCACGTAAACTGTTAATATGAATGGAACTGTGCAATATAAGATAAAAGGCATCTCACGTACTGTTCAAGCTGTTATTATACTTCATCGTTTTTTTTTTCAGTTCATTATTGTTGCTTTGATACAGCAGCAATTATGGATTCGTTAAATGCAGTTATGAAAAATAAAAGACGGCACTGGGAGGCCGCCATTTTGTCTAGTAGAGTTCTAATATAATTTATAAAAAGAGTTCAATACTCGTACAATAAAGAGTTCGTTACCAAATTTCGATGTGTTGTTTAGTTTCCGCGAAGAAAATTGCTCGGCTCTTTGATCTCTGTAAAATGGTTTACTTCCTTAACGTTAAATCATCCATATCGTCGTGTGTCCTGTGATTGTTACTCGCAATTGTGTGTGTACCTACACAGGTTGGGTAAGACGGGATCGTGTTACCCAATTATTACTTACCTACTTGTTACGATAGATCGCCTACGATCGATAAATATATCGAATGTGGCGTGTGGCAACGCAACGACCAGACGATGTACATACCTACCTATATAGGTACGAATTAATTTCGGTACAGAAAACGATTTTACAAATTGAACTGTTGGTATAGTAATCGAGGCGACCGCGAGACGATCGATTTAGGGAAGGATCGCCGTTGAGGTATGTCTAATAGGCGAGTTGTTGTTTGGATGGTCGGGAAGTTCGATGACGCGAAAGATCGAGCTCGCGTGTCTTCGTCGGAACGTGGATACTTAGGTAAGTTACGGACGGCGCGTATAATCGTATCAAACAACAAATCGGAAGGCCACGTGCGGCTGTCATCGGCACGAACAATTTTCAGCTACAACTACAGCCGAGCGTTGGGCGTAATGTTGGTAGCTAACGTCGGGTACGGATACGCGAGGAGGCGCGTTTTATGGGGTGCGAAGCGTTATAGAGCGGTGTACATACGGAAGAGAGATGGTAAGCACCGTGGAGCAGTTAATAAATATGATAATACGGGATAACGGTGGACAACGATATGGGATTGGATGGGGTCCGCCGTATAAGAGTGTCCAGCGTGGTGGCTGACCTGTCACTGACAGAATTTCTGCTCGTATGTCACGCAGCAGCAGCAGCAGCAGCAGCCCTCGCAACGCGCTTCCACCGCCGGAACGAACCCCGAACAAACCTCGACGAACGGCGTGCAGAGCTCGACCCTCGCGCAACCTTTCAAATTCCCACTTTGCGCTCGACGAGGTGTCACTCCTGATGTGGGATTCTATTATCCGATTTCTCGTTCACCTTCGTGTTCTCGCATAGGTACCTCTTCTCTCCTCGTTCGATCATTTTATCGAACACGCCAACTCGTAACGATCATTCTCATCGTCATCATCGTCGATACAGACGTCTCGAGCTGTTGGGTACTTGTTCAAAAGATGTTCGTCAAATTAAAGACCAAAACTGTGTTAACGCTTGTTCTTCGCACAAAATTAGCGTACACACTTCGTGCGTAGTGATAACGTGGCACAGCTCTATGTTGAAAGTAACGCAGCTCTGTGTTAAAGCTAACGCAAACCGATGTCACACGGTACCTAAACAATTTTTCGTTATTGTGTAAAGTGTAAAAATGCGTGTGTAGATTATTCAACATTTCAAAAATGTTACTTGATACTCAAGTAACACTTTTCAGATGTTACGCTAATATTAGTCTATGTTACTTTCAACATAGAGCACGGAGTGTGTTAAAACCAGAGTTGCGAACAATGCATTACTTTGGTAACGATTTACTTTGGTACTCATTACACATCACACTGCATAATGTAAAATGGATAAGTGCTCCACTACAAATTTTAAAAAGTAATGCGCAATTGATCTGTGGCCCATTACAAATTACGAATAAAAAAAAATTGCAATGGAGAGGATGCTACTACTAATAGAAAAAAGGTCCTGCTCGCGTAATGATTCACGCCAAAATAAAATAACGAGATAGCAACGTGCAGGTTTCTAGTTTGTATGCTTTTATTGCGTGTGGAACATTTTTTATTTGCTTATACTTATTTGCCAATCGAGGGGGGTGGATAACGATTCGATTATTCGTCTTGGTAAGATGTAAAACAGGGACGAAAATTACTGCGGAGCTCGGCAGATATTTATTAGGAGGAATTCATGACTCGCGTCGAGTTATTCATCGAGACATCTCCACGGCCACGATACGGGGCTGTTTTGACTGCGCGAAGGGAGTTAAACTTCTGGTAAGACGCTGGGTAAGATTTCCCCGTGCGGACAAGCAGATCGTCGTTGAGTGCCGGGACCAGTAAGCAGCAACTACCCCCTACGACGCGGGGATGCTAATATCGCCGTCGCCTACGACTTTCAACGTTTCACGATCGGGCGAAGGCGAGAGAGCGAAAGGGGAGTCTATAATGTATTGCAAGGGTTGTCTTGTTTGCACTAGAGCAGCTAAGTTTGCATTTATCGTTCGAGGGGTCATGCATTATCCAAACCCTATTATATCGCGATCCATCACTCGCGCGAATCGTCGATACGTCCTTTTGACTCTGTCAATAAAAATCTGCAATACATTTTCATCATTGTCGTCGTCGAGCATTTCGCAAATCGAACGAATACGCGCGAATGTAACATCATCGTTCTACATCGCAGCTCAGGGTCGTTTGTCTTTCCTCCTTCGATAGTTGTATAAGTATAATCTGCGCGACTTTTTTCTTTTTACGTTGTACTCCAGACCGGATTACGCTTTCTGATAATTTCTTTCTTTCTTTCTTTCTTTCTTTCTTTCTTTCTGAAAAACCTGATAATTTCAGCAATATCGGCGCATAAATTACACTGAGAGAAATTCCAGGTTAGGCCAACTAGTCTGAACGCAGTTGAAATCATCCTTGACTTTGTTATCTAGGCAGAATTGTATTAGCTAGTCTAGTTGAAGTAACGTGGAAAAGTAGTCGTGGTAGCTAGGTTTTCACGCTGCTGTAACTTTTTTATCAGGCTACAGCTACCAGATCTCAGAAGCTGGAAAGACTAGATATACGAACGATTTTCAGCTCCCAGTAATATTCGTAACAACTCGAATCAAACTCGATGCACTGACTTTCAGATCTAGTTACTGCTGCCAAATTTCTCACGTCGCGGTAACAAAACGAGAAAATCCTCTTCAACTATAAGTGATAATTGTAGCAACTTCAACATTTTTAGAGTTTCGTATTGCGAGCAAAGATTGTGATTTCTTGTCTCGAATGGTACTCTCGGATAGCGTTTCGGCAAGCGAGACGAGACGAGAAACTGTCGATATCGAGACTCGCTTCGAGCAATTGAACATTGATTGTCATCTTGGTTGAAAATCTTGTATCAGCGAGACGTTTCTTGTTCTCGAATTTGACAGTCGAGCTAAAATCTCGACTCGATATTGTTTACACGACAACGCGATCTTGTTTCCACGACAAGGCGATATTCGAGCACCAGGTAGGAGCAACTACAATTTCAAAGCTACTTCGACCATATTTTATTGGTATAGTAACAAAATTACATAGTCGAGGAGAATTTGAACTATGTTACCATGTCATTGGTACCAGAAAGCTCAAGTCGGTTACGGTAACTACGTTCACAGGTGACTCTTACCAGAAATCTGGTCGCAGTAACTAGAAAAAGTAGTTCCATGTGCTCTTCTCGACTAACTTTTTTTCTAGTCACCCTGACTAGGTACCATTTTTCTCAGTGTACAGTACGACCACTCTTCCTCGTCATGTAATTCTACAACCATGTTTGCAAGCTCTTGGTATCTTATAGCTTGTAACCTCGGTAATTAATAAATGTGGACCCTAAAATTCTATGGTCATAAAAATCACCTCAACTTTGCAATGTAATGTCATAGACCACGAAGACATTCGATACATAAGAACGTGGCATATCACGTGGAACTCAACTAGCAACGCGAACTTACTGGATTATAAAATCTAATTTTGCATGATTTTAGGGACTCCTCGTGCTTCTGGGAAAAAACTGAAGGGTGCTACATTTATTTCGAAGTTAGATTCGAATTCAGTGGTCCAAAATACGGCGAGAAAGTGTAGTCTAGACTGAAGTACATTTTTGATGGAGCCGCGTGATCGTTCCGTTAGCTTTCGCGTAAACGAGTACCTGCTTCATCAGATGATAAGATAACGAGAGGAACGATCGATCGAATCGCGAAAACTTGTTATCGTTGCAGAAAAAAATCAGCTATCGAATAACAATGCTTGATCGCAATTGCATAAGAGTGGAGCTCGCGTCACAGAAATGCTTCGTGCACGTTCGACGCTACTTTAAGGCTTTCTCATACCCGCAGCATCGTATACACGTATAGGTATATAGAAAGAACAGTTGGCACGTCCGTTAATCGTCAAAGCATTCCAGAGAAGCGATATAGCCGAATGGCAAACGGATAGCTGGTTATATTGCTACTCGATACCTGCGCCTTGTTCCGCAGTATCGACGATACGTATTTCTCCCCCTCGAAATTAATTATAACGGTTTCACTCCGGTATTAACGTGCTTTCCTGCTCCGGAGCGTCGCAGTTCATCCGATATATCGAAGTTGGCTATAACATCTCCCAGCCACGCAGAATCACGAGGAGGCCAGCGACGCGAGTGACGATCGTAATGCCTCTAAGCTATAAAGTTACCGCGTACGCGTGTGCCCCGTTCCTCTGGCTACCTGCACGCGGTGCACGTATCGACCTTACGGGGGCTACGCAACGGAGAAGCTCGCGCCCGTGCTACGACAGAATTCGACGCACTGCGGCATCGTATTACCAAGCTTAGGGCTGCAATTGAAACACCCTCACTAATCGTGCCCATTTAATAGTTGTACCTACCCACGATCGATACAAGTTCGACAAATACCTCCCCCTCCGGATAGCACTTCAATCGCCAATGATAGGGCGCCGAAAACATTTTTCATTCACACGAAGAATATTTTTCGGTCATAAATGATTTTTTGGAACATGTTTGTTGATATTTGGCTGCTTTGATTTTTTCAGTTCGAAAACAGCTCTGGTAGTAGGAATAAAAATGAACAGATTGAAAATGAAAATGAACGCATAATGATTCACATTATTTATAATCAAAGATCCAAAATAAATATTCTTTGAATACTAAACCGAGATATTCCCACAGAGGAAGAACCATAAAACAGAATACGGTTGCAGAAAAGAGCACGTACAATTTTGCAGAATCGTCGATTAAGGTGGCTTCGTCGTTTAGTTTCGTAGCAAGCGAGGGGCACCTCACGGGCACGCGTGTCTCGAATGGTTATTGCCGTTTTTTTCCACAGGTTTACTTATTATAGCCATACCTAAGTAAAAGAGTGCAGTCGCAGAAAATGTATCTAAATTTCACAGATCTCTGTCGTTTATTCCGGAAGTGACCAAGCCACCTTAACAAAAGCAAAACGGACGCTGCTACGCGGAAGTCCAAGCAGTTTGGCATGTTTTACGAAATGGCGGCGGAATCTTCTTTGCAACAATCGACACCGATCTACCATTTGCGTTCTACAATCTGGAAATTTGAAAGCACGACCGATACTGTAATATCAGAAGCAGTAATCGATACGCCTATGAAAAGACTTTGATTCGTAATCGTTGTTACACGTTCTCTGCTGTAAAAAAAAACAACAGCAAACAAATACGTTATATTATACATTTGGAACCTTGGCAGTGAATAAATCGGAATTTCAAATGCTCGTAGCTAGATTGATATTCTTTATTCATCGGGTGCTTTATACGTAGTTATACAGAGATATCAACTCGAATACGAGAAATGTAATTTTATCTAGGAATAGAAATAGAAATAGTATGACGAGTATTTCGACGATTCTTTTGTCACTGCGTTATAACTCATCTCACTATTTCACTGATGTAGGTATCACGGATTATTTACATTCGTTGAATTTTCGCCGATAGCCATCGTTGAGCTAAGCCCGGGATTATACTCTTAAACGCGACGGAATCAGTCGATTGATATTTTTATAAACGTTTATGTTTATACCGAACCCGAGCGAACATTCGCCGAGCAGCTGCGAACTGATATCAATTTTGTAGGTGTCGAACGAGTTGATCTACGAGAAGAGTTAGTCTCTTCTTGTGGTGTTCAATAATTACTAGGAATAATAAAGTTTAACGAGTGACATAACACGACGAGACTTCGTTTAAGCGACGTTAGATACACCTACATATTCGTACAAATCCATTTTCACTCGGTTCCCCGTGATCCCACGCGTTATTCGAGTTCACGAGCGAAGGACGATCATGAGTGACAATCGAATAGACCGAGAGAAACGCGTGGTCGTATTTATTCAGAAGTTTCCCATCGACCAATGTAACGAAAAATCGTCAGCGACAAATCGAATTCCGGTGACGAATGAACGGACGGATTTATTCAACAGACTCGTCCATGATAGATTTATGAATTCATTCAACACTGTTCTGCTCAACGACAGATTTAATGGCCTTGGCGACCGACACGATTTCGATTAAACGTACATCGATTCCGTTGTTAAACAAGCGCGGCGTGAACACGTGTTCGAGCTCGTTCTTGGCGAAACACTATAAATCACGTAGATAGGTACAGTCGCGAGTTACGGTTACGGGCGATTGCAGCAGCGTCGCGTCGACCGTCGGCCAGCTACACGAATGTTGCCGAGGAGATCCGAGTCGCCCGACGCTCCGTGCCTCGGTGTTCTGTTAGATACATATTTCGCACGGTGACCGAAGATAGGTAGTACGTAGAAGCGAGGGAACCGTCGATTACGAGCGTCTCGACTATTCTTCTTCACTAATATGCTTCTCGTTTGCCGCGCGACGAGCATGCTCGACTAGTAGTATGTTGCGTGTATCGGTATCGTCGTTGTCCGATCGTCTTTTGTTTTCCGTCGCGCGTACCGTATCGCTGGGCGCACGGGGCGGGCGGCGCGAGTTACGTATTGTTCGGTAGATTTTTGAGAACGGAACACCGTTACGGCACGTCACTCGCGGTTAGCTTTAACCACGCTCGATTATTATCGTTACGGAACGGAAATGCAGTCGAGACGTTGGTACGGTCAGCTGCCAGCGGCGACGCGGGATCCGAAGAAATCGTTTGTATCGCGATGAATCGTACGAAATTGCAGCGGGGATGTGGTGCGTGGTGTGTTGAAGCGTCGCGAGAGGAACGCGAGCTCACCTATACATCGACTAGCGGACGAGAGTCGGAAGCGTGGGGATCCGGAGCTCCGCCTTCCTTTTCGTCCCGGAAACACCTTCGCGTCGCCACGCCTCGTCGACCGGAGAGACGCGAAGCCCGGTCCCGGGACCGCGTCGTCGACCATCGGCGGCGCCGAAACAATACGAATTACCTACTCCGCACTTGAACCTTCTCTCCGACATTTCCGAAAGAAATGCGGCACGATGGGCAAAAAAAAAAAAGAAAAACATCACGCGAGTGACCGCATCTAAATACCGACGATAAATCATGCATTTTTCTAGGAGAAAAAATATATATATTTCGCAACCGACGGACCACGATTTCGATATCTAGCATGCTACAAGCTTCAGAAATTGCTTCGCGTAGACGCAATAATAAAAATAGCTATATAATATTAACAATCGTAGGTATACCTCCAATTTCAAAAATCAGATCTACGAAATCGATGGATAAAAAGGCAATCGATACATTGTATACATCGATTAGACCACTCCAGAAAAAAAAGATTTTTTTTACCTCGAACCACTTGAAGCTATTACTAATTTTATAATTTAACTCCTGGCATAAGATGCTCGATTGTCATTTCTACGTCTTCGGAAAGTATATTTAGAGGTCGAAAAAAAAATTCTACGAGAGACTTAATTTTGTCGAGCCTACAAAAATCTTGACTACGAATTCTGCATCAGTTTGTGTATTTCCAACCGAATTTATACGCGTTGCAACGTAAAATGTCAATTTTCTATGTGTTTTCTATGTAAAAATCAACCAGGTTCGAAGAAAAAACTTTCTGTTGCGACGAGCGAGTCAAAGCGTCGCTGACGAATGAATGTGACCGCTTCAACTAATGAAAAATTGAACGCAGTTCGTGAAAGCTCGTGGGAAAATAGCGACGTGTATTGTATAATATTTGAATCGAAGCGTGCGAGCAAAGAATGAAATTCACTTCGCGGAATATCGTCGAATTTCTAGTAAAATGAAAAGTTCGACGTCGCGATGTTCGACGATTGAAAAAACCTAAATTCCCAAAAATCTATACTAATAAAACGCTTGAAAAAACAAAGCTGCTACCATTCTGCTCGGATATATGGGAGTGCAGATAATAAAATAACGCATGTTATTTTAAAGAATATCTATCGATTTATAAAAATAAAATGCCAAAATATGATCCGTAGTCGAGTGGGTAAGTAGGTATGCAGATTTACTCGCTCAAATTCCTACCTTGAGAAATTCAATTTCATCCAACCCTTTCGATCGAGGAATAAATCCCTGATTTCAACGACCGCAAACCACTTTCTGAGTCCGGAGCAAAAGCTACAGAGAGGCTCGTAGCAAAGCTTCTTGAACGCTTGATGTAATCATATCTGAGGCGGAGAGTATATTTATAAACGTTATGAATGGCTGTTAGCCGTTGCTTTCGCGATCGAGATGTAATTAGGATGTAAAATAAAAACACAAGCGTGTCGAATTGTACGGAATGCGCGCGAATCGACGCGCGTAAGCAGAACTGGATAAAAGCGCGATGGTAGACGTTAGCGAACCGTTAGGTCGCTATATGCCCGAAGTAATCCGCGTAGGTAGGTACGTGCAGCGATAAAAGATTCTATAGGCGAGAAACTATTCATATACCTACTAGGTACATTCGACATCAGGAATTAACTAACGCGCCTACCGCGCTTCGTTCATTCTCTACGTCTCTCCTTCTCTCTTTTCCCGATGCCTCTCTCCGCAACGGTTCGGCCTCTCGAAAGAGAAAAAAAAAAAAGCAAAAAAAATAATGTCATAAGATGAAGCGGTATTGTATCGGTAGTACTTATCGGTCTGGTGACGCGTTCACGATGGTACATTGTTTAGCAAGGAGCAAAGCTTTTGTTGGTCCTTTGGCCCGGTGCAAACGAACGAATAAATTCGACAGACCTTTGCCTCTTTCTCGATGAATTCTCGAGAGGTGACGCCGCTTGCTTTTATTTTACACTTATACCCGCATACCACTCGCACAAGCACTCGGTAACGTTATCGCGAGCGTAGGTATACCGATTTCTTCATCGTTGTGCGCGTTCGCCATCCCCCTCCCGCTGCACGACGCGCGAAATCCAACCGATGCCGTCACGGCGGTCGCGCGCTACATGACGGAATTCCCACACACGGCGCTTGACGACGCGGAGACATCGAGGCCCACCAACGGCGGGCACCCCGACGGATACATGCAGCGTTTCGCATTTGTCTTTCCGGATCAGCGTATCGATATTTCCGCGAGGCTGGTTTCTCTAGTTCTTCTACATCGACTTCTCGCTCTCTCTCCCTCTATCTATCTATCTATCCCCCTCTCTCTCTCTGTCGCGATAGCCTCCGGGAGCACCGGGGTTGTGTCCACGGGCTCTCGAGTCAAGGAGTCACTTCGCGGGGGGGCCACGGCGACGTGCGGATCTACGTGTAACGCGCGGTGAGAGGCGCCGCGTACGGAGAGTCGAAGAGAGCGCGGTGCACCAGGGTGAAAAAGCCACAGGGTATTAGGAACGGACGGGTAACCCGCGCGGGAACGTAGACGGGGGGCCGACGTTCGTCAATTCTATCGCACGTACCGACTACGGCTCTAGAGGCTACGATGGTTCTTCGCCTTTTTGAGACTTTATACAAATGACCTCTACCTACTCGGGGTGCCAACGTCGATCGCGCTCCTTCGCGGCATTTCCACCGTGTGTCGTTGTGTTCTGTTCCTCCGCGTTACGAGTAGGTAGGTACATCTACCTACGATTCTACACGTAGAAAAAAAAACTTAAAACGTTTATTATGATAGTATGATGAGTACTACTGAATCAGTAGAGTTATAGCTATTATGTGAATATAGTAAGTTTTACTATCGAGATGGTAACCTGTGTTATTAGAATATTAGCTCGTACTATCTTGGTGGGTGAAAAAAATTATTATGTCAGTACCTACCTATTGTACTTGCTGCTAACGCAAGATGTGTTATTACAACTCTTTCCATCTAACATATTTAGTGCAACTATACGTATTATAATTGTTAATATATTGGTGTTTTAATAGTTTGGTATACTCTATAAACGTGTCAGAATTTATATACTAGGTACAGAGCAGATTCATCGAGATTTGGAGTTAAATTTTTTTTTTAATTCGTGCGAATTCTGCATATGTATCATAAGACTTATGCATCTTATAGGTACTTTACTAGGTACCTATTAGATGAAATTGAATGGCTTTTTTGCTTTTCAAACGATTTCAACCAATCTTGACGTGCGATAATTTTTGGTGTCGTTGAATATGAATGCGCAATTAGAATTGCAAAATTCAATATGGCGGACAAAGCTTAAAATGTAATCAAAATTTTGATAAAAGTATATATGGTTTTTTTTGGTCGCGGGCATTGGAATGGCGAAATTCGGAATGGCAGAATAAACATATTGAACTACAACAAAAAAATGTGCACACCTTACGGTATTGAATAACATAGCCAAGCTCTTACCCCCGTTGTTAAAAGTTCAGTAAAGAATTGTGAAATCTGAAAAATGCACATCCAAATTCTATTTTAGGGTTTGGGGGTCGCAGATCCAAAAAGCAACCCTGGGAATAGATTCCGAAGCTCGAAAAACCCTCCCATACCCAATTTCGTGCGATTCACTTAAATCCTTGATGTTGCGATTTTTGGCACATTTTAAAAATGTGTACCTACTAAGAAACGATAAGACTGAATTAACGGATTGACAAAATTGTCGCGTTTTAACATGCACTGTGATCTGTACAGCATCATGATTCCAACTAAACATGCGCGTGATTTCTAGCTGTTGCGATCTGTAAGTACTATGAGATAACTAGATACGATCATACGATGCATCTTTGTCGGGGCTGAAGAGACGTCGTAGGTAAGTACCACGATCTAGATAAATGTTTCCAAACGGACAAGATAAATATTGCGAATCGCTAAACATTTGAAACCGTTCGAAAGGTGAGTTGAGTAGAGCCTCGACGAGGCAATCCTCGAATGCAATTGCCAACGAGAATCGAATGTCGATGAGAATGGAGAATATCCGCGTAGTTTCAGGTGGATGCGATAGGTATAAACCGTTGACGAGGAATACCTGGTTGCTATGCGTGATTATTCGCGGTGATTTTCCCGGCGGTATACAATTCGCGTCGAGGTACTTCCAGCGACGGGCTACGGAAACGACGCCGTCGCGATGCAGAGGTACCCTTTACCACTTGAGCACGAGCCGAGAAGAAATGCGGGGGAAACAATGGGACGGTAGAATAACCGAGGAACTGGTGCTGCGTCATGTCCTTGCAGCTTAAAGCCCAGCAACGTAACGCCGCGTTGTCATCGAAAAATAACCACGGAAAAAAACGAGAACAAGTAAAATCGGAGAGGTTGAAAATCGCCGAGTTACCAAACTTCACAGCGAACAATTTCGGCCTTTCACTCGAAGAAGACTACGCGTTTATATATAATACGTTATACTTACACATACAGAGTGGTCCGGACCACGCGTACACCCCCTCCAGACTTCAGAATACTGTAAAATGCCAAAGATGGTCCTCATCAAAGTTACAGGCGACCTTCAAGGTCATTTCAAGGCCAACTTTGTTTTTTCTAATAGGAGCCCTATTTTTTCTCGCAGATTCGTATTTTTAGTGCGAAAACGACAAGAATCTTTCTATTTGACGCATCCGTGAGCAGTGACGACCCGCGACATCGATGTGTCCGTCAGAGGCTAAGAACTTGGATCGAAACCATTTCTTGCATAATCCAGTATTTTGAGGTCTAGAGGAGACGTATGGGTGGTCTGAACAACTCTGTGTAGGTATATATAGAGTTGGATAGCAGGGCTAAAAAAAGTGTTAGTCATCGACAGAGCGGCTCTTCTAACGCTGACAAGAGAGGGTGGTGGTTGGTACGTGTTTCATCGAGGAATGGCTTGTTCACGGAATACGGAATTTGGCTACGTGAACGTTTTTTTGCCAAATTCGTACGAGTTCGCAGCAGCGTTGGGTGCGCGGGATGCATTATGCGAGACGAGCCACTTCAGGCCCATTATGAATCCTTTCCTTGCGCCCTGGTTGCACGGAGAGTTTTAGTCGGCGGGGCTAGAAAAGTGCGCGTGGACGAGGCACCGCTACACCTGGACCTTCTTCGAGAGTCTTCCTCGAGGAGTCTTGCCTCCTGGCTTCACCTCTCAACGACGAAGAGCCGTGCCGCCTTACGGTTCAACGATTCTCGAGTGTCGCCCATTCTGCTCTCACTCATTTCCGTTTCTCTTTATAGTACATACGCTACGTTTGTCGGGATTGTCGGAACCACGCCGCGAATTGTTGCGATCATCCGAAGCAGAAATTGGCGATGAAATTTGAACTGCGATGAAAAAAAATCTCAGCTTTTCGAAGATAATTGTCACAAATGCAGAGTCAAAAATACGTCGATCTTCAACCTTGCGTACAACGCGTTCCGATTCTCGCCTTTCTCTCGAGCACGGGGCATAAAATCGACGGGGAAGTTTACAGTTCAACGAACAAATCGACGGGCCTGACGAATAATGGCGCAAAAAACACTCGGCACGAAGAGTACAACCGAATTTGAGCTATTCACGAATAAAAGCAGAAAAACATTTTTCCCGCGAAAAAAGCACCAATTTTGTAGTTCGTATTACGTGATAAATGTTCGAGGACTCGACCACAAAAGTTATTTATCACCAAAAAATATGTTTATACTGCTTTTACCTGTGGATTTGTTTTTTATTGCTAATGATTGTGGTAATTTTGGTCTGGTGCTTTTATGCTATTATTCGTTATTGTATTCTGTTCGCATACAACATTGTTGACCACGGTGAAGAAAATTTTTTTTTCCACCCCGAATCCAAAATATTTGTATCCCAGGTTTTTTATATCCAGTATACGTTTCCTAATGTAAAAAACTGGTATCTTTCGCCTGAGAATACTTAAGTTTATTCTAGAGTTGAACCCTAATGCTGCATTACCATAGCAACCGGAGTATAAAAATGGTAGTACTAATAAACCAATGCCAGTAAAAATAATGATGCACCCTTGTTCGTACTCTAACCTTGTTTATACTCGAAATGATACGCCATTTTTATCTGCCAAGATCTCAGAACAATCTTTCGAAACCATGAATACGTCTATCCACTGCCAGTTTCATTGGTAAAAACATGGAAATTGGCAAGAATTTGCAAGTTTTTAATGGGTTATTCAACGTAGAAATTGGATTTAGTAAAATAAAAATAGAAATGGAGTCACTAAATGTAATTTATAGCTTAATTTTCCAATAATTTAATTAACACTTTAATCAATAATTCGTTAGTAATTCATTGTTCGATTATTAATTTAATAATTATAATAAAAAAGGTGCGTTGTATTATTATAAACACGTCACTTGCATCTGTGTCAATAGAGTGAGGTCAAGTCAGCCATATTAATGATTTGGTATTTCGCCGAAGAGTAAACCGAGTTTTTAAAAAATCAGTATACTCATTAACTGGAAAAAAACTGTGGTATTCTCAGAACAGGAATACCAGTTCGTTTACTGGAGGGAAAAATTTGGTAGGTAGAGAAAAACTTTTTTTCCAGTGCACAAATTAAAAAAAAAAATCATTTTCGGTCGAATTGATTCCACGGGGAAAAAAGTTGTTCGGCAATTCTACTTCCATCGTTGGGATAAAAGTGCGATCTTTTTGCAAATTTGCAAATTTGCTGCCAGCCAATTATATCGACCGAAATGTCAGATTTTTTGTATCGGTGTGCGCGGAGAGACGTCGACGCCTCGTAGGTACACGGGGGTACGTACATCAACGAGGCCTACCAATGTGCTCAATGACACGTCTATATCATATTATATAGGCACAGGCGGTAGCGTAATAGAAAGCACTATTGTCCTCGCGAGAAAGAGGTTCGACGAGAAGAAGAGCTTACACACGAGAATACCGCAAGCACCGGGGGGAGATTTCCGCACGGATATCGCTTTATTCGTCAAAGGGAGCCTTGGTCGCGATAACACGCTCGCATTATTTGTCGTCGTATCTTTTTTTTCCTCTCGTTTTTTTGCCAACCTGTGCTTCGTTTTTTTACCGTTTTTTTGTTTCGTCTCTCCTGCGCCTACCGGTCGAATCTACGTCGTTTTTTCATTTTTTTACCGTTTCCTGCGGCGACTATTTTCATCGGAGAGCATTTTATCCGGGCTCGCGAGGCGCATTGGCGTTAGGCGTATCGATACGTGCCTAAATAATATGGCATATCTCAATTTTTTTTCTTACTCCTTTTCGTCCATCGGGGGCGAAGTACAGAGTGAATAGGAGAGAAGTGATGCTTGATGCGGGCGATCGGAAGTATCGGCTTGAATCGTTTCAAAAGGATTTTAATGACATGCGGGTCTTCTTCGCTCGTAATTTTCAACAATTCCGCGTTCGATATATGCACGCCTTTCCATTCAAGTCGCTTCTCGTGCGTCTCGTCAAAGATGAAATACTGCACCAGACGTAAAACTAAGCTAACGCCACGGGCTGCCGATGTAGGAGAGACCGGAGCGGAACGGTTGTAGCAAATTTTTGTAGCCTCGACGTTGAAAAGAAAAATTTATGAAAATTAGAAACATTTTTGTAATAGGTAAAATGTGGAAACGAAGATAGCATAAAATAATATATTTCGTTTGTTACATCAATAAACTCAAAGTTCCAAACAGAAACCAGTGAAATTCAGTCAATTCAATCGAAACCACTTTTCCATAAGGAGTTTGCGGGGTGTTCTCGTAGTTTTCCGTGTTTTTTTTCGTTTTTTCTCGCGAACCATCAACTTTACAGCAATATTGTGTTCGTCCTTTTTTGTAGAGAATTTAGTTTTCTACAAAAAAGATTCCGTGAGCCCAAACCGTGGAGCAAATAGTTTCCGTGATAAATCCAATTAAACACATCCCATGATACTGACTCCATCGGTCCTTATCTCGGAACCCGATGAGTCTGGAACTTTGTGCCCATGGAGACATTTGTTCACGACGCCGAGACACGTAACATATGTGAAATCCAGCCAAATTAACCGAAATCACTTTTCCATAACGAGTGTGCGGAGTCCTTTGATGAATTAATAAAAATACATATCATTCCAACCAATACTCTTGTGCTTCAATAGACAATCAATTATCAAAGCAAATGTTCACATTTATAGGCACGATGTCATTTTTTCTACTGACTTTTTTTCTCGGTGCATCTTCCCAAAATTTTTACTTCCTTGTCTAGTGAAAATTGACGTGCGAACGATATATAGTACTATTCTGCACGCGAATTTTCACCCTGTCACCAGCAATTTCTACCAGTCCGCTCGTATCGTTTTGATGTAACAAAACAATACTCGTCTCAAATATTTACACTGCGAGCCGCCACATGCGTGTGCCAAGCTAAAAGCTAATGTTTTCTTTCCGATCGTTTCGTCGCGTTGATTATTTTAATTCGAATATATTTGCAGTTAAAATTGCATGCCGAAATAAATGTTCATTTTTCCTTACATTTTTATTATTCGAACGATGGATTAATTTCATAATTTCAGCTATCGAGGTTTTAGCATCGTTAAATTTACCACTAAGCCTCCCTTTTTTTATCGCGTGAACTGGAATTTAAAAAATTCATTTTATACCGTTCTAGCATTGTAGACTCAAGTACCAATAGTTTTGTCAAGCTACCTGCACGACCAACAATTATTTGTCGTTCTGCATTTCTGAAACAAGATTTCAATTCAGAACGGTCAATTTTTCAGGTCTCCGGCGATAATTTCGATTTTTTTTCTCTCCCTGCGAGGAGAAGGAGAAACTGAAGAGACGATAAATTGGCTTCGTTTGTCCCTACCCAGTAATTTTTCCGCTGTATAGTACAATTCGACGTCGAAAATGAATATCGCGATGATTGCGAGATTAATCAGAAACGTGATGTTTTACGGAAAGAGAGTAAATAAAATGAAATTCGAGGTGGAACCACGACGACGGTCATGGCTCGACGGAGTAGCGAACAAAGTGTGTAGGCTCTCGGTCGTACGTATGGCGCAAGGAGAGGAGGCGAGGAGAAGAGAGGTTGGGCGAGGTGAGGCTAGGTGAGTGTTCCGTACAGAGGGTTTGTACTTGGTAAGAGGATGAGGATTATGGGATTCAGAATTCAGGGTGACGATGGAGAGAGGAACGTTGTTCGCTATTGTTTTCTCGAGTGGCACTCGCGCGTTCGCTCGTTCGACTATTCGTCCGCGCTAGCAGCTGGTGCTCTGGTTGGTCGCCTCTTTCACGTTTTACTTTCCATCCAATTCTTTCTCCTTTTTTTTTTCTTTCAGAACGTAGTACCGTAATCCTTTATGATATACTACCTTGATTCGCTTCGAAATTAGCCGCGGTTGTACGCCTCTTCATACTGCTTTGCCATAGTGCGCCGGTGACCGAGCGTGTGTCGCGAACTCCAGCCATGCCGCACGTCAACTTCCGATACGTGTTTCGGTTCTTTTCTGCTTAGCCCCCCGCCTCGCGAAAAGTGCTCAAAAATGGTGGGAAATCGCGTAACAAATATCGCCGAGCTTAGTCAAGGTCATTCTGTCATGGAAAGAGTGCTAAAAAAAATTGTCGATTTTTTTTTCTTCAAGTTTCGAGAAAGTTGTAAAGCTGGGCGAAAATCGCAGAATAAAATGCCCCCCCCCCCGTTAAAAATTTCCCGAAAGGGTTGGAAATTGTATAATAGACTTGCTACTTTACTCAAGGTTATTTTAGGGCGAAGAAGTTGAAATAAATTGGTGGGAATATTTGACTACTTTGCACGTAGAAAACTGGGCGTGAGCAAGCACGCTATCGCAGACGGGAAGACTTGGGTTCGGAGGTGTCTGCCCAGAAGTTATCACGCCGAATTGGGAAAATATTATTATTGTTGTTATTATCATTTGATGGGGGGTTATAACATAAAAGACCCCGTATCTCAACTGTGCTCCGAAACTTTTGCCAGACAACTCGTTTCGCGCAAAATAATGACCCCACGACGGGCAGAAAAAAAATAAAGTAAGCGTGGAAATGATACGGGAAACAGTTTCTGAAAGCGATAGAGGATGTAGGTAGGAGAGACAGTCGCGAGGCGGGTTACTTTTTGTCGAAAATAACGATGCAAGGGCAGCAGAGCAGTGAAGAAAGATGATCGTAAGTGATTTTTCGTACAACTGAATCGGCTGAAAATGTTCGTAGACGCGTGATGTGAAGAAAGGAGGCGAAAGATCGGTTCACTTAAGGGATTAGTCTACTCTAGGCGCTCGAAAAAGGCTATATTTACGAAATTTTGTTGACGTTGTTATGATAGATATCAAGATAAAAGTTGTTGGGCTCCACAAATATACACTTACAATGCGTTAAAGAAGATTCGTTGTATCCGTTTTGCTCAATATTTACTTGCAAGAAAGGCAACTCTTCAAAAAGTGACTTACGTTGTCAATTTCTCTGCACCAAATCGTTGGAAACATGGCAATTGAATATCATCAGATAAAGTATGACCGTGGTTTCGACGTGAACTGGGATTATTAATTTTGCTGCACAATTAACAAAATCTACGTCAACAAAAGTTGGTACAAATAGCTTTTTTTGGGGCATAAAAACTAGATCAATCTCTTGACTCATGAATGTATGCAGCATATCGATATCGGACGAAAATCTTGGGGGGTATGTGACGAAGACGTAATAATCGGTGGCTCTCTGAAAATGAGACGTACAGGGGAGAGTGGCCTAAAGCGGGTGGGTTAATAATAAAAGCCTAAAAATCTTAGTTTTCGTTTGATTATAACAGCAATTTTGATTTTATTTAATAGCAGGAATATCGAACTTCAAAATAATAAATAATAATCCAGTCATTTTGTACCAAGTAATTATTTATTATCCAAAGTTCAAAACTCTTTAAAAACCCGCGTTGCCCAGATGGGGGGGCCTAAAGCGTGTGAGCTGCTCGGGTAAAGCGAGTAAGCACCATAAACTTCGGAAATCTTCACGCATATTAATTTTTCTCAACATCAACGATCAGAATCGTTAGAAAGACGGCTAACATCAGCAGATTGGTATTTTCAGCAATCATCGTTGGTATTTCCAACAACTTGGGCTCTGTCTGTCAAGCTACTTGGTAAAAAACCTGCATCATCAAGGACATGTCGATTCATGGGCCATATTCCGAAAGATTTGAATGCTTGCATAGCAGTTTGCGTACTGGCTGCTTTTATATATGCTTTTCCAACGAGTTTAGCCACTTCGTATTGAGAAATTGAAGCGGGTGCCCGAGAGCACATTTTTTACTCCAGGAATTGCAGCCCCGAATACGAAGAAAAAAAGCTATCATATTTTCAAGGTCAAATGCACTAGCTATCGCCTGGTCAAAGATTACGTGCCTTCAGTTTTTTTTTTAAACCGCCAATTTTTTTATATTGAGCCTAGTTACGCCCTGTCACAGCGCCGATACTCGATTCGCACTGGTTGCAACGCGGGAGCGTACGTACAAATTGGCACTCGCGCGAGATGCGGCAGCATACATTGATAGTAAAAAACTAAAAATGATTTTTACAGCTGCAACAATTTCGTACGTTGATGCGGAAAAGAGTATACATCAGTGACGAGTTGTGACTGATATTACACGGCTACTGTATCGAAAGGAGATTAAAATAACGTAGGAGATGAATTCGGGGGATGAAAATTGGGGTAAATGCGATAGATTATTTTGGAAGGTGTATATTGTATTTTTTCATGGATGTAAACGAGGCTAATGAATGCGTCGATAATTACAAAACCCCTTGTTTAAAGAAATATTCTATATTGTCGTGTTAAATTGGTTCGTACATTCCCACGTTTCTTTCTGTAGTAAACAGAATAACGTAGCTTTGTTCGAAGTTGACAAACTGCGTGACCAATCGCCAACGGTTTAAGCAAAAAGTGCGAGAAAATTGAAGATAATTCGCTGGTCGTCGGGGTTGATAATATTCGCGGATTATTCGCATCACTGCTACAACCCAGCCCACGCGGTTTGCGTGATTAAAAAAAAACTTTCGATGATTTGAGTAGCAAAAGAATGATAACTGCCTTATGTGCAGTTTGACTCGCCGAAATAAAAACGTACCTGGTAAATAATGAAGGTTCATAAAAATTATGAAATCGTGAACTCGTTGATTTCAACGCGTCAAAATTATTCGGTTCGCGAGGCTAGCGACGTACGACAAAAATACATACTTCACACATCCAGTCGTCGGAGAATTTGTTCAAATACATTTTTACAGAAGTTGAGCGCTTACTCTACGTTTTCGTTTAAACGCGATCAATCTTCCGGGAATTTTAATCAATGAAAGTCCGTTTTTGCATTTCACGGACCATCTCGCTGAGAAGATTTGTTATTTTTTTTTCTTCATTCCGCGTCCAGCTTTAATTAGCGACTCCTCCATCCGCTGTCGCGTCCGCCACTTCCATTTCCGCTCTGGTTGCCGCGTCGATTCGGCGACTGGTTCTGTAAAAATGAAAAGATAAAATCATTTTGTTCACCAATTCGTTGGTATTTACATTTTGTGCTAGGAAATTTGACCGTCTACAAAAACCTGCCTATCAATTATTTCGTTAATACCGTATCTGCGCAGATAATTGCAATTTTGTACAAAAATTGTCACTTTTTGGTAATATTTACTTATTTTGTGGGTGAAAAATTCGAGATTTCTATTAAAAATTTAAGTAAACCTCGATTTGACCTTGAAGGTCGTGGGCAAGGACGAATTCAAGGTCAGCGTTGGATAGCCAGGGGAAAATCATAAGACTTTTGTAGGTACTCATAGTTTCCAGAAAAAATAGTTGGTTCAAAGTTATTCAGGGGTTTTCATACTCTTGGAACACCCTGTATATATTCGAAGGTACATCCGTATCCACTGGGGTATTAATTTTTTTGTTAAATATGGAAGACGCAATCGTACCCATCGCTGATTCGAATAGTTTGGATTTTGCGGTTTGTCCGGATAAGGCTGATATCTGCTTTGATGAGGTTGCCCGTGATGAGGAGTCTGGTGTACACTTCGTTGGTGGTACATCTGTTGTTGATACGGAACGTATCCGTTCGCCCAAACTCCGGCCTGTTGATTATGGTAACCACGACTACCAGCGCCGCTACCACCATGGTAACCACTTCCACTGCTACTGTTAGACGAGCTCGAATGGTAGCCACTCTGGTATCCTGGAACAAAGAAATAATTTACGTTTCAAGCATCTGAACACTCGTCGCGTGCTCTCTTTTCGCGAAGAAACGTTTCCGGTAATTTTTCACTCGAGACAAAAAGAGCTCCGCGTTATCAGCGGTCTTTTTTTTTATTGTAAATGATAAATAATCGCTCCGTGGGATTCTCATATACATAAATTCGAAGTCTCACGAAGCTAGTGCAATTTCGTCGCTCGTCCATCTTGCGTGATCGGTCCCTCGATTCGATATATTCAGTAACCCTAAACTGAAAAAAAGGATAGTTGCAGCAAGCAGCAAGAATTTTCTAGGCAATGAAACCCGCGTTACAACTACGATGTAGGTATTTATTTACAGAGTCTTAAAGATTTAAAGTTTTTGTTATCCTATTACCGCGATTCGTTTCACCCGAAATTACGGTCATTTCTTTTCTATATACACTGGAAAAAAGGATAGTTGCAGCAGGCATCCTTTGGATGGCCATCGGCAGATCGTCGCTGTCCCTATCCGTATGGCCGCGAGCGCCAAATTATAATGTTTCCGAGCAAGGTTCCACGGGATAGCCGTGGTAAGCACCAAGATTGGCGCTCGAGCGATCCCTTAAATATCTGTCACGCCTATCCCAGCGGATACGCGTTAGCAGCATCTACCGCACTAAATAATTATTGTCAGTGCGCGGTATACGCGTGAATGGTGCGTCGAGTGCCTACGTCGCGATCATACGCGCGCATGGTTTTCTCTATTGCCTTTATTTATCAATTTCAATTCGCGTTGGAAACATGGACCAGTGGGGGAGAGAAAAATTAAGCCAGCGTGATCTTGAAAAGTACGTTTAGATATTCGATGGTAAGCCAGAGCAATTCTACTACTCGTTCGCTTTGGCAGGGCGACTTGACCTAAAATCCCGGGACAGCTGGCATCCCTATCTATTGCATACGTAACATTAGTATGCCTGATAGCCACTGTCCCCATCTAACGCCAGCTAACTGACAGATAGTCGCCGCGTCTATCCAAGATGGTTCGACTCGCGATACTACTAGGATAGAGAGCACAACCATCTAGCATGCGGACACTAGCCAGAAAATGGTTACTGCAGCTATCCTTTTTTTTCACTATATCCTGGTGCAAATCGCCAAATCGAACCAAACGATGCAAGATAATGAAACATCAAAAAATATTCGACGCGTGTTTTTTTACATCGGTGGAATCCCATATTTAGGGGTAAAAACCTCCCCTAATAGATATTCAACGCGGGTTAACCTATTTAATGCCACCAAAGCGTTGCCATTGCAGATAGAGTCAAACTCCAACTGCTGGATGACTTTCAGAACCGATAAATGAGGAACTCGTGTTTATAAAATGATTTTTAATTTGATAATTAACGAATTGTTTAAACATTTCATTCCAAAATCAATTACTTGTAAAATCCAATATCTTCAATTGATTCTACGAAAAAAACATCGATTCTAGCGTAAAAATCATAATGACCAAACTTGTAGGAAATTGAATTTCCAACAACTTTGGATTCTATCATTTTCGCTCTAAAGCTGTAAATTAGCGAGTTATTTCGGAAAAACAGAGAAAAATGAACTTTTAATCGAGATGGCCGCGAAGTGGCGGAATTTTCCCGAAAATCGAGATTTACACTGGCTACCATAAAAAAAAATTTGCGGCGCTAATTATTTGCGGATCGAGCTATTTTTCTGTCTATCTTTGGACTACCGGACTAAAAAAAGAATGACGAAGTGTTGGAAGACGCACCGGCGTATCGGGAAGTCGTCGATCGATCCGCGTTTAATTCCTGCGAATGAATTTCCTTCGGTTATTAACTGTAAACTCCATACTCGGGCAGCAGAAACGGTCGTGTTCTTTTGTTCGTCGAGCACAATATTTTGTCGAATGGAAACGTGCCGGCGCGTGGCTCCGTGTTTGCTCGTAGTTCCTCAAACGTCATATTAATACTCCCGAGGTAGGCGCGTAGCCAGATTTGACGGCAGTAATCGAACATTTTATACCCTAGCTTTGCAAAAACGGCGGCAAAATTTCGCCGAATCAGTTTTGCAGAAACCAAAATTATCTTGGTCCAGTTGAGACGTACTTATCTCCGTGGCGCGATGACAATGAAACGTTTCGAGTGATTTTTTTCATAGCGCGTTGCGGGGGTTGCAGGTTCTACTGTTGGCAATACGATGGCCCTGTTTCCCAAAGAGTTTGCGTATCAGTTCGCGAAATGAGTTTAATGGGAAATAGCTACGGCATCTTTGCGCGGAGCCACGCGGCTCGTCTCTCCGCGCGTACGCTGCAACAATAACGTCTCGTCGGATTTGAAGCGAGAGCGGGGGTGATTCCCCGTAGCAAACCACCCTCCCGACAGGGGGAAGTAATCCTTACCCTTCCATGATCTCGCGCGCTGACGGGAGGAACCTGGATCCCGGGCAACACTGCTAACCGTTTACACGCCGGATCATCCTTCGTTATTGTTACGTTTATGATAATAGTCGTACCGTCGACCGACTACCCCTATGCAATCGCGACCGTTTCCACTGTCACGTCGACGTTTCGATTTTTCGTTTCTTTCTCTCCGATAAAGCCTTGCATCGTCGACTCTGAACAGCGCGAATCGATGTTGTGTTCCAATTTCACGAATATGTACGACGAATATGACAAAGATCGCGCTGTAAAATTTAACACAATTTTTCTTTGTTATTTTACTTTATTTCAACGCACTTCGTTTGTTGCCATAAAGTAACACGGTCACTTTACACTTCTGTCACCGATTGCATTTTTCACCGCACGTCCGACCTTGAACCAATCTTTTGGCGCTTGATTTTCATTTGTCGTCAAAAAATAAACGTAGAACCATAAAATATGGATAATTGACTACAAAAAACGTCTTTACAACAATTTTTTTTTTCTTCAGAAAATGCATATTTACCGAAGTACCACGATTTGAAAAACACCTAGGGTCAGATTGACCCAACACGCACTTATAGGCAGGCGGCAGAGGTGAGCAGTCGAAGAGTTAATTAGAAGTAACACGGCTCTGTGTAAAGAAATAACACAGCTGAATATACACGAACATTTTAGTGTGTTAAAAAATGCACCGATCGAACAACACTAAGGATTGTATTCGATTAATACACTAAACTGTTAAATATTTTACTCAAAAATTTGAAACCCTTACACAATGATGAGACATTTTTTACCGCGTAGTTTCCTGAAGGCTGGCGTTGTTTTTCAGTGTATATTCTGCTCGGGTAGACGGAGAGAAAAAAAGCAGAAAGTACTATTCTGGAACGGAAAAACTGTTTGATAAATGCGTTCTAGCAATTGACGATGACCTTGGCGAAGAAAATCAATAGTTGATATTTTGAGGAATATTTTGCCTATTCGCTCGCATTGCTCAGGCTTCTTTCACTTTAAGGAAACTGCTTGTTCAGTAATATTATATTTGCTGTAACTATTCCCCTGCCATATTTGTGCAAGAAATAATTGAGAGAGATGAATATAACATTTGAACTAATTTTTCTTCTAAAATAGAAATTGATTTGGTAGTTGACGCATGAAGAAAATACTCTGATCAAGGATTTGGTCAGGTATAAATACGCAAATGTACTTAATAAATTCTAAAAAAAGGTAATTGAAAAGAAAAATTGGTATCAAGTTGATTGCTTAACATATTAGCTACTTTCACTGCTTCCAGGTATTATCTAGTTCAGGACCGAATAAACATTTCTGGTTTTACTATTTTTCACTAGCTAGAGGGCGACACTATACAGAGTCACTCCTTGTAATTCGTTCCTTCCCACGATTTTCTTATTATTTTGCTTTTTCAACAAAAGTGTCAACTACTGGGTACTACTTCACCTTAAAGTTTTTTGAGTCATTTTCACCAAACAGAATGGTACTATTTTAGGTTCTGGTAATTTTTACTTGCTTGGCTGGTAAAAATTGACCTGTGAACAATATATAGTACTATTCAGCACGCAAATTTTTACCGTTCTCACTAGCAATTTCTACCAGTCCGCTCGTATTGTTTTGTAGTAACAAAACAATACTCGTCTCAAATATTTACACGGCGAATCGCCACGTACGTGTACCAAGCAAAGAGCTGTTGCTTTTTGCATTGTAATTTTTCCGTCAAATTTACGTCAAGAATTACCGACTGTTTTGTCAAGCTACCTTTAAGCTACCTATACGACCACCAATTTTTATCCTTTTGCATTTATGAACCAAGATTCGAATTCAGAACGGTAATTTTTCCTGTTCCCGGCAATAACGTCTGTTTTTTCTCTCTCCGTGTAGCCATTCGGGATTCCTTTATCCTGTATCCTACGACAAATACCACGCGAATAGCGCGATGGTATTCCCGACAATTATCCACGCTGGTACCGCGTAGCGTAGGGACATACGGAGCTAGCTGATGCGAGGCCGCGGAGTAGAATTGTATTGCTGTGATCTCGAGTACTTCGCAGCAGCAGCTTCCACCCCCATTCCTATCCGTCTGTGGCTCTCTCTTTATATATAGGTACGAATGGTATTGGATTCGATTCGCCACGTCAGCAATACAAACACTCGAGTTCCGATGTGGGTCGTCCTCTACCCCTCTGCCCTGTACAGCCTCGCGCCACAAACCAGTCGGTCTCTCCCTGGTTCTCAGCCAATCCTCTCCCTCGCTCATCGGCAACAAACCAGTCAGTCAGTCAGTCAGTCAGTCATCTAGCTACGACTCATCGCCAATATTACACATTTCAACAACTCCATTCGTCCGAAGTGAGATATGTTCACCGTAATCGCAATGACACGAACCATTCTTCCGCACGGTACACAAATTTCCGTCCAATTTACCACAAAAATGTGGATTAGCAACTGTTTTTTGCACAAAATTAGTGTTATACCAGCACGCTCCGTGTGCAGTGATAAAGTAACGCAGCTCCAACATTTAAAAAGTGTTACTTTGGTATCAAGTAACATTTCTGTGCGTGGAACGACGGTCTGTGAGAACGACACCAACGATCGTGTTGAACCAACGCAGTAAAATGTTGAATACTCACACTTTACACGATGACGGACAGTTTCTTACCGTAACACGATCAAGATCGCAAAGGAATGTTGCCCGCATGTTAATCGTAGTTGCCAAAACGACGCGAGGAATTCTCGAAAGTAGATCGGTTTACCGCAGAAGGTAGTAAGAGACACGAGAGATTGAATCCACAGCTCCGAGTACAAGTATTCTGAAGATGGGATAAAGCGTTCAGCTCCGTGTAAAGGCAGTTACGACTTGCGATTCGACGGAGTTGTAGGTATATCTCGCTTTAGCTCTTGTACCAACGTTGACTCTTGCAATTTTTTCTTCGTCTTCTTCGCTCCTCGTTCAGCATCCACGTTCGTCTCGTTTCAATCTTTGTACCGCGACACAGCGACACCGCGAGTCTCGAGTCTCTTCTTAGGGGTTATACCACCCTGAGATTTTCAGAAAATCGATTCTCTTGTTCTATTTCTTTTTCTAGTAGCGTGAACGTTGAGGAAAATTTTGAGGCCAAAACAAAGTCTGTACCAACAATATCGACGAAGATATGATTTTTTCTAAATCGCACTGTGCAGCGCTCCGTGCTACTCGCGTCGCTACAAGTATTTACAACGATGGCTACGGCAGTATTTTGTTAATATTACACGTATTAAACGCGACCATCGGACCTAGTTGTTACGACACGTGCAATGCCGAGGACGAATAGCGTATATCGCTTGCTGAAAAACGCGCGAAAGAACCGTCAAAAGAGGCCAGAACAGCCGGAGAAGGCCAAGATTATCTCTAGAAGACCAGCAACTCGCCGAGGAACGACCCCAATATGGAGCAGGGATCGCCGATTAACCGTATAACGAGGTAAGCTACGATTCATTCATTGTTTTCTATTGCCGAAACAGCGTCAAAGCTTTAAACGCGTTTTTTCGAAACTACATTTTTCGAGTTTGCGGGAATGATAACTCGAGAACGGCTATTCCGATCGACTTGAAATTTATACCACACATTTGTAACACTATTATCTGCGGTGCTACGTCGAATTTTTTCGATACTGTTAACCGTTTTTTTTTATCAATGTTTTTAGTTCGGAATTTTTCGCGAAAAACGAAACAAAAATTCCGCGTGCTGCCAAAAATCCATTTTTGATTTTTTCGGAAAAATCCTACGTAGTTCCATATATTTGACAACATATATTTTCATCGCACGTGTTTCAGATGAGCCGTGAGGCCGTTACGATTCCCTCAGATCAGGGGTGCACTAAAATATTGACGCGCGCGGAGGCGTGTATCCCCGACAATTATAGATATTCTTCCGTTAAAAAAATACGTTTGTAAAGTTGAAATGTTATATTAAAAGTGTGTAAAAACAGAAATAAAAAACACGCGTTATTTTAGCTCCAAAAAAATCATGAAAATCGTGTCCTGTTTCAGCCTCTCAGGGTCGCGTGACCCCCTAACGAAGAGTAACGGAGTCTCGGCTCTCCTTTTCCGCCACGTTTCGGTATCCCAACCCAACTCGATCGTGCGATTCATTCGCTTTTCTTCCACCAAAGATACACGCGCCTGGTGACATTGCAACGATGAATTTCTCGCAATAAATTTCATCGTTTCGCGGAGGAGTGTTGCGCTCTTCGGGGCTCTTCTTCCCCCATTTGGCTATGGATCATCGAAAATGTGTCCCTGTCCCGGTAGCCACGCTACGGTGTCGCTAATTTCCACTGCATTAACCGCTCTGGCGTCGCTTGGATCTGGCCTAGCTCAACGAACCACGAGACTCTCGTTGTAGTCTCCGCTGTTCGTGGTCGTTCCACGCGGGACGCGACTAGAAGTGGAAGGTTCGGTGCACACGAGGGATGTCTGACACTTGACCCTGCTGCCAACAGTTCACGGGTCATCCTAGCACGAGTTAATAGATGTGTTGGAGGTAAAGTAAAGTTGGAGTAAAAAAAAGTTGGAGTAAATTCGAACCACAAATGTGCCACAGTTGGCAATTTTGGATCTAGCATCTTGAGGAGGTTGAGGTGGGATCGTCCCACCAAGAGTGTGGAATATTGTCACTCCGAAATGTTTTGTATCGAATGATTAAAAATGAAAATAAAACTAACGATATTTATGATTCTGATAGTGAGTTCGTTATTGAAGGATTTTTCGTCTTATAAATTGTTTATTTAATACTATTAAATAATTCTAGATGAATGGATCAACTCGTGGATGTTTCCTCGAAACTCGAAGAAGAAGGAAATATGAAATACAAAGATGAATTACGTTTTATTATTTTTCAAAAATTGATAATGCAATTAGTGTATAATATATTTTAAAAAACGAGAAGAAACTAATTTTCATCGTTTCGAAAAATGGAGTTGAATAAAAATCATAAATCATTCGCGAGTACCACTAATGATTGTCATTTTACATGCCTATTTTACATGCTGTCTAGTAAAATTTGAATTTTCAAAAAATGTCGATATCCAGTACAGTTAAATTTCGTACTTGCTTTCGTTTGTTATAACAAAAAACATGCTATTTTCGTATCAAATCGACGTGTTCTATGTAAAACTACCTGTATGGTAAATTTCGCTTTATATTCAAGCTTTCTGAATCCCTTCAATTTTTCATAGAAAATTTCTGATCTAATTAATCTATCGAAATAAATTTGTACAAAATAGTTTTCATATTTTGCGCGAAGATTTCATATTATGCGTTGAGATTCAATTTTTCCATCCGTTGAAAAATGTATTCTATGAATAAAACTATTTTATCATTGGAGCTGTTATTTTTTTCTGGACCAATGAATTAAGTCTCCATTTTCGTTGTTTTTTTGCAAACTGTACGAATATAAGTATTTAAAAAAAAAAATCCATAAAAACTAAAGTCACCCAAAGACACAAAAATGCTATTTTAATAAAAAAAAATCGTGTTTTTCAGGCGAACCATTCTCAAAAATTGATTTAAAAAGCCCAAAAATGGTTTCAACAGGAAGCTGGGAAAAAAACAAATTTTATGTATGAAAATATCATTTGAATAATTCTTTAAATACTAAATATAGTGAAAAACCGTATAAAAATTGACGTTTATTCGGCATTTTTTACGTTATTTTATCTACGATCGGTTTTTCGATTTACAGGAGTTTTGTTCGTTTGATTTTGGTACGGGATTCGAGAGAGGAAAAATTCCTTGCCCAAAGTAAAGAAGAGTCGAGTTGGCACTAATTGCGAAATGAAATTTCTCGCATTGCTGCGAGAATGGAATATGAATTTGAATACCGTGGTGAAATGCGAATATTGCTTTAAAAGCAAAACTACGGCGATGGTTATTGCTTTGTTTTCCAGAATTGACGTAGCGATGCGGCGCATAGGTGTATCATGCGTGTAGGTATACGCGGGCAACGCGTCCGGCGTTGTCGAATTTAATGTAATTACCGTTTCAATATATCCAACGGAGTGGTCAAACGTTCGCGTGGCGAACGCCAGTACGAGCTTTAAATACGGCAAATTATTACATAATTTCGAGAGCTTCCTACATTCCGAGCGCATCGGATTCCACAGTACTCGAGCCACGAAGCGGAATTCATCGCGTCGTTCGTAAAACAATTCTCCACGGAATAACAATATTTTTCGTGCTAAAACCTCCATAAGACTGGACTAACAACAAAACGGTGCTTGAAATCGTTACACGTGTTCAATTTGACGAGAAGAAAAAAAACAACGAAAGATTTGGGTACACCACGAGCAGATGGACACATACATGTAGTCCTAATAACTGATTACACGTTAAGCTGAAGAATAAAATTTTGAGAATCAATTTTTTTGCGATAAACATAAATATATACGGTTATGTGAAAATGGTTATTCTCATTTTGATATTTGTTCTCATGATAGCGCAAGATACTTTCATGTGACATCACGACGTTTCGCTTCAAAAGCGCCAGGACTAGTAAGCATTAGTGATGTAACGCACATTCGCCTTCGCATTCGCAATGGATGATGCGAATTTTTTGCGAATGTCTTGGCCAACAAAAAGTGAAAATAGTATACGAAAGAACAGGCCAAACAAACGTATTTTTTTAAATTTTGTTGCGGCTACAGTTATGGAATGGAAAAAAAGAAAAATATAGAATATTTTTTCTGTTTACCATGAATTTTTCTCACTATTAACTACTGGAAATTTTTATTTACGTATATTTTCAAGTACTATTATTTTTTTTTTAATTTTCACTGCAACTAAACTTTAATTGGAAAATACGATGGAATGTAATTTGAATATTTTCCATTAACAAAATCACGAAATGTTGCGATGTCGGTATTTTTTTTTTATCGCAAGTCTCGCAAGTCTGCGTCAGGGATGCGAATGCTTGTCGAGGGGGAGGAATTATCGCGAAATGAGGGGAGCCGTGTGATGTGGCTTGAAGATTTTGATTCCCGAGTTAAACGGGGATGAAGGTGAAATGTCGTTTGATTTTTGAAAGGTGACTCCGGGGGGTGGCGAGTTCGTCCGTGTGCGCGGGTCTCCGCGGCACGAAGGGAGAGTAGAACACCTCGCGGAGAGTAGAGCACCAATTTATCGAACGACGGTTGGCATGGAGACTGCTGGACAGGATCTGCTACTGGGTGGATATAGGCGGACCCAGCGGGTAGGAATACGGCTACGGGGAGACGCGCGAGCCTTCTCGAGGACCTACTCGAGGATGCTCCAGGAGGCCGTCACGGGGAAGCGGAGAGCTTTGGCTTGGGCTTCGGCTTTGGCTTGGGGTTGGCCTCGGCACTCGCTCATTCTGCCGCGAGAGTATCGATTCACGTGGTGATCCAATCAACGCTGCCGCCTTCGACGACGGCTTTGCGCACCATCGTTACACCATCAGCCACCTTATTCTAATTTCCAACCTCTCTACCGATTTTTCGCACCTTCCGCCCAAATTTCATACCGAGATCAAAGAAACGAGACCGACAACCCCGATATCCATTTTTTTCCTCCCTCGATTCGCCCAATCTCAAGGCTCCGATGCTTCTAACTTTGTACGTTACTCGTACGTAAATGACGACTAAAGTAAAAGCCCGTGTAATTTTATTATTCGTTAAATTAATTTGACGATGAATGACAATTTCAAATATTTCATTACAAATCTTCGATATTTTTTTCATGGAAAAAAACCATTAATTTCAAAATATAGAATAATCACTAAAAACAATACCTATGTAATTTTCCAACTAAGCCGAATCAGTTTGCACGTTTGAAATTACTCAACACTTCATGTCAAATGCGGTGTCTTGCGATGCGATAATAAATAATTCACCAAAAATGAGTATTCTGACTGCAAAATTAGCGGTCATTTCATTTCTAATAAATCAAATAAATATTCCTTCGAACTCCTATTCGATTTAGGTACACTATTTTTAGACGGGCCAGTAAATTTTATAATAATATGTCAATAATCGGCTCGGTAAGTTTTCTGCACTGTCAATAATACCCGCCTTCGACTTCTCGGTTTGGGGTTAATATATTTATCATTAAAGGACACCGCACACTCCTTATGGAAAAGTGGTTTCGATTAATTTGGATTAATTTCACATATGTTACGTGTCTCGGCGTCCTGAACAAATGTCTCGATGGGCACAAAGTTCCAGACTCATCGGGTTCCGAGATAAGGACCGATGAAGTCAGTATCATGGGATGTGTTTAATTGGATTTATCACGGAAACTATTTGCTCCACGGTTTGGGCTCACGCAATCTTTTTTGTAGAAAACTAAATTCTCTACAAAAAAGGACGAACACAATATTGCTGTGAAGTTGATGGTTTGCGAGAAAAAACGAAAAAACCACGGAAAACCACGAGAACACCCCGCAAACTCCTTATGGAAAAGTGGTTTCGGTTAATTTGACTGAATTTCACTAATTTTAGTTTGGAACTTTGTGCCCATCGAGATATTTGTTCAGGACACTGAGACACGTAACATATGTATAGTAACAATGAGAAAGTGTAAAAATCAATTCGACGTAACTAAAACAAGAATAAACAGTTACAAAAATTAGTGCCTTGTATAAATTTTCAAACATCGAGACAAAATTAGTAATTTTAAAGATCGTGCCATCAGCCCTGGCTAAGAAGTTGTTCAATGGATTGTAGTTTGTGATAAAAGGGTTTCAAAAAATGAAAACATGCGCTCGATTTCAAAAAAAAAAGATTTCAAATTTACAACTCGCAAATAAAAATATTTTCTAAACATTTTTCGTATTTTGTTGTTGTTGAAAAATACGTAGAAAAACAAATCCATGTGGGTCCATTATTCGAAAAGTTTGGGGAAAATCCGAAATTCAGCGTCTATATTTGAACGGGTGATCCGAAAAATTTGAAAATTTACTTGCAACGTTTTTTTGAAGGGTACAAAAAAACGTGGAACGTCTAATATTGTCGAATAACGATGAAAATAAAATCTCTTTCCCTCTACCAATATTTCACAAGTTTTATTCATCCACGCGGATTAAATTCAGGAGCCGTTGGCGACTGATTCCAACTGCGGACCTTCAGTTTTTACCTTCAGTTTTTACCTCCAGTTTACCACCAGTTGTGCTTCCATTTAAGCTACGGGTATTAAAATTGCATTTTTAAGCGTCTACGCTGCGTACGACGACCTTACGGAGAGACATATGGAATTCCGTGGAAAATCGAAGTGTATCGGTGAGAAATATATTGGCGAGGGCGAAATTCGTTGGGGTAAAAAAGCTGGATGCGACGTCTCGCCATAGCGGGATTAATAGATTTGATTGTGCCTAAATATCGTAGGGAGGTGAATTTGAGCAGAAATTTGTGGCTTTCGTTTGACAACTGGGATTAAAATATTGGGCAACAACGAGAAGAGAGTAAACAATGGGCGGAACTATGACTAGCGTTCGGGTCGAATTTTCGCACGGTAGATTCTGAAGCAAGGTCGGCGTTTGGTCGGCGGTGTAGTACCCTCCGTTGGAGGGCTCTCCGCCCCTTAAGCCCTATCCATATTCGCATCCAGTACTCATTTATCAAATAATCAACACACCTCCTCGTACACCTGTGAAGAGGTTTTACTTCACACAGCAGCAGCAGCAGCAGCAGCAGTAGCAGCAGCAGCAACCGCAACAGCAGCTCTTTGCGAAGCTATTACAACGGTTCCACGTGTAACGTGTCTACAGAAACCATCCATCTCCCCGTGTCCTCGCTCGACTACGCATCGAGCATTTAAAAATTCGCGGACGCCGCCGAAGAATCGAAACAAATCTGGGAATTCAGCTCGAGATAAACAAATCCCAAGGAAACGCTGCTAACGAATAATTATTCGAATATTTTTCGCGTAGGAGGTGAACGCGCGACGGATACGTGATGCATTTAACTGAACGATGGCGGCTGAGTGCGCGCATATAATCAAAGAACTTCTGAAAATCAGGATGCACTTAGAAGCACGTACTCCGCTATAGAGGGGCATTCAGTCAAACTACGGACTGACGTCAAAGCAAGGACCCTTAGCTTGCATCGCCTCCGTGTCCCTGTACCCCGCGCGACCGCACTCAGGCCTCGCCGTACCTGCGCCCTGGATCTCCACGCGAAGAACACTCCAGCTGTGCAGTCACTCTCGAAACTAAATTTACCAGTCTCGAGCAACCTGGAACGAGCCAAAGCCTCTGCCATCTACCGAGAAGCGAGAGTACCTCGATCATCAAAACCAGGTAGGTCGGATTAAAAACGGGAAGAAATAATCCGTGTAGCGGAGTCAACTGCGATTGGTTACCTATTAATGAACCCTCGAGGATCCACTGGTACGAGCGCAGAAGTGTAGATTTTCGTGGCTGAATTTTCTATTGGCCGGATGTAGGTAGGTAATACTTGGGAAGTTCGGCTATTTAGGGATTCCACGTGTGTCTTGGCCAGCATCGCGTTTGGGGTGTGAGAGAAGTAAGTTTTTACTTGGAACGATTTGTAAGGATGGCTCCAGATACTTTGTCCCCAGAGCACCGGTGACGCGTTTGGGATGTTCTTGACGAGCGCAGAGGTGAGACTGAACAAACAACGCACGGTGATGTAGGTAGGTACTGCAGCAGCGTGGAGCCGGAGCAATTCAGTTAGCAGAGGAAGATGTTGAAAGAGAAGAGGTCTCTTCATCGTGCTCTCCGGTTGTTGGTTCAATCATTGCGAAGAGGCGTCGGTACGTACCGACGAAGTGAGATGAAAAAAAGAAAGGTGTAAAGAGTCCTCGCGACGAGTTCTTCTTTCGCGGATTTCAGAAGATCGCGTTGACGACGATTAGACGATGATCGGACGACGATCGGACGATGACCTTGACGAGGACAACGGATTCTCATGCGTGTTCGTTCTAGGACGGTTATGCGGTAGTAGCTAGGAAAGTTGAGGGACTAGGAAATGATTTGGGAACCCCTCGAGCATCCATTACGAAATGGAATGGAGCAATGAGAGCGGACGAGACTCTGTACCTAAGCGGATATCTAGAGATCTAGAGTCCTGGGTACGGAGGGTTGAGGTGTGGACGAAGGAGTACACGGCAGAAGAGGACGCGGATGGTCCTTGTGCGCCAAGGACTCCGAGGATCTCGATAAGGAGTATCCTAGAGCCGTTGAGGAGGCCTCCTTCTCCTTACCCCGACCCCGGGTCTTGGCTCCTCGACGTAATACTACCTTCTACTACCACTACCTCCACGCCCACAACGAAGGAGTCTGCCCCTCATCTCGTTGTAAATATGCCTGTTCCTCGGTATCAGACGAAAGCTGTGGATTGCGAGACTTCGCCACCTCCTCGAAACGTTACACGGATATCGGGTGTTTGCCATGAGACTTTTGTACGGATTGCGGAATCAAGGGTTTTCCCAGTTCTGGAGTAGTTGGCGCCCTCTGCCCGTTTCTTGTACGCGCGTTCCGGCGTGTGGCCGTACTCCGGGCTTAATATCGTGCGAATAGACGACAGCGATGGGAGCATTGTCGTCGTCCTATGCCCGTCCTTCACAACGTCCTCGAGGAACCCTCGAATCCAGGTGCCCCGGATGACGAAGCTCCTGAAACTCTCGAGAAACTTTGGTGCCGAGTATCCTCGTGGCTCCAAGAAAGGTCTACCATTCTCCGAGGAAAATTCATCGGGACACGCGACTGATAGTCGACGACTCGTGCCCACTCTTCGAGACCGGAAATATCTCGAGCGTAGGCACGACGACTTCGTCTTTCCGTTCCAACGATACCCCCACAATTACGGCGGAGCGCGATGACGATGACGTTTCGAGAGCGTGTTTTGACAGGGGAAACCTGGGTAACCTGTCATGTAGACGCGTCAACTCCGCGCGTTGCCTCCACTCCGCATCAGCAGCGTATCATCTCTGACGGGACCGATGAAACGCGATACGATCGTTTGACTGCCGGTCAAACAGGCGGTGCCGTCACTCCGCGTGGTGAGAGGTAACGCGATACATTTCCGCAGGAATCGGACGGAACGTGTCAATAGACCGAAGTAGTCTTTGCAGACAATATAATCGAGGACCCGAGAGCTTTCTCGACTGTCAGAAAATTCTCCGAGCTTGACCCTCAACTTTTCCCGATAACCTCACCGCTTCCTACTTCTCGTTCATGGTCGACGACATCGAACGTCCCTAGTAGAATTGAAATCCAATTTTTTCGCCATTAGCATGCAAATTTCACTACATACCCAACGTAACACCACGGCTTTGAAATAACCATCACAGCGTACCTTTTAAGACTAACCTAATTCTTCTGTGTCCTCATAAGAAAAAACCCTAAAAATAACTCGCAGTCGAAATTGCACACCTAATAAATTTAAGGCAAACTTCCTCCGAATTACCCCAAACATACAATGGACAAACGGTACGGAGAAAAGTCTTTGGTGATTAGTACGTACAACTTGCCTCACCTTGCCGATGATGCGCGGGTAGAGCGTTAGACGCGTCTCAACGACTCAGACAAAATTCTTGGGCCCCAGATTATATTTCCGGTAGCAGCACAACCGCAGATCAACGTTTCGCAAAAGGCGAACTGTTGGAAAAATCCGATTTGACGGATCAGCCGTTGAATCGCGGGGGCGAGGAAAGTTGGCCACAATCGCATTCACTTATCGCGGAAATGAGGTGGAAGAGCAGAAGAAGACGAAGAAGACGGGGCACGCAAGTTACGGTGAGGCATGTACCAGTGGAAAAAAGGAGGCTCCGCGCTTTGTGCGTTTTTTTCAATCTGTCAGATTCGTTCTTGATGTGTGGTTTTGATATTACTATGGAGCAGGTAATCTCGATGGTTATCCATGCGCACGCATCGACGTCTTCTAGCCTCGGTAGACAGACAGACATTGGAGCAGGCATCCATCCATTCAGTTGGACTGAACGAAAAGGAGAGAAGTAGAAGAAGCCGAAGAAGAATAACAACACGGAGTAAGAGAGGCTCGACTCCCTCGATTTCAGAATGATTTGTGAAAAGGTGGGACGAACGCTTTACCGGAATTTGTCTGTCTCCCGAATTTTCCGTTGCGTGATTCGTGTTGGAATATTTCGGGCAATTTAGCTGATCGCGTCGGTAGAACGACGAATGTTCGACACGCGACGAGCACCGTATGACCGACGTGAAATGTCTGCATACACCCAGCTGAGTGAAAAGCCTCGTTTATTGCGTTCGCTCTGGGTGAAGGGTCTTTGTATTATTTATGAAGGACGAAGGGGGTGAGAGAGGGTGGTGTGGGGAGGCGAAACCTCTAAAGCGGCGGTAAGGAAACTGGAAGGCCAGAGAAGTCTCCCCGCGTACAGTAGACTAGGCGAACACAACGCCGCACACTACATCTTGCATGGACACACGTACGGGGATCGAGATCTAAAGAACTCGACATCATTTCTGAATTAATCCCATTCGACTGCCCCCTTTATGTCGTGAGCCTCTTACCTCGACGGTAGACTAGAGCCCAGCTCAGCGCACCTTCGAGGTTAATTGGAATAAAAAATCCTGGGAATGAAGTTATATTCTTAAAGAGGATGCATTTTACCCCGCTTCTCTTAAATTCTTCACGCTCGGTACGGCAAAGAAAAATAAGGAGAGATAATAACAACCGCGACGTAGCATGTTCTTCGTTAAACGTGTCTCTTGCCATGTGTCCCAGAGGAGGATGAATTCTCCTACTATAAGACATCGCAGTCGGAGGACATCTGACGGCATTGTAATTTCGCCGCCTTGTAATTTCTTCGAGAAACGCATCCGGACTAAGATACCAATTGATTTTCTGTCCCTTTCAAAGAGCATAATAGTAGTTGATTCGGAAACTGTATCGTCGCTCGCGTAGCTACCATTGTAGAGAGCATAATCGTATCTTCGACCAGTTTTCCTAGCCCGAGTGTCCTGCGCGACGTCACCTCGTCAAAGATCTCTCTGGGACGGTCCTTCCAGCGACAAAGCAGCATTTTTTGTCGCCGCGCAATTTTCGTTGCAGATTCGTTCTCGAAATTGAGTAACGACCTTGTTCGTCGATACGTAACAATGCGCGGCAACGGAGTTTATCATTATGCCTGAGACGTCGTACATTCCAGCCTCGAACAGGTTTTGTACGCTGGTTGTGCTCCTTCTTTGGAGCGGGTTCTCTCTTCTGCTCTGGCAGGGGGGAAGATTTGACACTTGTCTTTCGGGTGAATGGAAGGCGCGATCCGCCCCTCGTTTTTCTCTCTCTCTATCCTCCTCGCTGCAGCCCTCGTTGTTCCTTCTCTCTGGGTCCGACGACCCGGTAAATACTACCGCCGCTAAACTACCGCATAGAATTTCTCTTCGAAGGTAATGGGGCGCATATCCTAGCTCCGGAACAAAAAGTATATTGCTTGCTTTATCCGCGTACAAACGGTGGGGGCGTTTTGTTGTGAGGAAAGCTATCAGAAAGGTATTGGACACCTGTGCACCGCTCTCTCTCTTTCTCTCTCTCTCTCTTTGCTCTTCTCGCTCCGAAAACCTGCAGAGATTAGCTTCGAGATCAACCGACTACAAAAGAATCGAATGACAGAGCGCTCGACGATAAACACGTTTTCACTCCAAGATCACTCAAGGGGTTACACAAATCTGGGTAGGCAAAAAAAAAAAAATCAATTTTTCAAAAAGGTACTCGCTCGAAAGTACTATCCCTCGAGTATTTACCCTGAAAATGGCATTACGAAATTCGGAGTAACGACGAAGTTACAGCGTTTTTCATTCGAATCAAAATGTCAGAGTATACACTTTGTAGCAAAATACTTCGTCTTTCACGTGGTATTGCTAAAAATACAAGTAGCCGACAAAAAATTGAGATTGCAGCTCGAGAAGCCAATGCGACTCAGCTATATCCGGCTGCTCCAGTATGCTGATCGATGAGTCAGCATAGCGACGATAGAGCATTCGATTGGAGCAGACGAAAAAAGTTGTAAACTTTGATTTTCGAGTGAATATGAAAAAGTTCATTGGAAATACTGCCTCGGGCTATTTTCTTTCGTCTGTCGTGGTCTCCCGAGTTTTACAGTTTTTTCAGAATGTCCATGCTTCGATTCGCGATGAAAATCGAAGCGAGCAAAAGATTTTTCGACGAAATTTTATTGGGTTTCCACGAGTGGGCAATCGTTTTCTATTGGCTGTTAGGAGAAGGCTGTATTGGCTTTTAGACCGGAATTGAGGGCGAACGAATCGGTAAACCGTGATAATAGAATTTCTTAGTCGTAAATTGGGTAATTCTAGGGGGTCCGAGGCGCGGTCAGGCGCGGAATTGATAATCAAACGTTACCCAATTTCTCAGTTCTCCGTCTAGTCCGCCTTTGATTTGCTCTCGCCGAGGGTCAGCAGCCCACAAAGTACCGCGCCTTTCGTCCGACACAGATCTAGGCTGTTATCTAGGTGGGTGACAAGTGCGCAAAAAAAGAGAAGAAATTGCGAGGTCGCGGTTCGTTTACGTTTACGCAGCTTCGCAGACACAGACGAGCAAGATGTTGGTTAATAGCGAAGAAATTTGATCATTCGTATCGGTATTGACCGTAAAGAATGAATGTTGATCGAACGACAGATTTATTGGCAGACTCGCGATATTCATGGGGCAGCTGGTAAACAGGATTTCTTTAGATGTCTGGGCGATTCGAGTATCGCGGTCAATTCACGGTTGACGGAACTTCGAGGCACGGTACTCGAAGAACGATTCGATCTGCATTCGATAACTGAATATGGAGATTGAAGATTTCATCAGAAGTGATATTGCCTGGCATCTCAAATCTGACTCGTATCAGAATCGTATTTATCTATTTATCGTCACATTTAGCATGTCTACGCCGTTAAAAACCCCAAGAGTCATTTGCGTAGCAAATTTGCGTGGCGAATTTTTTTAACGGATTTAATTCCCCCAAGACTGAAATTTAATCCCAGAATTTTAATTTTACAATTTAAAAAAAAAATCTGTTTCTTTCAGTTTTTTAAAGCAAACCAATCACTACCAAGAAAACATTAAATAACATACATTCGTGGTTTTTTAAATCATCTACACGTGTTTTTTTTCAACTCCATGTTTGCTCCTTACACAGTAAACAAATTTCTCTCCCCATTTTTCACAGTGTACACAGAGAAAAAAAAATGTCGTTTGAAGAAAAAAAAACAGTTATTTTAAGAAACTCGTGATTCTTGCCTTAGTTGTGCTAAAAATAAGAAAGTTGGCATCTTAATTTCAAACGTTTTTGCTTGGAATTAAGCAAGGTACCCGTTTCCTTGCAAAATTCATAAATCAAACGTCGACGGAAACGCGACGACGATGATCGTTTTTTGATAGGTATATGATTTTCGGGAAAAATGTAAACACGTGATAAAATAAGCATGCGAAGTCCTTTTCATGCCTCGTTCAGCACCGAAATTCTGTTCAAACACGGAGCGGAGTATTTGTCGTTGAAAAGTTGAATTCGTTCGTCGTTGCGTTATAATCTGATCTCACGGGTGAAGTAATTTCCGTGAAAAAAATGAAAAATTTCCCGCGCTCGCATCTACGATTCCCCTCATTCGTCCGTCGAAACCCCAATTAGAGCGAGTATAAGCGAGATTCGAGAATCGTTTTGTAAGCGATCGTTGTACCTGAGATAAACGGCTCCGTTCGGCGTTCCTCGGGATATTTCATCGTCATGCGACTTTTTCCGCGATCTGTCCTCCGTATCCCGCGTAGGTATCTCGGTCCTTTCGAAAAGCTCGCGATGCGTTTGCCGGGACAATTTTCTACTTTCCTAGGTGACTTTGGCGCCGATTTCTAGGATGCGTGTCGCTCTACGAGTCGGCGGGTACTCGAGTCACGATGTACCTACTCGACGAAAGCCGCAAAGAGCAAGAGCCCAGAGATACGGAGGAGGTGTCGCTAATGAGCCGCGTCGTAATTAGTGATACTGTCTACCAGCCGCTTGAACGAGTCCTCGAGGACGAGCGGGCAATCCTACACTCGGCACAACCCGGCGAAGAGTCCACTTCTCCTCGTTCGCAACCTACCACTTCTTCGCCTCCCGCGCCACGTAGGTACGTCGTCGTGTCACCCTTGGTCCACCCTCTTTCGCACACCCTTTCCCGGAGTTAAAACACGCCGTCGGGCGTGTCGGAAGCTCGACCACGTGGCGACTGTCCATCTTTATGGTGGTCGTCGACGATCTGCGATGCGACAAGTGATTTCATTTGAACAGTCATTTTCACAATTCTCTCTCTCTCTCTCGCGCTCTCTCTCTCTCTCTCCCGTTTCGAACCATCAATTATTTGACGTTCGATCGTTGGAATTTTTCGTACGCCACGTTACACGTATCGCGCGATTATTACTCGTCGAAAAAAAAAACAGAACATATCTGCGATATGCCTCGGCGACTATAGGTATCTGAGGTATCGACGAGCTCTCTTCGACAAGTTATTGTGAACACGGCACAAATGTCCCGCGCAACTTTTGAGGCCTCAGAACCTTAAGGGTATCGAAAATGCTCATTTATCTCAACTGCCCTGAATATTTCAAAATAACATTAAATGTTGGGATACGACGGGGCATTCCACGCCAAATCGGTTTGGACATTTTTTATTTTTGATTTCCTCCATTTTGGGATAGGTATTTTTTTGTACCCTTCGAAAAAACCTTCCACCAAAAATTTAATTTTTTTTTTATCACCCCTTCAAAAGACATCGAACCTCGGTTTTTTGCCCACAAATTTTTTAATAATGGACCAAGTTAGATTTTACCTCTCATAAATGTTTCGTTTTTTACGTACCTTACGAAAAAAATACAGAATATTTATACATTCGATTTTTGAGTTTCAAGCTTTAAATCTTCTTTTAGCCATTATCCAATTAACAACTTTAATCGTTTTTTTCTCGATATTTAGTATTTGAAATATTTCTCCATCAATCATTACGAACACCAATTTTTGTCACTGTATATTCTTGCTTTAGTTATTCTGCATAATTTTGCAAAATATCTCAAATTTTCAATAATCGGAATAAAAATGCGGATCATAAGGATCCGATGATCAGACCAGGCTGAACACTCGTTAAATTGATAGCAGTTTGTGATAAAAAAAAATTCAGCAATATCAGAATATGCGCTCGCTGTAAAAAAAAATGCGAAGTTTGAAAAATTTCGAGAAACATGTTCATATTTATTTTCGAAGACGAAAAAATCGGCAAAGCGACGTGAGAAGGAGTAAGATGACGCAGGGCAAGCGTGGTTCGGCTTCGGTGAAAGACGAAGCGAAGACGATACGTGCGAGCAGCAGTGAGGAGATACGATGGACCCGCATAATTGTCGTTGTACGGGGATGTTTTGTCGTCGCGAGGTGGTCGAGCGCGCGCCCCGTGATATTCGGGTTCAAAATAGCGTGTCGATTTAATAGAGCGTTAGCGGAAGTGATTTCGCCCGAGGCGAACATCGAGCTTCGTTCGTTGGCCACATCGGGTGTACCTATACGTATATTGTATTGCATCGTAGTAATTTCAGCGTGCACGCGCGAATCTTTTGGATCTACAATTACAGAACGTGGGGTGCGGATGCGAAGGTGGCGCGGAGGGCTGCAAAGGAGGCTGGGGAGAAACGATTTCAGGCACAATGCGGCTCAATGCCGAGGAAATTAGCCGCGGCGCTGCTGGTGACGCCCGTCAACCCCCAACCCCATAAATATCCCGTGAACGCTTCTTCGACCGGCACGCACGCACGCGTAGACACCTACGCTGTGTCCCGCTCCGAATGCGCGTAAGATCGAGCCGAAGCGAACGATGATACCGAATGATAATACCACATCATTTCACCGAAACATCAGAAAACAATGATTTTCCTCGTGTCACGTTTTATTCCTAAATATCTATTGGGATGCCTCGTTTGCAACGAACATTTTTATATTCGCTGACACATGACAATTTGGTTTCTCACATAAAAAAAAGAACTCCCTCAAAATTAGGCCCTTAATTTTAATTTTGAGTACTTCCTTTCGATCGTTGAATTTTGCCCATTTAAATACATGTCAATAATTTTTGTTTTAAATGCTTATAGCTCGGTTCGGTTTCATGGTTTTTCATTGCGATTGGTCGTAGTCTGTAGTGTATTAGAGACTCTTTAAAAGTGTCCTTCAATATTTCTCTGTAACTCGAACCGTCTCGTCGGCGTCGATCTCGAAAGCCCAATTTCCACGAAAATTGTCATACTTTCTTGATTATCAGCGTAACGGCTGATGTTACAATAAAAAAGGTCAGAAACAATTTGTAGGAAAACAAATTTCCTACAAAAAATGTCTAACAACATATTTTGCCAAGATGCGTAGTTCACAAGATATATTCAAATTTTTAAATTTGAGAAATAACGCAATAAAGTTGCTAATTTTCAATATACTTAACTGAGTATATCTCGTGAACCGCACACCATAGCACGATATGTAATCAGACATTTTTTGTAGAGAATTCAATTTCCTACAAATTGTTCCTGAGCTTTTTTATTGTAACTTCAGCCGTTACGATAATATTAGCGCGGTTCGAATAAACGACGTTCGTCGTCAAAAAATACGTCCACATCATCATTAAACCTAGTTGAATCGGAAAATCAAATCACGATTTAAAACTTAACACAAGGCCTCGGTACAATTGAAAAGGGGTTACAAATTTTAGAAAAAATAGATTCAACGAAGAGCGCGTGTCTACTACAAAACTGGAAATAAAAAAATAAAACTGGCATGCTACGAGGACATTTTACGTGAGAAGAAGAAAAACTTAACTCGTCAGGCGACATTATTAGAATATATGAAACCTTCGACATCGAAATAACTTTGATTTAAGTTGTTTTATTCGTACTAATGTAAATTGTCTTAATTATCTAACATTTTATTAAACATGTTTCTTCTAAATCATTGTTTGCTTTAGACTCTGATCCCGATTACACAAACTTTGTACGTATTTATATGCAAGGTTGAACCCCGACTTACACGGCTAGCTCTTGGTCCCACCTACCGCGTAAGTCCGGGGCATTACTGTATTTTGTTCGAATTACAAGAATACAACGATGTTTAAAAATCTTGCGGATTTTGGCGCTTCTCGTTGTCACACAATTTGTAACTTCCCCTTTCTCTGATTTCAGAGAAAATAGGAAGCTATTGTAATCACCCCGACAATGAAAAGTTGAGTTTTCACTGGATCTCCACGTTTTGAGGTCCAGAGAATCGCTTCCGACTATTTTCAGTTGGACGTCTGTACGTACGTATGTGATTAATTTTTTGTCCCGACGATATCTCGCGAACGAGTGCGCGGATTTTGATCAAATTGGGCCCAATCGACGCGACTTTTCTTAACTCAGAATTGATCAGATTTTGGCGTTAATCGGAGGAGTAGTTTTCCCATAATTTAAATAACAACATTCTCAAAAATAAAATAAAATTGTTAAATCTTCGGAACGGACGAATGGATTGGCATCAAAATTGTATCCGAAGGTTTTTGGGATCGCTGATCTCGAATCTAAAGTCTGATTTGGAAAATTCAAAATGGCGAATCCTGTGAGGTGTTAAAAAGTCTAAAAATCTGAAAATGTCAAGAGTTTGAAAAAAAATACTACACATAGGAATTTTGGGTGATTAGTGCATTGTAATGACGAATAATATTAACGCGAGCACAAATAACGGGAATGTACGAATGTTTTTCATGCGTCCACCCGCGTAACGCAATTATGCGTTGTTTTGTTTTAGCACGTTTCGTATCACCGGAAGGCAACTTTTGGATATCATGAGAGATTTGTCAACGTGTCTCATTATGAAGCCAATAACTCCGCTGCCTGTAATGACAGTGACGATGAATTGAGATTAAGAATTAAGACGATGAAAAAATATTCGTTCATCCAAACGTAAAAGTTTAAAAATGTAATGTGTTTCAATTTATCACTCCAGCATTGAATTGTTCAGACGTTCCCACCTCTGTGGCATATATCCTAAGACCCAAATATCGGCCACAAAAAGGTTTGCAGCTGTATACGATTTGTTGCCAGTGTCGCGCTTTCTTGTCGGTTTCACGTTAATTGTTGAAAATCAAGGAATTATTTCCCGACTCGTTCGGCAGAATTTTCGACGGTCGCGTCGTTGTCGCTGAAAAATGAAACGTAACGGCGCAACGATGCAATGATTCTCGCGCCTCGAATGCTTTCCTGGTCCTTGAACTATAAATTTATGAGACGCACTCTCGGTATGCGTACGTCGCGTGTTTACGAAGATGGAGAGGGATGAATGGATTTTCTTTATATATAATGTAGGTGTGACAGGAAAGCAAGCAAAACCAAAGGCAAAAGCAAACGAGCTTCTATGGTGGGCCTGTCCATTTTCTATTCGTCGCGTATGACAGGCCCCTTTCGGACCTCGTCGGACTTCTCCAGGGCTACGCTCCTCCGGACCCCCTCGCGGGCCCTCGTTAGACAAATTAAGCCCTGCTGACTGGTGCGTTCGCCCGGGACGAACTTCGAGTGGACTGCAAACACTAGAGGAGGCGCGCTACCGTCGTCCTCCCGTACGCGTCCTCTCGCCGAGGCCCTCCGCGCCCTCCTACGCTCGCGCGTCATTCTCGGGTCGCATTTTAGCTTGGCCTTTGCACGATTCTCCAGCTTCTTTCCTCTCCACACGAGTCGCCCACGCCGTAGTCTCTCTCTCTCTCTCTATCTATCTGTTTCTCTCCGACCCTCTCTTCATATTCTCTTCTCGTTACATCTCCGTATTTTGATACTCGCAACTTTATTTATCCTCTAATTTTCTATCTCGTCGACACTTTTTTTACCACTATCTCACTGAAACTCGGCAGCACTACAATTTATTGTATTATTCTACCAAATTTTCACAATGGACTTCCATTTTACATATTTCTTACCAGCTATAATATCTTGAATAACGATCTAAAGACTTTTTTGTTTTTAAAGCTATTTTTACGACTTTTTTGACGTTACCATGATGAACAATAATACAAAAATTCTTGGGCTCGATAGATATACTCTTAAAACATAGTTGACATTTTTTTCCAATTCTTTTGACTCGATACTGATTTACGAAAAATCTGACTCACGTGGTCGATTTCTCTGCAACAAATTATCCGAAACACAAAAATCAAATATTATTACATAAAGTAAAACTGTGGCTGCGGCCTAAACTAAGATCATACGAGAATTTCGATTTTTAATATATTTTCTATTGCAAAAATCACTTTTTTCAGCAAAAAAAGTCCGCCATTTTTTTAATTATGCATACAAATTAATAATCGTAGTTCGACCAGAATTTGCAGATATACTTTATCTGATAATATTTGATTTTTATGTTTCGGATGATTCGTTGCAGAGAAATCGCCTGCGTACTTTCCGACGAGTTGCTTTTTTTGTAAAAAAGTATCTAGTACAACGAATAGAAAAAATCTTTTTTAATATAGGTATTTTAAGTGAATGTTTATTCAGTGTAACAAATTTTATATCAACATCTATCATAGCAAAATAAAAAAAAAAATTTAAAAATCGTAAAATTGGTCTTTTTTCGAGCATCCAAAGTGCACGTGTTAGCGAATATGGTGGATTCATTCAGCGAGTCATCTTCTAGCGGAAGCAAATTCAATTCTGTTCTCTTCTGCAGAATCTCTCCGCATGCAATAATCAGATGGTCCGGATCCACTAATTCATTGCCGTAATTGCAATATCGCTCGTCAGATGACTGGAATCTCGTATATTTCGCCAATTTTCCGACGTATTCCCACTTTTAACGGAGCCGATTTTATGCTCGTCGTTCGCGAGGGTCCGCACACCGCGGACTGTTTCAAGATTCTCATCTGGCTGTGGCGTTTACTCCAGTTATAAATCAATCACACACGCGCGAATGCTAGCCCTTCAGGAATCTGGAAGACCCTTCCCTGTCTACCGCCCTGCCCCCTTTTTATATCACGCCTCCCATTTTTCTCTCATATTTTCAGTTTACCCCAACGTAACGAATTTCGCTCCACAAATTTACTCGATCGTCGTAATTTTTCCCTGCCTTTTTTTCCTCCACTGCTGTTGCTAAACCATACGCGGAGAGGGAAAATGGTAACAATTACCACGTTAACATAGTAACCAGCCTCATTTTCTATAAATTGGTAAATAATACTATGTTGAATAGGACGCCTTGCCATTTTTCTGGTAACGGTTACTATGTTACACGGTAACGGCAATAAATGGTATACGTTACTATAGTGTACAGGAATCAAAGCCACGTAGCAAGGTACTCACAATCAGTCCCATGTTGCATAGCTCTCGTTACAAACAATGCGCGCGCTGATTGCCCACGCAGCCAAGCGGGTAAATACAAGAAGTCTAGAGACAGAAGACGTAACTCTTATCAAATCTTCAGTTCCAGATGGGCCCGTATACGGCAGCTGAATTTGTTGCGAAAAATTGGTTGACGAATGTTGTTTCTTTCATGATCGCGATGATTGAAAAAAAGATACCGCAGTGTCGAGTATTTTATTCCAGATCGTCCAGCCGCTGGTTCGACTTCCATAATTTTAGCCGGGTGTTGGGGTGTGATATGGGATGGGACCGAGGTCAGGTACTAGGTGAGGTATATAGGTGAGGAAATTCGGTATAAACGGGTTACGAGGATATACATTTTTTAAATTTGTTTCACTATTTTACTCGAGTACGTCTTGCGCGCACGCCATAGAGAACCATTCCGATTTATTTTGAGAAGCACGCCTTTCAAATTTCACGGAAAAAGTAATTTAAATCGTACAAATCGTGCTACACGAGTTATCCATAATGCTCCCAACGAATGGCAGTTCTATAGTATAGCAAATCTCGCACCCACGGGGCGCGCAACGTTTCTTGATTCAGTTTATTGGGCTCGCAATGACCTTATAAAAAACAGTTTGGGTGTACTTCCGAATAGCCCATACCTCCGCATAATCTAAAGTTTCGTATGCAGGTGGATATCAACGGGCTGAGAACGAATATGGTAGGCAAAATACCCGCAAATTGCAGTTTCAAGGTCAAATCTGGAAAAAATGATTTTTTAAAAGGTTTCTCACGTTTATTGTGATAAATATTGATGCTAGAGAAAAATAGTTGCAACAAAAGTTGTAGTCCATAAAAACATTGACATTTTTTGTTTAATACAATTTTTATGTAGAGCCAGTCGTTTGTGAGAAAAATGCGATAATGCTCCAAGATGTGTATATGTCGTCGGCAATAAGAATTTCGGGCATTTGTCAAAAATGCACGTGTGGGTTGGGTTGGGTTGGGTTTAATATCGAAACTAATGGAGTCTAGCATAATACACCTATTTCGGAGCATTATCGCTTTTTTCTCACAAACGACTGGCTCTAACTGAAAATCGTATACAACAAAAAATGTCAATATTTTTATGGCCTACAACTTTTGTTCGAACTATTTTTCGCTAGAATCGATATTTATCACAATAAACGTGAAAACTTTTTTCAAAATTCGTATTTCTTGCTGGATTTGACCTTGAAAATGAAATTTGCGGGTATTTTACTTATCAAATTCGTTCTCAGCGCGTTAAAATACATCTGTATACGAAACTTCAGATTAATCGGAAGTTTATCCAGGCGATTTGTTGGTACTCTTGGTCGACGATCTCAGCACCATCCCCCTCAAATAAACTGAATATAACCTTACTTGCTGCCAAATAAACGAATAAAGCATAATAAACTGAAATATATAAAATAGGAATAACTCCCATTCGCATGGTACTCTCTTCGATGCAACATGGTAATCCTTACTATGTTCACAGAGTCAACGTTACCATTCCGAATGGGGGAAATTACTATGGCAAAAAACTTTTCTCGCTTAGAAATCTTAGTCACGATTCCTGTGTTACACGGTGGATGTTACTATTTTTTCTCTCCGCGTAGTATATTTTATCTGAGATTTATCTCTCGTCGCGATGTGAACAATCAAACCGATACGAACGATGATACGTGGAAAAAAACATGTTTCGCAAACATTTCAACGATAACGATGCTGTTGGGCGATTTTGTTTCTTCTCCTGATTACTGTTGTTTTTAATCGTTCTTGATTACGTGGTTGCTGATGGGTGCCCCGTTTTGTCTCGAGGTCACGTTCCACCGTGATTGATTCTTCACGGTTTTCCATGCCCTCCGACTCGAAGGATTCGCAGAGGTACGACGAGTTTCCCCGCCTCGCGCTATTCTTTCACCGGTCGCCATCGGCCACGGGCACGCAGCACTCGGGCTACATCCGCTAATTGGATAATTACGGAGTGCACCGCGTTTGTTTTATAATTGGGCGCGAGCGGCGTCCCGACGACGACGCACGACGTGCCGAACCACCGACATCCCGAGTCACGCTCTACGTGACAAACAACCCTCGCAGCTAATTTCGCAAACTCGACGATTCTGAAGTTGAACAGAGACAAAGTATACTACGCGACGGTGTGTCTATAACTACGAAAAATCTGTCCTCGTTTCGAAAATCTAACGTGTATGGATGCAAGTGGTAATCGAGCGTCTTACGTGTGGAGGGTTGAAAGCAACAACCAACCAACTCCATAAAAGTAACAGTCCAGTCAACATGTCCAAATACTTGCTCTGAAATGACCAAAATTCCGGTCAGATTTTTTTTATCCGGTCACTGGTAGCGTAAATTCAAAATGGCGACCGAATCGCGCGGTTGCGTGTATTGGTTAGTTTGGATTTGATGAAAAAAATGGCCTTTCTTGAGAATACCTCGGCCATTTCGAAGTATAACGAAAAGTTGTGAGAACCAAATTTGTAGAAAATTTAATTTCCTACAACTTTGTTCTCCACAACTTTTCTTCTAAGATCTATATTTTTTCAAATAATCGGGATTTCATGTTACACAGAAATGTTCCACGAAAATTTGGACGGTTCTTTTTTCCCTCGCCGTTGGCGTAATATCGATCTTAGAAGAAAAGTTGTAGGGGACAAAGTTGTAGAAAAATGAGCTTTCTACAAATTTGGTTCGTACAACTTTTCGCTAAAATTCGAAATGGCCGAGGTATTCGAGAAAAACCATTTTTTTTCATAAAATTCAAAATAGCGAATGTACGCAACTGCACGATTTGGTCGCCATTTTGAATTTGCGCTACCAGTGACCCCCCAACGAATGAAAAAAAGAAAGCTGACCGGAATTTTTCCAAGATTAAAAGTACATATACGTGGACTATAAAAGCTGTGAGAAAAATGAGTGCAAAGTTAAAACACCATAACTTTTTCACTTACTTTGGTAAATTTTTGTTTAATAATTCTACGAGTATTATATATTGTAACTAAAATTTTGGTGTGGGCAAAGCTTCGTCTTCATTGAAATTTATATTATTATTATTTTAACCATGAAAGTGGGCCAAGAGTAAGCTTCAGAGAAAATAAATCGTAACGGATTTTCTTTCAACTTGTCACCAATATCAATTTTTTTTTTTATAGATCCTCGACATTTTTTGACGTCAAAAATTTTTTTTTTCGTACAACAGTATTCGGAAAACAATCTCACATATTGGCACTTGAATCTACGTGACTCAGTAAAAATAGTTGTCGGTTTTATAATCCTATAATGATTAAAACAAATTTTTTTTTAATTGTTTTGAAGTCACAAAGTGTCAAGGATTAATAAAAAATGTTGACATCGAGGAAAGTTGAAAAAAAATTCGTTGGGAATTATTTTCTCCGAAGCTTAGTCTCGTCCCATTCTCATGTTCTGAAACTGAAAAACTTCTATTTGTCACCTAATTTAATCGCAAATTTTTTGGGAAAAATAAGTGTTCAAATCCTTTTTTAAGTTGGACAAAACAGCTATAACTTTGGTACAAAAAATTGTATTGTACGACGCGAGTTTATCGCAATACATCAACTTTGGAAAGGGACTTAACAGTTATGTAACTTTGGCGGCGAAGTTCCAAAAAATCCAACAACGCATAGAAAAGTATATATTTTTTTTTTAGAATTTTCAGACATCGGAAAAAATGAGCCGTTATGTTGAGCAAGAACGTGTCATATGTCCTACATAGCTAACTGAAATAATCAAAAAGTTGGAGTTGGTTAGTTGTGGCTTTGAGCCCTTCGTATCCTAACGTTCAAGTCGAACACACGACTCTCCGTCGGGGTATTATATCCACGGACGAGTCGAAGCGTACGAATAATTGTCATTTGAATTTATTATTATGGAAATAGCTCGCGCGGAAAACAATAAAGGATCCTGCCCTCCCCGATCACCCCCAGCAAAGTCAAATCACCCGCACGTCACGTCAGCCGTCGTTCGTCGCGGCAAACGACCCCGCGCGTCGCGAGTCACGAGGCCACGCGTACGTTTTAATTCAAGTCTGGTAATCCTTACGGGAATGACGAACAGCCTCGTGGATCGTGGACAGGAGGTGTAGCGCGTGTGAGTCCGCATACATAAGCGTGCGAGAGACGGGCCGGGGCTGAGAAGGGGATTCGATTCTCCTCTATGCAGCGACGGTCCAAATAGCTGATGGTCCGCCGACGGTTCAAATCCCATCCTCTCCAAATCACCCCACAATTTGTTTGTACATACAACCAGTCACAATACACACCGCCCAGGCATTTTTAAGCCACTCGTTAATAATCAATAAATTCAATGGTACGTCCGACCTTTTGACTTATAACGATTCAATTCCGTTCTCGTATCCTTGCCGAACAATGAACGATTAATCACGCTTCGTGACCTCAGAAATGTCGTGCGCTTTTTTTTACAATTCGCGAGTGTTACTCTTCGTCGCACGAGGCGTTTATAGACTGTGCGAATAGATCGGCTTTTGCAGATAACCATCATGCGACCAATATTCAACCAACTCAATCTACACTTTCAGTTTTCCCCAACGACACAATCGAATAAATGGAATGTAATGGTTTTGTGATTTGGTAATCTGATTCATTGGATATTAGTGAACAATCTATGCGAAGGCTTCGACTTCGATCGAGCACTGGATCGGCACGTGATTTTGTGGCCATGGAAATATATATTTATTTTGCATCGCAACATCATATATCTCGTGTACCGCGAAAGTTGTCTCGGTCTATCTACGAATGTATCTGCATAATTTCTCACTTAGGTATATATATTTGTGGATAGTTCATCAGATGTTTCTGCGTCTGTTCTGTATTTGAATGTTAATTTTCTGCGGTGTAGAAATGGGCTTGCATTTATTTAGATAGCTTTCGAATTTACTTGAAAACCAAACTGAAAGGATGGACATGTTCTGCAACTTTGTTTAATATTATTTCTGTTTCTGACTTACCACGGTTCTGCTGATATGCATTTCCAGAGGGAGGCGCGCGCGGATACGGTCCAAGTATACTGGTGTTTGCGTGGTGTCTGTGAACAAGAAAGCAGTAGTCATTTTTTTTGGTTCACGATACGAGGTCGCTTTGTTATACGGTCCGAAAGTTTGCTAATCATGATTCGTTTCCTATTATTAGTTGGTGTGAGTTTAAATTGTTCGACGTTCGGGGTTCGGTACCTAACGTGGAATACAATCCGGGAGAATGTAGAGACGCTTACCCGAGCATACGATGACCAGCTGCTCCAAGAGATGCAACTTGATTCGAAGGTGTAAAACCAGTCTGTGGTCGCCATTGGTTTCCGTTGCCTCGGTTCATTTGTTCAAAATCTTGTGGTTTCAAGACTCTAGGTGGGTCTTTAGCTCCGGTGAGCTTCTTAGCTGGGAAGATGAAGCTCTGCGAGTACTTCGGATCTCGGAATCTTATACTGGAATTTGAAATTATTATCGTAATACGTGATAAATTTTCAATGATGTAAAATTCAGGTCGAACCGATGAAGAAATGAAATTACCACAACACTTTGTTGTTCCGGACTGGTAATCCACCGATCGGGGATGGAAGTGTTCCACCGTCGCCTACGCAATCTTCAGCTAGCAAAACTGTTCCTCGCATACCATCGATGCTAATACTTGTTTCAGCGTTAGAATCTACGCGATTCTTATACAATCCAAAGATGAGATCGTAGGATTTGTTTTCTCGACTGATGTAAAGCCGATCGTCACCCCTCTGGTTGCGTTTCTCTGCGAGGTGTATAGTTTTTTTTAATTTTTAAAAAAAATTTCAACGAGGAACGTAAGTTACAAGTATGTATGAAAAAGTTGACGTGATATTAGGAATAAAATAGACTTACTTTCGGCTTCTGACAATAGCGGGTAATATGACTCGAGTGCCTTGAACAGTCTCTTTTCATCTACGAATGGTAACAGGGCAACACCTTGCCAAGCAAATTTTTTACCGTTCAAGTCAATCTTGAAATCCACAGGATAAAAATCTATAATCGATGATTTCTGAAAGTACGATTAGTCCATTAGATACCAATCATATTGAAATAAGTTTCTATCCAAGGGATCTGACCAAAGAGATGTTATTTTAGACTTTTATCTTACCGGATCGCTCATCAATTTCCCCCATGGTTCTGGAACATGAGAGCTGCTAGCGGCTGGGAATACACCCATCAGTTGCTCCAACGGTTGAAACTATGGACACAAAATTATAGTTATATTTAAACAATTCGAATGCTGGATTGGGTATTTTCTTAAAATAACGTTAAAACAACGTAATACTTACAGGTACAGTATTTTTCTCAAATTCCGTGGATAGACCACCAATATTGATGAAATCGCTGGCAAATGGAGCATAATGATAAGGAAAATACCATTTCCACGAAGCGCAACCTTGATAATAATAACGCAGTACCCAACAAAGACCACGAACGTACTGCAGAGCTACGTTATTCCTGCAAAGGTGACAAGAGTATCGATCAACTGTGCGGATGAGATTTGGCAGAGAGCAACTTGATTACTGGCATACCGAAAGGCTAAGTTATCCGCAGACACATCAAACTTGGATTCGTAATAGCGATCCTTGAACCCATCCTCCCAAAGCCTCACCTCGTCGTGAGCTTGATCATCATCAGATTCTTCGTCTCGTTTACGTTTCTCACCCTTATTATCATTGCTCTGAACCTAGAGGAAAACATGGTGGATCAGATAGTTTTCTATCATATTCTCGATTGTACGATTATTTCATACTCACCTCCTGAACAATCATGCATTCAATATCAATCCCGGTATTAGTTCCTTTCAGAGTCTGCTCCTTAGCGCTAGTACCGAAGTTTCTCCCTTGCATGCGCATCTTGAAGGCTTCTTGTCGAGCATTCTCAATTGGATTTACTGTTTTCCCCAATGGCTGAAAGGTAACCGCAATTCCGAAAGTTGATACCGAATGCCTTTAACGTACTAAATGAAATCACTTATATCCAATGAAAAAGTTTTCACTTACGGTCGGAGCGAATTGTCCTGCTGGTACCCACTTTGGTTTGTAATTACTGATCGCCTCCATTCGTTTCTTCTTATTCTTCTCGCGTTGTTTAAATGCCACCTCGTTTTGTTGCCGTTTCTTGAAAATTTCATCTTCAACGTCTCCGAGATCGGACATGATCAATTGTACTCTGTCCAAATTGACATCGCCGCTATCTGTTAGAAAACCCTGAAGGGAATATGCAAAATTATCCATATAATACCATGGAATATTTCATGCCCCGATCTGACAAGGCAGCTAAGCGAAGCAAAGGACTTACTCCCGTTTTATAGACGGTCTTTTTATAAAGATTCACCAATCTATCGATGGCTCCTTCTCTGATTTCTAATGAGGGCAAATGTGGTAAAAAGTCGTTTCCTACGAAGAAACACATGAACACCCAATCGTCTATTGCTCTTTCAAAATCATACTTGAACGGCAGATTAGGCATCTGCAATTCGCGTTCCAAGTATTCACGGAGTACGTTAAGCCTCACAAAAATAAACTGACACTCTGCTCCGAATTCGGTGGTTTCTTCTTTTGCCACAGGTTCTGACCCTATACAATCTTTCATCTCGTGACCCAACTGACCACAAATGTCGCACGGTCTCGGTTTGTTAGGTTTGAATTCTTCTCTGATGATGGTGAAATTAGGTTCATGCGTCGCTAACCCCAACATAATTAAATCTGCATCAGCTCCGCACAGTACATGTTGAGTGTTAGGATCATGGTCTGGTTGAGCTGTGAATATACATAGAGTTCATGTAATATCGTTGCATGATGGCACAAAATGACAATCACTCGAGTTTTCTATACATACCTCGTTGCTTACGAATGTAATCCATGATTTTGTGTTCACCTTCGCCTGGCACATTTGCATCACTCAGAATGACCTTGATTCCACTCCATCCAGGATCGGTATTCAAACGGTCGTGAATGTAATAATGCAAGCACGCGGATAACCTTGCCATAAACGGTGTACCCTGAAGCCAATTGAGATCGTTAATGTTTACGATATTGAACTCATATTTGACGAGTTTACAAATTACAAAAGAACTTACGGGCGTGATGCAGTTACTGTCGAAATGGTCACCTTTCGGTTTTTCTGGTGGTAAGAATGCCCCTTTTAGTGCCAATTCGGAACGTATCCTATTGATTTCATTGATTTTCTCAGACGTCTCTTTGGAAGCTCTGAACCGTCTTGATCGCTGTTGATTCATCTTAGCTCTTGGTGCCTGCGAGAAGCGATTTTGCGAATATACTGCACTGATCCACAGATGCAGTTTCATGGTCAAGACTCGATAACTTTACAAAGACTTACAACACCGTCGATTGCCATATAGAGTAGTTTTCGAGGTCGTACGATAGCGAATAACCTATCGATGCACTCGAATATTGCTTCCATCATTTCATCTTCATTCTTTGGAGCCGGTCTATAACGAGAATCGGTGGTTTAATTTCGTTCCGGAGTCCGTGATAACTAATATGCGAGATATTGCACATAATGGCCAGCGCATCACGTAATACCAAAGGAATATTTATTCATTTGTTCAATTGACCGGCAGGGACAATATACATCGAAATTACAAAAATAAAAATAGAAAAAGACGAATACTATTAGTGAGACTAGGTAACGGCTAAAGGCAATCAACAATACAGGAGGACAATCAATCGAACCTAAACACACATCAAGAGGCTTGTTTGACTGAAGACGCGCTTGCATTGTACACGTCGAGTTACTAGTCACGAATGAAACAGAAAGATGATTCGTAGACAAATATTATGCTCACCTATCCTCTGGATGTGTACAGGGATGAATTATACCGTTCATATCGAGATATAAATTGTCAAATTCTACTCCGTTGGGGTTAGGATCGGTCGTATTTACTGGAACTCTAACCCCATTGGTCGTGGTCGCCTGAAATGCACGTGATACAGATTATACATTTCACAGATAGTACATACGCGATAGTGAAGCCTACAGGCGCGTGTATTATTCTCAAAATTCGAAACAAAGTATTATGTGCGTAAAATAAAGCACCGTTAGCTCACCTTCTGCTCAATACATTCCACTATTACCGAGGGATACTTTCGGCTGAGCCATCGAAAGAATGCTGGCACACCCATGATAAAACTTGTATGCACTTACGTTGTCAACAATAAATTCATATAAATTTGTGAAAAAATACGATAGATTTGCGACAAATATTATGACTTCAGAGATGGTTCGGCACTTGCCTGGGCGCCATCTTGCTTGACAAATAATATCAAGCGCGAGACATCGTGGCTCTGGCTTCGATCATCGCATCGAGTCTCGCGGCTCGAACCCTCGACTCCCGAGATCGACCGTGACTGCGAATTAAAATTAGGACATTTTCCAATATGCAGTTTCGCAAATATTTTCCGAAGTATCATGCAATAGTATCATTTATTTCTCATGCGAAAATGTATAGTTCCACTGCTGGATGCGAAATAGCTTACTTCTATCTACTGAGCTCATTCACAATCACTAACGACCCGCGGGGTACTCGAATCGTTGCACTGGACATATACAGCCTGTCTCGTAAGTAACAGATCAACTTGCAGAATCAGATGGGGATTTCAGTTCTAAATCGAAAAATCCTTTACTATTTTTCGATCTGACCCATCGATATTTTACTATTTATTAAATTAGGTAACCAATCAGGTGCACGCGGCAGGGGCAGAAAGATAAAGGTGCCTTTTCATACGACGCTAACTTTAGCGGCAGCACTCATTCTCTAGTAATATTTCAGCCATACCACCGCCGTAATTTCTTTTCCATGAAAAGCGTTAGAGTAATATCTAGAGTAATTTCCGGTTTTTAATCAAATTTCCTATCTGTTTCTGCAAATTCGTCTGTTACTTACGATACAGGTGAAATTGGATGCGAATCAAGTAGCGAAGCAACCAATCATGTGCGAGGCTCCGAGAGAAATTTACTATATCACCTCTGCTGATTGGTTATCATGCTCGTAGGTATCCAATCACAGCTCAGCATGAAACAGAATGCTATTCCGATACGTTCCGAAATGTTTTTACAAGACTCTGTCTATCATAACCTCTGCCACAACTAAAACCATGCGGTAAAAACGAGATGCACGAGGAATTCTACAATAACTGACAAATTATAAAATTGGGAAGTCGGAAAAAAATATAGTACCACTTACAAAATGGTCGTCATAGGAAAGAAAAAGGTATTACACACGAATCAATTGAATAATAAGTCAATGTTGTATTGAAGTTTACGATAAAGATTTTTAGGTTACCTCGCTAATTCATACTGTTATGTTATTATTTCAAGTACCAATCGGGTGAAGGCGCCCAGTTTATGACAAGAAAATCAGCTTTGAAAAAATTGCAACTTTCGTTGAAAGACTTTCGTAAGCTATGTATAATCAAAGGAATTTATCCAAGAGAACCACGCAACCGAAAGCGAGCTCAACAAGGTCACGCTGGCATAAAAACCTTGTATCACAAGAAAGACATCCAATTCTTGATGCACGAACCAATAATCTGGAAATTCCGTGAATTTAAGGTAAGCTTCGCGACTTTAATTTCCAAAATGACGGGGATTGATCCACAAGCGCGAGAATCAATGATAAGACGACGGAATTTTCATCTCGTTACAGATTTTCAACCGCAAAGTTGGCAGAGCCAAAGCAATGAGAGACTTTAGTGCGATGAAACGCTATTTGAATAATCATCCACAAATAAAATTGGATCACATCGTCAAGGAACGTTACCCAACATTTATCGACGCGCTTCGTGATCTGGATGATTGTCTGACATTGTGTTTCCTATTCAGCACATTTCCGTCCCTCAATCATGTGCCTAGGGAACATTCGATATTATGCAGACGATTAACGGTCGAGTTTATGCATGCTGTCATCGCTGCCAGAGCACTTCGAAAAGTCTTTGTGTCTATAAAAGGCTACTATTACCAAGCGGAATTCAACGGTCAAACCATCACTTGGATCGTACCGCATCATTTTTCTTTCGAGCCACAAACAAAGAACGAAGTCGATTTCAAAATCATGTCCACATTTGTGGAATTTTACATTACAATGCTCGGTTTCGTCAACTTCAGGCTCTATCACTCGTTGAACATGTTCTATCCACCAAAATTCAATACACCAGGTAACGACGAGAATTTCAACAACCGACTTACTGTTGGTCAAGTTGATCGCGATTACTTAATATTGTTGATGTTCGTTTGTTCGAAGGATCCAATGACAAAGGCTTGGTTGACGAGGACATGTATGTTTCTGAACGAATCGCTGCATTAAACTTGCCCCTTTCTTCTACCAATTCATCAAATCCGATTGTCGACCAAGAAGAACTCGACGTCGATCAGTTTCCCGACGTAATGCCTCCACTTTCCTCTATCCAATAAATTCACCGAATCTATTCCATGACCGTGACAGTTGATTCGATGGTTGCTTATATTTCAGGAAACCGATGTTTCTCAGCTAGAAGCAGCCAAGGAAGAAGCGAACAAAATAAAAACTCTGAAAAGTCTTTTTAAAGGTCTTAAGTTCTTTGTGAACCGTGAAGTACCGAGAGAACCACTCGTATTTGTGTTGAGGTGTTTCGGCGCTGATGTTTCTTGGGACAAAGTTCTATTCGTTGGATCGACCTTTGATGAAAATGACGAAACTATCACGCATCAGATTGTGGACAGGCCGAGCATGGCTCAACAATATATCTCGAGGTAAAAGTCGATTTTCTTGTGAAAAAATTATATTTAATTTACCAACATATTCCTAAGCGCTTCTTTCTCAATTTCAGGTATTACGTTCAGCCCCAATGGGTGTTCGACTCGGTGAACGCGCGTACCTTGTTACCCGTAGAAAAGTATCTGATGGGTTGCGTACTACCACCGCATCTATCACCCTTCATTGACGCGCAGTACGATCGAACCTACATTCCACCCGAACAACGCGCCCTTATGGATCCCGAATTTACAATGAGAACAGGTGATCATCAGTTCGTCGCAATGGTCTCGATGGAATGTCTGGTGGAGACGGTGTGCTAATATTTTTTACTTGTGTGTGTTTAAGCCGATGACGACAGCGAAGGATCGGAGGAAGAAACAGAAGAAGTAACCACTAACGATGCTGAGAAAAAACTTGACGAATCAGAGGATAGCGGCACTAGCGAAAATGAATCGGAAGAGGTCGAAGTAACGAACGAAGATGATACGGAACGCGAGAGATTAAAGAAGGTTAGACATGAAGCAATTCTTTAAGTTTAACCCGGGAACAATAGACTCTCTTCTATCTAGTATCTAACTCGATGTGTTACGCGAGTCCTCTGACGCACAATCAGAGTGTTCTCGGGTTAATATTGATCGATGCCTATGATTTCGCTATGTACAACTTGTAATTTGTATTTGCAGAAAAAAGAAATGAAAGTAAAGAAAGGAGTATTGACTAAAGAGAATCCGTGGGAGCAAAATAGAATTGAGAAGCAGGAGTACCGATTGCGAGAAAAAATGATCAAGAAGAAGCATAGGAATCTGTACAAGAGTATGATGCAGGGTAAGGAAGACCGAGCCAAGGAGATTTGGTTGTTGCGAAAGAAGCGGCGTTTGCACGACGCCAATGAGAAGGAGAAGCGCAAAGAGACTCGCAAGCTTCAGAAAAGAAAAGCTGCTGCCTGATCGGTCGAAATCGATATTGACGCAAATTAAATTCTGTACATCATTCTGCCATTGTCTCAAGTTGGGTCATCGATTGAAGATAACGATGTATACGCGGCAGAACGAGCGATACTTGCGAATCGTAAGCCGCGTATACCACTTGTATGCTTGTACGAAAATAAACGACATCTCAATACTGTTACAAAAAATTTGGGGAATTATTAATTTGACCGTGGGATAGAAACTTGGCAATTTGAAACCGCACAGTCGTTGCACCAAATTGCGCAATAGCTCCTACGCTTCTGTATCCGCGTCGACGAATTACTTGAATTATTCTCGTATCGTCATCGGTAAAATATTCGCGTTCGTTGGTTTTTACCGCAAACAATCTCGTTTACAGCAGGCGGAACCGACGTAGAACAACAAATTCCTCCGAAATTTGTCAAGGTAAGTACAGTTACAGCGATAATAACGATAGCAATGAAAAAGTTTGCCGATTAATAATCCAGCAAATCTAGCTTTTCAGAAGATTTGTTGCGTGCGAGTATCCAGTCCTCCCACCGAAAACCCACGCTCGTCTTACGACCCCGGCCATGGTCCCGCTTTTGCTTTTGCTGGCCGTTTCTCTCGAAGGACTTCGAAGGCCAGACATCCCACATATTCAGACCCACGCGAAAATATTACCGTATAACGCGAGGTTTATCGCAGGCCACAGGGTGGTATCGGGCGTGACGTAGTCGTACAAAGAGAAAGTAAACGGAACAACCGAAATGTCGGACCAGCTTTACGGGAGTCTGTCCAATCGGAATGAAGTTTTGCGAGGATCCGTGAAGAAATTCGCGCAGATTTCAAACCGCACACCCTGTAGACGAAGGGCGACGGATTTCCTGGAAGTTTTTGCCGCTAGAATTTTCAAACGAGAGTCGATATTCCTCCAGCTGCCATCGCGGTATCTCCTCGATAAATTTCCCAAGGCTTTTCTCAACGCGAAATTCGACGAGGATGTACGTTTCATTGATGATATCAGGAGGAGGGGAAAGGCAAGCAAGGTAGAGAGATACCTATCTCCATCGCGTTGACCACGTCGATGCCCAGCGCACTTTTCTCTACAGCTCCGACACGCTTGGCAACTACGAAGATATTTGAGGTTGCAACCGTGACAAATAAAACGGGATGAGAGAAGCTGAAGACGAGTATGTTAATTCCAGGCCAAATCTATGGCTGGCAAGAGCGTCCTGCTGCTTTCAAAAATACGGAAGCACCTTCGTGCCAAGTTAAAAGTTCGAAAGTATAAAAAAACTCATCGCGCAAACAATTTCTTTCAGCTCGTCCTTCGACGTGGCGTAGGAACCGTACTTAACGAGAATCATTCTCTCCGTTACAATTACCCGTAAATCATTGTAATATCATCTCGTGACCGTACACGACTAGTTAGATCACGTCGCGAAGGTCAAACTCATTTGATAGACAGACGAGGCTCCGCGAACCGGTAGTGCATCCGGTCAACTACCACGTACTACGTATCGTTTCAATTGCCTTGAACCATGCTTAGGCCCGTCAAAGATGGTTACCGATCTTATCCCCATCTACCTCACCATCCACGACGTATTGCCACTGTTTGCCTCAAAAATTCCATTTCTCCTCTGCTATATACTTGGAAAAGACAATGCCTCGTGACATCACCTCCACCGGAGGTTTCCACTGAAAAATCGAGTACAAAAAAAGAGTACAAGCGAAATTGAAAAAATCACGATGCATCTGCGAACGTCCTCGATGAGTTATTACGTACCTGATTAGCTCGCCTATCCATTTGACACGGGTGGCGGATCGTACGTTCGTGCTTTACGCAGAGATTCATCCAATGATTCGTACTTAATCGTGAGACACGGATGGTGCCTGATTGATGCGGTTATTTACGGTGATGACTAGAGACCCACAGATTTCATGGCAAAACCTGTTGAATGCAAGGAAGGTTGCCAGCTAGACGTAAGTCGCAAAGGTGAGAGGAACGACTAACCAGGAGAATCGTAGATATAGTCTCGATCCAGCTATAGGTATACGAGACACGGATCGATTACGTCATCCTGGCTATTTCTGCTTCTAACCATCACCAACGAGACTCATCCTCGGCGTCTGGACGACCTCAGCGATTATATTCGCTTATTACGACAAACCATCGATTAATCAGCCAATCGATGATACGTGCCGAGTACGAGTGGAAAAATATATTTGGAGCTGATTATCAACTTTGCTTGATCCTAACAACGTTGCGCATTTGTTTACTCCGAACAATAGATTGTTGTAAATAGGTGTTGTAAATTTTTGCGACATCCGAGATTCCTAAATTTCGTACGAACCTTGTCATTACGTACTCTTGCAATTGGTCGTTCGATGATACGCGTCACGAGGTTGCGAGGTCCGGTGAATCTCAAGCATAAATACGTCCACTCGTGAAGCGGATTCGCGTATATTCCTAAACTCGACGGCCTTACAACACCTACGTGATGATAATTGCAACCTCATAATCGTTTATCGACTTCAGCCCGAGGCGCGAGGCGTAGGTTGCCGATCGACGCCGGACTACATCGCTGATTTTTTACGCGTCGTCGAACAGTGATAGGATCGATGATTTAATTTGAAGAAACTTCCAGCAAATCACGCGAAAAAAGGTCACCGGTGTGACACGGGTAGGTAGTTCGCGAGGAAAGAAAGGCAAACGTACGTAGGTCGGTGTAATTGGCATGGCAGAACGTCGGACCTCAGATTTCGGGGCCGAGTCGACGGAGGAGTAGTAACAAAGAGAGCAGCGAGCATATCTATAGAACGCGTCCTAGTTACGAGCCAAATATTGGCAATTGGAAAGCAATCGTGTTATATTGTCGTTTCGTCGTAGTTGTCGTCATCGTCTTTCGCCTTGATGGTGATAATGAGAAGGAACTCGGCCCATTGTTTCCCTTTCGTGCTCGACGTTTATGGAATTTCCTCGAAAGTGTGACAAATTTTCACCACCGTTTTCCCGAACACGTGACCCGTATCGCGATTCGTAGTTTTCATTTCTCGCAAGATGGGGAAAATAAACAATAAATATATGAAGACACGCGATAAGACGAATATACCTACGTATCTTTTTCCGCAGATAAAAAATCCACGAACACGCTACGTTAGCTTCGAGAAGTTTCACCACAGATTCTTCCGAGAACTTGATCGCCGTCGGTTACGTCCATAGCCTTGCGATAAAACTAATGATGCAGGAATGCCTCGTCGTGTAGGTACCGAATGACGTGGGATCTGATGATTTTCCATCACCGATTTGGCTAGAAAAACTCAACATTTTTGAAAATATGACTAAAAATATACGAGTAAATTAACGTCGTTGTAAAAAAGCGTGAGTTTATTATTTTAATACTATCTATTGTTTATTGTTTATATTTATTACAATTCACATCGAGCAATGACAATAATTTTCTCGTTAATCACTTTATTCTTGTATTGAAATTTATTTTTTACTTCGTAGTTCGAGTTACCATAAAGCGCGTTTTTTAGTTTCTTAAACTATAATTTATTTTCTTATTTTTTCACGTTTTTAAATTTGAATTAAAAAAAAAGTTTTATTTGTTCCAAATTATTGCATTGTCATTGGCGCTGATTGTTATCGAGATTAAGAAAACAAAACACGAAGTAGGAAACATGTTTTCAAAAACGAAATATCGAAGGGAAAAATTCATGACCAAAATTCATGACCAAACCAATTTTCGTATCACGTCGACGTGTTCTCCACGAGACTACGCGTATTGTAAATTTTGATTTATATTCAAATAATCAAGGTGCTTCCAAAGCACCTTGAATTTGTCAGAAAAAAAGTCTAGACTAATTGATCTATCGAAAAAAAATGTATGCAAAATAGTTTTTCCATATTTTATCATTAACGCCTGAACTTGCTTAAAATTGCAAAATCCAGCGGAAACGTAGGCAAAATATGAAGAGAATCGCGCAACAATGGTAATCGGTCAGCGGTTAAATTTGTTCGTTTGTAGAATCGTATTAGCCAAAATCGTGCGGCTGGTATAGGTTGAATCTTGTTCGGGTCTCGTGGAAGAGAATACAGCGGAGAAAATAACTTGCCTCGATCACAATACAATGAGAAAAGAACGTGTTCGGAAATTTATCGCCTGTCGTATAGTAAGTAGGTTTTCGCTTTGGACGAGCCATGCTTTCGAGAGTTTCACGACGATGTTAGGCTTGACATAGTTCCGTTAAAAGTCGAATACATCATGCAAGTGTCGAGACAATCGCATTGAGTAATGTTGACAAAAAACAATTGAATCAATAAAAGCGATTCTTTCGCCAATGAATGAAAGATGGCGACGTTGGCCAATCCGAAGGAAAGTATTGAAACGAACCGATGTAAGTACTCCTGGTCTTGCGTGGGATGCAGCGAGGAAGATGCGCGTTAAACGTCCAATTGACCCACCAATTCGAAGCCCCGTATACGATTCGAGATAATCACCAGGGATCATAAATTACGCCTAGGATCCCAACTTTTCAGACCCATGGCGGGTGAAAGCTCCGACTATCTCGTCCAACTCGTTTGTAGACCGGATAAGATGCGAGGTGTGATTTTTTTTAACGTTCCATCTGATTTTTTTTCCCTCAACCAACACGGACATCAGTTCTCGAAATCGCGAATGTGAAATTAATGCCGCAGCGTCTCCTTTACGATCTCCACAGTGTTTCCTCGGCCCACCTTCGTTCACCAATTACTCTCGTAAATTCTTCTCACCTCTGCGGATGACTAATTCGCCCACAGTGTCGAAAGAATAATTAGTCCGCGCGCCCAACGAAAATTTGGGTAGGTACGATCCGCGAGTTTCCAGCATCGGAACATTTTTCGCGTTCGGTGTAAAACGCTGTTTTCCCACCGGACGAACGTATCAATCGATAAACTGCATTCGCAGGCTGTTGTAAGGATGATAAGGTGCACAATTTCCAAGTTTTTGCTCGATTCACTTCGGGGAACGATTTATTCGGGAACGTATTTGCAAACATATTTCACGCTGCGTTGATTGTGTGCTGAAACACGGTGTCACGTTTTATAGCACCGTGCCTCGATCGATTGTTGATAAACATGCTTAGATTTATACAAGCACGAGGATGCCTAACGAGTCGTGGTCAAGCGTCGTATTTATAAATTATTTACACGTACGAGATGCAGTCCGAGTAACAACTAGCTATTTCTCTCAAGGATCGAAATACGTCACGAGTTGTTTGTCACGACCTTTATATTTCCGGCTTTCAAAATTCGACCGATTTTCAGACAAGTTTATACCAACGATATCTACCTAATTGTTATTCCAGCAATAATTAAAAAATCGTCGCCGATTCACACTCGAATCCTGTTAATCCGACTGCGTAGGTGACATAGATCCCGGTACCACGTTTCATATATGGTAGCTTGAAAAACTTTCGGTTCTCATTGAGTAACCTGGTGCAATCTTGAGTCTGTTTCGCGCAACATGACATTAAACAGCGTACATCGACGCTCATTTTTCGAAATTTCGACGTCACCTTCGTATTCGCATCGAGAAACTATCGAGGCACTTTGCACATCGACAAATGCATACGATAGCATAAAAGTGATCGCCGACGATACAATCGTTTCTTTGCCAATTATCAGTACCTAGATACTTTTTCACATCTTGACAGTTGAATAAGCCTTATTATTATTATTATTATTATTATTATCATTATTATTATTGTATTTCCTCGGGCTATAACGTCCCTCACAGCAGAAAAGTTACCAAAAGATATCTGCCTAACGAATTCGATATCTTTCTGAATTGTCGGACATATATTAATAGAATTTCTAATAGATATCTAATGCGTCGCTTTCAGAAACTAATCGGATACCAAAAAAATATATCTAATAGATATCTCTGAGCCGTCCCTTTCACGACGACTTACAATATCACCCTGCAGATATTTGTGAGATATCGTATTCATGTATCCGTCAGATATCTATTTTACAATGTCTGTATGATATCAGTAGCCTGCAAATTTTTACAGACAGTAGCAAAAGTAGTTTGTAAGTCAGCCTTATTTTTTGGTAATCGGTTAATTTAATCATCAATTCGTTGATCTAGAAGAAGGGAATCTGATCTTTTCAACACGCTCGAAGACTGTCCTGCGGACGTCTGTTTTTTCGGCAGCGTGAAAGATACCGATAGTTTTTGATTATTTTAGGCATTTTACGCTGAACTTTTCGCTTGTCACGATCATCAGATAAGTAAAATGTTGAAAACAAAAGAAACCACTTAAAGTTCATTATTCTGTAGGCTATAACGTAAAACAGTGCTGGCGGTTATGTGTACGCGTATGAATAATATGCTTTCTGAAATTGGCTATGCAAACGCATCTCTTCAATATCTGAGACAGTTCGTAATCACAGCATTTTGTGACGTCATTACAAGATACTTGCCACGGATATCTTTTAAAGATCTAACAGGCTTCAATTGGTATCTCGAAAAGATCTACTTGTGGTAGATATCTCTTTGATAACGGAAAACAGTCGTGAAAAATACGCAGCGATTCTTGGATTTCCATTGGATATCCAATAGAGTTCATGAAATAGATATCTACAAAGTATCGGATTTTTGATATCGTTGATATGAATAATTGCAACTGGTTTGGGATATCTTTCCGTTATTTTAAAGATACCTTCGAGACAAGAGTTCATAAAAAGTGATCTATTAGTCACCTTTGTAATTAATTGTCTTGTAATAGAATTGTTACCATGGATACTCGTAAAATGGATATCTCGCAGTACGCTTCGGATATTTTCCAGCAACAAAATGCTGCGTGGACGTAATATCGATAGAAAGAGCGAATAATTTCTCTCAGTCTAACGAGGAAATTTACGCATACTAAACGATGTTTCCATGGAAGCAGCGTCATTGAACACGTGTTTACTCGGATTGGTTGAAAATCGTTAATCAACCAAAAATATGGGCAGCTATCGGTGTTGCGAGCCGCCGGTTAACGAGCAAATTCGCACATGGCCTCGCTGACGTTTGTCTGCAACGCGGAGCGCGTCAACTTGGGAATATCGATGCCTAACTACCCGCATAGAAAGGTAGATACGAGTTCGCCAAGGTCTAAGCCGCTTCCAAAATTCTCAGGGTACCGCGCATCGATATTAGTCATTTTTCGCGACGTAATACAGCCGCGGGAACCCGAAAATTCTCGGAGTTTCGAAGGGAAAAAACGACGTCGGTTTCGTCCAAATTAAGCGGAAAGGCCGAATCCCGCGTTTCGTACGAACTGCTATTGTTTTTTGCAAGTCTGACATTTCCTCGCGATTCGGAATTGTCAAACACACTTGCCAGATATTCAATCGCTATGATCGCGCATTGCTGTCAACTTTCTAAGCGTACGAGTCTTTTATCAGCATTTTGAGTCATCGTATACGCGTGTAATTGATATAATACTTGTGACAGCATCGATTATGATTCAAATTGAAATCCTAGCGGCGTTACGTAACAGCCGAAGCCTCGATTTTACAAGGAAAACCTTGGACATCGCGTATGCAAATGTATACATATAAACATAAACAACCGGTCATCCGTTGTCGGAATTACATTCGCGCGTTTCGTTTGAATCGAATACTTTTTACTTTCGCAAAGCGAGGCGAGCGTTTATTCGATCTTATTGAGACGATTAGATCGTGTAACAGGTGCGGAGGGCCACATGGAGACTGAATCTTTCTGCTACCAGGGTTTCGAGCGAGTCGTTTTTCTCTGTCGTTGCAAGTTGCACCTTCTTCTTCTTTCGTAAATAAATCATCGATGTTCCAATTCTGATCGACGTACGGCGCGAACCTCGCGTGTGGATATATCTTCTACGAGAATCGAGCCCGGGTAGAGGCAAATGGTAAAGAGCCCCGAGAAATCGTGCGGCGAGCTCGTAGGTGTTACGGAGAGACAGGTAAGTCCGCGAGAGAGTGGTAGAGGTAGTAGAAACGCAAAGGAACCAATCACCTTCCAGGGACGTTGTGACGTCGTCTTGTCTCTGGTAAAGGCTCTCGAAAAGTTCCTTCCAGACAGTACTCAGCAGTCCGTCCGCGGTCTTCCGACTGGACGAAGAGATCGTTTTCGTTGTATTTACGAAAAACGTTCTAAAATAATTCACTGGATAATCTTGGTATAAACGTGGATCGAGGCTGCGCTCAGCCATGGGAGCGGGTAAGTTTTTCCTACCGATCATCTAATCAGAGAACACGCTGTTCACGGACGTTCGACGTTTGTACCACGATTTTTTTCATCCCGCTCGCGAACGCAACCGAATTGAACTTTGAATGTAACCGGTCGAATCGAGGCGAATGGAAAGTTGATGAAACCGGCGCGCGTTATCGTTGGGCTCGGATCCGCTAATAAATCGGGTGACGGAGAACGAAAAAAAAAACGAAAAAAGAACAAAAAAAGAACGAAAAAAAAACGAAAAAAAAAACGATAAAAAGATATACTTCGTCAAGGTTACCGAAGGTCGAGCTGGAAGGGTGTCGCGATGAAGGGTCGTATGTCAGTCAGGTGCGTTTCCCTTTCGTTTTTTTTTTTTTTCACATTATTCGGTGTTTCCGTGAACCACGAACAGCTGCGCGCGATGATTAGAACGTAACGGACAACGAAGGGCAGACGGACTGTGACTTGTTCGGATGACATACTACAACCGATACCTTAAGGTATCGTTTTATGCCTTTTTAACGAACAATCATCGCGTTACCAATTTTTTTCGCATCGCCGGACATTCGTTTCAAATTAACGGGCGGAAAACGTGCGTCTGTGAACACGATTACCCGTCGCATTCGCGTCGCTACACACGAACACACGCAACCACCACCACCACAGACAACCTACACGCACAGGACACGAATAATAATCGTAAAACTCCATTAAACTCGTATCGATACTTTCGAAATCCGGAATCATCGTTTCGAAATAAAAAAGAAATCCACGAGTAATACACGCGCCAGGGTGTGCCTCACGTGTGCGAGTGCATCAGTGCTTAAAACGAATAAGAACCAAAAAAAATAAATAAAAAAAATAAAACAGAAGGAGCAAGACTATAAAGGGTAAAAAACGCATGCTGCTGCGAAGATGCTGTCCTAATGTGAACTTCTAACGTTATTAAAATCACAGTGTTCCATTGAGTTCCAGTCGAGGGATCGAATTCTAATTCAACAATGAATCGAATGGGAATGGAGACAGTTTTAAAAATGGTAGGAGATGCATCGGCAGTGCGCGCGAACAGTGAGTGAGCAATTTGGAATTGACTCTTGTCAAGGATACGCAAGTGTCAAGTGACAGAAGAGAGGAGGATAGACACAAAGGAAAAGAGAGGCGGCCATCGGGCGTGAAAAAGAAATATCGGGAGAGAAAGAAGGATAGAGAGCGATAAAGACAGAGAGACGGAGAAACAGAGAGAGACGGAAAGAGAGAGAGAGAGAGAGAGAGAATATGTATGTATATGTACAGAGATCGAGAGACGGAGAGAGTGAGAGCGCCTGAGAGAATTGAAAGGCAGGCGCGAGAGTCAGGGGGTGGGGGCGGGGGAGGGAGAGGGACTGAAGAGAGAGAAATAGAGAGGAGGAGAGTAAGAGAGAGAGAAGGATCTACCTCACCAAGTGCTTTTCTGGATATTGCACACCGCAACACGAGGTAACGCAAACTCTATATTTATCCTCTGATCCTTCTACAGAAATGCATCACTTGCAACATCGATACCGTCCACATTGACATTGACGCCATTAGATACGGCGACAAAGTTTTCGTTTCATCGATCACGATCGCGCAGCGTGGATCTTACGTTGGTAGTTATTACCCGAATGTAACGCGTACTTTCTAGGTTGGAAAAAATCTATTTTCACGCGGTGAGAATCATCGCGCAAGAATTTCCATCGCCGATGAACTGGTTTTTAATTCTTTCCGCGGTATATTTAACTTCATCTGCTTTCACCGGCGAATTAAGGTCTCGCGAATCGTAAGGATATTTCGAAACTCAACGGTATCGCGCGATTTTTTTTTTCACCAGTCTTTGCCGTGGATCCATGAAATTCTGAATTCGATAACGGATAAGTTTCTTTGGCGTCTGGTTTTTAATCGCTGTTCTTGCGTCTGGTCAGAGATTTTTAGGCAGATAGGAGAAACGATTTGCCGACTCAAGCTTGCGTAAAAAAACATTTCGCCTGCCGCGATATTTCACCGAGTTGCTACACGCAGATTTATCGTTAGCATTTGCGAGGAGCATCGCGGCGATTTTCGAAAGCACTAGCGTAAAGGCCGGTTAATCGAGTCGTTATTAAAAATAAAAGTGTTCGTCGGCTGAATTATGCTGAGAAATTGTTCCGAAGGCGCGACGCGGTCCTAGACATTTTTGCACAATGGTATTTCGCGTGCGGTTAGATATCGGTAGAATAATATTCGTTGTTACGCCACGAGCTGCGCGGCTTTTTTTTAATCCATAAAAATCGTCAAAGACGAGCGCCGTATAGTCGTGCAAAAAAGGAGGTCGAGGATCTTTGCAATTTAATTGCGAATCTTCCGTCCAGCAGCCTCTCGATATTCGATGCGATAAATTCGCAGCCGGTTTATTATTAATTGGCGAGAATCTATACGCGTTAAAAGGGGGTTGCGAGGTTCCGCCCATATTTACCTACCGTTTCCAAATATTTCACGTACGAGAATAAAAGAAGTTCCAGGTGTCGAATTGAAAAACTAAGACAGCCTTTATAAATCGATGCCCTCGACGCCCCTCGGACATCGGTTATTTTCGCGGTGTAGGAATTAAAAAAAAGGGAGGGGAAAAGACGATATAATCGAGAAAGAAAGGTCGACAGGAACAGCGAGGGGGGTTGTAATTATATACGAGAGCGCGTGGTAGCCGCGATCCGCGAAAACCGGAAGGTATGGTAAAAAGTAAGAAAACGAACTCGCCCGATGAGCCGACGAAGAAGGTGAACGCGTCGAGAAAGCCGGAGAATTGTACTTTTCATCTGGTGGTGGTACCATCCCATCCCGGAAAAGAGAAGAGGAATGCCCGTTATGGCGTACGACGGACGCCGTACAGCGTGAAGTGAGTCGCGCGCGAGAAACGTACCGCGAGAAGCAAGGCGCGGTCACCAGACTCCCGCCGATTCCCATTGCCGATTATAGGCATCCGTGGTGGCTGCGGGTATAAAGCCTGCCGTCGTACAACCGATTGGTGAACCGACCACGCGTGGAGCCTTCGTTCGTTGTTACGACGCGATCGTATACCGACTTTAGCTATAGTTTATCCGATGCTGCGTAGACTTTATCAAGTGCAATATATCCGATGAAGCTGCAACCGCGAAGGTATAGGTTTAACTTGGTTGGACAGGTCTAGGTCGATTATACTCTACCTCGTAGCCGTAGAAAAATTGTAGAGCATTCTACGACGGGTAGTAAGAGTATACAGCGTATCGAGGACGTAGATGTTTGCATCGGAGTATAGGCAAAAGTCCGAAGGCGGGAGAGGAAGAGAGAATATTCGCAAAAGCCCCGTAGGGGATATCTGCGCTGCCGGTACATTGCCTACTCTTTCCCTCCTCTCCCTCTCTCTCTCTCTCTCTCTCCCTGTGCCCGCACCTTTTTTTTTCATTCTTCTTCTTCGTCTTCTTCTTCTCTTCTTCTTCTTCTTCTTGCCCTGCGTCCTCTTCTTCTTCAACAGGACTCGAACGAGTCAAGGACCGATCTCAAGGAGGTCGCTTATTTTCAGACGCTGTGCCGCACAGCACTACCCACAGCTCTTCGGAGTATCTGTAATAAAGTTTGTTTCCACGTTACAAATGATAGCCTTCCGATAGCCTTTCGCGAAGCTCTTTCGCGCTATCGCGATCCGCGAGAGGCAATACCATTCCATACGTGATGCAAACGGAAGTTCGTCGTAATTCATCGATCCATCTTCGTTTGTTCTCCGCTCGAAGCGGAAGTCGTAATTTTGTCGTAACGATTTTCAGGCGAGGTATCTTTCTCATTTATTTCTTTTCCCAAATCGTTTTCTTCTCTTGTACTATTCTTCGGGGTTCTCCTCTATCCACATCCGAAAAACGATCTTCGCCTTCTGTTTTTGTACGGTTCTCCATTTTACGTCTCGTCGCTCGCTACTAGTCCTCCAACTCCAGTCTTCATCCTCGCGTTCTACTAATACTATTCGTTCGTGCTGCGCGAACGTGTTTCCGGTCTGCAGTTAATTTCCACGCAGCTTTTACGTTCAGAAACATCGAGAGAATATTCGCAGCGAATTATAACGGTTAACAACGCGTGTTGCTTAATTATTTACAGAGACCTTTATTCGACCTCGAGTATTAATTCTACTCGTTCGCGATCGCCAAGACGACGCCTGAATTTGGAGACGGAAAAAAGCGAGAAAAAAAAATTAACGCGAGACCGGTTCTCACATTTTAGTTGCTCAATTATCTCCTCCCGATGCTATCGCCGATGTAACAGTACGAGTATCCGTAGGAAAAATATCCGATTATTTGCAACTCGCACGTATCCAATGCAAACTAGCGCGAGTCCACAATTTACAGCTCGATCGATGTTGCGGAGGAGAAAAAAAAGCGTTTCATCATTTACGATCAATCATACATGATCGAGATCGGTGGAGCGAAAAAACCAAAATCCAGCATCGCTGCCGTTGTTCCAAGCTGATTCATCTTTCCATTCCACTCGCCCGTTATCGTCGTCCATCCATTAAATTTCAAATGTATCGAGCCAAGTTCAGTTTCCCGCTACAGCTAATTCATCGCTCGCGATCAGAAAGAGACTCTAGCTTCATTATATAGCGGAATTCTTAGCCGTCGTAGCGCGGAGCTAGAGAGTTCAATGCTTTACAGTAACACGCGGCACGACACGCAGGCTCTGTGTAGACGCATACCGCGCGCGAGCATCTTCTAGAAAACGTTGTTTCGAATCAATTTTACGAGCAAGCAACCGTTCAGTTTTCTTTTCCACGACCATTTTCCATTCCCTCGTGTTTGCGAGCGAATATTTCGCTCCGTTTCGTTCCGGATGACACGTATTCTCGCGTGAAAAATATGGAGCATCGAGCTGCGTGTATCGCGCGCGTTCTCTGGTTATCGAGCGAGGCCGCCACTGTGGGAAAAAATCGCGAAGGTTTTTTCCAAACAGAAAGTATAATAATTCGCGTTAGTTGTAAATTATACCGCGCTGAGAGATCGTGTTAGTTGGATGGTCAATTAGTTGTTGGTTGCTGGAATTATCTTGTTTTTTTATCCCCCCCCCCCCCCTCCTTCGAAGAGACGTATTAGCGCGTCCGATGTAATGAGAAGTAAGAGTCACCGCGCGTAAAACTGTTCGGTGTTAATTGCTCGATGGCATTGCAGAACCATAGCGAATGGTACTTTTTCTATCGGGTCATAAAACGAGTTTCAATCTTTATTATTGCTTCCTTAGAAAACTTGTAAACTTGCGATTCGTTCAACGAGTAATTTGACAAAGATCCTGGTACGTGGGTACTTAATACAGGCGTAAGAATGAAGCGACGTTGATACGCGTTGAATCTGTGGAAACCCGTGTTGAGGTCAGCATCGATGTCGGTGCATGAAATCGCAAGGTGAACGTTTCTCCTGGTTTACATTGGTAGAAAACGTGAGGGGATATTTTCGTAAGCAGGATACGACAAAGTTGGATGGTACACGGGAAATCCATTGGGAGAGAAGGAAGACGAAGCGAGAGGTGATTCCTGGTCGAGATAAATCGAAAAAGTCCGTTTTTAACTTTCCTCTGGAATTAGCTTGGCGTTTCGCCGAAATAATATGCTAATGGAGGCGAAACGTCGACGGTCTATCTTCCGTCGTACCTACGTTATGAATGTTTAATTGGAACGGGTATAGCCTAGGAACGCTGTTTTGCCGGGAGCAGAGGATACAGGCGAATGGAATACGTACGCGTAGTTCAGTTGAGAATTGTTGTTTCGGTCAGCGACCCCTGCACAGCAGCGTCGTCGGATCCAAAGTTGCTCGTCGGTCAATCGTCGAACGGTGATGGGCGCCGTGACATTTGCGAGACCCGTTGGTTTTCGAGTTTCGAAAAATGTCCTCGTCTTGAAATTAATTCCACCAGATTCTGGGACACACCTTTTACGGGAAGTCTCTCCTTAACTCTGGGGATAGAAGAATAAAAAACTGGAACACATGGTCAAATTCTCGTAGCAACGAGAGAAAATTGTCCATCGGTTATAGAAAACGAATCGCGAGGCGTAGATACCGATGAAGAAATCGGGTTGTTGATCAGTGTCAACCGAAATCGGTAAATCGTACCACACGGCGGACTCGTGACTTTCACTCGCCAATAATTTCGAGTGTGTCTCGTTCTCTTTGACGAGCTACGGAGCTACACGAATATCTTCTTTCCTTGGTGGGCGGCGTTTGGGTTTCTTTGGCGCGACTCTCGGACTGTTTTACTTTGTTGATTCATGCCGGATGTTGCCTCAGTCCGTTGGTAGTGCGTTGAGTTGCGTCGGAGGGCCGATGCGCCGGTACCCTACACGTTGAGAATATCCAACGTCTCGATGCTCGAGGCGTCGAACGATGTCTCGGAGGCCACGGGTAGCATACAAAATCATCGAAAAGAGTCATCGCAGTTGCGGAGATACACGAAGCTTCGCAGAGACCAGTAGAGACACACACGCTCGCAGTTGCTTCGATCGACTCCAGATGTCGGGGATGTCCAACGACTTTCCCTTGGTTAACGGTGATTCCCCGCGGTTGAATCCCCCTTGAATTCCTTGAACGACCAAGCCACCGAATCTATACAGCTTTTTTATACCTACGATTTATATACCAAGTACATTGAGGCATTACCTCGACAAAGCTTCACCTCCGAGCGGATGGACAAATTTTATGTAAAAAAAAAAAAAAAAATCTGTTAAAATTTGGGATCGTTTAGTAAGCTAAAGAAAATTAAATAATAGAGTGTCGATACAAATCTGAAATTTTTAGAATTTTGCACGTAGAACAAACGAGACTGTACTTAAGATGCATGCCATTTTCGCATGGATTGGGAAGCGCGTTTTTTTTTTTAATTATTTGACTATTTAATCCCAACATCGTGAAACGTGGAATTAGTGGACTGACTTTTGAATTGATGGTACGTGGGAAGGCAAACTTTCAGCAGGGGAAATATAGCATTCAGAGACGATGGTAGTAGGAATTTCTACGATGCTCACGATTCGTACCAAAATCGGGGCCGTCATTCGCGCGTGCGAACAGTACCTACCTAGTTACTCTGCATGTAACTCGAGAACTTCGCGTCAAACAATGCGAGTAAATCACCCGAGTCTAACGGCACGTGGCTTCAATTCCACGGAGGCTCCGCGTTGGTTGATTTTTGTGCAAAAATTAGCGGGTACTTTAGCTGCAAGATACATTCGATTATTAGAGACAAAAGGTGCTCCCACTTTGAGGCGAAATGCGATAATAAGACACCATTCTCTTACGTCCTTGACAATCGATTATGAGTTTTCGATTTGAGAAACTACTGCTATTCACAGTAGGTATCGCATTTGTTGTACGGAGCCACGAGGTTGTTATTAACGCGGGACAATCTCTTCTTACATCAGCTACGTCTCGTTATTTCGCGTTGACGGATTACCCGTGGTGAATTTATTAACAAATGATTACCAACGAAAATTCAGGAAATTCCATCAGACTCTTGTATTCGACGCTTAGACACCGTACAAATTCGTAATCACGTTAGCGCGAGATGATGAGCAGTCGCGAGGCTGGATTCACTTATTAAGCGGTACGATGACCTCGCACGAATCAATCATTCATGCGTACCGAATCGTGATGTAACATCGAACATTTTCGCGGTTTGTTGATAATATTAGACTGGGTCCTGCACGCTTGTTACGATGCTCATCGCAAATTCTTACAACTTTCGTTATCTCAAAGTTACGTCCATCTCGAACATCAGCGTGACGTTCGCTACGGCGCAGACTTTGTATCTCTATTAAATGGTCGATTCTCATTATAATTCCCGAAGCATGCGACGAAAGTCTTTTTCGTGCCTATAATAATTAACGGGAAATCACCAGCGTAACGCGAAGCGCGCGGTTCCTTCGTCGCCTTGCATTGTCTGGGCGCTCCAGCGAATGATCGTGACTCTAACGGAATTTCATTTCGCTTATAAAATCCAACATACATATGTGCGTGTGTATATACATGTATAAAATAAATCTATATACATATGTATGTATATGTATATATATATGTGTGTACATACGTACGGCGAGTTGCATAATGGTAACGTCATCGATCCACGCCATTGAAACAATGAGGGATTGAAATAACTTGCTCGAAGAATACTCAAGCGATCTCCATTCTTCGGTAATGCGTGCAAAGCTTCGCAACACGTTCGTCACGATGTTGTCTTAGAATTAGCAACGTTGGCGCGTGGAATCTCATCGAACCGGATCGTCATCACGCGGCGATAAATGGAATGCTGCGACCTTAGCGTTCGATGATTCAGGTTTTTCCAACGGTGGGCGGTATTTTTCGACTAGGAGAGGGAAAAAAAGCGATCTCATTGTTGCAGACAACGAACCTGAAGATCATGCGGTACAGGAACAGTCGAAGCATAAAGTTGAAACTATGAGACAACGGGGAAAAAGAGTTTAGCTAACGCCTCGGGCAGATTTGGTCAGCGTATAAGGCGTAGGATACGTCAGAATCTATGTATGACTCGGCTTAACTTTCACAAGACTTACTAAATACCAGTCAGTCTTCGCGGTATACGTAGGCAACGTGCAACCTTCCATAAATGACGATTCGGTGGGCGAAGACGTTTGACGCCAAGCGAATCCTTCGATCACCTGAAACGCGAACGAAGTAATAAAAAATAGAAGAAAAAAGCAGCCGTTTGACTCACCGAATGAATATACGCGTATAGGCTCGTGTTCCGTCTTCGAATGAGGTCGAAAACGATGGTTTGTTCGTATCACTCGAGTGAAAAAAAAAAGAAAATAATTGGATCGAGCGTGAATTTGAACGAGATCTTGTAAGACTTTTCACTTCTGTTTTTACTTTTCATACGCTCAACATTCCAAATGGTTGCCAAGTGGCACACCGCTGCGTGTATACAGCACGTGTACGCACATGTACCCATATACCTAGTACCAATACCGTGAAAGGTCGTATTTACGGACGAATATCTGGTTGTCGGTAGTGGCGTACATTACACATTTGACAAGGTTGAGACGTTCTCGTATGCTAATTGTACGTGTACACGAGTTTGCGAGGCTTGTGTGAGACTGTCACAGCCGAATAAAGAATCGCGGTACTGGGTCACAAATTTCTCTCTTCTTTTCGTCCTTGAACCACGGGATTGATTTTGTTCCCCCCTCAATTTCGCATCGCGTAATTCGTAACTCCTTTGTGTCGTATCGTTCGCTCCTCCTGTAACGTGACACAACGCAAACGTTATATTTCGTACGCAGATTCGTTGGAATTCGAGAAGACATGTTTTTTCGTATACCTCCGTTAGAACTTTATTGTCAAGCCGAATGCGAACACTACCACGACACGTAACACGCACGTACAGACAGGTTGACTCGTCTGTAACGAACGTGTGACTGTGAACACTTAGAATGTGTAAGCGATACGTTCAGTTTCAGTTCTACACCTCCGAAATGATCCTCCACGTGTTTTACGATTCGACTTCTCATCGTACGGTATGATTCACGTTTTTCGAATTTCTTCAAAAACACCAAGTCCCACGTGAGCTCCACGCGAGCCGGAGAGGTTTTTCGGAGCTGAATCGCGCGTTTTGACGAATTTCAAACTCGCGGGTGTATCCTGAGAAGTTTTCTAGTCTGTCCGGATGATTTAAAGCGAAGAGCCGGTGCGATTTTTGTATGCTCGGTCGTTCTTATTTAATCAGATGCCATGCGACCGATTACCGAATAGCTTGGATACATAGAAGCGAGGTATAAATACGAGTGACAGAAAGTGATATCCGCCGGCGTAAGTAAGAAACTCAACGAGAAGAAATTTAACAAATTTTACGCGAATACCTACGATTTACATTTTAAATGACTGTTAATTTCGTTCAGAAAATCTCGTATAATCGCAGATAAATGTATAGATTTTACGATACTAACCGCACAACTATTATAGAAGTTTACGCGAACTTCCGTGGTTTACCATCCCGTCGCGTTAGCCCATTCAGAGAGATTTTCACGCAAACATGCCAGACGTCCCCGCAGGAAGAGATCGGACCTTGGTGCGTCGTGCTTTCGAGCGGACAATAAAACGGATAAGATATCGGAATTCCAATTCCTCTCGTCGGTTATTTTCGGAGAACGGTTCTCGCGGAGAAACGATTACCGCCAATCGAAGCTCCGAATTTAGTCCGAGGTTTCAGCCTATGGAATACCCAATCGATTGGTTATTTTTTCAAAGCCGCGTGAATCTTCGCCAGAATCGATTTTCCGACAATTTCGAGGAAGCGTTCGGACGAGCAAATTTACGGGGCGAAATATTGCGCGCGAGAGGTCAGGAAGGATCATGGACGTTGCGAGAGCTCGAAGATTCGTTGGTTACTAACTTAACCGCTTAATTTCCATAACGTTACGTGCCGATGATGCTTTGCTATTTGCTGGGAATGCTCTTTTTATCCCGTGGATAGTAAACGCCTCTCTTATTTCTTACACTTTTTTCACACTCACTCGCGCCATCGTACGGTAACACAACACTTGACTGCTCCCGTTACGTAACATAATCAAGCTTCGGGGTATTAGAATCCGATTGATGTTCGCGTTTTTCCCACGATTAACTAATTACGGTGAAAAAGTTGAGCGTAAAGGGAGAGAATAAAAAATGAGGCATTTAAGCAATCGGAATGATTTTTTGGCCGTTTCTTGTAATTCGATCGGTAGGAGTAACAACAACCTTGCGAAGGCCATTGCTCGTCGTAGTCACCGAGAGAAAATAACCGGCGTGTCATTTTGTACGCTTACTGTTATTTTCGTCAGGTACTTTCTTTGTCATTCGCGTGTAATAAATATCACAGCTCACCGCGCGTAGATACTAATCACCAAAACTAGATTAAGCGGCGTGACGCTCCGATACTTTTGAAAATATCTTCGTTTGTTTTTCAAAGACGATGTACTCGGGATGACGAGGCTGTGCATACGATTTGTACCCAACGGTTGAAGCTCCTCGATAAAAAAGGACAACGACAACCGAATCGAGTCTACGATTCGCGAGTTACAAATATTTTCGAATTTCGTTGTTATTTCCATTTCAAGGTTCCCGCGAAGTATCGTCAAACCCCTCGCATTCCGAAGGCATGCTTCGCTGAACACAACCTACGGGAGTTTACTTGTTGCCTGTGCGTCGTGCATGTGTCACGTTTAACAAATACTATGGAATTTAGTATAGCCGGCAGGCGTAGGAGAGAAAAAGAGAGGAGGGGACGCAGGTGCATCGTCCTCCTGTGATCCACGACGTACTTGCGTTACGATGTCGTTATTATTCTTGTTAGATTGCTAAATCACTCGCGTGGTTTCATAATCTTCGATAACGATATTAATCCTCCGATCGATATGGACGCGCGACGTAAAATCTACCGCCTCGCTTTTTCTCCGTATTTTCTTTCACCAATTTTCGGTTGAGACTAAGAAAAATACAAACGTATTTTTGACGAGTATTTGACAAAAAAAAAAAAATCTACGACCCTTTTTATTCGTTTTTCATCGAGATAGGTGGAATTTTTCACACCAGCAACGAATAACTCGATCGTTGCGATTGCGGCACGATAAGAATGAAACGAGGATGCGAGTTGATAAGAATGGTGAATGAAATGGAAATGAAAAACTTACTCGTCTCTTGTAATGCATTTCGCGTCGTCGATTGTTGGCGTACGTTTCGAAAATATTACAGAGTCTCATCTTTATTCATATCACCTACATACATGCCTTTCGTAAGAGGATGAAGCCTCGCGAAATGGAACTTTCGTTGCATGGCTGGCATTCCGTTGGTAACTGTAATTCAAATGTCAACGTATTATTATCATTAATACACAGAATTTGCGTGTTGAGGAGAGAAAAAGAAATACGCGAGTTATGTGTCTCGACGGATTACACCGCGCGTGACGTGAATTCACGCCGAGAATTCCAGCTAGTTCAACGGACCCTTGGAGATGACGCGCGAAAACAATCCATCCGAGAAGAAGAAATTGGCGATGAAACTTGCGTTAACACGTACACGTGATCCGAGAGTATAAAAGCTGACCAGATTAAAAGAAAAATTAAACTCGTTTCCATACACGATAAACCCACACGTAACACGGCGTTGACTGTAAATCGCCTGCAATTCATTGTAACGTTATTCGTTTACAGCAAAGATGAAACATCTTTTGCCGTTGGTGGTGTGGATATTATTTCTTTCAAATCCGGTAAGTACAGGCTCGAAAATGCGAGATTTTTTTGCACCAAATAACAGTCACCTAACGAGTTATTAACTGCGGGGGAAAATTAGGGAGAATCGCTCAACCGACCGAGGCTGGGAACGAGGAGAGAAGTTTTTTTCCTAAACTTAGAAGATGGATATTTCGGGTGTCAAGTAAACGAGTCGACGGATGTTTTACAATTATTAGAATTATCAAAACTTTGCGACGGTCATACGGATTGTTTTCAAGGTGCTGACGAACAGCGTAGCAAATTGAAATGTACAGGTGAGCAGGAGTGATATTTAGCATGGGTAGATCGTTTAGCATGGGTAGATCGAGATGTTCAAGTATTGTTTCGTTGCAGATGATTGCACGAAAGAGGACGGAACAAAGTGTCAAAATGGCGTTTGTCTCGACTCGGTATGCCACTGCAACGACGGCTTTGGCGGCTGTAATTGTCAAGTACCAGGTATATTCCAACTTCGGAGAATTTTCTGTCGTATCGGTGTCATCGCTTTCTTTGTCAGTTGCGCTGAAACTTGTTTCATTCCACAGATGAAAACGAGTGCAAGTATCGGCCGTGTGATATATTTGCTCATTGCACGAATACTCTTGGAAGCTTCCAATGCTCGTGTTACCCTGGATACGTAGGAGATGGTTTCCAATGTCAAGGTATTGAGTTAGATGTGAATGTAGAAGTGCTCGATGACCGAACGGTGCAAATAACGTTTGAAGCACGATGAATCGACGCGAATCGAAAGTTCTAATGGGGTGAAGTAACGTAAACGGTTGTATCACTTACAGATATAGACGAGTGCCAAGATCCAGTTCTAGCTGCCCGATGCGTTGAAAATGCAGAATGTTGTAATCTGCCTGCCAATTTCTTATGTAAATGTAAACCAGGTTATAGCGGCGATGGAGAAGTACACTGCGAGGATGTGAACGAATGTTTGATAGACGGAGCTTGTGCCGACAATGCTGATTGTCAAAATACGCTTGGAAATTATACGTGTTCGTGTAAACAGGGATACGCTGGCGATCCTTACGATACGGTGAGTATCGATAATGTTCTCCACCGAATCGCAACGAACAAACGCGAACAACGCTACAGATAATCCGAGAAAAAAAAAATTATACATAATTGTATATAATTTGCATATAATTTATGCATAAAATTGCAAAAAATGCTAACATCTATATGTACGTGTGTATATAGTTATATGTGGTCTTGTTCTTCTGGGGAAGTGATATCTCGTGTAAAGAGGACGGACAGTCGGTGATTTTCAAATGACGTTTCATTTCGCAGTGTGTCGATATAAATGAATGCGGAAACAAGCGAGCTTGCGGGCGTGGAGCGAGTTGTACGAATTTACCTGGAAGCTACAAGTGCGAATGTCCACAAGGATTCGAAGGTAATCCCGAAGATGGTTGCACGGACATTGACGAATGCGCGAGAAGTCCTTGCGGACGCTCAGCTCATTGTACGAATATGGATGGAAGCTTTCGTTGTGCGTGTCCCGATGGGATGGACGGAGATCCTTCGACAGGTTGCTACGGTAAGCGAATAACGATCGAGTTTTGCGTACAACGCGTGCCTAATTATCGTTTCACGTTTAACGCGATTAAACTATTTTTTTTTCACTTGTCTTACTTCTAATTAATTGCTACGCGATTAATAAAAATTAATATACTACTCTTCTTACTCGTCGAGTTATCGCATAAATTAATCCAGCGAATCGCTAACGGCTAATATAGATGTAAACGAGTGCGACGATTCTACTCTGTGCGGACCAAATTCCGAGTGCGTGAACAACGAAGGTAGCTTCGAGTGCCGATGCCTCGCAGGATACAAACTGGATACCATTCACGGATGCGTCGACGTCAACGAATGCGCCCAGAGTAATGCTTGCGCCATTAACGCCAAGTGTATTAACGTACCTGGATCGTTCAAGTGTATTTGTCCGCAGGGTTTTATCGGTCAAGGTCTCACACTGTGCGAAAGTTAGTTTCTGTTTTTAATGAAACGTGGTATAATTTTCCGATAAGCAGCTACTAACCAACCTTTATTATTAACTATTAACAGACGTAAATGAATGTGAAAACAATCCGTGCGGAGAAAACGCCGAATGTACGGATACGGTCGGCAGTTTCATTTGCAGCTGCAAGGCAGAGTATACCGGCGATCCGTTCAAAGGCTGTACCGGTGGGCAAACGTTCTTCAATATCACGCAAATGTTCGAAACGTTTCATATTTCTTTAACTAATTGAGTTCAATAATTTGTAGACATCGACGAGTGTACCGTTTACGAAAAACCATGCGGTACCAATGCTCTCTGCAAGAACTTGGAGCCGGGATACAACTGCTTGTGTCCACCTGGATTCAGCGCAAATCCCAGTCCGACAATCGCCTGTGACCAGGTATGGTTGTTGGGTTTACAAACTCGCGATATTGTTCCACGTTAATGATTGCTCAACGTTTAATGGTCTTTCGTTATTTGCAGACCGACGTTACGACGCTGTGTAAATCAAATTTCGACTGTGTCAATAACGCCGAATGTATCCAAGAGCAGTGTTTCTGCAAAGATGGCTTTGAGGCGGTTGGTCCAAATTGCGAAGACGTCGACGAATGTTTGACAAATCCGTGTGGTCCAGCGTCGGTATGTATTAACGTGAAGGGCAGTTATCATTGCAACTGCGAATCAGGCTACGTCGGTAGTCCACCGCATATACCCTGCAAAGGTGAGTCTAATGTTCAACGAGAATTTACGTCTCCGTCACGTGAATTTACGTCTCCGTCTTCATAACTAAACTGATTCATATTTAAAACAGCGCCTTGCGACGAAGTTAGCTGCGGTGAACATGCCTTCTGTAAGCCAGACAAGCACGAGGCTTATTGTATTTGCGAAGAAGGCTGGACCTTCAATCCCAACGATATCGCAGCAGGATGCGTGGGTGAGCATAGAACGTCCGATTGAACGCATCCAAAGCGTCATCTACCAAGACACGTAATTATTTTTATTTATTCCCTGTGCTAGATATAAATGAATGCGATACGGTAAATGGACCGTCAGGAAGATGCGGCCAAAACGCTATCTGTACGAATAGTCCTGGAGGATTTAGCTGCCAGTGCGAGCAAGGTTATTCTGGAAATGCCTTCAAGCAGTGCATAGGTGAGTTATTATTTCTCGTTGTGTCGTGGTACCACTGCACGTGGTACACGCGCATCAGCAATAACGTGTTCGTTTCAATGCAGACATCGACGAATGCTTACGTCCGGGGTCGTGTGGTCATGGAGCTACGTGCACGAACACCGATGGCTCGTACAGCTGTACTTGCCCCGAGGAAACGATACCGGATCCAGATCCTTACATAAAATGTGTCGGCGTTGTCACTTGCAACGTTGACGGTGATTGTCCTGGAAATGCTATTTGCGATTCGCAGAAACGGTGCTTGTGTCCGGAGCCAAACATTGGAAACGATTGTAGACGTGAGTAATTTCAGTTTATCAGAAATGTTTGTTTGGTAAAAAAAAAAACATATAAGAGAACATCGCGGATATTTGTTAACGCACTTGTTTGTTTAACAGATCCATGCGAGGACTTGTCTTGTGGTCCCAATGCTCAGTGCATGCTGCTGAACGATGTTGCTACCTGCTTGTGCAGCAACGGTTACACGGGCAAGCCAGGTGTCAAAGGAGGATGCGTAGACATAAACGAGTGCGCAGTCAATCCGTGTCCCCCTGGTGCTATTTGCAACAACGAGCCTGGCTCATTCTCTTGCCAATGTCCGAGTGGTACAACCGGAGATCCTTACAACGGAGGATGCCAAACATCAGATTTACCTCACGTCTGTGGACCCAATACTCCATGTCCTTCCGGTGAACAGTGCATCAAGGATGAATTCGTTGGCAGCAGCGTCTGCATTTGCCAAAGAGGCTACACGCGCGATTCGGGAACTGGAAAATGCAGAGACATCAACGAATGCATGGAGCTCAGAGAGAAAGCAGCTTGTGGTGTTAACGCTATTTGTAAGAATTTACCCGGAAGTTACGAGTGCCAGTGTCCACTAGGATTCAACGGAAATCCATTTTCCCTGTGCGAAGGTAAGATTTTTGTATGGTTCCGAAACACTACAAACTCGGCGAGCTTGTTCGCACCGTAACGCGGTAAAACAGAATTCAAGAGAATCGTCGTCATCGGACTAACGTAAATTGATTTCAGAATGTAACAGCATCGAGTGCCAGTGTCAACCGCCGTACAAGATTGTGGATGGCAAATGCATGCTGGCTGGTTGCTCGAAGGGAGAATCGTGTCCCAGCGGTGCGGAATGCATCACCATTGCTGGTGGAGTAAGCTACTGTGCCTGCCCCAAAGGTTATCGAACAAACGCTGATGGCACGTGCGAAGGTTGGTAGATCGTGCCTTATCGGTACACGCATTTACCAATCGAGGAATTTTACTCATCCGATGATAATTCGCGTTACTCCTTCTAGATATCAACGAGTGTACCGAGAGACAACAGGTATGTGGTTATGGGGCCGAATGCATCAATTTGCCAGGATCTCATCAATGCGTTTGTCCACACGATTACGGCGGAGATCCTTACAACGGCCTCTGTTCACCCTCTCAAAAGAGATGTACAAACGACAACGAGTGCAAAGCTAACGAAAAATGCGTTCAACCAGGCGAATGCGTTTGTCCGCCACCATTTTATACCGACATTCAAGATGGAAATGAGTGCAAGAGTAAGAGTCCTGTTAAATCGTAGAATTTCATATCGTGATGATTTTAATACTTTAGACGGAACCGCAGTAAGTCTTTGTTGATTCGTTGTACAGATCCTTGCAGCAGATTCCCTTGTGGAATTAACGCTAAGTGTACGCCGAGCGATCCACCAAAGTGCATGTGCGAAGCTGGCTACGAGGGTGACCCGCAACACGGCTGCGTCGATATCAACGAGTGCGCCGAGAATCCTTGTGGTCCTGGGGCTTACTGCCTCAATACCAACGGAGACCATGTCTGCGAATGTCCTAGGGGTACCGTTGGTGACCCGTACGGCGGTGGTTGCACAGGCGTGGCCATCGGCAAACAACAGTGTTCGACTAACGACAATTGCGAAAATTATCTCGCATGTGTCCAAGGACGTTGCGTGAACCCTTGTGACGCGTTACCTTGCGGTCCAAACGCTTACTGCGAACCGGACAAACACGCTGCATGGTGTCGTTGCGTCGTAGGATTCACCGAAGGAAAAAATAACGAATGTGTTTCCCGTAAGTAGTCGTATGTTTGGACGGACTTTGGAGATTGGTCGAAGCAAAACTTCTCATGTTTAACGTCGTAATGATTGTTTTGTCTTCAGAGTGCGATGGTTTCGTTTGCGGAGCAGGTGCACAGTGCATCGTGAGTTACGATGGTCCCACGTGCAAATGCATCGATGGGTTCATGGGAAATCCATTCCCGGGGGGTCAATGTTCCCCGGATGTGTGTTCCCCGGAAGTACCGTGCGCGGAGCCTAGTATATGTATAAGTGGACGATGCAAGCGTCGCTGCGAGGGTATAGTTTGCGGTGTAGGTGCTAGCTGCGATGTAACATCTAATAAATGTGTATGCAACCCGTACTTCACGGGAAATCCAGATCTGCTATGTATGCCACGTAAGTAACACGATTCAACGTTGTTCTCCAAGTATCCGAATAATTATGCAAGTGGGTGTAACATCGGATTACAACTTTTCGTTTCAGCGTTCCAACCACCGTCGTGCGATCCGGCTTGTGGTGAGAATGCCCACTGCGAATACGGCCTAACGGATTCTACTTGTGTCTGTAATCCTGGTGCGAGTGGAAATCCTTATCACGGATGTGGAACACAAGAGAAATCGGATTGCTCGGACGCGATGTGCGGCAAGGACGCGCAATGTAGCGCTGGACCAAATGCCGTGGAATGTCTGTGCCCACCAGGATACGCTGGCAATCCGTACATCCAATGTCACGGTAATGCTAATATCAGTCATATGTTACGACTTGAAATCCTGACTCAGGACATACGTGTTGTACCGTTTATTAGAAAAGCCATAGCACATCGTTGGTTCGACTTTCATCACGTCTTTTGTTGCAGATATCAATGAATGCAATGGCAACGCCTGCGGGACAGATGCGGTCTGCATCAATACGATTGGCAGCTATGATTGTCGATGCAAAGAAGGACTGGTGGGAAATCCGTTCGTCGGATGTCAGAAATTATCAGTCGGACCATGCGAAGATCCGTCGAGTTGTGTGTGCAGTGCCGAAGTGCCATGCCCGTTAGGTTATACATGTCTGGAGAATAAGTGCGTCGACAAGTGTAGAAACATCAAATGTGGTCCAAGATCCGTGTGCGAAGATGGAATGTGCGTATGTCCTCCGGGCTACAGTGGAAACGCCAATGATCTCAGTAGCGGCTGTCACTTACAAGGTCACTGTTCCAAAGATGTGGACTGCGAAGCTCAGCAGATTTGTTTCCAAGTTGGCAAAGGTGCTCGTAAATGCGTGGACGCCTGTGGTAAATTACAGTGTGGACCGAACGCGTTGTGCGTCGCGCAAAACCACTTGTCTTCGTGTATCTGTGTCGATGGATATTTCGGAAATCCCAGCGATTTGGCGAACGGATGTCAACCGCAAAAGTCTATTCCAACCGACTCCTGCACCGACAATTCCGGATGCGATCCAGGCTCGTTTTGCGTAGTTTTGGAAACCGGTGTTCGAGGATGCGTAGATCCTTGCGCTCAGGTAGTTTGCGGTTCGCACGAGAGATGCCAGCCAGACGTATCAGGACACGCTACATGCAATTGCCAGGATGGATACGAATGGAATCCGGTATCATCGTCTTGCGAAAAACCATCGGTCCCGGATTGCATAAGCGACAATGATTGCGACCAAGCTGCTGCTTGTAGACCGGATGCCCTGGGTGTTCTGAAATGTTACGGGGTGTGCAAAGCTTTCACGTGCCCCGTTCACTCGCAGTGCACAGCGGCGAACCACCAGGGCCACTGCCAATGTCTACCTGGTTTCACCGGAAATCCAAATGATCGTAGCGGATGTCAGTTGTTAGCTAAAGACACGTGCAGCACGGATACGCAGTGCGCCGAGGATCACACTTGCAGAACATCGAGCGATGGAACCTTATCTTGTCAACCGGTTTGTAACTTCGTTTCGTGCGGACCGAACGCTCTGTGTGTGGTGAACAACCACCTAGCTCGATGCGAATGTCCACCTGGTCTCTACGCCGGAGATGCGAACGACAAAATCAAAGGATGTCAGACGGTACCTTGTGTTTACAACATCGACTGCCCACCGACGCAGCTGTGCAACAGATTAACGCACACTTGTTACGATGTTTGCGATGAGAATTCCTGTGGCTTAAATGCCGTCTGCATAGCCGACGACCACAGAGCAACTTGTCAGTGTCCACCAGGCTTCAAGGGAAACCCTGTCGCTGACATCGAATGTGTGAGCAGCGAGATATGCTCGCCGGATTCTTGTCACGCCACAGCGATATGCATTGCCGAAGCATCGGGCAGCCCGATATGTCGCTGTCCTCCAAACCAGGTTGGAGATCCGTATACGACAGGGTGTCAACCGGAAGGATCATGTACGACGAGCAAGGATTGTCCTGTACAGTCAATATGTCACAATCACAAATGCATCAATCCATGCGAGAACGTGTGCGGACTGAACACCGTGTGCGAACTAGTCGACGGAGAACCAATCTGCAAGTGCGCGCAGAGATTTGTACCATCCAGCAAAGGTCCACAGGAGGGATGCGTGAGGGCAACGAATATGTGCTCAACTGCTGCGGATTGCGACGGTGATTTCTGTCTGGACGGCCAATGCCAAGGTAAGAACACGCTACCTCGTGATTATCAATGACGATAAGGTTTTCCGACGGATCTGGCAAAGTGTTTGTATTCTCGTATTATTTTAGCCGTGTGTCGATCGGATTCCGACTGTTCCGAGGGTGAGAAATGTACGAACAGTTTGTGTGCCATTCCTTGCGTATCGCACAGTCAATGCCAGTCGAATCAGGCCTGCGTGAGGGGAACTTGCACGCTTGGATGTCGTAGCAATAAGAACTGCCCGTCATCCGAATCGTGTATCAACAACAAATGTCAAGGTAACGTGCAACATTCCAGTAACGATACGCAGGAAATAATCAAGATCCGTCACGTGATACCTTGAACTTCAATATCCTTTCAGATCCATGCAGCAAAGAGAACGTGTGTGGTGCGAACGCGTTGTGCAATTGCGTGGATCATTCCACCACTTGCAGTTGTCCGGTCGGATTCCAAGGTAATCCGACCCCAGAACAAGGTTGTATTAGAGTTCCAACGGGATGCGAAGCTTCCAGAGATTGTCCATCGCAACACGTTTGCATATCCGGATTTTGCCAATGCCAGTGTAACAAGCAAACTGATTGCGCTCAAGGCGAACGATGCAAGAATGACATATGCGTGAAGATTTGTTACGGAGATAGCAATTGCTTACCCGGTGAACAATGCGTCGGTGGTCATTGCGAGATTGGCTGTAGTTCCGATGCTGGCTGCAGATCCGACGAAGTCTGTATCAACAACAAGTGCACCTGCGGTCACGGTTTCAGCGCCGGACGTGAGAAATGTTTGGATATCAACGAATGCGAGGATCAGCCTTGTCACCCTAGCGCAGAATGCATCAATCTGCACGGCTCTTACCGATGTAGCTGCCCGCAAGGAACAGCTGGTGATCCAATAGGAACCGGATGCCTGATACCGCACCAATGCGTCCTTCATTCGGATTGTCCTGATTCTCAGGCGTGCCTTCAACACAACTGCACTGATCCCTGCAGCGTTGTAGACTGTGGTTCCAACACCATCTGTTCCGTTATCGATCATACGGCAGCTTGTCAGTGTCAGCCAGGTTACATCGGAGATGCTTCCGGCTGTTTCAAGGTCGAATGTTTGTCGAACAACGATTGCCCAGGAGACAAGTACTGCAATCAAGATATCAACAAGTGCGCAAGTAAGTGGTTTGCTGCGATGATGTCTATAAGATGCATGTCTGTCGAAACTGTTGGGAGCGAACAAATGTCGCTGATCATCCCTTACCGCGTGCTAAAACCCACTTGCTCTCGATTACAGGTCCTTGTAACCAAATGAATTGTGGATATGGAAATTGCGTTGCGAACGATCATATTGCTTCTTGCAATTGTTACGTGGGATACTCTCTTGTTGGCGACACGTGCGTGGATATAGATGAGTGCGCCGAGAATCCTTGTCACGCGACGGCAACGTAAGTCTTGTGGATTTTGGATTTCACATGATTTTAACTAGAACTTGGAATACTTCTTCTTCCAAGACTTTATTGTCGAATGACCATACGTCATCTCTTTCAGATGCCACAACACCGAGGGCTCGTTTACATGCGTCTGTCCACATGGTTTGGTTGGCGATCCAGTGAAGATTGGATGCAGAAAACCTGGTGACTGCTACACTGACTCTGACTGCCCTACCTCAGCAGCTTGCATAGAGAACAGTTGTCGCAATCCGTGCGACGTTCCAAATACGTGTGGACGCAATGCCGAATGCAGTGCTGCAGGTCACGTGGCCATTTGCAGATGCCCTGGGCAAACAACCGGAGACGCCAAGGTAATTTGTCCATGAATGAGTAATTGCGACTTATCCAAGGATGTAGAATTAACATAAATATATGCTCATCGTTTCCCTTTCTTTTGTACTTAGGTTAATTGCGTTCAACTGGAGTGTAATTATCACAGTGATTGTGGTCCATCGAATGCCTGCTTCGAAAACAAGTGCATTGATCCTTGTTCCGTTCCTAATGTCTGTGGACAACGTGCGGATTGTTCTTCATTGAATCACAGCGCGGTGTGTACTTGTCAACCGGGTGGAACTGGAGATCCAAATCTGGGATGTGTTTCCGTTCAGTATTGCAAATCTGATACGCAATGTCCGATAAGCTCCGCCTGCAATGGTGGAATATGTACATGTAAGTAATAATTACTGGTACAAAATATACGCCCGCGAAAACGATACACTAGTACCTCTACACGAACTAGATTTAACGAACAACCCTACTCATTTTCGTAGCCATCTGCACGAGTACGCGTGACTGCATCGGTGATCAACTATGCATTCAAGGAGTTTGTCAACCTACTTGTAGGAGTAACGCTAGCTGTCCTGAATTCCAGTACTGTAAAAATAATATTTGCATACAAGAACTGCGATGTGTAACGGACGATGATTGTGAATACCGCGAGAAATGTATCAAAAATTCGATCGGACAAGTAAGTGAACTTCGACGTCATTAATAGCACTCATTTATTAGCGTTGTCTTACGCGTAACATTTTCGTAATTTCTCCTTCAGGCTGAATGCAAAGAATCGTGTGAACTTGCTCTGTGCGGTCGCAATGCTGTCTGCAAGGGAGAAAACCACGCAGCCTCTTGCTCCTGTCTACCTGGATTCTTCGGCGACGCGAACGATGATAAAATTGGATGCCAGGCAGTCGAATGTCAATCCAACGATGATTGCCCCAATGAAAAGATTTGCGATTCGTACAAATGCAGAAGTAGCTGCCTCGTGCACAATCCATGTGGGGTCAATGCCGTTTGTTCAGCAGAAAAACATTCGCAGGTAAGATCATAATTAAATGCATAATTTGGCAAAAGACGGTTGTATTCACGTGGGTTCTAAAGTACCGAACTATTTGAAGGCGGTTCTTTTTTTAGTGATTTTACAGATTGTGTGAAGATTGTTAACAACTTTTATCGTTTTAAGGTTTGCGCTTGTCAGCCAGGATACACGGGAGAACCAACGGTAGCTTGCAAGTTGATTGATTTCTGTGCTTCAACGCCTTGTGGTCCAGGTGCTTCTTGCGAAAACTCGCGGGGTTCGTTCAAGTGTCAATGTAATCCAGGGATGGTAGGTGACGCCTACAACAGCGGGTGTCACGAGCCTGATTACTGCAAGGACGATCAAGACTGTCCATTGACCGCAAAATGTATCACTTCGAATGGAGTGCAAAAATGCGTTGGTAAGGAAGCACATTTCTGTAAGAATTAGTTCACTTCGAAGAATTGTTACTCTTCAACGGAAGAATTAATCTGTTTCGTGTTTCGCCACAGACGTGTGTACTCGGCTACATTGTGGCCCGAACGCAGAATGTGCAGCAGCTAATCATGCTGGTTCCTGTGAGTGCAGAACCGATTATCAAGGTGATCCGAACGATTTGAGTATTGGATGTCGACCCAAGCCAATATCTTGCTCGTCAACGGCTGATTGCTTGACGAACACGTATTGTTACGAGAAGATATGTCGACGTAAGTATACGACGCACGAGTTGTCCACTTGGCTAAGATGAGCGTAATTTAATATCCCATCGACTTTCTACAGCCTCGTGTCAGTCGGACGAAGAGTGCAATCTTTCCGATGCTTGTTTGAACGGCCAGTGTTTAAATCCATGCGATATCAGAGGAGCGTGCGGAATCAATTCCGAATGTCTCGTGCTGAATCACGTGAAACAGTGCAGTTGTCCACCAGGTTTTACTGGTAATTCAGCAGTGGAATGCGTCAGAGGTAGGTTCTTACGTCACATGAGTTGATCTAGTACTGTTGTCGCTGACCCCCATCACATTGTTACTCACGAGACGATATTATTACAATTCCAGTACCCGTTTCCTGCAAGATTCACAGTGACTGTAGCGAAGGCAACACGTGCCGAGACAACATGTGTTTACCGATTTGTTCGAGCGATGACACTTGTGCGTTTAATGAGAAATGCGTTGATAAGAACTGTCTGCTGACCTGTCGACTCGATAATGATTGTTTCCTCGGCCATATATGCTTGAACAACATATGCTCGCACGGGTGTCGCGGAGACGAGGATTGCAATGCTGATCTGGCTTGTTTGTCCAACAAATGTGTTGATCCTTGCAAAGAAACGCCTTGTGGCCCGAACGCCAGATGCACGGTAGCGAACCAACGAGCTACGTGTTCTTGCGGAGCAGGATTCATAGCCAATCCAACTGCCAAGATAGCATGTCTCCGTGTTCCTGGTCCAGCTTGCCAAGCGAACAGGGATTGCGCTCCGGGAACTGCTTGCGTCACGGGCGTTTGTACACCGGTGTGCTCGTCGAACGCAAACTGTTTGAGCAACGAACGATGTGACAGTTCAGGGGTATGCAAATCACTCTGCAGGCGCGACGAGGACTGTCGCAGTGGTGATATCTGCGAGGGATTGGTCTGCACTACTGGATGTAGATCTGATAGTGAATGCAAGAACAGTCATGCTTGTGTCAACAACAAGTGTTCAGGTAACGTTGATCACGATAAACGACTTACCCTGATACCTTAGCCCGATGCATTCATTCTCATCCTTTGACTCGTTGTTCTATAGATATTTGTGCTTCTCCAAATGCGTGTGGTGTAAACGCAAAATGTACGGTTGAGAATCACCAGAAACGGTGCATATGCCCAACACCACTGGTAGGAGATCCTATTTCTGGATGCAGACAATCGTTCCTTTCCTGTACAACCGGCGATGATTGTCTACCGGGTCAAACGTGCTACGGCAGATCATGTTATGCAACTTGCAAAAGGTGAATATTAAATGAAAATTAGCCTCGAGTCGTGCCAATTGACATTCTAAATCTGACACCGATATTTCAGCGATTCCAATTGTCTCAACGATGAACGTTGCGATGGTGGACTATGCAAGACCATATGCAACAGCGACGAGAAATGCGTGGGTCAGCAGATTTGCAAAAATCGACTGTGCGATATTGGATGCCGTAGCGACAATTCCTGCCCCGGTGATGAGTCTTGCGTGAACAACCAGTGCAAGAGTAAGCAATAGTTTTAACAATACTTGGAAAGATAACGTTTGCGTTACAAAAAAAATATGACCGATTCGCAGCGCCACCTCGAGTTTCATTAACGAGAACAATAAATTTTACAGATCCATGTGCCGGTGGTAATGCTTGCGGCGAATGTGCAGGATGCCGCGTTGTAAATCATGCGGCGCAATGTAGCTGTCCGGCTAATTATTTCGGTAACGCTCTGGTCAGCTGCAGCAAGTCGGCTATCCCATGCGACGGTTCCTGCGAATGTGACGAGGTTGGCTTTTGTACCGCGAGCTGCACGTCCCACGATCAATGCTCGTGCGGTGAAACGTGCGATGCTGGGAAATGCAGGGTTAAATGTAACGCTAATAGCGCTTGTCCAAAGGTACGCTTCGAGCACGGAATCATAGGGAAAAACGTGGCCTATCGAAATGTTGCGCGTGACCTTGATACATAAACATGATCTTGAATCTTTGAATACAGGGTTACAACTGCCAGAGAGGTTTGTGCCTCGTTGGGTGCCGAACTCACTCCGACTGTCCATTGGCACTGTCCTGCGTGAACAACCAATGCACAGATCCATGCAACAACGGGGATTCACCTTGCGGAATCAATGCACTTTGCCGAGTTTCGAATCATCGAGCCGTGTGTCTTTGCCCGGAGGGTTTCCAAGGAGAACCAAGTCAAGAATGCTACCAACTGGAGTGCCACCTCGACGAAGATTGCGAGCCCAATAAGCGTTGCAGTGCAGGTGGTGTATGCACGAATCCTTGTCTCCAACACGGAGTATGCGGTTTCAACTCGCAATGTCGCGTGGTCAATAGACAAGCGCAATGTTCCTGTCCACCGGGACATTTCGGAAATCCGAAGGTCAACTGCAAAAAGGGTAAGTGACGAGAATTGGCACGAACGTCTAGATGTTAACCTTCGCGTTCATCGTTCATCTTTGAAAACGAACCGGAATAAGAGAGATACGTGTTACAGGCGAAGACGAGTGTCTGCGTAGCCCATGCGGAGTCAATGCCAGATGTCGCGATTCGGGTAGCGGTTTCGAATGTACGTGCGAGGCAGGTTGCTCGGGCGATCCGTACGTTGGCTGTTCTTGCGAAGGAGGTGCGCTATGCAGAGACATCAGATGTGGCGTCAATGCGGCTTGTCGAATTTACAACAACCAGCCGCAATGCTATTGTCCATCAAATTTCCCGTCTGGAGATCCCGAGCGTGAATGTAAGCGTGCGCTTCCGTTTTTAACAATTCGTAGAGGAACACTGTGACGTTCGATTCAACGGGTTTTTCCCCTGCACTTCGATTTTTCCAGGCAGCGGAGATCGGTCGGTGGATTGTCGGACTCTGGGTTGTGGCAAGGGCGCGGAATGTATACGAGAGAATACGATATTCGTATGCAAGTGTCCTCCAGGAAGCCGTGGTTCTCCGGAAGTAGAGTGCATAACAGGTAAGAGACGACCTACTAATTGTTTAACACAGTATACTAGTTAATTTCGTGTACAGCACTTGTGATTAGAAACAACGATAGATTTGTGACTGACGAGAAAGGAACATGGTGTGTAGTATAACCATGTATCGTCCAGTAGGATTAAATAATATCTAGATGTATTAATAATCCAGTGGATTGTTAACACTGAGAGACAGATGTGATCGGAGGAAATCGATACGATATCGACGCATCATTCGATTGGTTTTTTTTTCTTCACAGAAATGTCAGTACATACATGTACATATGAATGTATATAGATATTCGTTAGGTGTAGAACTGTACATAGTCTGATATATACATACAAACATGTTCACACATCTCACAACATAATATAACCTGATATGTAGAATGTTTGTCTCAGTATCCAATCTGTTTGATGTTCGATTGATTAATTGGCTCTCCGAAGACAATTGATATTCGAGCATTATAACTATTATTACAGGTACATACATAATAGATTATAGAGTTGACACAACGTTAGATTAGGATAATATACAGATTGGGAACTGCGAAAGGGACATTCTCATATACCCATGCTTGATATTTGCTGATATTCACAGGTCATTTTCTCCTTCTTGAGTCTGTGGGGGCTTGTGTGTAAATATTGCTGCTTGTCATTATTCTGTACGAATATCTAAAATTGGAGAAATTTAAATTCTGTCCACCTCTCACAAAGCTACCCTATTTTCATCATATAAATACAAAGCATGTGGTTAATGTTATGTGTGAGAAAGTTTCTTTTCACAGTTCTTATAAATGCTTTTTTTCTTTTTTTTCCTGTCCCACCTGCAACCCATCAATGAAATTTCGTGAGAATAGAGCGAGAATGCACCAGTGACTTAGAGTGCCCCAATGAGAAAGCCTGCATAAATCTACAATGCCTGGACCCGTGCGCGCTACGCAGTGCCTGCGGGATAAATGCCCTGTGCCGCGTCGTTCTACACAAACCGCGCTGCTCATGCCCGCAGTGTTACATTGGCATACCCCATACAGCTTGCCAACTAGATCCCAAATGTGTGACTCTCGATCCCCGACCCAACCTTCCGAAAATAGGTTGCGCTTCTAACTACGATTGTCCGGAAAGTCTTTCGTGCAATGTTCAGACGGAGGAGTGCCGCGACCCGTGCTTAGGCTCCAAGTATAACTGCGATGTTAATAAGAAGTGTCAGGTACGAAACCACAACCCGATGTGTGTCTGTAAATATGGGTTCGTTGTCAACGAGATCGGGGAACTGACTTGTGCTCCCGACACGTTGTCCTGCTCGAGGGATTTCGATTGTCCATCGAATGCGGCTTGCATTAATGGGAAATGCCAGAATCCTTGTAACGTCCGAAGCAAGCCGCCGTGCCCGGCCGACAAAACTTGCGACGTGTTGGATCACCGTCCCATCTGCATATGCACTCGAAACTGCAATCCTTCCTTATCCATCTGCCTGCGAGACAGCGGCTGCTCCGCAGACCTGGCGTGCCGCAACTATCGCTGCGTGGATCCTTGCAGCAACTCCACCTGTCCGGCTGATGCCCCCTGTTACGTGGAGGAGCACAAGCCTATCTGCAAGTTCTGTCCCTCGGGCTTTGTGCCAGATACTAAATATGGATGCATGAAAGGTAAACACCACATCTCAGTTGCTATCTGAGTAGGCCATATCGTATTCCAACAACTTGAAATGTTCAATGTGCGCCTTGCTCTTGCGCAAAAGACACGAACGCGGCATCGTTATTTAGGTTTATGACAATTGCATTGCAACATTGAACGTGTCACCTAACAGTTGTTGATTAGTACAAGAATACATATAGATATGTCCTTTATCATCCTGACCTCCTGCACTCTTCTGCCAAAGTCCTAAACTATTTGAAGGTACTTTCCGTTACATCTGTCTCAGTAAAGACCTAATGAATATTTCTCAATTAGCTTATCTATTATGCAGCATGCTAACTTTTAATCCGTAGTACTTATTTTTAAACATTTTTTAATTGTAGCGTAGCATAATACGAGGAGCTTCATATTTACCCAATTTAACCAAAAGTATATCGTGTGTATGTATGTATTGTATCCACAGCAGTTGACAACTTCAACCCGGCGATTGTCTGCGAGTCCGATGACGACTGCCATGATACAAATGCCTGCGTTAGGGGATCGTGTGTAGATCCTTGCACCGACAACTGTCGACTGGCAGCTCAGTGTCGGGTCGAAGCACACAGGCCTATTTGTTATTGCGACACAAATGATTCGAACTGTTCGATTACCGATATTTCTTCTACAGACAAATCTAATCCTTCAGAATTAACCATTGTTCCGACAACGTACAACTCGTTAGGTATAACCACCGAAGAAACGGTCGTTTCCGCCACACCATCTACAGACTCCGATTCGATTACTCCTACCACGGACAACACTGTTACGTCCACATCATTTACAGAATCCACATTGCATACACGCGCAGACGACACGACTGTGGTCTCCTCGACCACGTATCTTACAGAATCAACAGACGATACCACTGAACTTTTGAAAAACCATTCTACCGAAGCAACATTGAGCACAACTACGAAAGACGAGACTGCTACCGTAACCACGAATCCGGCACACCCAACGTGGTACGGCAATACAGACGAGACGACAGAATCTTCAACGTCCGTCACTGCAGATTCTACGTTAAGTACCGCTACAGAAGGTACAACAATCACTTCAACCACAAATCCGAAAGAACCAACATGGTACGGAAACACGGACGAGACAACAGAAACTTCAACGACCGTCACTACAGATGCTACATCAAGTACCGGTACGGAAGGTACTACCGTCACTTCGAGCACAAATCCTACAGAATCAACAACATATACCGAAAGCACCACTGATACGTCGACTACAGATTCTACAGTATCAACACTGAGTACAAGTACGGATGATACGACTGTAACTTCGACCACGTATCCTACAGAACCGATGTGGGACACGGATGAAACAACGGCAACGTCAACGACGTCGAATACAGATTCTACATGGAGCACTACGACTGACGACTCAATGACAGTGTCAACAACACTGCAGACCGAGTCAACATCAAGTATTACTACTACGGACGGCACAACGACCGAGTACACCAGTCTTTCTACACAGTCCATGTTGAGTACTACTACAGAGGCACCTACGATTATTTCGACTTCACTGACGGAAGATATGACAGAGAGCACGACGAGAGATGACAAAACGATTACTCTAACTACGAAATCAATTCAATCGGACAGTGAACAGACAACGACGGCACTGCCTCAGTATGTCGTACCGGAAGTGAGTCCCGCAAATGCAGGCTCCACGAATAGCGATTATGCTCAACAGCCTTCAACTGATTCTAGTTTCGATGGGATGAGTCAAACACAAAATACGCAGAATGATTATCAAAGTACTACGCGCAAATACTTCGGTACGGAAAATGATGATATGAAATTTACTACCACTGAAAGTATTCAAATCGTGACAAGCGATGGCAATGATTACGTAACGTCGCAGGATTCACTGTCCTCCACGAATGATCTGCACACGACTATTAGTATGGAAATAAGTGCGTTCGATACAACGACTAAACGATTAACAGATGTAACCGAAACGGGATTGATAAATGAATTAAATACAGAAAAGACAGAAACGAGTTCGGTGAAGCTCAGTGATGAGATGGAGTCATCGACTCCATTCAATTTGCCGACGGAAAAACTGAGCACCACTTCCTTCAATTTGGCTAATCAAGTGACAATGGAAAATACTATTTCGACGCATCCTGATAATACCGTATCGCCGAGTACGGAAAGCGTCAAGCATACAACGATAGACGCAATATACTCGACAGGTAGCACTACAATACTCGATCACTCCACAAATCGTGACGATCAGATATTCGCGCAAACTTCACCGGTATCAGAGATTTTATCGGACGAGAATGTAGACACTAAATATACAAACGCATTTACAGAGATGACTCCTACAAATATCGGATATACAAGTCCTCAAATGACCGATACATCAATGACAACTGAAAAACAAATCTATACTACTGAAAAATCGTCTACTCAATATACCACGATGCAAGGTACGACTGCACGCGTCGAAATCGAAACGAAGACGACGCCAATTGAAATGGTCACCCAACAATCTGGTAGTGAAACCGAGAATACAACGCCTCAGCAATTCACTGGATATACAAATTCTCCAGTTACTGCGGTACTCTTCAATGAGACGGGCGCCACTGGAACAACGTCACAAATCACCGGGGAAACTTCGACGCAGCCTGTTTACGATGATAATAGCCCAATTACAGTGACACAAGTAGCACGAACTACTCAGAATATACTGGAAGACCACACCAGTAACATATTAGAAACTACTACCGAAACTGTGTATGGTACGCGAACAAAAGCTACCACTGTTAATGGTTTGGAATTTAGCACAACTGTCAAAAAAATTAATGACGATGACCGAGAAAATGCAACCAGTAACGCTCATACCGATGATCAAAACTCGTCCACGCCACAGCTTGAATATTCAACGACTGAATTTGGTGTACAACAATCGACCACCACTCAGAATGCTTATTCAGATAAGGATATTGCGACACACTTCACCACTGAGCCTGGCATTTTTAACGTAACAGTCGTTAGTGAAGGTTTTTCAGAAACAACTGCAACGTCGAGTTCTCCTGACTTGACTCGACCGACTCAAATGTATGACGAAGAAACTATAATCGGGAACCACAATACAACCGTGAATAATTTCGATTTTACCACTACAGACTCCTCGAATACAGAGTATTCGACTAAAGGTCACGTAGAGGAAAACAAAGATAACGATACCTCGTTTGCCACTACTGAAATGCAAATGCACGACAGAACTTTTTCAACTACATCATCAGTTGACGATCTTAGAGATCAGACTACGAGCTCCATTTTCGCCATTCCGACTTCTACGGTGAAAAGTGAGGAGCAGGAGAATGAAACAACGACGACATATCTGCCATACTCTACGGGACAAGATATTACAGAAGCAAATTCTGGAATCTATAACCCACCAGATACAACGCAAGAATCATCAACACTGGGAAATTCAGCGAATCCCAATGTGATCTTTACATCTCCGAGCAATGCTGGTACAACGAATGATCTTACGACAACAGAGAACAGTACCGTGGTATTCGAATCAACGACTGCAGATGGTATTCAATACACAACACTTGAGGATGTTCATTTGACGGAACATACGACGGAACATGTACCCGCGCACAGATCAACGATTGCAACTACTGACATAGATCGTGTGACGGAAATGACTTCTGCAACAAGTCGACCTGTTAGCGTTACAGGTTTCGATGATTACTCGGAAAACGTTACTACACTAAGCACGGTCGTTCCTAGTTTGAGTCAAACAACAGTTACCTCGGATTCAACTGTCTCATTTACACTCCATGACGACGTTACGACGCAAATGCAAACTCAGAAGTACGAAGATTTTACAACTTCATTGGGTATTCATGAAACATATCAACCTGTTTCAGAGACAATTGGGTCTAATCTGTCACATACAACATCTGTTACTCCATCGGTAGGTGAATCGACAATCACCGTTCCATACAACTCTGATGGCAGTACTCAAATAATAAATAATAACGACGTTTATATTTCGACTACGGCTCATACTATCGAAGATTCAGGTCATACAGATGTTTCGGCTATCACATCGACAATTGATGGTTTTATTGTAAATGTGACTACGACGAATTCGGTATTTTCCGACGGATTCGAAACAACAGTTCAAAATACTCACGAAAAGTCCACAACTCAGCAGACGACGTATTCCAGTATTGGCATTACGACTTCGAGAATCAACGAGATGACGCAGCATGTGACCGAATCGATACACACAGATCAGTCAACGGAGCAGGCTACTTCTTATGTTCAGTCGACAACGAAATCACCCGAAGGGGACGTCACGCTTTCTTCTGGCTATCCGATGGAAACCGTCGGATTACCAACGACAGAAAAACCTGCTCATGTTTACGATGTCACGAGCCATACTGAAAATGATAATACTGTTATTTCAACGACCGATAAAGCAACAGATTCGAATACTCAGACAACACCAAGTTATAATACAATTTCAGAATATACGACAAAAATAGTAGAAGGTGATGCAGGTTTTGGTACTGCTTCTACTGTTCAACGGATCACAGGATCACCAAACGAAGATATCACCGTAACTCCTTGGTGGTTCACATCTTTACGTCCAAATCAGACTACCGGTGAGACAACAGTAGCGAGTGTTACAACTCGTGATTCAACAATTGAACATATGCCAGAATCGAGTACGGATACTACAACTCAAAAAATGATCGATCAGACAACAGAAATAACGCAGGCCGATAGTGATTACACAACTGCGAACGGCGTACCTTTTACTCGATTAACTACACCTGTATCTGAACAAGATTTCACCGTAACTTCTGCATCTCCTACAACACAGAAATCTACAACTGTACCAGACACTCTGCTGGAAACGACAACTTCTGCGATTGACCAACTGATAACTGAAACAAGTTCGGCGGTGGATGTTTACACGACAACACAGGGCAATGTCAAGATCACAGAACATACCAGTCAAGTGATACAAGCAGATGCTGAATTGGAATATACTACGCAAAGTACTGGGCCGACTGTGGGATCCACGACAGAACTATCCGAAGCGGATAGCACCTCAGATACTAATATTCCGATAACCCAAATGGCAATAAATTCGAGTAGTATAGAGACGACGGTGGCAAATAGTGAAGTCACCAGTCCAACAATTGATAATGCATCGGAACTTAATGTGTACACAACGCAAGGTTACCAATCGACAGTTGGAGTTACGACAAAATCGTACGATGATTCGGTATACGACGGTAGCACTGTACCAGATGTTATATCTACGGTTAAAGTAGCCACAGAAGTGTCTCAAACTGATTTCACTGTAGCTTATGGATCAACGTCCTCGGAAATGAATCCTGATCCTATCACGACTACTACAACAAAGGCACCAGAAATAAATGTCTACACCGCAATACCAGATACAACTCAGACGAATATGCAAACCACAAAAATGGTTCCTGGTTACGAGGAATTTGATCAGACAACACAACGTATTACGTCACCTGTCGGATTGACCACGGAAATTGTAACAACAGCGAAGGCAACAACGTTGGGTGAAATGCCAATCACACTGACTAATACCGACGTATATCACTCAACAATACAGAATTCTTTAGCACCCAATGTTTACGACACAACGCAGAGTATCAACGAGACTGTTGAACAGACGACAAAACTGACACAATACGATGAAGTTAGCGATAGTATTACACAGAATATCCAGACTACTAATCCAACAACCGTGGGATCATACTCGTCAGCTGAAACTCCAGATTCAGAATTACAGACGACCGGCTATCCTTCCAAATTAAATGACACCGACACTACACCTGTTGGTATAATGACGGATAACCCTTTGACTGAAGGGGTTTCGGTAGGGAACATAGACACGACGACGCAGACTTATAACCAAGATATAGATACGTCTACAAAACCAGTAGAACATGATTCGGAACTCGAGCATACCACACAAAATATTGTACCTACCTTCGGAGTCACGACTCAATCAGTTGCGGCAGATGTTACTGTGATTTCCGAAACTTCAAGTCCAGAATTACAGACGACCGGGTATCCTTCCAAATTGAATGACACCGACACTACACCTGCTGGTATAGTGACGGATAATACTTTGACTGAAGGGATTTCGGTAGTGAACATACAAACGACGACACAGGGTTATAACCAGGATACAGATACGTCTACAAAACCAGTAGAACATGATTCGGAACTCGAACATACCACACAAAATATTGCACCTACCTTTGGAGTCACGACACAATCTGTTGTAGCAGATGTTACTGTGATTTCCGAAACTTCAAGTCCAGAATTACAGACGACTGGGTATCCTTCCAAATTGAATGACACCGACACTACACCTGTTGGTATCATAACGGAAAACATTTTGACTGAAGGGATTTCGGTAGTGAACATACAAACGACGACGCAGATTTATAACCAGGATACAGATACGCCTACAAAACCAGAAGAACATGATTCGGAACTCGAGCATACCACACAAAATATTGTACCTACCTTTGGAGTCACGACACAATCAGTTGTAGCAGATGTTACTGTGATTTCCGAAACTTCAAGTCCAGAATTACAGACGACTGGGTATCCTTCCAAATTGAATGACACCGACACTACACCTGTTGGTATGATGACGGAAAACACTTTGACTGAAGGGATTTCGGTAGTGAACATACAAACGACGACGCAGATTTATAACCAGGATACAGATACGTCTACAAAACCAGTAGAACATGATTCGGAACTCGAGCATACAACACAAAATATTGTACCTACCTTTGGAGTCACGACACAATCAGTTATAGCAGATGTTACTGTGATTTCCGAAACTTCAAATCCAGAATTACAGACGACCGGGTATCCTTCGAAATTGAATGACACCGACACTACACCTGCTGGTATAATGACGGAAAACATTTTGCCTGAAGGGATTTCGGTAGTGAACATTTACACGACGACACAGAGTTATAACCAGGATACAGATACGTCTACAAAACCAGTAGAACATGATTCGGAACTCGAGCATACCACAAGAAATATTGTACCTACCTTTGGAGTCACGACGCAATCAGTTGTGGCAGATGTTACTGTGATTTCCGAATCTACATCAACACATAAAACATCGGAGGTGGATGTCACTGGCACTACACTACTAAACACTGACGTTGATAATCGACTGACAACGGTGAAGGTTTCGGACGCAAACATTTACACTACAACGCAAAATGATAATTTAATTACAGAGTATACAACCAAGTCCACGCAATACGATCCATCCGATGGTGATCATGTAACGCCAAATATTTTATTTACCAGCGAAACAACGACGCAGGCAACTGGTACAGAATTTACCGAAATGATTGAATTTCCTACGACGCAAAAACCGTCACTTGTGGATAATACAGGAAGCACAACTGCGACTGTGAACATTGAGAATCTGACCACTGATAAGACTCCAGAGTCGAATATTCATGCTACAACAGAAGTAGTACTCAATGTGACGGAGTATATGAACTTCACACCAGACGATTCAAGCGTAACGGAACATACTACTCTTCAAAACACGCCAACACTTCACTCAACTACGCCAAATTCACAAAAGGATGTGACCGCATCTTCGGAAATTCCGACAACACAAAAGACTGATGTTCCGAACTACGCAGACACCACACCTGCAAATACCATCGTTGATAGTTCGACAACAGAATATTTCTCGACATCCATAGACCATACTACAAGACATGGTAGTACTGAAGTACACGAGTATATGACAAATGTGATGCAAAATGATCCGATCGAGGTGAGCCAGATTACACAGAACACTGCAGCGATGACACATATGACTACACAAATTTCCGAAAATGATATGGCAGTAACTACTAAAAATGATATAGCAGTGACTACTGAAGTACAGAAAACAAAACAGCCATTGAGGGGAGATGTCACCGAGACAATATCGGGAATAATCACAGCTGACATGTCAACAACGGAGGCATTTTCATATCCAGATATTTATACTACGACACAAAGTAGCGAGCAAATTACAGAATATACAATACCAGTACATGCAGTTTCAGAGATTGGCACTACTTCGCACGATATAGCAACTGAAAAGCCCTTAGATTCGACTAGCTATACAACGGAACATATTTATGATCAGGTCGATCACGAAGTTGATTATACCACGCAAAATATTATCTCTACGATTCGAGTAACCACTGAGAATCATCAAGAAGATATTGCTCTCGTCACGGACTCCTCGACGACTCAAAGACCTGTGACTATACCTACAGAGGCTGCGTCCACAAATTTTGATACCGATCACCCGACTACTCAAGCTAACCGAGAATCAAGCATTTACACCACGATGCAGATTGACCAGGCCCTAGAACATACAATGAAACCTGTGACAACTGATTCAGCAATAGATTTCAGCCTCCAAACTACTAGTACTACAAATATGCCTGTAGAAAATGTTGCCTTAAACATGGAATCCCCATCGTCGCAGAGGCCCGAGGGTCTTGATGATATCGAAACCACACTTGCCAGCGTCGAAGATAATTCGACGACTCAGCACGTCTCGACGTTTAACACCCATGCTACAACGCAAAGTAATAATCAGGTATCCGAAATTACGACAAAATTGACGGAAGACGATGTAGCCACAGTCGATCAAACTACACAAGAGATTATATTTACGACTAAATTGACTACACCAATTCCTGAAAAAGATGTTACCGTAATCACCGGATCCCCGACGACACAAAAGCCATTGCAGATAGGGGATGTAGAAACAACCTCTGGCTTCATGTATGATGATAATCCAACAACTGTTCGAAATCAAGAAATGAATGTTCAAACTACGACACAAAGCAACAATCAAATTTCGGAATCTACGACAAAATTAATACAAGATGATTCGATCGGAGAAGGTTACACTACGCGTAATACGATGCCCACGGTTCGTGCTACTACACAAATTCCTGAAAAGGACTATACCACAGTGACTGTATCTCTATCGACGCAAAAACCATTGCAGACTGGGCATACAGAAACGATGCCTACAACTATTGTTACACAGAATCCTACAACGGCGCAAGCTCCAGAGTTGGATATTCATACTACATTACAGAGCAATCAGTCAATATCCGAAACTACAACAAAACTTATACAGGATGATTTCGTGGATAGTGACTATACTACACCGACGAATGAGCCTACCATTCCTGTTGTTACACACGTTCCTGAAATACAAATCACAACGGCTACCGAATCTCAAACTCCACAAAAACCATTGCATACCGATGAGAATATCACCACGCTTGGTTTAACAATTACTAATAATCCGACAACGGACAAAAGTACAGAACTGAACGTCTATACTACAATGGAAAATAAAAATCAGCCAACGGAATCTACTACAAAGTTGATGCAGGATAATTCAATCGACGAACATACAACATTGAGTGTCGAACAAGACGTCCCTACTACACCTATCGTGGTTGTTGGATACCAATTAACAGAAACGCTATTGGCGATTAATGTCGATACAACAACGCAGAATAGTAATCAAATCACGGAACATACAACGAAATTTGTTGCTCCTCCCGAATCCGGGACGACAATTTATTCGCGATATACCACTGTGTCGAACAACGACGTTACGACATCGATACCTACAGATATTCAAGTCACGTCCGAAAAGAATGTCAATACTCAAATTAACGAAATTACAACGACTTCTAATTCTAGAATCCACGATACTAATGAATATACAACTCAATTTAGCGAAACTGACACTACAACTGCAGCAACCACGACTATGTTAAACACACGTTTTCAGACCAATCTACCCACTACAACAGAAACAACCGAATATAACGAGATTACCGATACCACGAGTGATCATTCTAGTACATTGGAAACGACGAGTGCTATGAGCACAATGCTCACAACTGACATCACTGAAATGACAAGTACTGATAGTACGCAGAGCACAACAGAAATGTCTGATAGATCAACAATTCATACATCAACTGTAACTGAAACGAGTAGTATTACGAGTACGATGGAGAGCACAGGTAGTTACAGTGAAACTGAAACGTTTGTCAGTTCTACTTTGGAAAGTACAACTACCTCCGGGACCATGAGTGATACTACATCCCAAACAAGCACGACGGAGTCGACTGATTCTTACAGTACTTTGGAAAGCACCGAAGCAACTTCGCTTTCTACTACGATGACTGAATCAACGACAGTAGGGTCTACGACAGAAACATACACGACTGAACAGAATGGCGATACTACACTTTTTACTACAACCGAAAAAGTTTCCACTACCACCAATGATTATACCGCGACTTCGACTGTTAACACTATTTCGACTGGTCAATTCGATGAAACATACGATACTAGTTCAACTCCAATGTCTGAATACTCCACGAGTACCGAATTCATGTCACCTACTACAACCCTGGACACGAAGGCGTTAGTCTGTAGCAATGATACTGATTGTTCGGACGACGAAACTTGCATTGACGAAATTTGTCAAAATCCGTGCGAATTTAGCACGCCATGTGCAGAAAACGTGACATGCGAAGTCACGGAACATCGGCCTGTGTGCTTGTGCTCGTCAACTGATCACCAGAATTCGTCTAATTGTAGCATACTCCCAGGTAAAAATCTCTCTCGACGGGAGTTTAGTAATATTCGTTACATCATTTTTTTCTGCCTCCACCGATGTGCCTCTGGAAGCTTTTTCAGTGCATATCCATCATATCCAGATGAAAATTGGAGACAACCAATTCTGGAGGATTCTCGATGTTGTGCCGCTTCCCAATGAATTGTCTTCTATTAAGGAATGGCTGTTATGAAAATGTTAGGTGGAATAGTGCTATCTATACTTCAAGAACAGGAATACTCCGTCGAAATATTCTGATAATACGAACACGAGGAATTACATATATGAATTGTTACATATATATTGCGTCGCTTCGTCATTGCGGTTGATTGACTTGCTGCAGTGTACTACAATTGCACGTACCTTATTATGACTAAAACCTGCGTGCATGTTTCCATTATTGCTTCCGCATGTATAATCGTTAACATGACCAATAGAATTATAACATACTGTTCCGCCATAATCAATTGACAGATTCTACGGTACAAATTATGTCTCGCGTTGGAGGTGGCAAATGGGTGGTGTGTGCGCTACTGGTTTCGGTTATGTTTCCGGAGCAAGGGTTATATACTCTACCTTAGTAAGCCATTATGTATTTATGTGTTTACTCGATTATTCAAATTAATGATCACTACGTCATTTATACTGTAATACGTTTAGCCATGTACATACGAAGTACGATCGTTAAAGTCATACTACATTTATACATATGTCGCAATATGCTGCAAAGTGACAAGCATTTAATGTAAATCATCATTATTATAACACGTGTGCTTTCTTGTCAAATGTAAACGCGACTGTACATGGTGCTCATTTAATTTGAAACTACGAACTTTTCAGATGATTATTACGTTATGTATCATTCGTACTTTACCAGTTGCATATTCTCACTACTTCTTTGTTTCTATAGAGGTGAAATGCACGTCACATTCCGAATGCACCGAGCAACTGGCTTGCATCAACGGGCAATGTTTGAATCCTTGCACGCTTGGGAATCCTTGCGACTACATAGAAGATTGTCACGTCTCCGAACATCGACCAGTATGCGTCAAACGAGGTAAGGGTCGTCTGACTTTGTGTATTCTTAACATTTAAATGTTACCTGCGAAAAGGTCGTTGGTAATGCATTGATCAGCTTTTCTGATAGCATCGTGTATCGTGGCCATTACAGATTCGCACCCCGATCTTCATTGCCCGGAATATTGCCCACCAGGAATGGAATGTGATCCGGCCACGAGTACTTGCGTCCAAGGTGCGTATCGCTATATAATAAAAAACAACATAACGAATAATGATGCTGTTTATCCGATGATCTGTAGATGGCCATTTCGATATATCGATCGACAATATTGAAATGTTGTAAATATGTAGCTAATGTACATAAGCGACATAAACGTGTAAATAATTTCTTTGAGCAGAAACCATCACAAACATTTTGTTATACATCAACTGGAAGGAAATATGTACACGTAGTTTTGATTTTTCGAGCATTTGCTTTTTTGCACGTCGCGTATGATACTCGTCTTCTCGTCTTCCTTCTTGCGCGTTCCAGTTTTGATGAAATAATGTCAAGCACATATGCAAAGATTTCAAATCCACGTGGTGCTTTGTTAGAAATGTTTCGCGTCAGTCGCGTAATGTTACTTTTCGTAAATAACTCAGTCCGATTAAAGATGTATGTATATTTATATAAATAGTATATTTTACCCAACTTTTTGATTTTACGACACGATATGCACCTTTCCTCGGGCTATATGGGCTTTCTCACTCTTTCCTTAGCGGGTTGCACTAGCAACAGGGATTGCTTGCTGACACAAGTCTGTATGGGACAAATTTGTCAAGAGCCGTGCGCTGTCCAAAATCCTTGCGCTAAACACGCTGTTTGCATCAATACGAACCATGGAACCGATTGTAGCTGCGAGGAAGGATACCACGGAAATGGATTCGTTACTTGTAACTTGGGTACGTCATTGAATAACAGTGTTAGTCGTACGAATACTCTTGCTTCGTTGTGACGGGGAGATAACAATTTTGGAATTCCGACCTTTCAGTCGGAGAAGGCAAAAATGTATGTCAATACAACGAGGATTGTCCGCCGAACAAATTATGCGATCGACTCAATAGAGTTTGCATCAATCCTTGTTTCGAGGACAGCTGTGGAGAAAACGCTGAATGTGTTCCCGAAGATCACGAGGCACGATGCGAATGTCCATCTGGATACAAGGGAAATGCTTACATCGAATGTAATCGAGGTAATAACGGACAAACACTTGTCGCTAGTACTTCTATGACAACTTCATACTCTACATGCGTTGATTACAGTTGCTGGATGTTCGAGCGACCAAGAATGCCCCAACAACGAAGCTTGCATTAACGGACAATGCAGCAATCCATGTGTTTGTGGAAGGAATGCAATTTGCGATGTGAAAAACCACAAAGCAGTATGCAAATGCCTGCCCGGATATTCTGGTAACCCTCAGCGTGGTTGCCAGGAAACGTCGTCGAATCCTTGCATTCCAAATCCGTGCGGAATTGGAGCGATGTGTGAAGTCGACAATCAAAATCCGATTTGCTTCTGCCCGAAAGGCTTGACTGGCAATCCATTCCAGCAGTGCAGTAAGTATTCTTTTCCCACCACCCTGAGAATGTTCGTTGTAAGTTGACGAATGACGTGACAAAAACCTATTCAATTTCAGTCCCTGACGGAGATAGCTGTAAGGATAACCCGTGCGGCTCGAATTCAGGATGCAGAGTTGTTAACGGACGAATCAAATGCTTCTGTCTTCCTGGCTACGAGGGTGATCCTCCAGTGACTAGTTGTAGACTGCCAGACAATCCTTGCGAGCCATCACCTTGTGGTCCCAACACGCAATGTTCAATCCTCGGAAATGGGTTCTCAAAATGTTCCTGTCTCACCGGTTACATAGAGAGTCCCAACACTGTTCGTGGTTGCGTTCCAAAATCGAATCCTTGCGAACCAAATCCATGCGGTCAAGGAGCGTTGTGCGATATCAACAGGGATCCGCCATGTTATTGCCCACAATCGACGGTTGGAAATCCGTACAAAAGTTGTACAGGTAAAAGAATTTCATCCTTCACGCTCAGCAACGACCATCTTGTTGTCCATCAGATATTATCTATAACGGGAGGATTAATTGTAATGTAAATAAAATAACCGTTTGACATTTTCATTCCAGCGCCAGTTGTACCGGTATTGTGTCAACCTGGTCCATGTGGTCCGAATGCTGACTGTTACGCTGCGTACAACCAGGAACAATGCTACTGCAAGCCTGGTTACATCGGCGAACCTTATTCCGGATGTCAGCTACCCGAATCAAGTCCTTGTCAACCGAATCCTTGTGGTCCAAACGCGGAATGTAGGGTTACTGATGGTAACCAAGCGTTATGCGAATGTACACCAGGAACCTCTGGTGATCCGACCAGTGGTATAGGCTGCAACAGGCCTGAGTGTACAAACGACGATGACTGCTCGCTAACGGAATCCTGCATAGGATACAGATGTCGAAATCCGTGCTTGGGAGCTTGCGGAATCGGTGCTCAGTGTCGAGTAGAATTGCACCATCCTGTTTGTTCTTGCAAGGAAGGTTTATTCGGCAATCCCATGATCAGATGCTCGCCACCGCTGGATGACGAAGGCCCGAAAAATCCTTGTCATCCGAGCCCATGTGGAAGTAACACCGTGTGCCAAGTTATGCAAAATCGAGCAGTTTGCTCCTGCCTGCCAGATTTCTTGGGCGATCCACAGAGCGGATGTCATCCGGAATGCTTGATAAATTCAGATTGTCCGTTGAGCAAGGCTTGCTTGAACATGAAGTGTGTAAACCCGTGTTCCGGTACGATTTGCGGTACCAACGCCGAATGTAGTGTTTCCTATCACACGGCAACGTGTAACTGTGCTAAAAACTTCTTTGGAAATCCATTTATCCGTTGCATTCCAAGACGTGAGTGTTGATCTTCAATAATTATACAACTTCGACGATTGTTATATCCGTCTTAACGGCAAGTTTGACTTTCAATTCAATTTTATTTTCAGCAATCATATCAGTGGATCAACAACGAAACACGACATCCCCGTGTGCCGCCGCGCCATGTGGACAAAATAAACTGTGTGATCCGTTCAATACGCAAGTTGCTATTTGTGGAGGATGCGATTCAGGACATAACGGGAATGACATCCTCTGTCGTCCAGAATGTTTGAGCAATACAGATTGTCCATTCAGCCAGGCTTGCATTGGTTGGAGATGCGCTGATCCTTGCTTGGGATCATGTGGCATCAATGCCAATTGCCAAGTGGTACTGCATTCACCAGTTTGCAGTTGTCCAATCGGATTGTATGGCAATCCATACTCCAGCTGTATACCACTAGTCGAGGGTACATAATCATGATTGAACGATATGTGTATACATTGAAACATAAGACAAGGCTATATCGGAAATTTAATTTTACAGAGGTTTCGGATCCATGTAGCAGTACCCAATGTGGTGCGAATGCCGTGTGCGAAAAGAGGAATGGTGCTATCACGTGCAAATGCTTGCCAAACTACTTTGGGAATCCGTTTATAGCTTGCCATCTGGAGTGCGTACAAAATTCCGATTGTAATTCGAACCAAGCTTGTTCTAGCAACAAATGTGTGAATCCTTGCGTTGGAACCTGTGGCACAGGAGCATCGTGTGAAGTTATAAATCACTTCCCAGTTTGCTTCTGCGACCAGGGACGTCAAGGTGATCCGTTCGTCTACTGCCAGCCACAACGGGACGGTAAGTGTGCTCTGCGAATTGACTTTACATTTGACAACAAAAAATGGTATTGCGTCTCAACGCACTTCTTGTTATAATACAGTTATACCTGGACCAATCAATCCATGCGATCCATCACCGTGTGGTCCGTACAGCAGGTGTATAGTTACTCAAGGCAATTATGCAACCTGCTCATGTCTACCAAGCTACAAGGGAAGCCCGCCACTTTGTAATCCGGAATGTGTCGTGAGCTCGGATTGTCTTCAAATACAAGCCTGTATTAATAACAAGTGCGTCAATCCATGTAACGGAGTATGCGGTCAAGGGGCTTTATGTTCTGTGATCAACCATAATCCGACGTGTACCTGTCCAGCTGGACAGGAGGGCAATCCATTTACAAGATGTTACGCATCTTCTGGTAATTGTCACCTTCAGTTGTTGAGTGGAACACTCAAACGATTGATAGCATCACGAAAGATAAACTTATTCATGATACGTTTTAATTCTTAGAACCAGAGAAGCCAACATCACCGTGTGAGCCATCTCCTTGCGGTCCAAATTCTGTTTGTCAAGTAAAGATGGGAAGACCAGTGTGTTCCTGTGCCAGTACCTTCATCGGAAGTCCTCCATCTTGCAGACCGGAGTGTTTGATCAGTCAGGAATGCGGTGTCGATCAAGCTTGTGTTTCTCACAAGTGTATCAAGCCGTGCCCCGACAGTTGTGGTCCAAACTCCGATTGCACGGTCGTGAATCATACGCCTTATTGCTCTTGCAAGATTGGCTACGAAGGCGATGCGTTCGTTGGATGCACCGCGATTCCAGGTAAATGCGATGCAAATATATCGTGGAATGACTCGTTTCAGTTGCTTACAATAGTTATACCAGGCGATACTTGAGGATAGAGTCAAATCAAGTATTTTTACAGAAGAAGTTCCTGCAACTCGAGATCCATGCTCACCATCTCCTTGTGGAAACAATGCTCTCTGCACTGTTGTCGAGGGTATAGCCAGATGTGCTTGTATACCACCTTACATCGGAAACGCATACGCTGGTGGCTGCCGACCGGAATGTATAACGAACGCTGATTGCTTGAGTCACTTGGCCTGCATGAACCAACACTGTCGAGATCCTTGCCCAGGTGTTTGTGGTACGAATGCGCAGTGTGAAGTATCGAATCACATACCGGTATGCTCCTGTGCACGCGGATATTTCGGCGATCCGTTCCAGGGTTGTCAAATCGACAAAACTCGTAAGTTTCCATACATAATCTTCCAATGAATTATTCTCTTACTGCAGCAGCGCTGTCCATTCTTAGTTATTTCACAATTATTCGTGTATATGGAATGTTGCGAGGTATTTTCATTCGGAAAATCACTAAAAACCACTTTTTATTGTTACCACTTTCAGCGTTACCAGCACAAAGTCCATGCACACCATCACCATGCGGACCGTATAGTATTTGTCGAGTAATGAACGACAGAGCAGTTTGCTCCTGTAGTCCAGGATACCAGGGTACACCACCTTCTTGCCGACCTGAATGTCTCGTTAGTTCGGAATGTCCGCAACATCTAGCTTGCATCGGTCAAAAATGCACCGACCCATGTCCAGGTGTATGTGGACTGAATGCTCACTGTCAAGTATCGAATCACAATCCAATATGTAGCTGCCCGCCTCAATATAACGGCGATCCGTTCATACAATGCGTTAAAGAAGGTAAATTTTGTGTTAATTAATAGAATTGGAATGGAATCGATGAATATTATGAGCTACTTAAATAATTACGTATCGTTTTTATAACTTACAGCTACGAAAGAAGTAACACCATTGAATCCATGCTTCCCATCACCTTGCGGACCAAATGCAAAATGCCGCGTTGAGGGTAGTCGACCGGTATGCACGTGCATCAGTGGCACCTTCGGAGCCCCACCAAACTGCAGACCAGAATGTCTCATCGATGAAGATTGTCCAAATCATCTGGCTTGCTTCCAGAAGAAATGCGTCAATCCATGCATTGGTTCTTGCGGTTTCAATGCTAGATGCAACGTACAAAACCACCGGCCCATGTGTCAATGTTACGAAGGCTACGAAGGGGATCCGTTCTCCGGATGTAATTTGAGAGGTAAGCATGAGACATGAAATCACGGCTCGCAAATGTATTCCGTACGATGCTAACCTTCGTTATATTCCGTTTTTTCTTCCTTAAAGAAGTGAAAGAACCTCCGGCAGAGCCGTGCAATCCGTCGCCATGTGGTTCAAACGCTGTGTGCAAAGAGCGCAACGGAGCAGGATCGTGCACTTGTATTTCGGATTACACTGGAAATCCGTACGTGGGATGCAGACCAGAATGTGTTCAGAATTCTGATTGTAGTCATACGAAAGCATGCGTGAACAATAAGTGTAAAGATCCATGCGAAGGGGCATGCGGGCTCAATGCTCAGTGCCAAGTCTTCAATCATCAGCCATCTTGTAGTTGTTTATCCGGATATACGGGAAATCCTCTCACGTCTTGCCATACACCACCACGTAAGCCATTGTTTGATGAATTGATATTGTTGTTATCATGGATCAAAAGTGTTATTTTGTCCGCAATGAAAATGATTATATCTTGATTACAGCGACTGCTCAGACGCCAATTGAACCATGCGAACCTTCACCATGCGGTCCTTACAGTAACTGTAAAGTTATTAATGGCCATGCGGTTTGTACGTGTCAGCCTGATTACATTGGTAGTCCACCGACTTGTCGTCCCGAATGTGTCATCAGTGCTGACTGTGCACAAAACAAGGCTTGCATTGGCCAAACGTGTAAAGATCCCTGTCCAGGAACATGTGGGCAAAATACAAACTGTCAAGTGGTCAATCATAATCCATTATGCAGCTGCATTCCTGGTTACACTGGCGATCCATTCTTCAGATGTCATCGGGATGAGAGTAAGTATTCTTAAACGTTGCGTCTAAGATCCGATGCGCTTGTATAATAGCATAAGAACTTTTGTTCGCGGTGTGTATTGAAACTAATTCATCTGCCATGGCGAAAACTGAATACACAATCAAAGCTGCGATGTAGGTTTGATTTGGTACAGTATTTGGCAAGAAAATAGTATGTGATGCATTTCTTTGTATTCGTCTAGTTAAACTACCTACGACACCGAGTGGAAATCCATGCGTACCATCTCCATGTGGACCGAATTCCCAATGTCGAGTCATCGATGGTTTCCCTGCGTGCTCGTGCTTGGCCAACTACGTGGGCCGAGCACCAAATTGCCGACCAGAATGTGTGATCAACGAAGAATGTCCGGGAAATCTGGCTTGCCAGGGTATCCAATGTAAAGATCCCTGCCCAGGGTCTTGCGGTGTGAACACGTTGTGTAATGTTGTGAAGCATAACCCAGTGTGCGTTTGCACTCCAGGATATACTGGAAATCCATTCAACGAATGCTCTCCGGTACCAGATGGTAAGATAGATATCCAAGAGGCCTCATTTCAAATAGCTTCTATAGTTGGGACAAAAAATTACGTTCGAACCACGCTTATTATTGAAAATGCAAACATTTTTCAGTTCCGATAACAACCGAGACGCCACGCACTCCGTGTGATCCGTCGCCGTGTGGTGCTAATGCTCAATGCAACGAACGGAACGGTGCAGGATCTTGTACGTGCTTACCTGAATACTTCGGCGATCCATATGCCGGTTGCAGGCCTGAATGCGTGACCAATTCTGACTGTGATCGCGCGAAGGCTTGTTTGAATAACAAATGTATCAACCCCTGCCCGGGAAAATGTGGAGATCACGCAACTTGTCAAGTTTTCAACCATGCACCTTCGTGCAATTGTCTCCCCGGATATACGGGTGATCCGTTGGTGTCTTGTGCCATCGAGGAAAGTAAGTTTGAGGATCCATTGAAGTAATCGGTGCAAAGCTACTACGCTCAATTTTCGACAGAAACTAATGGATGTATTCTGTTGTTTCCACGAAAATAGAAACCTCTGACATGCCGCTGGAACCATGCGAGCCTTCGCCTTGTGGACCGAACAGTAATTGTCGTACGTTAAACGGATATGCTGTCTGCTCTTGTCAGACTGGATTTGTTGGAACACCACCGTCTTGTCGTCCGGAATGTACCGGCAGCTCTGAATGCCCGCAGAACAAGGCTTGCGTTAATAACAAATGCATAGATCCATGTCCGGGAAGCTGTGGACAGAACACAAAGTGCGTCGTCGTCAATCACAACCCAATATGTAGCTGCCTCAATGGTTACACTGGTGAACCATTTGTGAGTTGCACAAAGATAACGAGTAAGTAATTTGCGAATATGCTGTCAACATATCCCAGAGAAGTGTATTCGATGCGAAGTTAACGTAACAAATGCTCATTTGTAGCTACAATTTCACCTGGAAAAGATGCAGGAAATCCGTGTGTTCCGAATCCATGTGGACCAAATTCACAGTGCAAGATTGTAGGCTCGCAGCCTGCATGTTCCTGTGCTTTGAACTTCATTGGTCGTCCGCCGAACTGCAAACCTGAATGTACCGACAATTCGGAATGCTCTAACCTCGCTGCGTGTATAAATGAACGTTGCAAAAATCCATGCCCAGGAAAATGCGGTGCTCTTGCCCTGTGCAGTGTGCGAAATCATCAACCAATTTGTACATGCCCCGAAGGTTACGTTGGAGACGCGGCGATAAGATGTAGTCCGGCACCGCCAACCTGTAAGTATATACAAATAATGTATTTGATTGTATTTTAATTGATCGTGTCACTGCGGTGATTTCTATACTTGGGCCTTAAAACATCTATCGTATTATTTAGCCACGGAATATACTCCAACAAATCCGTGCATTCCTACACCGTGTGGACCCAATGCTCAATGTCGCGAGAGAAACGGTGCTGCTGCTTGTGCTTGCCCACCGGATTTCATCGGAAATCCTTACGACCAACAAATTGGATGCAAACGAGAATGCGAATCGAATAAAGATTGCGCATCTCATTTGGCCTGCGTGGGATTCAAGTGTATCGACCCTTGTCCCGGAACTTGTGGTACTTTGTCAATTTGCGTGGTTGAAGATCATGTCCCGGTGTGTACGTGTCCAACCGGATATACTGGAGATCCATTCTTTTCATGCAACTTTGATGAACCGAAAGGTACGCTATACGTTTGTATTTCTCAACCAACCACGACTCAATCGAATTACCATTTTGACCATGTTTTACAAACAATTTGCAGTGGCACCGCCGCAGGATCCTTGTTTACCAACACCTTGCGGACCAAACAGCAAATGTCGTACGATCAATGAACAAGCAGTATGCACGTGTCTACCAGACTACATCGGAGTACCACCGTCGTGCCGCCCCGAATGTATCGTCAACGCGGAATGTCCGGTGCATTTGGCTTGCGTCAATAAGAAATGTTCAGATCCTTGCCCGAATACATGTGGATTGAGAGCGCAATGTACGACGAAGAATCACAATCCGATCTGCACGTGTCCATCAGGATTCACCGGAGATCCTTTCACTCAGTGTTCTCTGAACGGTAAGCTTCGTACAACCATGGCACGATCTATCATTTCGATGTTGAAGATGTGCATTCAATTCGAGCATCCTCGGTTTGTTTTATCTCAGTGATTCCTGACGTTCCAATAACTGAAAGACCTCCATCGTGTATACCATCGCCTTGTGGACCAAACTCGCAGTGTCACATAGTATCTGGCAATCCTGCATGCTCTTGTTTGCCGAATTACATTGGCTCTCCGCCGGAATGTCGACCAGAATGCGTTCTGAGTTCGGAGTGCAAGAGTCATCTTGCTTGTATCAATCAAAGATGCGAAGACCCATGCTTAGGATCTTGCGGAGTTAGTGCCGAATGCCACGTACTGAATCACATACCAGTCTGCACATGTACAACAGGATACACCGGAGATCCTTTCTCACAATGTTCTGCTATTCCACCAAGTATGTCGTTAGATTCACAATGCTACGAATACATTATAGTTGGTGCAGAGCTAAGCAATCGTACAATCTTCAATTACAGGCACGGAAGCTCCTATCCAGGATCTCTGCAATCCATCCCCTTGTGGACCAAATGCTGTATGCAGAGACGGAGATTGTAGCTGTTTACCAGAATTTACTGGTAATCCCTTCGAAGCTTGTCGACCCGAGTGTATTCTCAATTCTGAATGTCCACGTGATAAATCGTGCTTGAGAAACAAATGCAAGGATCCATGCCCCGGTGTTTGTGGGCAAAATGCCCAGTGTGATGTTATAAACCACATTCCTGTCTGCTCTTGTTTGGCTGGTTATGCTGGCGATCCTTTCGCTAGCTGTCGCCAACAAGATGAAGGTACGGAACTACTACTTACTATATATACTACTTACTATTCAAGAGCAGCGCTATGTTACGCACAAATGTAAGCCATTGTGTGTATATGGTAATGATAAGTATATAATAACATTCAATATATGTATTATAGTACCACAAGGTAAACGCGATCCATGTACACCATCGCCGTGTGGACCAAACAGTCAGTGTCGCAATTCGGATGATCACGCGGTATGCTCGTGTCTCCAAGGCTACTTGGGGTCACCACCATCGTGTCGACCGGAATGTGTCGTTAGTTCTGAATGTTCCCCGACAAGAGCATGCATTAATAGGAAATGTACAGATCCATGTTTGGGCTCTTGTGGTTTGGGCGCTAGATGCGAAGTCATTAACCACAGTCCGATATGTAGTTGTTTGCCAGGACAAACGGGAGATCCGTTCAGAAGTTGTTACGACGTACCAGGTAACTAATCAAAATTCACATAAGAATGTATCCTTAATTTATAATCCGAGATTGGAACAAGGAGCAATGAGACGTGTCTGCTTACAGTGGTAATCGAGCCAAAACTTCCGGACAACCCTTGTCTACCATCGCCCTGTGGACCAAATGCAATTTGTCAAAACAACGGTGGTTCTCCGGCTTGCTCGTGTCTGCCATCATACATCGGTTCACCTCCATCGTGTCGGCCAGAATGCGTGATAAATCCGGACTGTCCTAGCAACAAAGCATGTATAAATGCCAAATGCACGGATCCTTGCACCGACTCGTGTGGAGAGAACGCAGTCTGTAACGTGGTGAATCATGCCGTAACATGCACGTGTTCTCCCGGATACACTGGAAACCCATTCGTGCAATGTATAATCAGACAAGGTGAGTCGTGCTAGCAAAAATACTTCCATCTGTGACCTCATTATTTGTTGTGACTGTTTATTACATTCTCAAAGCCATGTTTCATTGACGATTCAGTTTTCGATACTAAAATCCAATCTCTTGATGTAATTGTAGAAGATGTTTTGAATCCATGCGATCCATCGCCATGTGGTGCTAACGCTATTTGCCAACGACGCGACAATGCTGGAGCATGCAGTTGTATCCAAGACTATCATGGAAATCCATACGAAGGCTGCCGACCAGAGTGCATTCTCAGTTCGGATTGCCCGACGGACAAAGCTTGCGTTCAAAATAAGTGCGAAGATCCTTGTCCCGGTGTTTGTGGCACGCTTGCGCAATGTTCAGTCGTAAATCACATACCAACGTGTACTTGTATGCCTGGATATATCGGTGATCCATTTACGGTCTGCACACTGCAACCAATCACAGGTACGATGATGAATCTAATATGACCCCGAAGCGTACCGAAAAACCTTGACAAAATTAAGTTTATACGTTGAATTTGCGAACGAATGATAATCGTGTTTCAGAAGCAACGATTGCTGATCCGTGCTCATCTTCACCGTGTGGACCGAGCAGTTTGTGTCACGTTGTCAATGGCCAAGCTGTTTGCACTTGTCAACCGGACTACATCGGTGCACCACCAAACTGTAGACCAGAATGCGTCGTGAATTCCGAATGCCCTTCGAATCGTGCTTGCTATCAATTCAAATGCAACGATCCATGCCCGGGCACTTGCGGCATCGGAGCACACTGCCAAGTGATAAATCACAATCCACTCTGCAGCTGTCCACAAGGAATGACCGGGGATCCGTTCTCGAAATGCTATAGAGAACCAACACGTAAGACAGAAATAACCAGCTTTATCCATCGATGTAACGTAAATATATGCTTCGACCATTCTCATCGTTGATGTTATTTTTGTAGCTCCACCAACGAGGCCTCCAGCACAGAGGGATCCTTGTTCGCCAAGCCCTTGCGGTCTGTATGCGGAATGCAGAAACTTGGGCGATCAGGCAGCTTGTTCCTGCTTGAAGAACTATGTGGGATCACCTCCAAATTGTCGACCGGAGTGTGTTGTCAACACGGATTGTCCGTCTAACCAAGCTTGCATCTCTGAAAAATGCAGAGATCCGTGTGTGGGATCTTGCGGACAAAATGCAGATTGTCGCGTCCAAAATCATATTCCAACGTGTCTCTGTCAAGAAGGATTTAGCGGAGATCCGTTTACACTTTGTTCACCATTTACGATGCCAGGTAAGCGCATATCCACGTGATAATTTTGTCATCGTAACAGTACATCCTATGCAATGTACAGGCGAAGAAACTGATCTGAAACTGATTTACTCACAGAAACCCCGAAGATACCTGACGACCCCTGCAATCCATCACCATGTGGTCCTAATGCTCGATGCGACAATGGTGCTTGTACATGCCTTCCGGAATACTTTGGAGATCCGTACTCTTATTGTCGTCCAGAATGTACAATGAATTCGGATTGTTCGCGTGTGAAAGCGTGTGTCAATCAACACTGCATAGATCCATGTACTGGTACATGCGGTAGTAATGCGAAATGCGACGTCGTCAATCATATTCCCATGTGCAGTTGCCCACCCGGCACGACCGGTGATCCATTTTCATTATGCAGACCAGACAAACAAGAGGGTAAGTTTTTTCTGTTATTCTTTTCTTAATTTCTTCATTCTCTTCGGATGAATCCACGAATCTAGACGTTACCAACACTAAATTGAATACAAAAGAGTTACTAGTATTAGAGAGGTATAATATTAGAAATGTAGACTTACCTGGAGCTTAAAGAGACCACAAGAATTCATACGGAGCCCTAGCATAGTTGAGAATGAGGAGAAACTAGAATTTTGTGTATCATAATCGAACCAAATCTTCATGAACCACGAATAAACTGAATATTTTCCACAGACAAAACTCAGGACCCTTGCATGCCATCGCCGTGCGGACCACACAGTTTCTGTAGGGTTATCAACAGCCATGCGGTATGCTCTTGTCAATCAGGCTACATCGGTAGTCCGCCATCCTGTCGACCTGAATGCATAGTTAGTGCAGAGTGTCCTCTGAATCAAGCATGCTTGGGGAACAAATGCCAAGACCCTTGTCCAGGTACTTGTGGGCAGAACGCGAACTGTCAAGTGGTCAATCACAATCCAATATGCAGCTGCAGCTCGGGTTACAGCGGAGATCCATTCTTCAGTTGTGTTCTCGTTCGAGGTAATTTGAAATCGCTGAAATTTATCAAGCCGAATAATAATCAGAATTTTCAAACACACGATGGGTGACCCGACCCATGAGATTGTGCTGTAATGGATACAAATATAATGGCTGCATGTTTTTATTCTTTGTAGAGCCTCCTCCGCCAACGAATCCATGCGACCCCTCTCCATGTGGCCCGAATTCAGAGTGTCACATCGTGGGAGAAAGTCCAGCGTGTTCGTGTTCGCAGAATTATATAGGAATGCCACCAAATTGTCGACCAGAGTGTACAATAAATTCCGAGTGTGTGACGCAACTCGCGTGTGTTCAACAAAAGTGTCGTGATCCGTGTATCGGTGTGTGCGGTACGAATGCAAGATGTTCCGTCATCAATCACCGACCCGTTTGTAACTGCGAGGAAGATTTCACCGGCGATCCATTCAGCGGCTGTTTACGAATCGTGAAGGGTGAGTCGATTTTTGCACATATCGCATGCTACATCAGTACTATAGCAATAATTGAGAGAATGGGATTGTGCGTCTTATCCCATTATTACCAACGATTAATGCCGAGCTTCTTATTGGTCGAGTACAGCTCGCTAAGTAGAAGGAAAATGCTTCGTTTTAATTCCGTTGGAATACATGCCATCCATGACCGCTGTAATAGGTATCCCACCTATCACGAAACAGAATAACCGAGCCCACCCATTAAGATGAATAATCCCTGAAATCATTATATAACACGATCACGCAATTAGGGTGGATGAAAAGAAATTTCATTGCGAAAAATACAACCCCCACCCTGTATTTGGCGCCCTCAAATCCGTGTCCCGGTTGGTCCCAAGCCCATAAATGTCGAGGGTCTATACACAAGCGCACACATGCACATGCAATAATTCCCCTGAAAAAAATGACGAAACTCACTGCGAATGGTGGAATGTAACCTGGTCCCAGCTTTCCCCCCCCCCCCCCCCCCCGAACCCTGCATTTGCAAAACAATGTGAAACTACCAACTTGCGAGTTGAACGATAACCCCGCCACAATTGACCCGCCTCGTTAGTTATAGTCAAGCTGAAAATCCCAACATGCACAATGTACTGGCCATTCTCACCCATGAGCGTACATAATCTATATGTTATAGCATAATATAGATTTAGCTAACAGTTGCGCTAATAAATTTGGTTGGAGATAATGCCTATTAGAAATGCCATTGTTGAAGGGAGGATAACAAATACCACATGCAAAGTTGGTCGAATATTCGCATAATATTCGCAACGGTTCGCGTATTATCGTTGAAACGACCAACTCAAATATGCCCAAACCCACGACACCGTACCAGCGCCTTTTACCCATGTGCTCCATGCAATGATACAGATTAAGCCTTGAATGATTGTTGTACCCGGTTAAGCCCCGTCAAGGTACGCTATTAACTGCGGTGATATATCGTACTAAATCGTACTAAATCCTAACCGCTGGTTAACCCATGGGCAAGAAAACTGCTTCCAATGATGCATAATGTTGAGATTCTTTCTATTTCCAGTAGAGCCCCAGACTGAAATTAGGAAACCCTGCGAACCGTCTCCTTGTGGCGCAAATGCGATTTGTCGTGAATATAATGGCGCCGGATCATGCTCATGCCTCCCCGAGTATATAGGAAATCCCTATGAAGGTTGTCGCCCCGAATGCATCCTGAATTCCGATTGTATGTCGAATATGGCATGTGTCAACTCCAAATGTAAGGATCCCTGCCCCGGAACCTGTGGTGTGAACGCCCAATGTCACGTTGTGAATCACTTGCCAAGTTGTAACTGTGATCCTGGCTATACGGGAGATCCATTCAAATACTGTGTGCCGCAACAATATCTCCGTAAGACCTCTCTAATACCTACGTACATTTTCAGAAAAACGATCGACCGATTTATGAAATGCTGACTCTTACATTTCCTTTATAATACAGCTATTGAGGTTGAAGTAAATCCCTGTAACCCATCGCCCTGCGGACCAAACAGCAAATGCCGTGATATCAATGGCCAGGCTGTTTGTTCTTGTTTGCCAACATACATGGGAAGCCCACCACACTGTAAACCAGAATGCGTCGTAAACAGCGAATGTCCTGCGACATTAGCCTGCACCAACCAGAAATGCGTTTCGCCATGCCCAGAACCATGTGGATTAAACGCACAATGCAAAGTCGTTAACCACAGCCCCATTTGCAGTTGTAGCGTTAAGTACACAGGAGATCCGTTTACAAGATGCTTCCCTGTGCCACGTAAGATCATTCGACCGAAAAGACTAACCGCTCGTAACCCCGATTCGCTTTTCGTACATTAAAACATGATTGGAAAATTTCAGCGATTTCCATTGTACAACAAATCGATGTTGACCCGTGCGTCCCTTCGCCTTGCGGCTTGTATGCCGAATGTCGCAATATTAGAGGAACACCGTCTTGCTCTTGTTTATCAAGTTATATCGGGGCCCCACCAAATTGCAGGCCCGAATGTAGGGTCAACTCGGAATGTTCAATGAACCTGGCTTGCATGAACGAGAAATGTAAAGATCCATGCCTCGGCTCGTGTAGTAATACCGCCTTATGCACAGTACGCAATCACGTTCCCATGTGTACTTGTCCCGAAGGATATACGGGCGATCCATTTAGAAGTTGCTTCCCAAAACCACCGCAACCAAGTAAGAATTTCTCGCGATACAAGATTTTATGAAATCACGATCATCGTACGTACAGCTACATTCAAACGATTATTCCTTTTAGCGGAAGCAGTCGTTACTGATCCCTGCAATCCATCCCCTTGCGGCCCCAATGCGGCATGTCATAATGGAATTTGCACATGCTTACCAGAATATCAAGGCGATCCTTACTACGAATGCCGTCCCGAATGCGTACTAAATACAGATTGTCCGAGAGAGAAGGCATGCATTCGTAACAAATGTGTAGATCCTTGCCCAGGAACTTGCGGACAAAGAGCTGAATGTGTTGTATTTAATCACGTCCCCATGTGTAGTTGCCCGGCAAGAATGACAGGAAATGCTTTTGTACTTTGCCTACCAATGCAAGGTACGTTCGTAGAAATCAATCTTCAAATACGGAACTTGACGTAATCCAAACTTAAAACACCTTGCTCCGTGAATGCATTCAACGCAATCGATTGTTTTGTAAAGTCCAAACAATTAACGAGTATTTTATACGTGTAGATCCTATCGAAAGAAATCCATGTCAGCCTAGCCCCTGCGGCCCAAATAGTGTCTGTCGACAAATCAATGGACAAGCAGTATGTTCCTGTGTAATTGGATATATCGGTGCGCCACCATCATGTAGGCCTGAGTGTGTAGTTAGCTCAGATTGTTCGCTCAATGAAGCTTGCAACAATCAAAAGTGTAGAGATCCATGCCCTGGTTCGTGCGGTGTTGGTGCAAAATGTGAAGTGATTAATCACAATCCTATTTGTACTTGTCCATCATCGTACATAGGTGATCCATTTGTACGGTGTATTCCAAAACGTAAGTATTTCATCCCGGTATTAAGTGAACTTGTATCAGTTCGTGAAATCCTCTCAACTCTTCGTATATCACACTTCAGCATTGGAAATAGAACCTATTCGGATAAATCCATGTCAGCCATCTCCTTGCGGTCCAAATGCTTATTGCAAGGTTATCAACGATTTACTTTCGTGCTCATGTCTTCAAGAGTATATTGGAGCTCCACCAAATTGTCGACCGGAATGTGTAAGCAACAGCGAATGTAGTAGTCATTTGGCATGCATCAATCAGAAATGCAAAGATCCATGTCCAGGATCATGCGGATCGAATTCTGAATGCAGAGTGGTCAGTCATACCCCAATGTGCGTATGCGAACAAGGATTTGCTGGAGATCCATTCGTACAATGTATCAAAGAATGTAAGATTTGCTCGTTATTTCTATCAAATTTTTAGCACTTCCGTTGCACGTAATTTTTTACGACGACCCATATATTTTCTCTTCAGCTCCAGTAATCACAGAGAATATTAGGCCATGCAGTCCCTCTCCGTGCGGCTCGAACGCTATTTGTAGAGAACAAAACGGTGTCGGATCGTGTACTTGTTTGCCTGATTATATTGGAAATCCGTACGAGGGTTGTCGTCCCGAATGCGTCATTAATTCCGATTGTTCCTCTACATTCGCTTGCATTCGATCCAAGTGTCAGAATCCGTGCCCTGGAACTTGTGGTCAAAACGCTCAATGCCAAGTTGTCAATCATTTACCTTCGTGCACATGTATTTCCGGATTCACGGGAGATCCATTCCGTTACTGCAATCCTGTGATAGAACCTGGTAATTGCATTGAATATAATTCGATTAGATTTTTTTTAACCCGAAACTATCTAGACATTTATCATTCCCTTCATATTTTTCTATAGTGATAGAAAGAGACCCCGGAGATCCTTGTATTCCTTCACCTTGTGGACCGAATAGTCAATGCCGTGTTGTTAATGGTCAAGCTGTATGCTCGTGTCAACCGGAATACATAGGAAATCCACCTGGTTGTCGACCCGAATGCGTTGTTAGCTCGGAATGTCCTTTGAATAGAGCATGTATAAAACAGAAATGTATCAATCCATGCCCTGGACCATGCGGCGTGAATACCAACTGCCAAGTTTTGAATCACAGTCCGATTTGTGCCTGCAAACAAGGTTTAACCGGTGATCCATTCGTCAGATGTTTCCCAATGCCAAGTAAGATAACGTTCTTCAGAATAATCTCCATAACTGACGTATGGACAACATGACTCCCAAGTGAAGAACAATAAAATCATGGTATCTTTCTTTCAGAACCTCTTCCGGAAAAAGTCCCAATATCGAACCCATGTGTACCATCGCCTTGTGGACCAAATTCTGAATGCAGAGACATTGGCGGTTCGCCTTCCTGTTCTTGTAGGATCACTTACATCGGTAGCCCACCGAACTGCCGCCCCGAATGTTCGATAAATCCTGATTGTCCAAGTAGTAAGGCTTGTATCAGAGAAAAATGTAGAGATCCCTGCCCTGGCTCTTGTGGTATTGGAGCCCAATGTAGTGTTATAAACCACACTCCCATGTGTACCTGTCCAGAAGGCTATACGGGAGATCCATTCAATAATTGCTATCCCAAACCACGTAAGAATATCTTCACCGATTTGTGTTGCAGTACACTCGACTTCGGTGTACTATTAATTTACCACTATCGTCATAATATTCCAGCATCAGACGTTATTGTACGAGATCCCTGCAATCCATCACCCTGTGGACCCAATGCAGAATGTCATGACGGATCTTGTACATGCTTGCAAGAATATCAAGGAGATCCATACATGGGTTGCCGACCGGAATGCGTTCTCAACGCGGATTGTCCTTTGAACAAAGCTTGCGGGCACAATAAGTGTTTTGATCCTTGTCCTGGAACTTGCGGACAGAACGCACAATGCAACGTGTATAATCACGTTCCTATGTGTAGTTGTCCAGCAGGGATGACAGGAAATGCTTTCGTTTCTTGCTCACCCGTGAGAGGTACTAGTTCTACATGAGGTCATACATTTCAATTTTCTTACATATTTTGCTAACGCATAATAATTTGATCTAGAACCAGTTGTACAAGATCCATGCAACCCGTCACCTTGTGGTCCAAACAGCAAATGCCGTAGCATAAACGGGCAAGGCGTCTGCTCTTGCGTACCTGGTTACATTGGCAGTCCACCCTACTGCAGGCCTGAATGTGTCGTTAGTTCGGATTGTGGAAGAAATGAAGCTTGCAGTAATCAGAAATGTACAGATCCATGTCCTGGCACATGCGGTCTGCACGCGCAATGTCAGGTTGTCAATCACAACCCTATCTGCAGTTGTCCTTCAGGATATACCGGCGACCCATTCTCGCGATGCCAAATTATCTGTAAGAATTCGCCAAAATACCGGTATATCATTTATTAATCAAAGCCAGTTTCTCAAGGAAAATATCTTTCCCAGTGCATACCGAAATTGTAGTGGTGAATCCGTGTCAACCATCCCCTTGTGGTCCCAATGCACAATGCCAGGTGATCAACGATACACCGTCGTGCTCCTGTATACAAGAATTTATCGGATCACCACCAAACTGTAGGCCGGAATGTGTCAGCAATAGTGAATGCTCTAGTCATTTAGCATGCATAAACCAAAAATGTAGGGATCCCTGTCCGGGATCGTGTGGTGCGAATGCGGAATGTCGTGTAGTTAGTCACACGCCAATGTGCGTTTGTTCTACTGGATATGGCGGTGACCCGTTCACCCAATGTTATTTCCAAACACGTAAGGATAACTCGTCAAGTATGCTAACGTTCGCTAGAGAGAAAAAACCACAACTGATTTTACTACATATTTTTAGCGGAACAAGTTCCAACAGAAAAACTATCCCCGTGTACACCGTCACCTTGTGGTTCTAATGCTATTTGCAAAGAACAAAATGATGTCGGATCTTGTACCTGCGTACCTACGTATATTGGTAACCCTTACGAAGGATGTCGCCCAGAGTGCACGATTAATTCCGACTGCCCATCCACGTTGGCATGTATTCGGTCCAAATGTCAGAACCCTTGTCCAGGAACTTGCGGATCCAATGCCGATTGTCAAGTTATCAATCACTTGCCAACGTGTACGTGTAATCCTGGTTTTACCGGCGATCCGTTCCGATACTGTCACCCGCAAAAACAACCGAGTAAGTTACAAATCGATACCTCACATCTAACGAGCATAACACGGTTACCGACAGAATCGCTTTAGAATGTGTAACAAGTAACCACTCGTACGCAAATCTATCCGAAAGAGTCCAATGAGGTATTCATAAGTCCCCGATTCGGGCTATGGACAACTAGTGGTTGATATCCGGAATTATTATCTGGTGTCAGAAATATCGTCATCTGTCTATATTCAACGGATAACCTTGTACAACAATACAAAGTTATCCGTTCACTAATTTGAAAGTTGAAATCGGAAAACAATTCCTACTTACCCTAACATTATATATCTGAATTCGCGAAAATTACAGTAATTGAAGAAGATATGAAAGATCCATGTATCCCATCGCCCTGTGGACCAAACAGTCAATGTCGTGTTATTAACGGGCAAGCTGTATGCTCGTGTTTACCCGAATACAGAGGATCTCCACCTGGATGTAGACCCGAATGTGTAGTGAGCGCCGAGTGTCCATCGAATAGAGCTTGTGTGAATCAAAAATGTGTGAACCCGTGTCCAAATCCGTGTGGATTGAATACCAATTGCGAAGTCTTGAATCATAGCCCAATTTGTGCTTGCAAACAAGGTCACACCGGAGACCCATTCACGAGGTGTTTCCTAATACCAAGTAAGACGAATAATTGAATATTTCACAAATAGCTAATAGGAGGGAAAGAATCGGATAAGCACTGTTATCTTACCTTACAGAGCCTGAGCCGACATATGTCGAATATACAAATCCTTGTATACCTTCGCCATGTGGGCCATATTCGGAATGCCGTGATATAGGTGGTACGCCTTCATGCTCTTGCCGAGTGAATTATATCGGTAGCCCACCCAATTGTAGGCCAGAATGTATCATAAATCCAGATTGTCCCAGCAATAAGGCATGTATAAGAGAAAAATGTCGAGATCCATGTCCTGGTTCCTGTGGATTCAATGCTCAGTGCAGCGTGATAAATCATACACCAGCGTGTACCTGTCCTAATGGGTATACTGGAGATCCATTCACCAATTGCTATCCCGCGCCACCCCAACGTAAGAATCAACAAAGAGTAGTTGCATCGTATTATTCGTATTTCACGTCATATCAACCAAATACTCTATCGCAGATGTCGAGCCTGTCGAGACTGATCCATGCAATCCATCCCCATGCGGTTCCAATGCTATATGTAACGATGGCAGTTGCACGTGTTTACCAGAATATCAAGGAGATCCATACTCAGGCTGTCGCCCGGAGTGTGTTCTCAACTCGGATTGTCCCCAGAATCGGGCTTGTATACGTAACAAATGCGTTGATCCTTGCCCAGGAACTTGTGGTCAAAATGCAGAGTGTAACGTGTTTAATCACGTTCCAATGTGCAATTGTCCACCGGGAATGGCGGGAAACGCATTTGTCATATGCTCACCGTTTAGAGGTATGAACAGCTATAGACTTTGCTTTTAATAAGGTGCATTCCGATTTTTAACTGTTATTATAACCCTCTAGACCCCGTAGTGGAAAATCCGTGCAATCCGTCACCTTGCGGACCGAATAGCCAATGTCGAGTAATAAATCAGCAAGCAGTTTGTTCATGCGTACCAGGATATATGGGAAGTCCACCATCGTGTAGGCCAGAATGTACTATTAGTTCCGACTGTAACAGCAACCAAGCCTGTAGTAATCAGAAATGCATTGATCCATGCCTTGGAACATGTGGAATTAGAGCGGAATGTCAAGTTGTCAATCACAATCCTATATGCAGCTGTCCATCTAGATATACAGGCGATCCATTCCTGCGATGCACACCAATTCGTAAGAATTATTTACATCCACTAGCCCTGAATATTCTTAGAGCTGGAATCATATGAGCGATATCAATAACTTTACGATTATAGATATCACTAATTTTATTACTATGGATTGCTCGTTGTTAAATTTTGTAATCAATTCGTCGAAACGAACATCTTTGAATGGAAAAAACTGTGAAGCAATATGTCTCACAACGTTTGTGTGACGTGCAGTTGAAGTTTATTCATAGCGAAATATATTTCGCTCATCTGACTCCAGTCTCGGACGATACACCTGAAATTTCAAAGCTCATTTCAATATTCTTACCCTGTAGCTGATATCGTGGTTCCGACTACAAATCCATGCCAGCCGTCTCCCTGTGGCCCCAATGCTCAATGTCAAGTGATAAACGAGTCACCATCATGCTCATGTCTACCCCAGTTCATTGGATCACCACCGAATTGCCGTCCGGAATGTGTGAGCAACAGCGAATGCTCTAGTCACCTGGCATGCATGAACCAGAAGTGCAAAGATCCATGCCCAGGCTCTTGTAGAGCTAATGCGGAATGTCGAGTTGTCAGTCACACTCCGATGTGTGTTTGCATTGTTGGACACACTGGTGATCCGTTTATGCAGTGTTTTGCCAAACAGCGTAAGCCCATATTATTTTAATAACAGGACGTATCGATATATTGAGTACATGTTATTATTTTTATCCAGCAATCGTTGATTACTTGTTGTAATGAACGAATGAAGGATAAAAATAGAAGTCACTTGGTGATCAAAGTTATCTATTCGATCGTCCTGAAAATATTCTTTCACATCAACAGCTGAACCCATAGAACACCTTTCGCCGTGCACACCGTCTCCGTGTGGATCAAATGCTATTTGCAAGGAGCAAAATGGCGTTGGATCTTGTACATGTTTACCAGAGTACATTGGCAATCCTTACGAAGGATGTCGTCCGGAATGTGTAGTCAATTCGGACTGTATATCGAGCCTTGCCTGCATCAGATCCAAGTGTCAAAATCCTTGCCCCGGAACTTGTGGACAAAATGCACTGTGCCAGGTTGTCAATCACTTGCCATCCTGCACGTGTATAACCGGATTTACGGGAGATCCATTCCGTTATTGCAATCCCATACCACAACCTGGTAAAGTTATTCCCAGTTGAATTTTCGTTATCGACGAACCATCCAGAGTGTATGGTGTTCATGTTAGAATGTTCTTCTACAGTGGTGGAAGCAGATCCTGGGGATCCATGTAATCCATCTCCATGCGGTCCAAATAGCCAATGTCGCGTTACGAACGGTCAAGCCGTATGCTCGTGTCTCCCTGAGTACATTGGAAGTCCACCAGGATGTAGACCAGAATGTGTTGTGAGCTCAGAATGCCCTACGAATAGAGCCTGTGTCAATCAGAAATGTGTTAATCCATGTCCGGCTCCGTGTGGTTCGAATACCAACTGTGAAGTTTCAAACCACAGCCCAATATGTGCTTGTAAACAAGGATACACCGGAGATCCATTCAGTAGATGCTTCCCTATTCCAAGTAAGAATTTGAAATTCAGATGATAACCTTCAATTTTGGAGAACGTAACAATTTTTAAACCACATTTTCATATGCTTTAATTCTACCAAATCTTCTGCATCAAAAATGATGTTATATTCTGCGAGTAGTCCAGCCCTATCAACTAAGTTTTCTTTTCTCTTGAAGAACCACCTCCGGATATAATTCCCATCCGGAACCCATGCGTCCCATCGCCATGTGGACCTCATGCGGAATGCAGAGACATCGGAGGTTCACCTTCTTGTTCCTGTTTGACAACTTATATCGGTAGTCCACCAAATTGTAGACCGGAATGTACGATAAATCCTGACTGTCCAAGCAACAAAGCATGCATACGAGAAAAATGTAGAGATCCGTGTTCCGGTTCGTGTGGTATTGGAGCGCAATGTAGCGTTATCAATCATACACCCATGTGCATATGTCCCGAGGGATATACCGGCGATCCGTTCAGTAATTGCTACCCAAAACCACCAAGTAAGCATACAATCATTCGCAGCAGAATAATAGTCACTTACAACTGATAACTTTCAACCACGAAAAAACATAACACGTCAACATTTACAGTCGCAGATCCTGTTATAACCGATCCATGCAATCCGTCCCCTTGCGGGCCGAATGCTGAATGCAATCAAGGCACGTGTACATGTTTACGTGAATATCAAGGAGATCCTTACATCGGCTGCCGACCAGAATGTGTTCTAAATACGGACTGCCCCTTGAATCGGGCATGCATACGTAACAAATGTATTGATCCCTGCCCTGGTACTTGTGCACAAAATGCAATATGCAACGTATACAATCACGTGCCAATGTGTAGCTGTCCACCAGGAACAAGTGGAAATGCATTTGTTTTGTGCTCACCTATACGAGGTATTTTGATTATTAGCAAGCAACTCCACGAGAAGTTTGCGATACTATACGATAATATTCTAATCGCAGAACCAATCATGTCGGATCCATGCAACCCATCGCCTTGTGGGCCTAACAGCTTGTGCCGTACAGTGAATGGTCAGGCCGTTTGTACATGTGTCCCAAGCTTTATCGGAAGTCCACCATCATGCAGGCCCGAATGTGTTGTGAGCTCTGATTGTGCCCGAAATGAGGCTTGCAATAATCAAAAATGTATTGATCCATGCCCCGGCACTTGTGGTATTCGAGCTCAATGTCAAGTCAGCAACCACAATCCCATATGTAGTTGCCCGTCGGGGTATAACGGGGACCCATTCGTGAGATGCGAGCAAATTTGTAAGCATTTTTGCAAATCACTGTTACAATTTTTCTCGACCACGAGATACATATACCTACTATCTCAACCGAATGAATTCACAAAAAATGCATAATTTACAATTTGATATTTTCATGAGAATTTTTCGGATTCGTGATTGTATGGATATGAAATTTTGTGATCGAACTCATTCGAATTCTCTTTCATTCTGTCTAATATTCCGTATTTATACGCAGTGGATGTACCAATTGTTCCGAAAAACCCATGTCAACCATCGCCCTGTGGTTCGAACGCTCTATGTCAAATAATTAACGAGTCACCATCCTGCTCTTGCCTACCAGAATTTGTAGGATCACCTCCAAGCTGTCGACCAGAATGTGTCAGTAACAGCGAATGCTCTAGTCATTTGGCATGCATAAATCAAAAATGTAAAGATCCGTGCCCCGGATCTTGCGGTGCAAATGCCGAGTGCAGGGTAGTCAGTCATACACCGATGTGCGTTTGCACGATTGGCTACACTGGTGATCCCTTCACGCAATGCGTCTTCAAACAACGTATGAAAAAATTCGTTACTTTCATTTTATCCTCCACAGTTCGAAGACGTTTAACCTGTATACGTTCTTCTACAGCTGATCCAATAGAACATCTATCACCGTGCAGACCGTCTCCGTGTGGATCAAATGCTATTTGCAAGGAGCAAAATGGTGTTGGGTCTTGTACATGTTTACCTGAGTATATCGGCAATCCCTACGAAGGATGTCGTCCGGAATGTGTAGTCAATTCGGACTGTATATCGAGCCTTGCATGCATCAGATCCAAGTGTCAAAATCCTTGCCCCGGAACTTGTGGACAAAACGCACAGTGTCAGGTTATCAATCACTTGCCTTCCTGCACGTGTATACCTGGATTCACAGGAGATCCATTCCGACATTGCAATCCCATACCACAACCTGGTAAAGTTACTCCCAGTTGAATTTTCGTTATCGACGAATCATCCAGAGTGTATGGTGTTCATGTTAGAATGTTCTTCTACAGTGGTGGAAGCAGATCCTGGGGATCCATGTAATCCATCTCCATGCGGTCCAAATAGCCAATGTCGCGTTACGAACGGTCAAGCCGTATGCTCGTGTCTACCTGAGTACATAGGAAGTCCACCAGGATGTAGACCGGAATGTGTTGTGAGCTCAGAATGTCCTACGAATAGAGCCTGTGTCAATCAGAAATGTGTTAATCCATGTCCGGCTCCATGTGGTTTGAATACCAATTGTGAGGTTTCGAACCACAGCCCAATATGTGCTTGTAAACAAGGGTATACCGGAGATCCATTCAGTAGATGCTTCCCTATTCCAAGTAAGCGGAACACTTGCCAAACACGATTTAGAAATGTTACATATTGAACATTTTCTTAACATTGTCTATTCCATCTTCAGAACCGCCCCCGGATATAGTTCCAGTTAGAAATCCATGTGTCCCATCGCCATGTGGGCAATTTGCCGAGTGCCGTGACATAGGCGGATCACCGTCTTGTTCGTGCTTAACAAATTACATAGGTAGCCCACCGAACTGCAGACCCGAATGTTCGATAAATCCTGATTGTCCAAGTAGTAAGGCTTGTATCAGAGAAAAATGTAGAGATCCATGCCCGGGCGCGTGTGGTATTGGTGCTCAGTGTAACGTTTTCAATCACACTCCCATGTGCACTTGTCCCGAGGGATACACCGGAGATCCGTTCAGTAATTGTTATCCAAAACCACCAAGTAAGCACTCAGCTATTCGCCACTGAAAATAATACATTGATAAATGCATTATTGCCGTGGGACTATATAATACATTATCATTTGCAGTCTCTGATCCGATCGAAACTGATCCTTGTAATCCATCCCCTTGTGGGCCAAATGCTGAATGCAACCGAGGCACATGCACGTGTTTATCGGAATATCAAGGAGATCCTTACATTGGTTGTCGACCTGAATGTGTTCTTAATACAGACTGTCCATTGGATCGAGCCTGCTTGCGTAATAAATGTATTGATCCCTGCCCTGGCACTTGTGCGGAAAATGCCGTATGCAATGTGTACAATCACGTACCGATGTGCAGCTGCCCGCAAGGAATGGCTGGAAATGCATTTGTTTTATGCAATGTGGTCCGAGGTACTTTCTAAAACTTTCTTCACTGACATGTTGCGTGAGTCGAAACTTCTAATGATATCTTAATTTCGACCACAGACCCTGTTATATCCGAGCCATGCAACCCATCACCTTGTGGACCGAACAGTATATGTCGAGTCATAAATGGGCAGGCTGTTTGTTCATGCGCTCCTACATACCTAGGAAGCCCACCATCTTGCAGGCCTGAATGTGTCGTTAGCTCCGACTGTGCTCAAACAGAAGCTTGTAGCAATCAAAAATGCATCGACCCATGCCCTGGAACTTGCGGAATTCGTGCTCAATGTCAAGTCAACAATCACAATCCAATATGCAGCTGTCCTCCCAGATACACCGGGGATCCATTCGTGAGATGCGAATTGCCGCGTAAGAGCCTCAAAAAATATTTTCCTCACAAATATCATCCGGCGTAGCGATTGCATTTTTCAACTATAGTCATACACGATGAAGCTTGTCTTTGCAATGGATCTTATGCTTTTATCATTTTTTTATAGCGGAAATACCAGTCGTGCATGTGAATCCATGTCAACCATCTCCTTGCGGTCCAAATGCTCAGTGTCAAGTGATTAATGATTCGCCTTCGTGCTCGTGTTTACAAGAGTATATAGGATCTCCGCCGAACTGTAGACCTGAATGCGTCAGTAATACCGAATGTTCCAGTAATTTGGCATGCATTAACCAGAAATGCAAAGATCCATGTCCAGGCTCGTGTGGGCTCAACGCCGAATGTCGTACCGTCAGTCACACTCCAATGTGTGTCTGCAGTAACGGTTACGTCGGCGATCCGTTTACCGTGTGCAGCGCGAAACAACGTAAAGATAATTCTTTTCCCCCATTTTCTCGCCTTACCATCAAAATCTTTACTTACATAAATCTTTTCTACAGCTGATCCGATATTCGAACACATTTCACCTTGCACACCATCTCCCTGTGGTTCGAATGCTATTTGCAAAGAACAAAACAATGTTGGATCTTGCACTTGCTTACCCGAGTACATTGGAAATCCATACGAAGGATGTCGGCCAGAGTGTGTGGTTAATTCTGATTGCTTGTCAAACCTTGCATGCATTCGGTCAAAATGTCAAAACCCTTGTCCAGGAACATGTGGACAAAATGCCGACTGCCAGGTCATAAATCACTTACCTTCTTGCACATGTATACCAGGATTTACTGGAGATCCATTCCGTTATTGTCATCCAACGCCACAGCCTGGTAAATTACTACATATATAAATTTGCCCTTGCAACATTTTTTTACCAAGGAATGATCGGAAATTTATGATATTGCGATAATTTCCCTTTAGTGGTAGAACAAGATCCGGTCGATCCTTGCAAACCATCGCCCTGTGGGCCGAACAGCCAATGTCGCGTTCTCAACGGTCAAGCTGTCTGTTCGTGTCTTCCCGAGTACAGGGGCAGCCCTCCATCGTGTAGACCTGAATGTGTAGTGAGTTCTGAATGTCCTGCGAATAGAGCATGCATCAACCAAAAATGTGCAAATCCTTGCCCAAGCCCATGTGGTCTGAATACGAATTGTGAAGTGTTGAATCATAGTCCTATATGTACCTGTAAACAAGGCTTTATTGGAAATCCATTCACTAGATGTGATCCTACTCCAAGTAAGAACGGTCAATTTTATTCTCTACATAACAAACTGCGTGTATGTCCCACATCAACGTATGTTTATACATTTTCAAATTTTAGAACCAGCGCCAACTCCTGTAGTTATTACCAATCCATGCGTACCTTCTCCTTGCGGGATGTACGCGGAGTGTCGCGATATTGGAGGATCACCTTCCTGTTCATGTTTACCAACTTACATCGGTGGTCCACCTAACTGCAGGCCAGAATGTACTATAAATTCCGACTGTACTAGCAGTAAGGCTTGCATAAAAGAAAAGTGTCGGGATCCTTGCCCAGGCGCTTGCGGACTAGGAGCCCAATGTGCAGTAATCAATCACACACCGATGTGCACATGCTCTGAGGGCTTTACTGGAGATCCATTTAGCAGTTGCTATCCGAAACCACCTTCACGTAAGGATTCTCGATGTCGATTTGATTATCAACAAGGTTTATGATCATGCATATCACAGCAAACGTGTGATTTTCACAGATGTGGAAGCCGACGTATCAGATCCTTGCAATCCATCACCATGTGGGCCGAACGCTTTGTGTAACAATGGCGTTTGTACATGTTTATCTGAATATCAAGGAGATCCTTACATCGGTTGTCGCCCAGAATGCGTTCTCAATACAGATTGCTCGTTAGATAAGGCTTGCAAAAACAATAAATGTATGGATCCTTGCCCGGGTACTTGTGGCCAAAATGCTCAATGCAATGTGTTCATGCACGTTCCCATGTGCAGTTGCCCAACTGGCATGACAGGAAATGCATTTGTACAGTGCAATCCATTCAGAGGTATTGATAAAGAATTCAGTATTTCAGATAGTCGATACTTCGGAATGAATTCAGATTTAATACCATATTTTCCATTGGCACAGAACCGGTCATTACAAATCCTTGCAATCCCTCACCGTGCGGTCCAAACAGTCAATGTAGGGAAGTGAATGGTTTGGCTGTTTGTACATGTGTCGTGGGTTACATCGGAAGTCCACCTACTTGTAGACCCGAGTGCATAGTGAGCAGCGATTGCCCTCAAACAGAAGCATGTATAAATCAAAAATGCGAGAACCCATGTCCAGGCACATGTGGAATACGAGCTACGTGTCAAGTCATCAATCACAATCCTATCTGCAGTTGTCCACCACAGTTGACGGGTGATCCGTTTATCAGATGCACACCGATACGTAAGATCTGAAAAACATGTAACTTACAACCAATGGAATACCCAAGGAATGTGTCATCATAATGCATTCAATTACAGCTTTGACTCCCGTCGTTCCAACAAATCCGTGCCAACCTTCACCTTGCGGACCAAACGCTCAATGTCAAGTTGTCAATGATTCACCGTCATGCTCATGCGTACCGGAATTCATTGGGTCTCCACCAAATTGCCGACCAGAATGCGTTAGCAATAGCGAATGCTCAAATCGCTTAGCTTGCATAAATCAGAAATGTAAAGACCCATGCCCAGGATTATGCGGGGCTAATGCCGAGTGCAGGGTAGTTGGTCACGTACCAATGTGCACTTGTAGCCAAGGATACACAGGGGATCCATTTACTCAGTGCAACGTTGAACATAGTAAGGATTTCAGAAACAAGGCATCGAAACCTGATGTATCTCCACGGATCCAACTAACAAAAAACGTTATAATTCTTTTCAGTTCCCCCCGTTGAAACAGTTTTGCCATGCAGTCCGTCACCTTGTGGTTCAAATGCCGTGTGCAAAGAAAGAAACGGAGCAGGGGCATGTTCTTGTTTGCCAGATCACATTGGAAATCCCTACGAAGGTTGTCGCCCCGAGTGTGTCATAAATTCTGACTGTGCTCCGAACAAAGCTTGTATTCGTTCGAAATGTCAAGATCCATGTCCAGGAACTTGTGCGCAAAATGCGCAGTGCCACGTAGTGAATCATTTGCCTCTGTGCACGTGCATTGCTGGATATACGGGAGATCCCTTCCGCTTCTGTAATAGAGTGCCGGACAAAAGTACGTAATGAAATGAACTAAAAGCAAGGGTTTGAAATCAGAAACATCGTTTAATCCGTGCGCAATTTTATTTACAGTAATAGAAGCGGATGTAAGTGACCCTTGCAATCCTACTCCGTGTGGGCCGAACAGTGTATGCCGAGTGAACAACGGGCAAGCGGTTTGTTCTTGTTTGCCAACATACACTGGTTCGCCACCTGGATGTAGACCAGAATGTGTCGTTAGCTCGGAATGTCCAGCTAATCGGGCTTGTGTCAATCAAAAATGTGTCGATCCATGTCCAGATCCGTGTGGAAGAAACGCACAATGTAAAGTGATCAATCACAGTCCGATTTGTACATGCCAACAAGGTTTTACTGGTGATGCATTTTCATCCTGTTTCCCCATCCCACGTAAGACTTGCGATACTTTATATTCGTTGAATATCGGAACATCTTGTTTCATAAGACTCGGATGATTACCATATCTTCTTATAGGTCCACCCGTTGAATATATTCCACCTACACCAAGAGATCCGTGTGCTCCGTCACCGTGCGGTCCATATTCGCAATGTCGCAATATTGGTGGAAGTCCATCTTGTTCTTGTTTGGCGACTTACATTGGTACTCCACCGAATTGCCGACCAGAATGTACAATAAACTCGGAGTGCACGAGCAACTTGGCATGTATCCGTGAAAAATGTAGGGATCCTTGCCCTGGATCATGTGGTGTGAGAGCCAGATGTGATGTGATAAATCATACACCAACATGTACATGTCCAGATGGATACACGGGAGACCCCTTTACCTACTGCACTCTAAAACCACCTACTCGTAAGCTTTTCACGTGTTTACGAAGCTCTGCGGGCATGCGCCCGAAGTCTTTGTACAATTTCTCATTTTATTATGTCACTTTATAGCAACTGAGCCAGTTGTAGTCGACCCATGTAACCCATCTCCATGCGGACCGAATGCAATTTGTCAGGATGGCTCCTGTACGTGTATACAAGAGTACCGTGGTGATCCTTATTCGGGTTGTCGTCCAGAGTGTGTTGTTAACGATGATTGTCCGCGCGACAAGGCTTGTATTCGCAACAAATGCGTAGATCCATGCATAGGCACTTGCGGTCTCAATGCTCAATGTACGACAACAAATCACGTACCGATGTGCAGCTGTCCGCAAGGAATGCAAGGCAACGCCTTCGTCCAATGCTTACCATTTGCAGGTAATTACAATAATTGCCAAGACCCCCTTAACATTCCCGAGAAAAAACTCACGCTACAAACAAACCCACATATGCGCGGACAAGAATTGAAATATTGTCATTGTGAAGCGACTAACAAATGAACATATTTTTATTAGACGAGATCATAACGAATCCATGTTCACCGTCACCCTGTGGACCAAACAGTCACTGCCAAGAAGTCAACGGATTAGCGATATGCAAATGTGTACAAGGTTATATCGGTGCACCACCAACTTGTCGTCCAGAATGTACAATCAGTTCTGATTGTGCCCAAAACGAAGCTTGCATCAACCTTAAGTGCAAGAATCCTTGTCCTGGAACGTGCGGTCTGAGAGCTGAATGCTCTATAATCAATCACAACCCGATATGCATCTGTCCACAAGGACTAACGGGGGATCCGTTCCTGTCATGCAGACCGATTCGTAAGATCGCATTACTCGCAATGCCAGTAGATCACTAAACAGAATACTCGATAATCTGACTTTCAAATCCCGTAGCGGTCGAAATTCAACAAGAACCAATCAACCCATGCCAACCATCCCCTTGCGGACCGAATGCTCAGTGCCAAGTGATAAATCAGTCACCTTCGTGTTCTTGCTTACCTGAATTCACTGGATCGCCACCCAGTTGTCGACCGGAATGTGTCAGTAATAGCGAATGTCCCAGTAGGCAAGCGTGTATCAATCAAAAATGCAAGGATCCATGCCCCGGAGCATGCGGCGCAAATGCCGAGTGCCACGTCTTCAGTCACACACCAATGTGCACTTGCAGTTCAGGATTTACAGGAGATCCGTTCACACAGTGTTCAGTGATTCAACGTGAGTCGTTTTCATGAAATGCCCTCAAACTAACGTCACTGGTAGTTTTCCCGGAAGAAAACTTTTCCATAACATACATTCCAACTTGAATATCCGTTTCTTCTTCAGCTAATATCGAAGATAGACCAACACCTTGCAAACCAACGCCGTGTGGCGCGAATGCTATTTGCAAAGAATTGGGTAACGCCGGAGCATGTACATGTATCCCAGAATACATTGGTAATCCGTACGAAGGATGTAGACCTGAATGTGTCTCGAATTCTGATTGTTCGTCGAATCTCGCATGCATCAGATCTAAATGTCAAGATCCTTGTCCAGGAACATGTGCACAAAATGCTCTATGCCAAGTTATCAATCATTCACCAACGTGTAGTTGCATTCAGGGATACACCGGAGACCCATTCCGTTACTGCAATATCCATACGCCAATGAGTAAGATTTTTGTCGATCCTAAAAATGCCATCGTTCGTGAGATCGGAATTAACCGGAAATATTTTTTAGTAATCGAAGACGAGAAACGTGATCCATGCAATCCATCACCGTGTGGACCAAACAGTGATTGCCGTGTGAATAACGGTCAAGCAGTATGTTCATGTCGCCCAATGTACAAAGGAAGTCCTCCGGCATGTCGTCCCGAGTGTGTAGTTAGCTCCGAGTGTCCATCAACTCGTACATGCGTGAACCAAAAATGTGTAGATCCATGTCCAGATCCCTGCGCAAGAAATGCCCAGTGTAAAGTCGTGAATCATAGTCCGATATGTTTCTGTTTACCTGGTTACACAGGGGATCCATTCTCGATATGCGTGCCCCAAATAGAAGGTACTACATGGCTTACATTATTACATATTTTGAAACAAGATCTCTGCCATTACTCCGCAAAAATCTACTCGATAAGACGTATAAAGTTGACCACTCGTAATCTATTACAGCCAAGCCTGTTCAAGATCCTGTGATCAGGGATCCTTGTATCCCATCACCATGCGGAGCAAATGCTCAGTGTCGTCCTGTCGGTGATACACCTTCGTGCAGTTGTCTGACAAACTATGTGGGCAGTCCGCCAAACTGTAGACCAGAGTGTACAATCAACGCAGATTGTCCAAGCAATAAAGCTTGCATTAGAGAAATGTGTAGAGACCCATGTCCAGGATCTTGTGGATTCAATGCGCGATGTACGGTTATCAATCACACACCAATGTGCACGTGTCACGAAGGTCATACCGGCGACCCATTTACCGAGTGCCACCTGAAACCGGCGCAAAGTGAGTGAAAATACAATACTTGGGGGCACGCAAAAATAGTTTTACAGAATGATGTATATATAATACATCAATATTTCAGCAATCGAACCACTAGAAACAGACGCGTGCAATCCATCTCCCTGCGGACCCAATGCACGATGTGACAACGGTATTTGTTCCTGTCTTCCTGAATATCAAGGAGATCCGTACATCGGATGCCGACCCGAATGTGTGCTTAACGCAGACTGTCCACGCGACAAAGCTTGTGTTCGTAGCAAATGTTTTGATCCATGTCCTGGAACCTGTGCCTCAAACGCGATCTGCAACGTCATCAACCATATACCCATGTGTAGTTGTCCGCAAGGTTTTGAAGGCAATGCTTTCGTATTTTGCTCTCCTGTGAAAGGTATTTTTTTCATATTCATGACAACATCGCTAAGATAGTCTAACAAACATGATCCGTGAATGACAAGTTTGTATTTTTCCTCTAGCTCCGACAATTTCATCCCCGTGCAATCCGTCGCCCTGTGGGCCGAACAGTCAATGTCGTAGCAACAACGGTCAATCCGTTTGTACTTGTGTGCTTGGTTTCATTGGGAGCCCACCTTCGTGTCGACCAGAATGTGTAGTCAGTTCTGACTGTGCACAAAACGAAGCTTGCACCAATCAGAAGTGTAGAAATCCCTGTATTGGCACGTGTGGTTTAAGCGCTCGATGCGAAGTGGTTAATCATAATCCTATATGCCACTGCCCACCAAGATATACCGGCGATCCATTTGTGCAATGCTCACCGATCCGTAAGATCCACTTCGTTACTCGACTTTTCACAATATGCATCGCAACTCGCGTAATCAAACCTTTCGTAATCGATCATTACAGCTGAAATTCCACCGGTGATAGTGAATCCGTGCCAGCCTTCTCCTTGCGGTGCTAATGCTATTTGCCAAGTAATCAACGATTCACCTTCTTGTTCATGTTTATCTGAATTCATCGGGTCTCCACCGAACTGCCGACCGGAATGTGTCAGTAACAGCGAATGTCCAAGTCATCAGGCATGCGTCAATCAGAAATGCAAAGACCCATGCATAGGCTCGTGTGGTAATAATGCGGAATGTCGTACCGTAAGCCATACTCCAATGTGCTTCTGTCCCGTTGGCCATACAGGAGACCCGTTCACGCAATGCGTAATAAATCCAAGTAAGATATTTCATGAGTCACGACTATTTACCACTAGCAAACAAGTCGAACAATGTTCCACGCAAATTGATGCGAGTTCTATCGTCTCACAGAACGTTTCAACATCTCTTTCATTGCTCATTATAGTTGCGGATGTCGTTGATGAGAGACCTACTCCCTGTTTACCATCTCCATGTGGATCCAATGCCATTTGTACCGAACGCAACAATGCCGGATCGTGTTCTTGCTTGCCCGAATATACAGGCAACCCTTACGAGGGCTGCAGACCAGAATGCGTCATCAATTCAGACTGCGCATCCAATCTCGCCTGCGTAAGATCTAAATGTGTATCACCATGTCCGGGAACATGTGGCACAAATGCAGAGTGCCACGTAGTGAGCCATCTGCCGAAATGTACGTGTTTCCCATCCTATACTGGCGATCCATACAGATATTGCACGTTACAACAACCAGTTGGTGAGTTCCGTTCCCAAATCCGCAATATCTCAGTTCATAGATCAAGCTAGGATGAATCAAAAGTTCAGTCGTGTACAAGACATTTTTTCCACTGTATCCAATTACCAACAATTGAAATTGGCAGAACAAACGTTCGCACATATAGAATTATCTTATCCGTAGCTGTGAGAACGGTGTCCACAGCTTGACCTATGAAAGTTTCATTTCAGTCAAGATGGAAATAAACCTGTTACTTCTGTTTTCCCTAGTTACCGAAATGGACAAATCTGATCCATGCCTTCCTTCGCCTTGTGGTCCGAACAGTCAATGTAGGGTGATCAACGATCAAGCTGTATGCTCTTGTCTTGCAACATACATTGGAAGCCCACCAAACTGTCGCCCAGAATGTGTTGTCAGCTCCGAATGTCCATCGGACAAAGCATGCGTGCGACAAAAATGCGTAAACCCGTGCCCGACACCCTGCGGTCAGAATTCTGACTGCAGAGTTATAAATCACGCGCCGCTATGCAGTTGCAGACAGGGATATACTGGCGATCCGTTCACCATATGTTTCCGAGTACCACGTAAGAATTGTTCCTCTACAATGTCTCATCGGCAAATAACTCATTTTTATTTGAGATGCTGATGCTCGGTGGAAATCACGACAAATTATTCCAATCAAATTACAGCGACATCCCCTGGCCAAGATGAGATCGTTCACAGAGATCCTTGCATACCATCACCTTGCGGTCCGTATTCTCAGTGTCGTAATATTGGTGGAGTACCTTCTTGTTCTTGCCTGTCAAGTTATATCGGAAGTCCGCCAAATTGTAGACCAGAATGTAGTATCAATTCGGAATGTGCGAGTAACAAGGCTTGCATACGCGAAAAATGTAGGGATCCTTGTCCAGGATCTTGTGGTATATCGGCAGAGTGTAACGTTCTCAATCATATTCCAATGTGTACTTGCCCTCTGGGCTATACTGGCGATCCATTCAGTAGCTGTTTCCCGAAACCACCACGTAAGGACAACAGAATTTTGTATGCTAAAATAACGGTTACACCTTACCGTACGAAATCTCTTACCAGTTATCATTACAGAAGTGGAAGCTGATGTATCAGATCCATGCAATCCATCTCCCTGTGGATCCAATGCGCGGTGTGACAGTGGCACGTGCACTTGTCTTCCCGAATATTACGGTGATCCGTATGCAGGCTGCCGACCAGAATGCGTTTTGAATACGGATTGTTCCACAAACAAAGCATGCATTCGCAATAAGTGCTCGGACCCTTGCCCTGGAACTTGTGGACAGAATGCTCAATGCAACGTATATAATCATGTTCCAATGTGCTCTTGTCTACCAGGAATGACAGGAAACGCGTTTGTTTTATGTTCACCACTGCCAAGTATGCATAACTTTCAGCGTCCGCAATTTTTACGACACCCGAATTTCTGTAACAATCTCAATTTCAATACTGCCTATCAATTACAGCTCCTGTCATCACCGACCCATGCATTCCGTCTCCATGCGGACCGAACAGCCAATGTCGCCAGAGCAACGGGCAAGCAGTATGCTCCTGTATACTCGGTTACATTGGTGCTCCTCCGACTTGTCGGCCGGAATGTATCGTTAGTTCAGACTGCGCACAAAATGAAGCATGTAGTAACCAAAAATGCCGAAATCCATGCCCAGGAACATGCGGACTTAACGCCAATTGCAACGTTATCAATCACAACCCAATTTGCAGCTGTCCAAGTTCATTGACGGGAGATCCATTCATTCGCTGTTTCGTATTAGGTGCAAAAATTTACCATTCCCATTCTCAACGAACGTCCCCATGTCCTCCATCGTTCGACTACATTAACTTGCTCATTTATTTTAAAGTGGTGGAGCATGAAGAGATCGATCCGTGTCGACCGTCACCCTGTGGCCCTAACGCGCAATGCCAAATCATAAATAACGCACCGTCTTGTTCCTGTCTACCCGAATTTACTGGTGCCCCACCGCAATGTAGACCCGAATGCGTTAGCAACAGCGAATGTCAGACTCATTTGGCGTGTATTAATCAAAAATGCAAGGATCCTTGTCCGGGTTCTTGCGGATCCAATTCAGACTGCCACGTTATAAGTCACACGCCAATGTGCGTATGCCCAATCGGTTATACTGGTGATCCGTTTACGCAATGTCTACAACAATGTAAGAACGAAATTCATTACGTAACAGCTTTAACTTATCTAACGCCGCACAAAAAATCTCTAACTACGATTATAACACCGTTAAGCTATACTCGGGATGTGAATCAATTTTACAATGATTTCTAGTTGATGTAATTCCGAGTGTACCAACAAACCCGTGCATGCCATCTCCTTGCGGAGCAAATGCAGAATGCAGAGTGCAACAAAATGCTGGCTCCTGCGTATGTTTGCAAGATTATATTGGAAATCCTTACGAAGGATGCAGACCGGAATGTGTAGTAAATTCGGATTGTCCATCGAGTCAAGCATGTATCGGATTGAAGTGTAAAAATCCATGCCCAGGCACGTGTGGCCAAAATGCACAGTGTTACGTAATCAATCATATGCCAACGTGTAACTGCTTCGAATCATATACCGGAGATCCGTTCCGCTATTGCCACCCAATTCCACCGCCAAGTAAGACGTCAACGATTACAGCCAAAACCTAACAGCCTTGCTCGCAAAAAATGCGTGATGCATTAACTTGAATTGTTTTGCAATTACCAGTTGAAGCAGATGTGACCAATCCTTGCGAACCTTCACCATGTGGCCCCCATAGTCAGTGTCGTGAGGTGAACGGACAGGCTATTTGTTCTTGTTTACCAACCTACGTAGGCAGTCCACCTGGTTGTCGTCCCGAATGTGTTGTGAACTCCGATTGTCCGTCAAAACTCGCCTGCGTGAAAGAAAAATGCATTAATCCTTGCCCAACTCCATGTGGCGCGAACACCATGTGCAGTGTTATAAATCACAGTCCTATATGCATTTGTAAGAATGGATTTACGGGAGACCCGTTCACTCGTTGCTTTACGCTCCCAAGTAAGCAGATCTTCGACTCATATCATAGTGTTCTCCAGAAACTACCCTATGATGCCTGAAGAAGTTACTACCCTGAATTACGTATTTTGCAGTCGAGCCTGTTTACGAAGTTCCCAAAGACCCCTGCTTCCCATCTCCGTGTGGACCAAATGCTGAATGCAGAAATATCGGTGGCACGCCTTCTTGTTCCTGTATGAGGCAATACATAGGGACTCCCCCGAATTGTAGACCAGAATGTACGATACACGCCGATTGCCCCAGCGACAAAGCTTGCATGAACGAAAAATGCCGAGATCCATGTCAGGGTTCTTGCGGATTAAATGCTATGTGTAGCGTGTATAATCACATCCCAGTATGCAATTGCATTCAAGGGTTTACAGGCGATCCATTCACCCGCTGCTCTTATCAGCCACAAAGTAAGAGAACTACGCTAACCCACGAATCGAATTAACCCATTTCTCTATCTAATTACTATTTGCACAATGAATCTACAGTTACAGAAGACGTTAAGGTAGACGCGTGCAACCCATCACCGTGCGGTGCAAACGCTTTATGCAATGATGGAGTTTGTACCTGCTTGCCCGAATATTTCGGTGATCCTTACACCGGATGCAGACCCGAATGTGTTCTCAATACCGACTGCCCCTACGACAAAGCATGTGTGCGCAATAAGTGTATAGACCCGTGTCCCGGTACCTGTGGACAAAATGCCATTTGCAACGTTATCAACCACATCCCAATGTGTAGTTGTCCACCAGGCATGACTGGGAACGCTCTGACTACCTGTCAACTGATCCCAGGTATGCACACCGTTCAACAACGCGAGATTGAACTTGCGTGCAATGCGAAGCTAATTTATGCCGTTTTCGATCGAACAGCTCCTCCATTGACAAGGCCCTGCAGCCCGTCACCCTGTGGCCCGAATAGTATTTGCAGAGAAATTAACGACCAAGCGGTTTGTGCTTGCGTACCCGAATACATAGGCAGTCCACCTTCGTGCAGGCCTGAATGTATAGTCAGTTCCGATTGCCCGAGGAACGAAGCTTGTACGAATCAAAAGTGTAGGGATCCATGTCCCGGAACTTGTGGCCTACAAGCAATATGCGCGGTTATAAATCACAACCCAATTTGTTCCTGTCCCGAGCGTTTCACAGGAGATCCATTCATAAGATGCTCAATCATACGTAAGGATTAGATAATATTCCGACGATTATCCATTTTTTTCTTCGAATGCTATAATGTGTTGTATAACGATGTCCCGTAGAAGCCGTTGAGCAAGAATCAGTCAATCCCTGTCAACCATCACCCTGTGGCCCGAACGCACAATGTCAAATAATCAATGATTCGCCCTCTTGCTCTTGCTTACCGCAATACACGGGATCTCCCCCGTACTGTAAGCCCGAATGCGTCAGTAATAGCGAATGTCCCAGTCACCAAGCATGCGTGAATCAGAAATGTAAAGATCCATGCCCTGGAACTTGTGGAACAAATGCGGAGTGTTTCGTTGTTAGCCACACGCCAAATTGCGTTTGCGCCAACTATTACACCGGAAATCCGTTCGTTCAATGCTTCCAAGCAGCACGTAAGATACAAATTTGCAGAACATTTTGTAACGAGGGATTCGACCGCGTCGATGAGTTTTTTTCTAATTTCTTTGATTTTCCTTGTTTTAGCCGATCCAATACCCGATGAAAAGCACTTCCCTTGCACACCATCACCCTGCGGCGCGAATGCCATTTGCAAAGAGCTGAACGGTGCCGGATCTTGCACGTGCCTACCCGACTATCAAGGAAATCCGTACGAAGGATGTAGACCCGAGTGCGTCATTAATTCTGATTGCCCATCGTATCAAGCATGCATTCAATCCAAGTGTCGAGATCCCTGTCCAGGTGCATGTGGACAAAACGCGGAATGTACAGCGATAAATCACTTGCCATCTTGTACGTGTCGCGTCGGATATACCGGTGATCCGTTCACGTTCTGTTCCATCCCACCGCAGGATAGTAAGTTTGAATCTTTATGGCGCCAACTGACTCGTACATCAGAAATTTCACTTCAATTCGCTGCCCATACGTCACGGGTTCTCTTTCTTCTATAGATGTACCAGATACTAGAGATCCTTGTAACCCATCGCCTTGCGGACCAAACAGCCAATGCAAAAATCTCAATGGTCAAGCAGTATGCTCTTGTCTCCCGTCGTACATTGGCAGCCCACCCGGTTGTAGACCAGAGTGCGTTTCGAGCTCGGAATGTTCCTCGCAGCTCGCGTGCGTGAACCAAAAATGTGTGAATCCATGCCCTGATCCGTGTGGACTGAAGACGAAGTGCGTGGTTGTCAATCACAGTCCCATTTGTTCTTGTCTTCCTGGACATAGCGGAGATCCATTTACGAGTTGCACACCTATTCCACGTAAGAGATCACATAAATTAGTCAAATATCCATCGTTAATCGAGGAAAACCGGTATCACATTAGAGCTCGCCGTTCGACGATGTTATTTTACAGCTCCTGAGCCCCACACGCCGGTTGTGACTGACCCATGTGTTCCATCGCCATGCGGAAACTTCGCCCAATGTAGAAACATCGGTGGTGCCCCAGCTTGTACTTGCCTGAACAATTACATCGGCCAACCACCAAATTGTAGACCTGAGTGTACTATAAATTCCGAGTGCCCGAGCAATCAAGCATGTATAAATGAAAAGTGTAAAGATCCTTGTCCTGGCTCGTGCGGCTCTGCAGCTCTATGTGCCGTTGTAAACCATACTCCAATGTGCACGTGTCCGGAAGGTTACACCGGAGATCCATTCTCAATTTGCACCCTGCGTCCGATGTGTAAGCATGATCTAGTTTTCAATTCGATCAATTATTCCTTACTTCGATTATTTTTAGCAAAATTAACAAATGGAGAATAATGTTGAAAATGTTTTACGAGGATACATGTTAATATTTCAGCATATGACCCTACACCACCCGTAGATAAGTGCAATCCATCTCCTTGTGGCTCTAATGCTCGGTGTGATGATGGTACTTGTACTTGCTTACCGGAATACCAAGGAAACCCGTACTCGGGATGTCGACCCGAATGTGTATTGAACTCGGATTGTTCACGAGAAACAGCTTGTTTGAGAAACAAATGCAAAGATCCATGTCCTGGTGCTTGCGCCAGTAACGCTGTGTGCACTGTGATCAATCACGTACCGATGTGCAGTTGTCCGGACAATATGAGTGGCAATGCTTTCATTTTATGTTCCCCGATAACCGGTACGTAAAACCTTTAAAATTAACGGGCAGGGCTTCTGTGTAATCGAGAAAATCATTATTTAATTTGCGTGTTATCGATAGTTCCGGTACCTGTCAATCCGTGCAGTCCAACTCCATGCGGACCCAATAGCGAATGTAGAGTAATAAACGGACAAGCCGTGTGTTCTTGTGTGAGTGGATACATCGGTAGCCCACCGACTTGTCGACCAGAATGTGTAGTTAGCACGGATTGCCCGCAAAACGAAGCGTGTAGCAATCAAAAATGCAAAGATCCATGCCCAGGAACTTGTGGACTGAGGGCAAGATGCGAGGTTGTTAATCACAACCCAATATGCAGCTGTCCTGTTAGATACACCGGGGATCCGTTCATCAGATGCACTCCAATACGTAAGATAAACTGAACGACAGTCGATACCTTTATCCTCGAACACGAGATCCATAACTCACCGTGGTTCGAATTTAATTATAGCGGTGGAAATACCTCCAATTGTGAACCCATGTCAGCCATCGCCTTGCGGACCGAATGCTCAGTGTCAAGTCATTAATGATTCGCCCTCGTGTTCGTGTCTGCCTGAGTTTACCGGGTCTCCACCAAATTGTAGACCAGAATGTGTCAGCAACAGTGAATGCACGAGTCAACTGGCATGCATCAATCAAAAATGCAAAGATCCTTGTCCTGGTTCTTGCGGTGCTAACGCAGAGTGCCGAGTAGTCAGTCATACACCGATGTGTGTTTGTGCTGTTGGCTACACCGGTGATCCCTTCTCGCAATGTATCTTGAACGAGCGTAAGTATTTGAATTTGTTACTGAATTTCTCACGACATCTTATCATCATTCTTCTAGCTCATTGCTCACGAGTCTTGCTATCGCGACAGAGAAACATTTTTCTATCATTTTTATAGCCTTGCCATCCAAGCAGCCAGACAGACCTTGTCAACCATCTCCTTGTGGCGCAAATGCCGTCTGTAAAGAGCTCAATGGTGCTGGATCGTGCTCGTGTCTTCCTGAATACTTCGGAAATCCATACGAGGGCTGTCGACCTGAATGTGTGATCAATTCTGATTGCTCATCGAACCAAGCCTGTATCAGTTTGAAATGCAAAGATCCGTGTCCAGGAACATGCGGAAACAACGCGGAATGTCACGTTGTCAATCACTTGCCAATGTGCACTTGTTTCCCAAGATACACTGGTGATCCTTTCACTCATTGTACTTTGATACCAGGTGAGCTGAGCAAATTTTATCCGCAAAATATTCATAGATCCCTATTTCTAAGCGATTCATCAATGTACCCAATGAATTTAAATCGTAATACTCTGTGCTTTACTCAGAAAAACTACCCGCGGTAAGCGAACCTTGCAACCCGTCGCCATGTGGACCAAACAGCCAATGTAGAGTCGTCAATGATCAACCTGTTTGTTCGTGCCTACCCGAATACATTGGAAGTCCACCAGCATGTCGACCGGAATGTACTGGTAGTTCCGAGTGTGACTCGAATCGAGCGTGCATCAACAAAAAATGCGCTGACCCATGCCCAGGAACTTGCGGTTTGAACTCGAGATGCGAAACGATCAACCATAGTCCCATTTGCAGTTGCCTATCGGATTATACCGGCGATCCGTTTAGCATTTGCACCAAAATACCACGTAAGAAAGCGATTGTGTTAAAATGATGTTACAATGTTTTTCCCATTAAGTTGCTTTGATCGAGGACAGATTCAATGAGTGTGGAGCACTGATAATTGATGCCGTTACTAATATTTGTAGAGGATTTACCGCCGGAAATACCACCATACGTCGACCCTTGCGTTCCTTCACCCTGTGGACCAAATTCAGATTGTCGGAACGTCAATGGTCAAGCGTCATGCGCTTGTCTGCCAAGTTTCATAAGTTCACCACCAACCTGCAGACCAGAATGTACAATAAATGCTGATTGTCCCAGCAACGAGGCATGTTTACAGTCAAAATGTCGCGATCCATGCCCAGGAGCATGTGGAACGAGTGCGCAATGTACTGTATTCAACCATACACCGATGTGCACGTGTCTCGAAGGTTATACTGGCGATCCATTCACCAGATGCACACCGAAATTGGATGAACGTAAGAAGCATTTTATAAAATGAAGTTCATTTCTATACATAGCTTGCCACTTACGAATATTAACGTCGACAATCGTGTCGGCGAATACCACAACGGCGAGTCGGAACGGCGTGGATACTTAGGCATAACTTGTATTTCAGCTGTGCCCAAACCTGCGGATCCATGCAACAAATGCGGTGCAAACACGCAATGTCCAAACGGAGAGTGTATATGCTTGCCAGAGTTCTTCGGTGATCCCTTCGTGGGTTGTCGCCCGGAATGTGTGCTGAATCCGGATTGTCCACGACACAACGCGTGTATAAGAAACAAGTGCAAAGATCCTTGTGTCGGAACGTGTGGTCAAAATGCTTTGTGCAGCGTTGTTAATCACATTCCAATTTGTACCTGTCCATCGGGCATGTCTGGAAACGCATTCGTAGCTTGTTCCCCAATAGAAGGTACTTTGTCATAATAATATGTCCACTCATCTTTTCACACGCGACGATATGCACGAGATGAATTTCTGTCGCTCACCAATCGATTTATTCTCATTAGCACCAGTTCCGAGAGATCCATGCAATCCTTCACCATGCGGATCGAACAGTCAATGCCGCCAAATTAATGGGCAAGCCGTTTGTTCTTGTATTCCCGGTTATATGGGAAGCCCACCAAATTGCAGACCAGAATGTACCATCAGTTCGGATTGCGCTCGAAATATGGCATGCAGCAATCAAAAGTGTATCGACCCTTGCCCAGGAACATGCGGACTCAGAGCGACATGTCACGTGGTCAATCACAATCCAATATGTAGTTGTCCACCAGGCCTTAGCGGCGATCCATTCTTGAGTTGCACTCCAATCGGTAGGTCGTCTAGCTTTCACGATCATGTTATGTAACTACTGCGAAACAACTCACGGCAATTCATCAATTTTCAACAGAGAAAGAACCGGAGACTCCCGTAAACCCATGCCAACCATCTCCGTGTGGTCCCAATGCCCAATGTCAAGTAGTGAACGATGCACCTTCGTGTTCGTGCCTGCCAGAGTTTATCGGATCCCCACCGCAATGTAGACCGGAATGTGTCAGCAACAGCGAATGTTATACCAATTTGGCATGTATCAATCAGAAGTGCAGAGATCCATGTCCAGGATCATGCGGATCGAATTCCGAATGTAGAGTCATCAGCCACACACCGATGTGTGTTTGTGCTGCTGGTTTCGTTGGAGATCCGTTTACGCAGTGTATTCCGAAGCAAAGTAAGTAGTGTGTGGGAAAAAACTGAAATACCTACTTTTTCCAACGACTTGAAAAAGAAACAGGAAATACTTATCTTCTTTCTATAGGTGATCCATTGCCCCCCGAAAAACCAACACCTTGCATACCATCTCCGTGCGGTGCCAATGCGAGATGCCGGGAATTGAACGGCGCAGGTGCTTGTAGCTGCTTACCAGATTACATAGGAAACCCGTACGAAGGTTGTCGCCCTGAGTGCGTAATCAATTCCGATTGTACATCGGACAAGGCTTGCATCAGATCGAAGTGTCAAAATCCATGTCCAGGAACGTGTGGACAAAATGCAATTTGTCAAGTGATTAATCACCTACCATCCTGTACTTGTCAACCAGGCTATACCGGTGATCCATTCCGCTATTGTAACATCGTAATGCCCGACAGTAAGATATTTCATCAGCCTAATAATCTTTGTTGAACGATCCTGAAGACGAGCGGATATTAATTATTCATTTTTGATGCAGTTATTCCGCCTGAGGTAACTGATCCTTGTAATCCTTCACCGTGTGGACCGAACAGCCAATGTCGCAACGTCAATGGTCAGGCTGTCTGCACATGTTTGTCGGAATATATAGGAAGTCCACCGGCCTGTAGACCAGAATGTATTGTCAGTGCCGAATGTCCAACGAATCGCGCTTGTATCAATCAGAAATGCACAAACCCGTGTCCCGGAATATGTGGCATCAATGCCAAGTGCGAGACCATAAATCACAGTCCAATTTGCAGCTGTAACGACAGACACACCGGCGATCCGTTCGTGAGATGTTACGATATGCCTGGTAAGTGTTGGAACCTTAATAAAATCATGATCGATGTTCAATGAAATAAATTTTGAACTCGCGTTATTCTGTGATATAGTTGAGCCACCGAAGTTTGATGAGGAAAAGAACCCGTGCGTTCCATCTCCGTGCGGTCCGTTCGCCATGTGCCAAGCTGTTGGTAACTTACCATCGTGCTCTTGCTTGCAAAATTATATCGGATCACCACCAAATTGCAGACCAGAGTGCACAATCAATTCCGAATGCGTCAGTAACAAGGCTTGCATGAGAGAAAAATGCAGGGATCCATGCCCAGGGTCTTGCGGATTAGGAGCGCAATGCCACGTTATGAACCATATACCGGTGTGTACTTGTCCCGAAGGCTACACCGGGGATCCGTTTAACAACTGTTTCCCAAAACCACCGCCAAGTAAGCAACTCTCTTTCATACTGCATCTCGTCATCATATGCGAAAATATCAAACGCATACTATCAAGGTCGTCCGATTACAATTACAGCTCAGCCAACATACTCCGATCCTTGTGAACCATCTCCGTGTGGGCCGAACGCACGATGTGATAACGGCACGTGTACATGCTTGCCAGAATATCATGGAGATCCATATTACTCTTGCCGTCCGGAATGTGTTCAAAATACGGAATGTGCCTTGAGCAAAGCATGTATACGTAACAAGTGCGCTGATCCTTGCCCGGGTGTTTGTGGACAAAATGCAGAATGCATTGTCGTCAATCACATCCCGATGTGCAGCTGTCCCAGCGGAACAACGGGAAATGCATTCAGTTTCTGTTCACCTGTCAAAGGTATGTCTAGCAGTAATCAATTTTGGTATTCGGATTATTCTCATTTCTTTATTACAGCACCAGAGATCACTCATCCTTGCAATCCGTCACCGTGTGGTCCGAATAGCCGATGCCAAGAAATAAATGGACAAGCTGTTTGTAGCTGTGTTCAAGGATTTATTGGAAATCCACCGGCTTGTCGACCGGAATGTGTGATCAGTGCCGAGTGTGCTTCGAACGAAGCGTGCATCAATCAAAAGTGCAAAGATCCTTGTCCCGGTACATGCGGAGTGTCGGCACGTTGTCAAGTCGTCAACCATAATCCAATTTGCAGTTGTCCACCCATATTCACGGGTGATCCGTTCATAAGATGCTCGCCGATACGTACGTATTTCGAAGAATGATACGAATATAATTTTATTCGTACGAATATATAATCATTTCGATATCTTTTTTTATAGTCGACGTACCCGACGTACCTCAAGATCCATGCCAACCGTCACCGTGTGGTCCTAACGCAAGATGTCAAGTGATAAACGATTCTCCGTCATGTTCTTGCCTGCCAGAGTTTATTGGATCACCGCCAAACTGTAGACCGGAATGCATAATCAATCAGGATTGCTCGAATGTACTAGCATGCATAAATCAAAAGTGCCAGGATCCGTGTCCAGGAGCATGCGGTGCCGACGCGGAATGTCGAGTCGTCAATCATACGCCGATGTGTGTTTGCCCTGCTGGCTACGGAGGCGATCCTTTCACGCAATGTATCGCGAACAAAGGTGAGCACCACGAACGAATGTTGAACCCCTCGTTCTTCGCAACATTCCTGCAATGCTACTTTTCTATACTCTGTTAATTTTTAACTCACGTAGATGAACCCGTTGTATCAACACCGTGCGCACCGTCACCTTGCGGAACAAACGCGATCTGTAAGGAGCAAAACGGTGCCGGATCGTGCATGTGTTTATCCGAATATATTGGAAACCCGTACGAAGGTTGTCGTCCGGAATGTACAGTTAACTCGGATTGCGCGTCTAGTCTTGCCTGCATAAGATCAAAATGCCAAGATCCTTGCCCAGGAACGTGCGGAACAAACGCACGCTGCCAAGTCGTTGCTCATTTGCCATCGTGTACTTGCATAGCAGGCTATACTGGAAATCCATTCAGTTATTGTAACCCGATACCACTTGATCAAGGTAAGTTTGTTCGGTTGCTATAACATCAATGCTGGCACTAGCCTCGATTAATATTAACCGAACGATTTTTTTCTCATCAGAACCTACACCCGAGCGTGATCCATGCAATCCATCGCCATGTGGACCCAACAGTCAATGCAGACAAAACAATGGTCAAGCAATTTGTACTTGTTTGCCCGAATTTATCGGAAGTGCTCCAAATTGCAGACCGGAATGCGTTGTCAGTTCCGAATGTCAATCTAATCTCGCCTGTATCAATCAGAAATGTAAGGATCCATGTCCGGGAACATGTGGCAATAAAGCGCAATGCAGAGTTCTGAATCACAGCCCGATATGCAGTTGCGCAAATGGCTTGACCGGGGATCCGTTCAGTTATTGCTATCCGTTGCCAGGTGAGTGCACAACTAGCTGACGATTACTGATAAATCACAAAACTGCATTACATGAATTATAACAATATTCGTCTATTTTTCCCGTTAGAAGCCCCAACAGAAATAGATCGCCCAAAGAATCCATGCAACCCATCGCCGTGTGGACCTAACGCGGTGTGCCAAGCTATAGGAGATAGTCCGATGTGTACTTGCATAAATAATTACATCGGACAACCACCAAATTGTCGACCAGAGTGTTCCATTAATCCCGATTGTACGAGCAACAGAGCTTGTATACGAGAAAAATGTAGAGACCCGTGCCCAGGATCTTGCGGCATTGGCGCTCGTTGTAGCGTTGTCAATCACATTCCCGTTTGTACGTGTCCCGAGGGTTACACGGGCGATCCATTCAGCAACTGTTACCCGAAACCTCCGGTTGCTGGTAAGCAACACAAATAGTACTCGGCATTCTTCTCATGTGATCTTCATCAATTTATGACACGGAGTTTTATCTTTAAAGACGTAGCCGTTGATCCATGCAATCCAACTCCTTGTGGATCCAACGCCCAATGCGATAATGGAAGCTGTTCGTGTTTACCGGAATACTACGGTGATCCTTACCAAGGCTGTCGCCCAGAGTGCGTACTCAATGCGGATTGCCCTCGCGACAAGGCATGCATTCGTAACAAGTGCAAGGACCCATGCGTAGGCACGTGCGGTTCCAATGCTGATTGTAACGTCATCAATCACTTGCCAATGTGTAGCTGCCCACGCGGGACAAGCGGCAACGCTTTTGTTTCGTGCGCACCTTTGCGAGGTACGTAATACAAGGCAACGGCAAAAAATAGTGCTGAAATGTGATCGCAAAATTTGCAACGGATTTATTTTATTTTTTTATTTTATAGATCCAATCGTTGAAAATCCTTGCCAACCATCACCGTGTGGACCGAATAGTCATTGTCAGATACGAAACGGACAAGCGGTATGTTCTTGCATCCCTGGTATGACTGGAGCTCCACCGACCTGCAAACCAGAGTGTATTATAAGTTCAGATTGTGCACCGAACAGAGCTTGTAATAATCAGAAATGTATAGACCCGTGTCCAGGAACATGTGGCATAGCGGCACAATGCTCTGTGGTTAACCATAATCCGATATGTAGTTGCCCACCCCAATTAACTGGAGATCCATTTGTGAGGTGTTACCTTCAACGTAAGGATTTCTGCACTCTCATTAAATCTATCCGATGAAGCTGCTGACCGTTTACTAATCTCATGAACTTAATTCTAGCGAGAGAACCGGATGTTCCTAAAAATCCTTGCCAGCCATCACCTTGCGGTCCAAATGCTCAATGCCAGGTTGTAAATGATAGTCCGTCGTGCTCTTGCCTCAGTGAATTTATTGGAACTCCGCCGAATTGTCGACCGGAATGTAGTGGAAATAGCGATTGTGCTGGTCATTTGGCATGTATCAACAGGAAATGCCAAGATCCTTGCCCGGGTGCTTGCGGATCGAATACAGAATGCAGAGCTATCAGTCATACGCCAATGTGTGTGTGTGCCGTCGGATTTAATGGAGATCCATTCGTGCAGTGCAATCCGAGTAAGTACGAACTGTAAGAACAACTGGAAAGCTCCTAGAAACTGAGGATTTAACTGGATCGTTTTGAATTATATTCTCTTGCAGTCCAAAACATTCCCAAAGATCAAGTAGCTCCATGCTCACCGTCGCCGTGCGGTTCGAACGCTGTATGCAAAGAAAGAAATGGCGTAGGTTCCTGTATGTGTCTACCAGACTACATCGGAGACCCGTACGAAGGATGTCGTCCGGAGTGTGTGATCCATTCGGACTGTACAGCGGATAGAGCTTGCATACGATCAAAATGTCAAGATCCATGTCCAGGAACGTGCGGTAGAAATGCTTACTGCCAAGTAGTTAACCACTTGCCATCGTGCTCGTGTCAACCAGGTTACACGGGTGATGCATTCCAGTATTGCAATGTTATACCACCACGTACGTTCGAAAATCACTCTCATATGACGAATATCAATTGAGATCGTCACTAATTAACACATTATTTCCGATACAGCTACGCAGCCAATCGAAACGGACCCCTGCAGTCCTTCGCCTTGTGGACCCAACAGTCAATGTCGCAGTACGAACGGCCAGGCTATTTGCTCGTGTTTGCCAACCTTCCTTGGAAGTCCACCGTCATGCAGGCCAGAGTGTGTTGTGAGCTCAGAGTGCCCAACAAATCGTGCCTGCAATAATCAGAAATGTATAGATCCATGCCCGGGTATTTGCGGTATCAATGCTAGATGTGAAACAGTCAATCATAGTCCCATCTGCATTTGCGAAGCTGATTACATAGGTGATCCATTCGTAAAATGCTTCAAAACGCCACGTAAGTTCACGAATGCATTCACGAAGACAAGTCGTGACAGCTATTTGACACTGACATCAAATTCTGATCTTCTAGAATCCACTCCGCCCGAGTTAGTAAACCCCTGTATTCCATCGCCCTGCGGATCCTTCGCTGAATGCCGAGTTATTGGTGACACAGCGTCATGCTCTTGTCTCCAAAACTATATCGGCTATCCGCCCAACTGTCGCCCGGAGTGCACAGTGAATTCCGAATGTGCTAGTAACAAGGCCTGTATCAGGGAAAAATGCGGAGATCCTTGTCCTGGATCTTGCGGTTTGAACGCGCAATGCGACGTTGTTAATCACACGCCGATGTGCATCTGTCCCCAAGGTTTTACGGGAGATCCGTTCAGTAGATGTTTCATCCAACCACCTCGTAAGCTTGGCGATTCAGTTATACCCACGAATATCAATAACGTTTCCATAATTCGATATAAAACGTATAATCATCCAATTTCAACAGCGGAAACGCCACCAACACCCCGCGACCCATGCAACCCATCGCCTTGTGGTGCTAACGCACGATGTGACGGCGGTACATGTACCTGTCTCCCCGAATACCACGGTGACCCGTACTACGCGTGCCGACCCGAATGCGTTCTCAATACAGATTGTCCCTTCAACAAAGCCTGTATTCGTAACAAATGCGTCGACCCCTGTCCTGGTGTATGCGGACAAAATGCAGAATGTACCGTAGTCAACCATGTGCCGATGTGTAGTTGCTTGACCAACTACGAAGGAAATCCCTTCACACTATGCGAGGAAATCAAAAGTGAGACATACTTCCTGGCCAAAACCCTCCGTATTGACCCTAGGGTACAATATCCTGTAATTATCTGACCCCGTTAAATTTTACACAGAAATAGAACAAGTACAACCCTGCATGCCATCGCCCTGTGGACCAAATAGTATTTGCCGACAGAACGCGAACCTAGCGTCGTGTTCGTGCATGCCTGGCTATAGCGGAGTACCACCTACTTGCAGACCCGAGTGTGTAGTCAGTTCGGAATGCGAGCAAAACAAAGCTTGCATTAACCAGAAATGTCAAAATCCTTGCGCAAACATTTGTGGACAGTACGCACTATGTTCGGTGCATAACCACAACCCAATCTGTAGCTGCCCGGCTGATTATACCGGAGATCCATTCGTATACTGTGCTCTAATAAGTAAGTTCTATGAAATCATCGCGAATCGTAAAGATTCATTGCCACGCGTGCCAAATATAGGATTGAAATTAACGAAAAACTGTCCAGGAACCGAACCTCCGTACCACGTTGAACCGAAGGATCCTTGTAACCCGTCACCCTGCGGACCAAACGCCCAATGTACACCGACGTCCGATGGTACCTCCTCGTGTGCCTGTATACCACAATATTTGGGAACCCCACCAAACTGTAGACCCGAATGCGTCACGAATGACGATTGCCCTGTCCAACAAGCATGCATAAACAGGAAATGTAGCAACCCTTGCATAGGCTTGTGCGGATCTAATGCATTATGCGAAGTTACATTACACCAACCGAGATGTTCGTGTTCCCAAGGATACACAGGAGACCCGTTCACAATATGTTCCGTTATACCACGTAAGATTTCGTTCACAAATAATAGCAAAGTATAAGGCTTACGAATGATATGGAGCTTACAAAATGATGTTAGTGCTTAGTTCATACGACCCGCAACGAAAAGGGAAGCTTACTCACACATACCCTACATCCAAACATTGCGTTCGTCCATGTATCCATAACCCGTTTGTAATGCAACGAAGGATGCATAGGATAAATAATGTATTCGGGCTATTCTCCCAAGGCCACCCCAGATAGCCCTCGCTCCCCCGCCCCTCCCCTGCTGCTTGTAAAACACTAAAAAAAAACGAAAATACTTCAAAGCGATTATTAATGTTACGGTATTATTGCTAAGTCTTTTTTTCTATCGTTTTTTTTTTGTTTCTTTGGCTTTTGAACCTATATCAGTATCGTAACACATTTGCATAATTACTAATGTTTGCTAATTTGGTTGCTTTTTATAAATAATAGTTTAGTAAGTGGCCCGTCTAATCGACATGTTTCTTCCATTACAGAACCTCCGGACGTACCGGTTCCGCAACATCCGTGCAGCCCGTCACCCTGCGGAGCTAACGCGCGTTGTTTCGAAAGAGGCAATACCGCGATATGCGAATGCTTGCCTGACTACAGAGGAAATCCATACGAAGCTTGCCGACCAGAGTGTCTGATCAACAGTGATTGTCCAATGTCGCTGGCTTGCATACGAACTAAGTGCAAGGACCCCTGCGTTGGCACGTGCGGTATCGGAGCGCGGTGCACAGTCTCGAACCACGTACCTGTATGTTCATGTCCTGCACCAACCGTCGGCGACGCGTTTAGAATTTGTCAAGTTCTCGACGAAGGTAACTGATCCCTGATAATACGCTGAACAACGCACCTTCATTTGTCCACGGTAAACCGTAACGGAGAAAACTCACAACGATCGTGAAAATATTTTACAGAACCCAGGGATAAAGATCCTTGCAATCCTTCACCTTGTGGGCCCAATACGATTTGTCAAACGACAGGGACCGCCGCGGTATGTCGATGCATGCCAGGATTGCTGGGTGAACCCGCAAGCGTTGGCGGATGTAGACCTGAATGTGTACTCAGCTCCGATTGTCCGGGAGATAGAACTTGTGTCAACACAAAATGCATAGATCCTTGCCTGGGTAACGTGTGCGGATATGCGGCTGCATGCAGAACTATTAATCACAGTCCACTGTGCAGTTGTCCTCCGCCACTGGTTGGAAATCCGTTTGTTGAGTGCCACGAGGTCAAAGGTAAGCTGTAACAAAAGTGTACAAATGATTAGCATGGTCATGCAATGAATGGAATGTCATCGCTAACGTATACTCTTATTGCTACAGAAACGGATCCTTGCAACCCGTCACCGTGCAACGCAAATGGAGATTGCAGAGTACAAAACGGAGCTGCGATCTGTATATATCCGGAGTGTGTGATAAATTCTGATTGTCCACGCGACAAGGCCTGCTACTCGCAAAAATGTAAAGATCCATGCATCGGAGCATGTGGTATAAACTCATTGTGTCAAACCGTGAATCATAACCCGATCTGCTCCTGCCCCGGCGGTTACGTTGGTAACCCTCGCATACAATGTAGAATTCAAGATATACCGCTCGGTAAGATCAGCAAGATTCTATTGGTACAAATGATTTCGCTCCTTTTTCATTCGTCGCAAATAATGAATTTTAATACCATTTTTAGAACAAGCAAAACCAGAGTGTCGTCAAAATTCAGATTGTTCCAACGACAAGGCGTGCGTTGAACAGAAATGCGTCGATCCATGCAACTCCAATCCATGTGGACAGAACAGCGTCTGTCATGTGCAGTTACACCGAGCAGTTTGCGTATGCAGAGATGGTTTCACGGGCAATCCACAGCAGAATTGTTACGAACGTGAGTTCAGATTTCTGCAACAGATTTAAGGAAAAACTGTCGTGGCATTGGCAATGTTGTAACGTGCTTCTTTTTTATACAGTGGGATGCCGTAGCGACGATGAGTGCCCTCTCAGCGATACGTGTTACAACAGGGAGTGCATCGATACGTGTCGTCTCACGCAATGCGGTGCCAACGCCTTGTGTCGCTCGGATGGTTACCACAAAGCTCGCTGCTACTGTCCCGAGGGTTATATTGGAAACGCTTATCAATCATGCGAAAGACCAGAATGTACCGTCGATAACGATTGCGCGTCATTCCTCGCGTGTCGCGACACTAAATGTGTAGATCCATGCAACTGTGCACCATCCGCTCAATGCTCGGTCGTAAATCACCGACCAAGTTGCAGATGTCCAGCAGGATACATAGGCGATCCTCACTCAGTCTGTACTCTAGGTAAGGCAAAATAATCGATTTGTCACGGTTACCATGAAATTGGAAGCAAGTTTACAGAATTTCACTCGAATCTATTGCTCGCTCACAGAACCAAGACAGCCCAGCCCGGATTGTACTGTCGATGCGGAGTGTCCATCTAAATTGGCATGCTTCAGTGGAACGTGCAAAGATCCGTGTGCCCAATCACAACCTTGCGGTACTAACGCCAGGTGCACAGTCATCGACACGTTACCAATGAGGACAATGATCTGCGAATGTTTGCCAAACTTCGCTGGCGATGCCAACTCTGTCTGTAGACCAGGTACACACCGTGAAATTGAATATGGATTCATACCATTCGATTGTACTAATAATACTACACTTCCGATTGTCTTGTTTCAGATTATTAACATCCGCATGCTTGTATTATATTTGCATATAATGTATCATATGATCACATTTTTAAATATCTGCATCTAATAACCATGGAAACAGCATCATTTTTCATTTCTAATAAATTCTGCTGGTAACACTGAAACGAATAAAATTGATAATGACGTTCTATTCCTTGCATTGTAGCTGACACGCCAGTGGAGCCTGAATGCAAATCTGACACCGACTGCGATTCGAACATGGCTTGTCTGAATCGACTATGTATCGACCCATGCACCACCAAACCCTGTGCAATTACAGCCGAATGTTACGTTCAGAATCACATGCACATGTGTCAATGCCCAACAGGGTACATTGGCGATCCAACTCTGAGATGCTATAATGGTAAGCTACTTCACCGTTGACTAAATTTTCCCAAGGCTCTCACTCAAGAGTACTTATTCAATGACTCTTATACTGTCTCTCGGCTGTCCTCATAATTTTAATTCATTTTTACAGATACGGTGGTCTTACCAGAATGTACATCTGATTTGGAATGCTCATCGAATCAGGCCTGCCTCAACCGACGTTGCCAAGATCCATGCTTGAGTAGCTCTTGCGGATTCAACGCGATATGCTCGACGATCAATCACCATCCCACATGTCACTGTCAACAAGGTTACGCAGGAGATCCGCAAGTTCAGTGCTTCCGACGTAAGTTTGACCAAACGCAGATCAATGCATTTGAAATATGTATGACATGATCGAAGTGTGACTACATAGAAAAACTTGTTCTTACAGCGGAGTGTAAATCGGACAGTGATTGCCCACTCGACAAGGCGTGCAGAAATACAAACTGTGTCAATCCGTGCTCGAGTGACGATGTTGTTTGCGGACGAGGCGCCGAGTGCAGTGTTTTTACTCATAAGGCACAATGTACCTGTCCAGCTGGTACGCAAGGGGATCCGCGAATAGCTTGCATCACGGCAGTTTGTCATTACAATGAGGACTGCGCCGATCACGAAGCATGCGACAGATTGAACAGAGTCTGTAGGCCAGTTTGCGACGAGGACACCTGTGCTGAAACGGCAACTTGTCTCGCAAGAGATCACGAGCCAAAATGTATTTGTGCTCCTGGAACAACCGGAAATCCATACGTAGAATGTTCCCGTACGTAGTCACGTGCCAATTTCGCGAACACATGCCGAATCTGGGAATATCAATCTGACAAATCGATGTATTGATTTTAGGAATACCAGGCGTACCTAACGTAACACCGGAATGCAGAGAAGACAGCGAATGCCCAACACGCTTGGCCTGTATCAATACCAAATGCCAGGATCCATGTGCCTCCACGAATATGTGCACCAACGATCAGCAATGTCGAGTACTCGATACGTTGCCTCTGCGCACGATGATATGCCAATGCCCACCAGATACTGTCAGCGACGCTGGAGGCATTTGCCGACAAATTGGTACGTAGCTACGAACACCGTAGCCTAGCTTCGATAACTCGTATTTCTAGCAATTTGAAGAAGTATCGGTAAAATCGTGGTTCAGAACAAGTACATTACCCACTGCGAACAATGTTTCAGTGTTCAACGATGTCCAGTGTCAAATCGATCAAGAATGTGCGGGTACAGAAATATGCGAGAACAGGAGATGCATAGATGCGTGCCGCGTGACCCAATGTGGTATTAACGCTCAATGTAAATCTTCGTCTCACAACGCAATGTGCTTGTGTGCTCCTGGATACACGGGCAATCCTCACTTCGAGTGCACAATGAGTAAGCATTCGTCGTATGAGGTCAATCTTGACCAATTGATGATACTCTGATCTCCCAATAATGAAACTTGCACATTTCAGTACCAACAGTCACAGTACCTGGCAGACATCCGGAATGTTACAGCAACGACGAATGTGCTAAGGACAGACAATGTATAAATGCCCTCTGCGTTAATCCATGCATCGTAAGTGAACCTTGCGGAAGAAATTCCCTGTGTCACGTGGATAATCACAGTCCGGTATGCACATGCCCGATAAACTTCATGGGTGATGCAAGAACCGAGTGTATACCGCGTAAGTATATATATATATATATGTATAGAAATGAATATTGACTCCTCGTCGCAGTTGAAACTAGTGATTGTTCTAACCATGCTTTTTTCGATTCAGCAAAACTTGTCGTGGGCTGTGTGTCGAACAGCGAATGTGCGGGCACGGAAGCATGCGTCAATGGCGTTTGCGCCAGTCCGTGCAATTGTGGACCAAATGCCAAATGCGTGGTTAACAATCACTACCCATCTTGCGTATGTCCACCAGGATATTCCGGAAATCCACAACTCAGGTGTACGAGAGGTACGACGCGCCATTGATCCGATCGATCGACCCAGCACCTGCACCTTTGTCATCTGAGAGATTTTACTAACGTAAGAATTATTTTCAGTCGAATGCGAGACGAACAGCGACTGTGGATACGAGGACACGTGCTACAACAGCCAGTGTATAAATCCTTGTCTATTGGAGAACAACTGCGCCATCAATGCCGAATGCTACGGCAGAAATCATCAAGTCGCGTGTCGCTGCAGTGCTGGATTCTTCGGAAACCCCGAAATACTGTGCGAAAGAGCGGAATGCACCAGCGATTTCGAATGTCCACTGAACTTGGTCTGTCAGAACCGTCGCTGCATCAATCCCTGCGTCGATCAATCCCCGTGTGCCCAGAACGCCATATGCTACGTGCAAAATCATGCGACGCTATGTCGGTGCCCAGAACATCTGCCGCGAGGAAATCCGTTCTCGTATTGTGAAAAGCAGCAAATTACGCACGAGGATACGCCAGAATGCGTGAAAGATATCGATTGCCCGAGTAAGTTGGCTTGCATCCGAGAAACTTGTCAAAATCCTTGCGCCATCATTAGACCATGCATGGAAAATGCACGATGCGACGTGCTGGACACCGTGCCAGTGAGAACTATGACGTGCACCTGTCCTGAGGGCTGGATCACGGATTCAGATGGAATATGCAGACCGAGTAAGTTATTTCTCCTGCCATCGCGTAACTGTTGCTCCTATGTGAATTTACGTCGTTTAAGCTACCAGCATAAACTATAAAATATCTTATTTGCGTTACAGTACTATTGGGAATAACGCCAAGTTGTACGAAGGACGACGAATGTAGGGAGAACGAATCGTGCATCAACAGACAATGTCGGGATCCTTGCAACTGTGGCAAAAACGCTGCCTGCTACGTCAAAGATCATAAGCCGGTGTGCTCTTGCGAACAAGGATATCAAGGAAATCCGAACATTGCTTGCTATACCGTCGAATGCCAAAGAGATTCGGAATGCATGGGCGATAAATCTTGCGTGAACAACAACTGCGTCAATCCATGTCTGTTGTCGAATCCATGTGCCGCAAATGCCGAGTGCTTTGCTCAAAATCACGTTGCTGATTGTCGTTGTCGCAGTGGATATTACGGTAATCCGTTGGAAAGGTGTTTGATCATTGGGTGCTACAGTAACAGCGATTGTCCGGGAGATCACGCGTGCATAAACATGCAATGTATCGATCCTTGCGTCGAAGACAAGCCTTGCTCGGCGGAAGCCGAATGCAGGGTACAAAATCATTTGGCTGTTTGCCGTTGCCCGCCTCGTTACAACGGGAATCCGTACATAAGATGCGTGCCAATCGAAGAACCGGAATGTAGACAAGACGGAGATTGCCCCAGTCAATTGGCGTGCTTGAACCAAAAATGTCAAGATCCATGCCCTGTCATACACCCTTGCACAGAACCATCGGAATGCAGGGTTCTGTCGACTCTCCCTGTCCGCACGATGATTTGCGTTTGTCCCAGCGGCTACGTCAGCAGTGGCAGCGGTACTTGCGTACCAACGAAACCCATCAAGCCGATCGGGGAATGTACCAGAGATACGGATTGCGCTACGGACAAAGCATGCATCAACGCAATTTGCCAGAATCCGTGCGATTGCGGAGCATACGCGGAGTGTCGTGTTGTGAATCACAAACCGATATGTTCTTGCCTCGACGGCTACGACGGCAATGCAAATACCGAATGCGCAAGAGGTAAGATCCGCATTGCAATGCTACAGATCCTTCTGCTGATTTCGTAACGCATAGTTACTAAACTGTTCCTTCGTTGTTTTTTAGTCGTTGGTTGCCGTTCCGACGAGGAATGTACGGGAACTCACGCATGTGTCCAACACAGCTGCATACCAGCATGTTCGCCCGAAATTGCCAACTGCGGAAAGGGCGCCGAATGTCACGGGATAAATCACAAGGGAATTTGCGAGTGCCCACCGGGGCTAGGTGGTAATCCGCGAGTCGCATGCGTGCTCTTGGGATGCAGAAGCAATTCGGATTGTCCCACCGACAAAGCTTGTATCAATAACAGATGCGAAGACCCGTGCCTCTTGAATTCATGCAACAACGAAACCGAGTGCACCGTTTACAATCACGTGATGGAATGCACCTGCCCACCAGGATTCAGAGGAAATCTAAAGACTGGTTGCTTCCGAAGTAAGTATTGAACTAGAGCGATAGAACGAATAGGAAGCTTAATCAGCTTCGGCGAAACACGTATTAATGATAATTTGTCTTACAGTAATCGACAAATGCAAGGGTGACTTTGATTGTCCATCGCAGACGGCTTGCTTCAGCGGAGAATGTATCAATCCTTGTACTAAAATATCACCGTGTGGCATCAACGCCGAATGCAAGGTTCTGGATACAAATCCGGTGAGAACGATGGTATGCGAATGTCTGCCCGGCTATCAGGGCAATGCCGTTGTTCGATGCGACAAAGGTGCGTACACGATCCGTTCATCGTCGTGGTTATCTTTACCATACGTCAAAAGCAACATAATCCAAACAACAATATCATTGCAGCGAATATTTGTGCAACCGAAAAGGGTAAAATCCGTAACGAGAATGGCAACTGCGTTTGTCCGCCCAACTTTGCTATGAACTACGATGATACTTGTGTAAGATGCCGACCCGAAGCTGGCATGAAGATCACAGAGGACGGATATTGCAAGTGCGATCTGGCTAAGGGAATGATCATTGATGAATATGGACATTGCGTATGCCCGATTAATCAAGGTTACAAACTGGACATCAATGGAAACTGCAATCCACGTAAGTTATCAATATTTGAATGAAGGTACCAAAAGATGACTAGGCGTACGGTTTTCAAATATTCATCCTCATGTTTCCATTAACAAAGGCTGATACACATTTCTTTCTCCATTTCGAGCAGCGTCCTACCGCACAGATTTCCCACTACCAGAAATGGTTGTGAGTTGTCTAGCGGATGGAGTCCAAGTGAACATCCACCTCCGAGAACAAAACTTCACGGGGGTATTTTACGTGAAGGGACACAGCAAAGATGACCAATGTCGATACGTAATCTCGCAACCACGGGAAAGAGTGTCCACAGCGGAACGATTCAAAGTAGCCTTCGGTACCTGCGGACTAGTACACGTCAACGTACGTACCCAATTGAAGAACGAACCGCAATCGTTCGTAGGGTAATAGACTCATTTGTTATAACTCTCTTTGCTTTGTCGTTATAGGGCCAAGCAAGTTTCACACTGATTATCCAAAAGCACTTGAAACTCATGACGTACCGAGCACAATCGTATCACATCAAGTGTTTGTATCAGACGGGAGAGCAGAACGTTAGCCTAGGCTTCAACGTTTCCATGTTAACAACGGCTGGCACTATCGCCAATACCGGACCGCCTCCAACTTGCGTGATGAAAATAGTTTCTCGAAATGGAAATGAAATTAACTCTGCTGAGATCGGAGATAACCTCGAATTACAAGTCGAGGTGCAACCGTCGTGTAAGTACCACTAATCTGAGAATTTGCAACGATGAATCATTACAAGCTTATCCCACGAGAACTGGTTATAATTCTGCACATATTTTCTCTTCAGCAATTTATGGAGGTTTTGCACGCAATTGTGTCGCAAAGACGATGGAGAATAACGTCGAGAACGAATATGTGGTGACGGACGAGAACGGTTGCGCTACCGACCCAACTATATTCGGGGAATGGACGCACAACTCCGAAACTCAATCGTTGTTGGCCAGCTTCAACGCCTTCAAATTCCCTAACAGCGACAACATACGATTCCAATGTAACATACGCGTATGCTTTGGCAAATGCCAACCGGTAAGTGAATTTAATTTACCTATTGATCGCGCGACCCTCGTAATGGTGATTTTCAAATCCATCATTTTTCATCACAGGTGAACTGTCGAGGCTATAATGCGTATGGCAGACGCCGTAGAGATGTGGAATCAGATGACACCGCGCTAAGCAGAAATGACGGATACGACGGACAACTCAGAGAAGAAATAACGATACAATCGAACCTCATATTCCCTGTCGAAAGACGAGACGGATATCCATCTGATCCTGCTGGATGTAAGTTACAGAACGTTTAAGTTTGAGAATAAGTCTGAAACAGGTAGCTTCAATAGTCGAGGCAAAAGCGTTATAGCATATTGGTGGAGCAAAACATGGAGTGCAAACGTGATAATATTTGTGAAAATATTATATGTTATAAGGGGAAAATTTCATCAACATTGTTCTTCTGTTTCAGCTCCATCGGCCCAACGCGTAGAGGACATTTGCGTCTCTATGATTGGTTTTATCATATCATTGGTAATTACAGCACTCTTGGCTCTAGTCGCCGTAGCCATTGCTGTGTCGTGTTGGCTGATGGCTTACCGTCGCCAGCCAAAGACAGCAGGCCCACTGCCACATCCTCCCGAATTCCCAAATCCACTGTTCACTACCGAATCTGTAGCTGAACCATCTCCAGACTATCACATGTCATGAGTCTGTTAGGATATTAATTATTTTAGGATTATCGTATTTTTATAATTGAATATAGGTAAATATTTTGTTATTTGTTGAAATACATTTACGGCCAGGCGTCCTATTGGTCGGTAATGTATTTCCGAAACGCATCTCCTCCGCTGGCTACTTTTTTATACTTCTTCCTAAGGGTTACAACGAATTTCAAAGAAATGCCTGCAAGCGTTTTACTACGGTAAGCGAGATCTTCGAATCCGCTACATTTATGGTGATGGTCTCTATTCCATTATCTAGACTCTTGAGAACAGAAGAAACGAACTTTACTATTTTTGTAGATACACTATTGTAGTCTTTTTTATGTCGAGCCGATGGAGGATTTGTAATGAATAGAAATGCGTGTGTGTAATAATGAATTTAATTCACTGTAAAGTCAACTGAATTAGTCTAATATAGCTTTCTTGTACCTAAAGATATGACTGTACATTTTATCTAATAAAATGCTAATAATAAAAACTGGATTCCGTTCCCTGAAGTTCCCGAACATGACGTACTATCACAGCTTTCAAGCAGGAACTAGTTTTACCGTTCTAGGAAAATGGTAGATAGTGTTGCATTTTATTGAAGCTTGAGGTCTCAAGACTATCTAGTGAAAACGTCGAGTCAATATTTCAATAAATAAGCCAGTTACAGAGTAAACCGTTTTGCAGCGTCGATCCAAGAGGCATATGGCGGCAAGTGACCTCTCGAACAGAGCTTCCGTAGACCTGTTTTATAATTCAAACCAATAAACAAAGACCTCTGCAATGAGAACTTTTGGAGCGCTGTGTTGGGGGATATACCCAAATCAGCAATGAGAGCTTCAACCAACTTATTTAGAAGATAGCTCCAAAAACGATGAACAGCGGTGTCAAAATCGTTAACATTGTTGTATTCGTTGCAACATGGCCTTGGTTCTGCAGTGCTAATAATCTTTATAATGTTTGTAGAATTGAATTGTCCTTGAAGCCGGCTCGTTTAAGGATAATTCTTTTTGACAGTTCTTCTATCCTATCCTGCATTGTGATACAACCGCTTTCCTGTGTAAATTCTAATCCCATTAGCTGACAATTTAACAGTGCTCTACTGGTTAAATATTAGTTTCCCATAGACTGAATCATCTAGAAATAGATATTTCAGGAGAAGTCCGTACCAGTCCGTAGCGAGTGAAAGCTAACGACGAAGTCATGCTCCGTGTTTCTCGCCGCTGCTTTTATTCGTAGCGTGACTTCTGGCGGTCGCGGTAACGAGATATCAACAGTTTTTGTCGGTATCTATTTGAATCTTCCTTATAGCTGCCAATTCTTTTATAATCTCCGAAAAAATCGGAGTAAAAGCGTAAATATTTGAAGATACCGTTAAGGTTGCTCTTCAAAAAAATACTTATCCTACAAATTCTAGAAAAAAATGTGGAATAAATGTCTCGTTCGCACTAGAACTCTACCATTATGTCGGTAAGAGCACTCTCAGCCCGGATTTACGTGTCCAATACGACAGCGCACCGGCCAGTCGGTAAAACAGATAGCGGCTACCGATAACGTCGCAGTCTCACGAGTGGTCGATCGGTGATCAAGTAGAAAACGATAGAAAATGCAATAACAAAAGACTGCGTCGGTATATAACGAACGTAAACGTAATCTATTCGTGTTCAGGACAAGGTTAAAATAGAAGGCGTCAATCGCACGAATAATATATCCATGATACCGATAAGATTGCACATCCGTTCAAATAATCCAGCGAATATCCTTGACCACTCCGAAGGCCCCTACGATTGACGTAACCAAGCAAAGTATGAAAGAATACAAAACGGTACAGAACCCCGATCGTATTCCCATCACGATTCGCAAAAGACCTGGATTCGAGGCAATTTCGTACGTGTAACAGATACCAGCCTGCCCATCGTCGCGTAGCGTTACCCGTATATCCGACAAAATCCAAACGACAGGATGGAGAGTTATTCCACGAGTGAATGATCATTCGCAAGCGTCAAGCGGCTCGTAGCAGGGTTTTGACTTTGGACACGCGCATAAATCAACCCAAAGATAAGAGACTCGCGAAGAAAGGTGAACAGTCGATATATTTTTGTTCGCACTTATCGCGTAAGAAATAAAACATCGTCGTTCGTGCCCGATCCACGGATGAAACACGCGCGGACGAGATGCTGTTTACGTGCGATAATCGCCCAGCGCGAGGGTACAAGCCGCGTACGGCGTATAAAACTCGACGAGCGTGTGCACGTAAGACGACGCGTCGATGTGCCGCTGCACGGTCAGCTATCGAGCGTCACGAGTTCGTTCGGATGGGCAACAATCTCCTGCCTCGAGGCTGAACGCTTCCCAAACGTACGATCATTGGAATCGCGAGACGCTCGCACTTCGGCATTTACGAAAGTCCATAAACTCTCCGGCTATTATTCCGTTCACTCGACCTTTGAACGCGCGTAATCGGATCAATTTTTTAATAAAAAGTAACAAGCCCCGAGTAGAGTCCGCGGGAAGTACGCGCGCGTAAGTACGTCGTAAAGTGACTTTTTAGAGCAAGCGTTTCATTCATACACGAATCTATTCCCACCGTGTCCTCGTGGCATCGGCGATGTTCGAACGACTCCACCTGTAACAGGCAAACGGATCGTAAATCGGACCGAAAACAACGAATCAGCGATCAAACATCCAGTCGTGCCGCGCGGCTCGACTGTTGCGACGTCACGATCGCGCGTCAGAGTTCTCGCACGTCCGCGATCGCGCATACCTGTTGCTCGCTGACCCGCGAGCCGCTTTGGGAGACGCTGGTAGCTAGCCAAGAGGAAAACCGAGGCAAGGTGAGCAACTCCGAGGAGTCGAAGAAGCGACGATGACGACGACGACGACCGAGCGTAGCTCGTCGTGGTGAGAGAGACACGGTGCCTCGAGACTTGTCGGGTTGTCGGGAGACGAGCAGAGACGAGGCTCTCCTCGTACGGCTGCGGCAAGGGACTACGAACGCGGCGGGGAAAGGGAACTACGCGCAACTGGGAAACATTATATTATTAGTTAGGTGCGGTTGGCGCACGGCGGCGGCCTCGTCGCTGGTCGGCTGTCGGCACAGCTGTCGGTGATCCGTTGTCGTTCGTTGAGACGAGCGACGGGCGAACGGGTCCGCGTGCGCGTTACCGCATTATCTTGGTCCGACCTGGCCGTATTAAATCGTACATAGGGAAGTCGTAGCTCGTCGCAGTCCTCGTCGTTCTCGTTGTCGTCATTCGGTTAGTCATTCAGCAAATCGCTCGGACAGTCGGTTACGGAGTCTGTAGTTGGTGGTTGAATTGATGGTTGGTTGGTTGGTCGTTCGGCTGATTAGTGATCAAGTCTCAGGTGTAGGCGGGCATTACGCGCGTGAGAAGCGAAGTGGTGTGTGTAAACGTTGGAGAACGGAGGAGATGCTCGTCGAGTCGTTACGAATGATGACTCAAGTGATTCCCACTATGCCTCGCATCTGACAAACGCTGATTTCGTATTTATCGTCGCCATGTGCTTCCCGATGATAGCAGCTCCGCGTTGTCTATAACACCGCAGTCGTTCGCGACCGAGTCACGCGAGTCCCGCGCACGTTTGCTCCCACACGTACCTCTCTAACATATCCGAGCAACAATTCAGGTACGCGAATATACGGGGGGCAGAAAAAACAAAGCAAGGAAGGAAGGAAGGAAGGCATAAAGAAAAAAGAAGCAACGAACCATCATCGTTAATAACCTCCGCGCCGGTAAATTCGCCATTTGGGTAAAACTGCAGGGTGACATAAGATCGAAGAAGCGTCGAATTGGGAAGGATGAAAAGTTGATGAGCATGGAATCACCGCTGTTGAGTAACAACAATCCGACGATGATTAGCGACAACAAAGCCAGCCTGTTGAAACAACACGCGAATAACAATCGCTTGAATGTAATAGGGAAACAAAATAGCGTGCGAAAGATGAGCACTATGCCGGAAGAAGACGACTGCATCGAGGCGGACCCGGACATGTCTACTGCAACCGCTGTTCCCCAAACGCACAATCAGATCCCCCATTCGCATCAACAAGATCCAGATTCCGACTCGCCGAGCGAGGGCAGAGAAAGAGGACGTTTGTTGAGCGCGGGAAGCCGAAAAATCATGATCACACCGGCAAGTATGTCGAGCATAGCGTCGACAACGACCGGTATAAAGAGATCGAGCAGCGGTAACAGCTCGACGGATAGCGTCCACGATCAAGCAACGACGACGACGACGAAGCAACCTCGGATCCCGCAATCCCGACTCGCGGCATTGGAAGCCGAGCCGAAATTCTATCGCGAAGGATCAACCCACGGAGCCGGACGCATAACGAGAGGGATAGAACTACACGGTAGCCGTCACAGGTATCCGAGTATGAGATCCCTGAAGTCCACAACGACGGACGATCATCATCATCCTCATCACCATCCGGCGACGAGTTGGGCCTCTATAGTCTTCTCGGACGTTGCCAGCCAGTCGGGACGACCGTTTCCCGATTCCGTCTCGATACGTTCGCTCGCCTCGATCGGGATGGGATCTTCGGATGGGCGTAAATTGACCATACGTAGAGTTCCGACTTCGCCATCGGAGCTGCTTAACATGGTACATCCGCCCACGTAAGTGACAAATTAACCAAGCCAAATTGCGCGCACGCGTTGTCCGAAGTCGCGAGCAAAACAAACAAACATCGTCGAACGTTGAGAAAATACCATTAAATCCGTTAGAAAATCAATCGCGGCGACTTTTTGTCGGTCGCCGGGCGTATTTGCGGTAAATTCCTCGCGAAAGGAAGCGGGCGGAGCGCGCGCGCGAGAGGGGGACCGGCACGAGGATAATCTGAAAAAGAAACTAAATTGAGTGCTTGCGAGAAGTCAACGTCTCACGTGCGAAACTATCGCGAAGCGACGGGATTGGCTCATGTTTTTATACGATGTCTAGAAAGCCACCAAAAGACACGGCTGCGTTCGAACGGAATGCAATTGAATTGTAAGACTACGATAAATAAGTTAGATTTCATTGTGAAAACGTTTCATTAAAAATACGCGTCAATGTACCGTACACGATTATTAAAACAAACGACGCCTTGCACACACGACGAGTACGGCCGTCGGACGTTACGAGTATGCTCCGATGTGACGGCTTTATCATCGTCATTCATCGCTTGTTTTTAATGTTGAGAATATTGAAAACAGATGAAGAATAATCTAGAAATTATTGCGTAGCGTCTTACGCGTGAATCCGCGGTATATTTTCATATCTTCAGGAATCTTGGTCAACTTTAACAATAACAGTCAACGATGCAAAAACCGTTAAATTCATTCGCCTCGGTGGGAAAAAAAAATTCACCAATAACTTTTACGACCAGTATAATATCGCGGATCCGAGTCTCGCAATACCGTCTTCTCTTCCGAGCTTGTAGACCGGAAGTAAGGCCGAGTATAGGGTAGGGAGGTCAAAATAGGCTGTTTAAGAAAAAAAATCCAAAAAATTCAGGGTGTCCATTTTTCTCCAAAGCATTTAGAGATATCTAAAAATTTGGGGGGCCCGTTTTTCCCCAAAATAGTTAGAAGTATGCAAAACTTTAGGGAGCCCCTCCGCCCCGATCTTACGACGAATGTCGACGAAATAACGAGTGAAGATCGATTCCACGCGCGATGACTGCTAGTACTGTACGAAGAGACAACGCTTAGTCGACTTAAAAATGGAAAGGAGGTTCTCCAACTCGACCTGCATATCTATTCGTTTGTGCCCGTATAATTCTGCGAGGAATTGATCGATCACGAATAAAACACCGAAACGCATGGGATACCTCTCGCAAGACTAAAGCTCCACGATGGCAAAACTATTCATCTTCTTGGCGCGATTAAACCTCCCCAATAACTTTTCCCTACAATTATCAAGAAACAAAACAGATTTTGCGGTCGACAGAATATATTTTTATTATAATCAGCAATTTTCCAGTTAATAGTTACACGTGTTGTTAGATACGCTGTTTTTCCCTCTTCGCACGCAGTCGCAGATTTCTCCTTTGAAACCGATGAAACACCGCTTTCATCGAGAAACATCGATCCAGATGTAAAATTTAACGGGGACAAAATGTTGATCCGAACCAGATTCGCAACTTATTTTCTCCCACCTTCCGTTTTTCGGCACGAGCACGACGGATGACCAAATCCCATCGTAAAAGTGCAATAAACAATGCTGTAAAAAAATTCAAGGTAAAAATATTCCTGAAAAGCTCGCCGCGCGCAACCATTTTTTCTGCTTTGCTTCCTTTCTTCGCATCTCACCGTGCGTGTACGTCGAATCGCGATTAGGATCTCATCCGTTACCCTTCGACTGCACGTGGGGTCATTCTGACCCCAGGATTTTCTTCGCCCACGCGTGAAGTTCTGAACTACTGTTTGTCTACCTAACTTTGGTTTCCGAAAAACAAACTTCGGGGCATAAAATCAGGATCATTTACTACCAAAAAAAAAACAAAAAAGGTTTATTTAGCCAGAGACAACGATCTAAAAAAACTCCCGGGGTCCGATTGACCCCGTAATATGGGTTGGAGGTCGCGTGCAGTCGGAGGGTTAATCGTTTGAGATGTGCCCGTCCCTGTGAGCAAGGTACACGAACGCGATTTGCCAGCCTGTCGGATTTGATTTTCCATCTCGTAACACGCGTAGTTTCTCATATACATATACATATATATGCTCGCTCGTGTCGCGTCGCGGCAGCAACGCGATATCGCGCACTTTTCGAGAAGTAAACGTCGAATAATTGGATGGCAGCTCGCGACACGAATGTGCGACTGGTTAATAATACAGATGTGACAGCGCGTCCGCGGAAGGTAGGTATCCGTTTTCACACGTGTTTAGACGGAGATCTTGGAACTAACCGTAACCGAGTCGGTTCAGCTATTCTCGACTCGTTAAACCGCCAATACGCGGCGTAATAATTTGAGTGGAAATGTTGATTGAATATCATGATCGAAGCACCGGAAACAATTTACATATTCCACTCCAGTATGATTATACTACTCTCGTCGAATAGTTTCGCGCGTGATTTCTCCGCTACACGCGCGGCGCGAACACCGGAGAGCAACCGCAGAGAGACACGCGAAGGTAGAGGCGTACACACAAAGGGACGGAAAAACAGGATGCCGCTCTTCGATACAATATTCACATGCGACTATGCCTATACTTTCACCGGTTTCTCGTCCGTGGGCAGTAGTGTAAACCTCGCCGTGTGCCGATCTGTCGCCATTGCTGTTCCGCTGCCCAGCCAACTCGAGTTCCGCGAAACCAGAAACTCGTCCCGTTCAAATTCTCATCTTCCATACCTCACTCGGCTCAGCCTCGTTTCACCTTCGTCTAGACGGCTAGTCTATCACTGGAAATGATGTAAAAACAGCAATAAAGCAAATATGTCAACTCCGCTAAAATTTGACCAGGCGAGTGACCAGACATGAAAAATATATTACACCATCTTTTCTTCTTTTCAATTTTTTTGTCTTTTTTTTTCACACGGGATCGCGCGTTATTTATTGGCGTGTTACGCGAAGAAACGTTGGTAACGAGCCTAACGGTAGTTGAGCTGCAATTAACGACTGTCTCGCTGATTCATTAAAATTTGCGAGTCGTTTGGTTAGCGAATTCGTAGTTATTAATCAAATCGCGGGTGCGATAATGAGCTCGTAATATACAACGAGTACGCGTGTAATTGCTTTGTTTATATTTTGTATACGAAGGATATAATCGCAACTTGTACGACGTACGATGAATGTTCGACCACAGTTAAAAATCAATTCCACGACGGAATTTGCCCAAATTACGAGAGCAAACGAGGCAACGGGGATTGTCGGCTATAGAGCGTTGACGGACACATTTTCGTGGAGAGTTATTTCCGTCCTTTGGGCAAACGTTTGATGTTTATTTATTCATAATAATATACTCGACCGTAAAATATACCGCGTGCCGAGATACTCGTTGTATGAATTTTCGGGACCAAATATTCTACGAGTTCTCGATATTCCAAATTCAACTTTTTTCCAAACACTCGTTGAGCACGCGAGAATTCGGGAGCGCGTGGTTATGCTAAGGTCTCATACAAGGTAGTCTTTATCTCGCGTTAATGATAAATCTCAGGACGCCGTAAACAATGAACGGGGTTAGTAGACGCCTCGCGAACCGTGATCTACAACGTCTGTGTCTACATCGGTAATCAGGATCGATGCTCGTGGTAGAGCTATTATTTATTCGGAAGATCACGAGAATATATTCAACAAACTCTTAAACACTTAAACACAGATAGCGTGGAAGGAGCAGGAAGAGGTCCACTGTCGATGGCAGCTGAGCAATGTAGGATGAAATTTGTCGCGATAAATGACGACGTGCGAATCGCAGAACTTGTTTATAATTTTTCCTGGAATTCGTAGGAATAATTTGGTATCTCTTGAGAAGAAGTTTGACGGTGGGTTGGCAGGAGGTAGCACTCGACGCAGGACACTTGTTTTTTTCTTCGCAATATTTCCGACCTCCATTTTCGCGCAGTATGTACCGATATTTATTAGTTTCCAGATAATCGAAGCGATATCGTTCGGCGATGATAGGCGATCTCGGACGAAATCGTCGCGAGGAATTATTTTGTCGCTCGTAAGGTGGGTACGAATGAAACGAATCTCGCCCGCGTTTGCGAAATGATCCTGTAGCGTGAATTTCGTAGGTTTGTATTTCATATTAGGTGAATTAGTATCAATTTAAAGTAACGCAGGGAAGATGAATAACGTTATTGCCAACTCGCATACGCGTCGTATCTTAACTGCAAGAGCAAACAACACCTGACAGGGACATGTTAGTTATTCCAACAGATGGCCCACGGCCCAGTATTCAACAGTGGTGTCCTTACCTATATATAATTTCCCCCGTTTCTTCGCAGTAATCTTAGTTGTTCGCGAGACTTTGCGATATATCGAAGCAGAAGACGGTAAAAAGGTTCGAGCTTCGTCGCGATCTTTGAGTAGTCGCGGCACAACTAGCGGAGTAACATTGCGGAGGACAATTTTTCAATGTTGGTGCAGTTAGAAAAACAAGAAAATATCACCGGATACGAGAATGCCACGAGTGAATAGTTACATAGCGACGAAACGTGGCTTAATTATCGAGGAGTCGCATTTTCAGCGTATTGTTCCAGACACGTAAGTGGACGATTGGCGCGCGAGTTGAATGCGTTGAGCAGATAAGTGCAGAGAGGAGAGGAAAACCATCGTTGTTTTCGTGCTCGAGTTTTGCGCCGAAACTGTCGAGAAATTCGCCAGTTCGTCGAAAACATTCCGTCCCGTCGATACAAATTTTCCCAAATGGCACTAGGCGCGACGCTATAAGTGTAGGCTGTAAAATTTATCAGCGAATCGCGTCGTTGTTGCGAAGGACCAAATAAAAGTGAATAATAAAGATCGCGAGAATAAGCGAAATATCGGGATATAAATTCCAGTTTACGTCAACCAAGGCATTTGGGTCAAACGAATTTTGCGATAAGCTGTCGTTAATGATTTTTAATTCTTGCTACGCTTGGTCCCCTCAGTTCTCAGTTCTGATTCAGACTCAGACCCGAAGAGTCGCGGCAGGGTAACGCGATCGAGACACACCACGGAAAATCGCGATGTATACCGAAAACAAAACGCCGCTCTTCAAACCGTGAGTTCATTTCATTCCTACAACCGACGAGTCTCGTCTAGTCTCTGAAATACAACAAAAAAAAATTGAAAAAAAACGGCTCGCGGAACAGATTTGGTGAAAATCACTAGCAACTTGTTCGCTGATAAGAAGCGTGTGTACGAAGAAGAACTAGTGGAATCTTTTTATTTTTACGCCGTGAACGATCTCGCGGTCGTAACGCTCGATCCCGCAGTTTCGTAACGAAGTTATTCTCGACGTTGATAAGAAAGCATACCTAATATTCGCGCGATCCGAGAAAATGAAACGTATTGTCACATCGTCCGACGTATGCCGTCTCGATGAAAGACAGTAGAGGATTGATTGGCAAGTCTTTTCACGTAACGAATAAACCGGAAAGAAAAGATTTACTTCTTTCGATACACGCGTTAAAATCTGCTTCGAAACAAAAGACGAGTTTCTATGTAACGATAAGAGACACCGATACGGCTGGGAGACTCCCTAGGCATAGTTAAATCGAGAGCGTTACATAAAACCCCCTAGATCGTAAGCGTTACATAAAAGTGACTTTGTCACCTCCATCCTAATTATTTCGAGCGGTCGGTGATCGGCGTAGGTACACTTCTATACCAAAATATAAGTAGACTCGCGCATGGATTACCGATTCCCGATTTCCAACGGCGTATAACTACGATGACCATATTTTTCCTTCGGGAAAATAACGGATAAATTGAAGGAAATTGAAAAATAGCTTATACAATTCATAATTTTACCACATTTATTACCAAGATAGTAACAGTATACAGAAAATGCTTGCACTGAAATTTCGAACCCTAATTATTACACGGACACACATATTGTACAAGTTTAAATAACATTAACCCAGTACAAGCCAGGAAAAACTGGGCTTGATAGCATCAAGCTAACGTAAATGATGAACGAAAACGCAATCATTGATAATTTCCATGCTTCAGAAATTCAATTGTTTATAATCGTCTTACAAAAGGACAAATTGAACTTTGACAAAAAAAAGTGTTATATGTATACAGACAATTTTTCAAAGTAACAACTGTCGTAATTCGGTTGAATCATTTTTTTATAAACAATTGCAAATGAGGAAATAAGAAACACGAGTATTTTTCCTGCATTCGCCCGTGAATGACCTAGTTACGGTCATGCTATCTGGCCCAGTTTTTTCCTGGCCCTCGATGGGTTGATTTTGCCTACATTTCAGTAGAATTCATTTTCTTTAATAGCACCGGTTCGGGGTTTAAAAAGTCATGGAATTCCATACGGTTGATTTCAATGTTGTATTTGACGGAAACGCGTGCATGTAATGTGCTTACTGTTAACTAGTCTTCTTCGTTTGTCTACTTATTATTGAAATTTTACGAGTTTACAAATATTTTCGGAAGATATTTTGGAGACACGACACCATGCCAACACGTGCACGAAACTAACTTGTTCGACATATTAATTGAAACAAAATCTTTAAACTTTGCGTCAGTTTTTAGAAAATAAGGAGGATAAAATGCCTATTGTAAGACATAAAGTGAGGACAGAGCAGTGATATAAAGGACTGTCCTCTCAAGTAAAGAACGTACGGTGACCGTTCAGATAACGTTCGTATCGGGGACTTGATAGATTCATGTACGATCGACAGTTGACGAGTTATTGGCACAACGAGCAAACACATTCTGAAAAGTATACAAAATATGCAAAATGATATTTCATTCGGCGGCGTTGGTTAAAATATTCCGTGCACACTTTTTCCATTTCGAAACGCTAAGCTTGTTTGTCAAATCTTCAATTCGAAAAATCAACAACATTCGAGTTACTTTCGCAGCTGTGTAGAGTCTGTCTTGTGTAGAATATCGGACACGTTTGATTGAAGTCGCGAATGTTTACAGAGATCCGACAAGGCACGAAATTCATTCGGTTATTAGGTAATTATTGCCAATTACCCTCAGAAAACAATTTGTATGAGGCCAAGAAGACTTATGACCCGGTAAAAATTCCGTACATTTTTAAATATGGCGAAATAAATATTTGTTTGCTGCCACAAATCTTTTTCCATCGCGGATTAACGTGCCTACCGTTTATTTTACCAATAACCTGGGAAAGTACAGTCGTCGGAATTGCGACGCGCGCGATTGGTCGGAAATCCGTAAAAAACGGTCATAAGTCGAAAGGTTCACACTTCTGTGAGAAATTTCTCACGTACAGAGTTTTTGAGTCGCAGGCTTCGAAATACGAAATTCGAAATGGCGGATCTAAAATGGCGGACATATTTTTTGAAAAATTGTACGATCTCGATGAAGCAGATCTTCTGTAGGTTTTTTGGGTCGCTGAAATTGAAAATGGACTTTGAAATACGAAATTCGAAATGGCGAATCCAAAATGGCGGACGTATTTTTTGAACAATTGTACGATCTCGATGAAGTAGATCTTCTGTAGGTTTTTTGGGTCGCTGAAATTGAAAATGAACTTTGAAATACGAAATTCGAAATGGCGAGCATATTTTTTTAAAAATCGTACGATCTCGATGAACTATTTTTTTGCTCTCAACATTCCCCATTTCGTCCGGCGTTTCGAATTACGTATTTCGAACTAGATTTTCGAATTTAGCGATTCACAAAACATGTACAAGTTCAACTTCATCAAGATCGGACTATTTTTCAAAAAATACGTCCGCCAATTCGAATTTCGTATTTCAAAGTCAATTTTCACATTCAGATTGAATTTATCAAAATTTCAAAGAGCAAAAACCAACGAACGATACAGTTCTCCGACCCATCAAAACTGTTCTTTCCGTTCCGATGCGATAATAAGTTTCAAGTGATAAGTCCGCTTACTTCAATTCTGATAAGTTTCAATCGACTATTTCCGTAGCTTATGCCCGCGTGTATTTTCTACAGTGATTCACGATCTACGCAACGTCACATTTTACCGATCTTATACATTAACGTTCCATCGATGTTGAAAAGCCCTTCAGGAATGCTTTACGCAACAATTACATTGACCGTGGATGGTAACAGACACAGCGTTTTTTTCACGTTCGTTTGCCACGCGTAAAATTGTAACGGTGTCGTTCGTTTTCACCATTATCAATCATCACCTCGCACGAAAGAGGAACGAATTTTTTGCTACCGGTAGCGTGGCAAGAGTTTTTCATCCTCGAATAATACCGCACAGCAGTGTGGCTTTATTTCCTCCTTAAACGCAGCACCCAGCCAATATAACGAAAAAGCTAGAGTTGCGTGCGAATAGAAACGATATATATGTATTCTGAAACGCGAGAAAGGACGGGCCACGTCTTTTTTCGAACTGACACGTGGGTAAGAGTAGAAGAGCGTGCTACGTTTTTAGATACCTACATCACTGGCGTGTCAAAGACCCAGGTAGACGGCTAGAAATTGTAAAATTAGAGAGACGGGCGTTAAAAATGTCTCCGCAGATCCTCGTTCAATCGCGTTGGTACTTTTATTATTATAGTTCCCAGAAAGTACGTGAAACTGGAGAACTTTGACGCACAAACAATCAAACGTACGACAACGCATGACTACGCGTGCCAAGATATCATGTATTTGCCACTCGAGCGACGGGCCTTGGCATCGTAAGATCGATAATTCAGAAACGATTAACACGATTATCGGAACGAGTGACGACCACGCCACGAAATATATCCCACCAAAACCTCGCTTAAGGAATTGAATAATGAGGCCTGTAGCGAAAATCAACTACGTAAGAAATACCAATCAGTATGCTGAGGAAACAATTATTTCACGGAGTGCCAAGTTCACGGGTATATTGTTGCATCATTATTCAATTTAATATGTAAAAGGAGATATTTTTTCGCGTCCAATTGTCCTGGATGTATTGTCTTACACGCTAGCCAGAATTGTTGAGAAGTCGAGATGCGTAACTCTATATTACCAACTAACTTGTGGCGAACGCGAACTAACAATAACCTGAATTTAGGGTAACGTGGAGCCGGAGCTACAATTCGATCCCGCGGAACGAGCCACGTGAAAAAAAAATGAAGAAATATTAAAAAAAAAAAAAATTAACCATGCTTCCTTTCACGGCCACCGAAGTCGTAAATTTTGACCCGGAAGTTGAAAATTGAAGTGACGATTGCAAAATATAGACGCGCGATACGTTGTTGCTTCGAAGAAATGTAAATTCGTTCAACCTCGATATCGTAGGGAAGAGAAACCGGACGACAGTCTTAACTGATTCGATCGATATTCGAAGGAAATCGAAAATAACGATAACAAACTTATTCAACTTAACTGACGAGCGAAATTCTCATAGTTTTCCCGCGAATCCGGTAATCGCGAGGAATTGATTTTCTGTATCGCTTGAACGTTGATTCATATTTTCACAGACCAACCGAAGATGATATGTCAACGTGTACCAGTTACGACGACGTCGACGCCGATGATCCTGGCGATTATCGACAACCAAAGAGGCCTCACTGGGCCAATAAAGTACAATTCGTACTCGCCTGCATCGGTTATTCGGTCGGCCTTGGGAATGTCTGGAGGTTTCCATATCTTTGTTACAAAAGCGGCGGCGGTAAGTAATCGTTCGAGACGATTGTTATTATCATTGTGATTAGGTACTCCAAGTTTATTGAAGCACGAGCGAGATCGGGTACACGATAGTTGACAATTGAATTACTTACGCGGATCACGAGATCCGATATGAAATCACCGCGACGCGGGAATTTTGAGGTTAGCGGGCGAAGTGGCATCGATTGGACTCGATGCTCCGCGGGAAGGCAGAGGTTATGAATGGGTTTGCGAAAAACAAACGACGCGAGCCGATTCGAGGGTCACGGACGCGTATGTGTAACCATGTTCGTGCCTACGAGAACGTATCGCGTGCGGAAACGCGTCGTCGCACGTACGTGTAGATTTGAGAATCACGACAGGCTTCGCGGAAAGCAGGACAATGTATCATTCGAACCAAAAATATCCGCGTAACGTGATCGAAGTTTGAGTCGAACTTCGAGCGTCCGAGCCAAGGAAAACGTGTGGAATTGGAAAATTAAAAAAAATTGAAATAACGACGTTATCGATAACTAGTTGACCGATGATGACTAATCACGGGTTTGACCTACAGTCGATGCTACGTCTACGCTCAATTCGGGTGTAGTCCTGTCTGTCACCGCGTGACGCACGTTTCTTTTCCACCTGTAGCAACGGAAGTGATGCGGCGATATATTCTACGTAAGGCCATGACGGTCATCGTCGCGATTATCAGCCGCGATGGTAAGATTCGTTATTGCTGGTAGATGTGGGTAACTTCCAATCTGGGTACGCGTTACGCGGTGCTCCTTGCGCGAGTCGGAAGCGTTGAAAAAAAAAATTAACCGATAAATTGACGATCTTGACATCAGTCTCGGATTGGTCGCTCGGGAATGTTACGAGATAACGAGTAATTAGGCCAGACGTATGTGTAGGTAAACAATCTCGGGGATCCGGAATCGTGCCGAGATGCGATATTGAAATTTTCAATAATTATTAATAATAATTAATTATTACAATCATAATCTATATATATACACAAATGAATCCCTATTTTTTTCGCTTATTCTTTTTTTTTTGCTACGTTTGTTAATGTCAGGAGAAGGCTTTTATGGAAGAAAAAATTAAGATAGCTATGAAAGGACTGACATAACTGTCAGTTATTTGACACTGGGCGCGATTAATAAAAAAATCAATCGATTTATTTATATAAATAAATAGATAGCTTGATGGGTGAGTAGAAAGATAGATGCATATATGGATGAAGGGATAAATGGATGAATAGATAGATAGATCAATAGAAAGAGAGATGGATAGATAGAGATACAGATACGAATTTGCATTCAATATTCATAGTTCAGACAGGACATTGGCTGTCGGATCAGCTGGTAATAATTCATTATTATTATTAATCGTAAATATTTAGTATCACGCCACTGAATTTTTTTCATGACTTCTTTATGACTTGAAAACATGTTAACTATTCATGTTACGTCGGTGCATGATATTATTGCGCTGAAAAAGAAATATTTATAACTTTGATCACCGAGCTCGACTTTTTTGAAATTGGGCGATAGCATTGAATAAAACATGCAGGCGTGTGGTGTGTGACGGTGTGCCCGGGCATATATGCACACACACACACACACACACGTTTGGGTGCTTTCTTTGTTTTTATTTGATTCCATCATCATACTGACTGGTACAGCACTTATACTTGTGCATATACTGACGAATATATTCACAATATTTCGACAATTTGAGGTAAATATGTGTATAAAATGGTTCAGTAAGCTCATGCGCCATCATACTCAGAGTAGTTATGATGTTTTGAAATCATAACACTTCTATAAAAAAATATACGACCCGATTTTAGGTAGTGACGTGATACTAAATACTTACCTTATTATTAATTAATAATTATAATTGCTAATAATTATTGGTAATAATAATTCATAATTATTAAGGCGACTGCAACAACCGACAATGCAGTAAGTTGATTACGTTTGCAGGTAATAATTGGAAATTATTATTTTTGCACGCATCTGCTCCGCTTCCCACGTACACATACATATACACGTGTACATATATATATATATATATGCAGATATATAAATATGAGTCTGTAAATTTCATTCCGCTGCGCAAGACGCAGTGTAAACGAGGCTAACAGTCGGATTGATTTACGAAGATAAAGTAAATAATACTCTATTCATTGCCCTTGTCAGCTTTATCATGCGCCTATCTCCCATATATTAATTGTTTCGCGACGAAGCTGACACCGGAGCGAGCAGGCGAAGAAATACGCTTACTCCGCACGGATCGAAATCCGCACGGATTCGGAATGAAACGAAGAGAATTTATTTTTCGTCAGTGAGGGATTCCAGCAATAAACATGTCATTGAATCTAATCATATCAACTCTTTGTATTTTATTTTTATCTAATCAGAAATATTGTCAACCGTCCGACAAGGAGGTTAACAGATATCGCATGTTTCGTGTTTCATCTGCGATGTTCAACGCATGACTACTATTACGAATAGCTGCCGATGCTATTCGACAAAATGTCTCCCCACCCCCTCAGATCAGAGAAATATGTATCTACGGTGTGTTTGAAGACGTATTGCATCGTCGTCGTAGACTCATGTTTATAATTTTAAACAAATTTCTCATTTCTCGTTTCGACGCACCACACGCTTCTATTCGCCCGTGAACGTTTTCAAAATATCAACGCAACTCGCGTCAAATTTCTTTCGCGTATGGTGACGGCGTCGAGCGACTGCGTTACGATCGGCAATTGTTTCTCGAGCGCGAGAAATGTGTGTTGTCGTGAAATGGTTAGGTAGCAAATGGAATATGCTCGTACCTCGCCAGAAACGTTGATCTGTCCAATTATTTTGTCACGTTGTCCCGCTGTGGGAAGAATCAAGGTCGGTGGATGAGCCTCTTTGTCACGGTTTAAATTGAAGCACTGTCCCGTTTAGAGTTTCGTGAGAATCACTTCACTCACCGCGATCGCCCGTCACGATATTCGCACATGGCGACGCGATACATTCATAAAACATTCGAGCATCGAGCAGACATCACCGTGTATTCTACACTCGAAGAAACGCATGCTACATCTCCGTGCTCGACACGCGAATGAACTTCGGCTATGGCTTATTGATTCGCTTGGGCGTCTTGCTCATCGCGGGTCGCCGCTAATGTTTACAAACAGTTTGGAGTCTAGGTGTTTTCCATAGACTACGTATACCGGATGATGAGGCACGGAACCAACGTCGAATAGAATATCCGTTCGTCTCTCGCACGGTCGAACTTTTTTACCGATAGAGTCTAGATATGGTGAACATCGAATTTTTTCTTACCACAAAATGCGCTTTCAATGTTGCTCACGCCACGATATTTCGGTATACTTTTAAATAGGGTTATTTTGCTCTATATTACGTGATCGCTGTAGTCTCAGCCAAAATTCAACGTTCCGTATAAATCTTGGCAACAATTACTGCCAACGAAAATCCACGATCGATGTGGAGTCTCTACTGTCCTCTTGCCAATGCTGACGGTACAAGAGAACGCGAACACTTTTCAAAGTCTCGAATATTTCAAACATTTTCTTCCTCGATAATAACCGCTGTCCATTCTGGCTCCAACTTTTGGATCGTAGCCGAAACCACCGACGGTGAATTTTTCGCAAAGGTTTCCTCACGCGCGGACGACGTAAATAGAAACTAGAATATTCCACTGATTAGGATAGGCAGTTTGAAACGACGATGTATTTTACGATGTTACGCTCCATCGATAAGTGCATCGGGTTACCGGCTGGTTATTACCGGAAATAAAGGTGGAATTGCATAGATTGGTTTCTAAGGGCATACCGATTATGAATTCAAATCACGGATACTGAAACTACTACTGAAATTACAAACTGTAAATTATTCCAACCGGTCTCATTGAAATCACTGAGGAGGGGAATTGCGGAGGGCTCGGGTGTAAAACTGCCGGTAACAGGCGTAATATGGCAAGGTCATGTATCAAGTTCGAAGAGTTCCGCGATTAACGCTGTAGCGGGGGCAGCTCGTAGTTTAAAATCTTTTTTTTAAATTGACATCAATTTGGAACTATATCATAATTTACGATCGTCACAGATTGTCACTTAAGTTGCGACCGCGTGTGAGTTGTTCCTGTTTCCTTCAACCTTACAACTCGCACCAATCATAACAGGAACAACGAACCACCGTTTTAGAATAAATTCTACCAGCAAAGCGTTCAATTTTACATCGCTCCATGTATCGACTGTAAACCACGAACCGGGATTTCAGGAATAGAATTCCTCATCTCCTGTCGTCAGGCTGATTTCTGTCGAAACCATTCAACGAAAAAAAAAAACTAACGCTTCAAATTTCACCATAAAATTTATCTATCCGAAATTTTTGGCTAAAAATTAAATTTTCTCCGAAAAGTGCGATTTTCAAATTGGATCGATAAATTTTGTTTCACAATGTCAGATGTTTTTGCATAGGACTTCTCGAGATTAATAAAATCGGCTCTACCTCTTTTGCAAACGCGTATACTCGATACACCTTTACGAATTATAGCAAAGCGTCATCAATAACAATTTCGTGACGAAAGGCTTTTTAATGAATCGTCGAGTCACGTCGTTTGCGTTTTTACTTCGGTATGCATATACACGTAACGTAGAGATGCTGACGTTTCGATTCGTCAACAAGATGAGAAAACGTGATATGCAAATTAAGTTCCAAATGTGCCAACTTTTGACCGATGAACTTCGGGATTCGAATTTAATGTTATTAAATTTCGCGGCCTTTCATTACGAAAACAGTGCACTCACATGTTCGCTTGTATATTTTGTTCCAGGAGTATTTCTTATACCATACTTCCTGATACTCGTAGTATGCGGCGTTCCGTTACTTTACATGGAACTGGCCGTAGGACAATTCACAAGACGAGGTCCGATAGGTGCTCTTGCGCAGATATGCCCTTTGTTCAAAGGTTAGTGTAGACCCATCAAAGTAACGAAAAAAAACGGACAAAAAACCGATTTCATTTTTCTGTGTTTTTCAACAGGTGCAGGTTTATCGTCCGTAGTTATATCATTCCTCATGTCGACTTACCACAATGTGATAATAGCGTACGCCATTTATTATTTCTTTACCGCATTCAAAGCCGATCAACCATGGTCCGATTGTAAAAATTCCTGGAATACGGAGTCTTGTTGGCTACCTACTTTTAAGTCGCTGCAAAACCGTACCCGACCAAACACTTCTAGCACGCCGTCCGAAGAATTTTTCGAGTAAGCCTCTTCGATCAACGCTCAATTTTTTGCACCTGCAAAAGATCTACACATGCGGATCTGTAAGCTCGAATTTTATAAGACGAATATGTTTCCAGCCATAAAGTACTCCAGATAAGCGGCGGTATCGAAGAACCAGGTGCTCTACGATGGGAACTGGTTGCCTGTCTGATAACAGCCTGGGTGATGGTGTATTTCTCTATCTGGAAATCTATCAAGTCATCGGCACAAGTCAGATATCTCACCGCTACACTTCCATTTCTACTCATCTTCGTCTTTCTAATACGATCGCTTACCCTGGAAGGTGCAGATAAGGGTCTTCAATTTTTCTTCCGACCACAATGGGAACTGCTGGCAGATGCCAAAGTACGTAAAATGTAATTTGCAATTATATCACCACGTATTTTCATCCATACCTGATCAAATAATTCTCGCCATAATATTATCAATGTTCAGCCAGGTCTGAGAAATGAAACGGGAATTTGGTTAGTTCATATTGACAATTTCCCGCAAATAATCGTCGCAAACGCGATGATTTTCTAATCGAGCCTATGTTTTCACAAACCTGTTCTGAAACTCGTGCTACCTGGTTATTCTAGGTGTGGGTGAACGCAGGTGCTCAAATCTTCAACTCGGTTGGTATTGCATTCGGTTCGATGATCTGTTTCGCCAGCTATAACAAATTTCACAATAATATCCTGATAGATACAGTAGCTGTATCTCTGATAAACGGTTTCAGTAGCTTGCTCGTTGGGATATTCTCTTTCGCGACGATAGGGAATATCGCTCTTGAGCAAAATATGACCGTGCAAGCTGTCCTCAGCGATGGTAAATTATTACTTTTTTCATTTTTTCCCTCGAATAATTCCTTTCGTTTTTCCCCCCCGATACTTCACGAAATCTGATTTGTTACAGGTCCAGGATTAGTATTTGTGGTTTACCCTCAAGCTTTGGCAAAAATGCCAGCGTCACAGTTATGGGCTGTTTTGTTTTTCTTCATGCTAGTCTGCCTTTCGCTGAACAGTCAAGTAAATACTACTCCATTGTTATGTATCACAACCATTTGTTACGAATTCGTGATGTAACGTTAGAAATTTCCTGTACCACAGTTCGCGATAGTGGAGGTTGTGGTGACCTCTATACAGGATGGATTTCCAGGCTGGATAAAACGCAAACTTATTTGCCACGAAATGCTCGTTCTACTAATATGCGTCGTTTCTTTCTTGTTTGGCTTACCGAACATAACGCAGGTGAGAATTTATTTATTTATAAAAAAAATTTTTTTCGCCATATCAGATGTGATCAACGTTACTAATCTATATCTGTGAAACGAATATTTGCAATGTAAATAATTCTTTTCGTGCGCAGGGCGGTATATTCTTCTTCCAACTGATAGATCATTACGCGGCTTCGATATCCATCATGTTTTTGGCATTCTTCGAAGTGATCGCCATTTCTTGGTTCTACGGCGTTTCCAGATTATGTAACAACGTCAAAGAGATGACCGGACGTAGACCTTCGTTATATTTCAGATTTTGCTGGCTCATCGCTGCTCCACTTCTCATAATGGTAAGATTCGCACGGCGACGCCATCCGAGAATTCGAGTAGCAAATTGTTAAGAATTTTTTTTTTTTTTTTTTAATGTTTAAAAAGCAATATAATTCACGAACACTCTTGTCGTATCATTTGTCTTCGTTGCGCTTGACGATTTTAACCAACAACACTACCGTTGCAGGCCATCTGGGTGTTCATCTTGATTGATTACGAGCCTCCCACGTATCACAACGGGAAATATACCTATCCTTGGTGGGCGGAAGCAATCGGGTGGGGAATCGCGTCGCTTTCTCTAGTATGTATTCCTGCCTTTGCGATCTACGTGCTGATCAGAGCTGAAGGCGAAACGTTCGCAGAGGTAAAACAATGCTTATCAATTGCATCGAATTACATCACGTCGCGACGTGATCGGATAATAATTATTATTAATACAAATAATTTGCAGAAATTGAGGAACTCGATTAAACCCGATTTTGAGGCATGTAAAAAGTGTGGACAAGAATATTGCAACGAGCCGGTACATTCAACGGACGATGACTCACAATCGGTCAAAGAAGTTCTACACGAACTGAACGGTTTAATTCAACAAAATTCTAATTATATTCCGCCAAAACCTCAAGCCTAAAATTGTACATGACGATGGTAGCCCGATTTCTAATATGGAAGAAACAACATCATTTTGCGCATTTAATCTAGATGCAGGACAATTCTTCCGAGGAAAATTGCGACAATGGAAAAGGAATTTCGATTTTTGTGGACAATGGCGTTGTAAAAAGGATAAAGTAACGAGCGAGGTTCGTGATAAAATGGACAAAATCATAGTACGTGATTTTGATGCCATGGAACACGGCAGTTTGGTGAGACGAAGGGAATCAGTTGGTGCAACAAAAAATGAAACGTCGTACAAAGATGTTGGTGAAATAACGTGGAAGATGAAATCCCCAAATTGATTTGTGCAATTCTCAAACTAATTAACATTGCCGTTCGCTAGATGCCACAATGCAAATATAACAAATCTGAGTTGAATTCACGCATCTTATTGTATAATAGTATCGTTTCATTGTATAATTTCGAATTACGATGAACGAATGCTTAGGCATTCGTTCGTCTCGTATCCCGATTTGGTGAGGGCAGGTTACTGCACTAAACTCAACTTCAACCGACGCACGCGGGTAGTATTCATAATAATAATTATACTCATCGATTAACAGGGAAGCTTCTAACTATGTAGACACCTCAAGGTTCATATTTTTCAATTACGCGATTATCTGCATATCAAACGTATATAGAAAAGGATTGTCAATATTAGAGCTTATTACGGCTGCCTATTGCTGGTATATCTAATCACAACGATAGAAGCGAATTCATCGAATGATAATTCATTCGAGGCGAAATTAACGATTGTCAACAACAATACGTAATGCTTAGAAGTTCTAGTTCCACGGTTGGCAATATTACCTCTGTTGTTAGAATAAAATAACTGTAATTATTTTACTTATAGTACGAGTGTGTCGTTGAAATTGTACAAATTGTCTGTGAAAGATCGTAAAAATTTGTTATATTAATGTTATCAATTGATCATTGCGAAACATTTTTCACACGAAAAATCCTATGACATAAATTTTTGATAATTTTCTTGAATCTACATTCCATCTACGTTATTGCGTGGCGTAATACTGATGTATAAATGTTTGTAATGGCGCAAACGTAGACTTTGTATTAAGATGTAGAACATTCCATTACGAAGCTGAACAACGATATTATGTTCATAATAATGTAATCGTCAATTGTTAGAAATTAATAGATATTAAGTATTGACAAAGTCGTATGGAAAAACGAAGGAATGTTTCGTGCTGATATTATCCTTCGAAATACCTATTGCTGTTTTTGCCTATCAACCGGGGTGAACGAACATATATTATTCCTTAGGGAGCAGATGGCGACCATATAATTTGTCGTTACTACTAGTAAGCCATGTTTTTAGTGGCATATTCATAGGTTTGGAAATTCAAGACCCAGTGAATGTGTGTATTTAAGGTTGTGTTAGAGTAAATTTTACGTACAATCGAAGCATGTTGTTAGTTATACCTGAACGTTAAAAATTTATTATAAAATCTTTTTCTGAAAGATATAACACGTCGAGCGTGATCCGAATTTTGACAAAGGCGCTTCATGTAACTTTGATCAGAAAACCAGGGTACAGATAATTCAATGACAATAAATTATTATACACGTTACATTTACGGAATTTATTATACGAAACCCAATACCTGCGTGTTTTATCCAAATGTGCTCGGTGATTTGAAACTTTGTTTAAATTTTACTCGATCGGACTAGTTACTCGGGGTAAGAGAAAAATGAGCATCAGATCTTTGATTTGTATGATGCAACGTATCTCTAATAAATTCTATTCAATATCAGGTAGTAAAATGTATAGAATACAACGTTATTCGGTTGTTGTATAAAATATTTATTCTTATTTGTATCCTAAGTTATAACTTACGACGGACTGAATGTATGTTCATACGTTTGGGCATAAGTCGACGAATTTGCATCGGTTCATAATTTCAAATATTCATATATATATATATATAAAATCAGTTAACCGACGCGAACCAGAATCACATACCATATTCATTTGAATGAGAAAATACGAGTCTGCCACGTGGGCACTAGGCTCTGAATCTTATCATAATTTTTGCACGTAAATATAACGTAATCCCCGCAAGAATACAATCGTGAATGTTGTTTTCAACATGGCATATGCGCGTGGTTTGATCCTTAGGTTTAGAATCGTGATGAATTTACTGCGCCAGGCTGTGCGAGGCGTACATTTTTCTAAGGGAGTTGAATCGCATGTCGGAACTTCATGAAAGTATAAACAAGTTTGAGTACATATTGTTACCACAAACGAAAAAGTAAATTTGAAATTAATCCCATAGCTGAGCAAGATTGTCATTGTCAAGAATTCGTTTCATACAATAAATATGTCCGTTACCTTTTAAGATTGTGTGTCTTTGTGGTGAGATTTGTGTAACTTACATTTGTACATACTATTGTGACACAAACGATTAGCGTTGGCAAATCAACTGCTTCGTGTTGACCGGAGCATCAAGGGATGGATATCCTTGAATACACGAACTCAAACGTTATTCGTAAGTTCTTCTGAAAATCTGACACGTTGATATCTCACAATAGACTTCGTACAATCGGGAAAACTGTGACTTACTTTTGCCCGTCACCTAGATGATTTTATTTCGCGCAACTCTTCCTTTGGGTCGAAGTAACGTCGGTAACAATTCGTATTAAGACTAATCAGGTGAACGCGACAAATTGAACTGTTTAATCATACCAGTACAGGGGAAAATGATGCCGCGGCAAGGTATTCTCGTCAAAAAATGATCTCGAATTCCTGCTACTCGTCATATTAAACTTTTGTAATTTATTTTCTGTCATCACTGACCGAATGAATTTTAAGGAAGGCCGTATAGTTTCAGCGTCCGATCCATGCTAGTCGAGGCTATATACTGTGCGTGTTTTCCGAATCTAACTCCAGTCGCCGTTGCTGTGTGATCGTTCAATACTTTCAGTTCTTGCCATTGCTTGCACAAATATACCCTGGAAAAAACCAATGGGATAGTTGAAAAAAGACATATCAACGAATACGATTGGAAGAACAAAACAGAGCGTTGGTGAAAAATTCAGCTCACCTGACGTCAGAACCAGCCACAGCAAGGTAGGTACCGCTCTGATCGAAGCAAATATCTTTTACCTCGTAACCCTCGTCCAATTGAAGTGTCTTGAAATTTTTCAATTTTCGCAAATCCCAAAGCTTAACGCAAGAATCTTCGGCTGCTGTTGCTAAATAGTAGCCATTTTCAGAAAAGCTAATTGCAGTGATGGGACCTGAATGTCCTGGGAAATTTGCGACGTTGGATTGTTCTTTCAAGTCCCAAATTTTAACCTGAGAGGCGGCTGTTCCAGTACCAAAAATCAATCCATCCGGATGGAATTGAGCTGTTGTCAAAGGTTGACCGGATTGCCCTGCTACCTGCAGTGATCAAATAATAGCGATTCGCATCAATCAGTTGGTTCAACGATATATGTATATACAAGGAGTCCCACATCGGACAGCCATTATCTAACAGTTTATATCTTGACCTTGGTCAGTAGTCTGCCAGTTCGTATGTCAGAAAATGCCCAATGCTGATCTAAAGACGAACTCAACAAATAATCGCCAGTGGGATGGAGAGACAAGCCGGTTACAGGTGCGTCGTGAGCTCTGATCAAAAGTGTCGTTTGGCTCGTACCAACGTTCCATACACGAATAGTGGTATCTGGAGAAGCTGTCATGACCAAATCTTCTTCCGGATGATATATAACTCTCGTAACCTGCGAACGCCACAAATTTTAACAACTTCTGTGAAGTTTTCAGACATCGAACATTCAACGATTTAGGTGCACCTTTTTGGTATGGCCCTTGAGTATGGCAACGACTTGTTCTGTATCCTTATTGAATACAGTAGCATTTTTATCCGCCCCACCAGTCAGGATCTTACTAGTATCCGAGGCATGGATGTCGAGTGCTAAGATTCCAGGAACACTTGCAGAATGAAGACCCTTGAATGCGTAAAAATGTCGAGATTGAAAATTAAAAATAACGAACATAGTAGAAGTCTAATGACGTTACACGAAGAAGAGTTGTTCTTACGGGGTGCGAAGCCAGTGTTTGGAACGAACGAATACTTTCATGCGGTAAAAGATCCTCAGGTACCGAACGCCCGCGTCGTTTTCTCTCCTGAGTTAATACAGTTGCTCGTTCCTGCAATTTCTGAATGACATCCTCCGTAATGCCCGCCTGTTCCGTTGGTTGAGCAGCAGCACCACCAGCCTCCATTGCTACAGCCTACAGACATAGAAGCCAATTCAATCATCCGGAATCTGAGTATACGAATCGATACGACGGAACAGAAGATATTTCCGGAGCGATCCAAACAATTACCGGCTGCGGAATGACGGTAGCTTGCGTTATGCCTGCTTGCGGTTTCAAAGTTGCCAAAGCTTCTCTCGCGGCAGTAACTTCTTTTGTTAATCGTGCGATAACTCTGCACGCAGCATCGTGTTGGTATAACGCGTGAGATAACTCTTGCCGGGCTGTCTGAAGCTGTTGTCTTTGAGTAAAGGAATGTAACATAACAGCATCCCATTCGTCTTGAAGAATTTTCAATATAGCTGGGATGGATGTGGCACTGGGTGGTTTGGGTTTAACTAACGGAGTAGCTGCAAGTGTCAAGAGTGAAATATAAAATTCGCTTCAATGATATCGTGGCCAAATATACCAAAAAAGTGTACTTTTGATGTCGATAAGTTGTTCTATGGCGAGTTCCTTCCCATTAATTGGATCCACTCCATTCTCAGCAAGGTATTTTTCAATCAGACGTTTTTCAAATATCGAACCCGACACAGGTGAGATTACCGGATGCTCCGGAACCTCGTTAGAGACTAAAACAAGAAATTAAAATTGAACGACAAGGTGGTAAAAGGAAACCGCGCTGATTTTTAGGTTAGGGTTTCGCAGCCGGTACAAAATCCGACACGAATGAATTGTAAGTAATCGTATGACGATAACTGCAACTTGAACATTGGCGAAATCTTATAACAATTGTCGTGAAGAGTATTTTAATGTCGCAATTCACTAGAAATTAAAAAAGCTTACTCGCACAAGACAGCGCCATTTTTACGATATACAATCACTGCGCGATTTTTCATGTAACTGCGCGCGCGTGTGGATGCATGCAGCGCGCCCGGCACGCCACTAACACCGTATTCCGAAATATTCAAGTTGACTGTTAGAAGACAATTGAATGGTTTCGAACAAACTCGAGTGAATTGTTTATACAATGGATAATTATTGAAACCTTATTGTTCCTCGACATTCGTATTCGTATTCTGTTTGAAATCCGAACTTTTATCAATCTTCTTATCAATCGCTTCGTCTTGTCCGATACCTAACTTCCGCTACACGATCGAACATGGCACGTACGACGATATTTGGACTCGTGATATTAATTGTATTTTCATTCGGAAATTGTTCCGACCGAAAATATGCTTCGGCTCGTGTGGAGGTGATTTTTTTTGAACTCGTATTACAATTATCGAATCATCTCAATTATACCTCGCGTCTGTCATCCAACATAGTCTATTTTTTCTTTCATTTTTGTACTTTCGCGTTCGAATTGTTGACAAGCGCTGTGGAATTATTATTAATCATGGGAATGATGTTCCGTTGAGTTGTTACGAAATCGAAGTGACTAGAAAACATTGATTTGTAGAGATATATTGTTATTTTTTGGTGTTTTCTTTGCAGAGTTGCAGAGGGTGCAGCTTGAATCGGCTTCCCGAAGTGAAAAAATTTATCTTCGAAGATATTCCACTGTAGTATCCTTTTTTAAGCAGAGCTGTATCGTTTATCGCATGATCGTGTATCTGGTAGATATTCATATATATATATATATATATATATATATATGTATATGGACCAAGCATTGGTCGTTTTTCTCCTTAATATGTATTAATCATCAGCGAACACGTCGAATTCAAACCTATACCAGGCGCCTTACCGGAGCTTGTCTTGCTGGATGAAAATGACAAGGTATGTTTCCATACATTCCTATGGATAAATTGAAAAGTTGCGGAGCTTGGAATGTTTAACTTGACGCGTTGAATTTTCAGGAAATTGAGAGATTGGTATTGTCCAGATTAAATCGGGAGGAGTGCAACGAACTCCTTCAATCAAAAGGTTTCACGCGAGCTACAGCAGCTCGGGACGAGATATAATGATAAAACTGAAACATACTTTTACTCTTATGTATCCAAATTAATTACAAAAATGATGCTCGCTTAGCAAAGCTTGGACTTCTTACTACTTTTACAAATTTAGGAACAATATAGTTGGACAAATATTTTGTTCATTCCGTTGGTAGATGATAAAACTATTCAGCTGTAGAGCAACTTACAGAATTCTCATGAACTGTTCCGACGTTGAAATTGAAAAATTGTGAACGTAGATTGAGATCATTCTTGTTTGATTGAATAATAATCTGCGTACGTTAGATATTCCAATTATTATAGGCATCTCTGAATTTTGATATGATGTACGATTGTAACATAGTAATAGGTGGTAAAAATTAAAGTTGTTCCCTGTAGAACTCGTTGAACCATTGAGCACTCGATTCGCCATTCGTATTGCAACATTGTTTTCCCTGAATCTCCCATTACTAGGAATCAAATCATTTGTTTTATTCGGGAAACTGTGTCGTCCCTTGATCTTCCATGTTATATTTATTTTTTCTATATGAAGGCTGAAAACAGTTAATGGATGTATCAATAACAGGTATTTTGTTGCAAACTTAATAAATTATCCTTTTATTAACTATTTTACGACATATATTTTCGTCAACATCTGATTCTATTCAATTGCATAAATGGAGCAGAGCTGACAGAGTATAGATAAACAGTATGACTTGAGGAATGTATTTCCGTTTTAACGGAATGTGAAATTCAGTTAATATTTGATGGTGAATAATATACTATGCCGATTCGAATAAATTCACAATTGTGATATCGCAATTGTTGGGAGGCAATAGATTATGTACAACATGGCATTGTTTTGCTGCATCTTTATTTGCTTATTTCGATAATTTTTGTTGGTTTCATTGAAAATGTTAAACCTATCTTAAAAACTAAATTATATACACGTTCGAAATATGGTCCTGCAAATAAATCGTAACATTCGTACAAAATCGGGGGAAACGCCTTAGATTTCATTTTTTTCCCGAAGAACCTAGAAATATCCTCCATTATTTCATGTAATATAGATAATTCTTATGAACCTACGCGTAATATATACATATATATATATATATAATATACACGGGTAATATGTATATATACATATATATATATATATTATTAAATATTCCAAAACCCAGTAAAAATATCACCTGCCTGGATGTTTGCTAATCGAACAGTTTTACGTCAAGCTGCTAATAACATTTGAATGGGAATAATATGTACCGTGTTGTTATTATGTTCAATGGTAACCTATGCTATACGTATCATATTTACGCGCTGCAAATAACATGATACATTTTAGTATAATCTACGCATGATTTGCACGTCATCATATACTACGTTCCAAATTATGTACTAATTATTTTTATAGTTGGACAAAAATAAGGAACACGATTATGCAAAAGATTGCCATAGAATTAGTATTAAAGATATGTTATGCATGGAAATATTTAGGTATAACAGATTCAATAGATTTCTACCACCTTCGATATATTGTTGTAACCTTCAAATTCAGAATAATTATATTCTTCTGCGATAAAGAAAATGTATTAGTAGAAATGGCGAACATACCAGTTCCTTGTACTTTCATAAATTTATGTGATATTGGTCAAAATAAATTAACATATCCATGCAGGTTTCATAGCGATGATGGCTGGTTGAAATCATTGATCAAGGCAGACGGGATGGGCAAAGACAGGTTGAGGTATTAGTGCCAGGTAAAAAGTATCCTCGAATTAATTTACTTTTGATCACCAATGAGGACTGCGATATCACGACAACGTTATGCCATCAACAACCAACAGATGAACAATAATGCCACCCATAGAAAAACTTTTGATAGGAATTGTTCTTCCTCAAATTGAGCCGTTCCGCGCGGAGCTGAAACATGAATTTAATTGGAGTATTATTTGACAAAACTGATCAAAGTTCTTTTTATGAATCGTGAAATGACAGGTGTATAGCATTCATTGATTTATTCGTACTAAAACGAATTTTTGGAGAAAAGTAGTTGGGCTTGGTGAACTGATCCAATCTTTTGAACCACTTGCCACCTAAATTAAACTGAGTGTCGTTTGCAATATGGTTGTTTGCGTGATACTAAAAAATGTACACTCGCCAGTCTTGTTTTGAATAAATTCCATTAGGTTTTGAATAATAAAGAACTGCAAATTACCATTAACAAATATATGATAGTCTTAAGAATCATTAATATTTATTGTGGAAGGAATAGAGTAATAAGGCTTCATCGAGATTTAGTAAGGGAGAAATCAATATAATCTGATAACAAGGTTAATACGTTCTGTATTTTATAACAAGCATTACCTGCCCCTGGTCTGGTTTCGCCAAAATTAAAAGTTGACGTAAAGAAACCGAATGGAAATGCGCCGATACCAAAGGACATGTGAAAACCGCCTTCGCCGAAACCAAAGCCGGAAAATCCTGTATTAGCTTCAGGTTCGGATCTTTGACCGGCGGGTCGTGGTGGAACATTATTTCTGTGGAAGAGAATGACCATTTTAAATACTGAAAATTAATTACTCTACAAACTATTATACATAATTTGTATATCTGTCGAGCTTTGATCAATATGATTCGATGCGTGCCCGTACGAATCAATAATGTCGAAATTTACGAATCGAATTAATTGAGCGTTCGCATCTTCGCGAAAGTAGAGTAGCAAAAATATACAAAATTTCTGAGCGTCTGATTTTTAAAATTGAACCAGACACGTAGAATCAAGGTTGAATAATACAAAACTTTAATCATCAAGTTTGCCCCACCAATCATTGAGAATTTTAATAACAGGCAAGTACAGTGTGCTGCGCCCAGTTTGTTGATCAACAATTCGTAAATATTATGACGTAGACGAAAAATAAGTCAAGCATTGAAAATCAGAGGAAGAATGAAAATATTTTTATACGACAAGTTTGCTTGACCTTGGATCCTCCTGTTTGGTATTTCCACGCCCGTATAGTGGAATCACTTTTTCTTTACTGATTGCAGCTTTGCAGACGGGACATAATTGTCTTGCCGGTCGGGTTTCTAACCATTGGTAAAGGCACGGCCAGCTAATAAGAAATATGCTTAATTTAATGACATTTTTAAAAATGAGAATAGCTAGTCGTTGATCAAGAATGACAATATGAAATATTTTTTGGAAAATTTCGCTAACAACAGTATACCGTGATGAATATTATTGGTTCAAATTTACCAAAATAGATGTCCGCACATGCTAACCACTGCATCCTTAGCTGTGTCCAAGCAAATATTGCATTCAAACATACGTTCATCTTTTTCCTTCTCTTCTTGCGGCGACCCCGAGGGTCTCGAGGGTCCCGGCTGTTCTTTCGTAGCACTCATTACACTAATATATTCATACAAAGGAATAAAAAAGTATCAGTTACGGCAAATTTTACAGGTAGCGAAATCATTATGTTAGATGGTAGGGAAAATCAAGTCTAATCTAATCGATCAAATAATACATGATATCCCAAGGTTAATATAATACAATTGTTAATGTTAACCACAGGTAGTCGCGGTAATCTCATGTAAGCATAGGCTGACTGGAATGAAAACAAATAGCTCGTATTGTCACGAGTATACCGACGATTAATTTGTCAGCTCTTCGATGTCAAAAGTATTGCTACAGTTTCACGATGTGACAGTTGATTGTGAGAAGTTATAATAGTGAGATGATACGTTTATCCAGATACCAAGTAACCAGCAAGCAAACAACATGGGTAAACTTGCGATATACATCGCACAGTAAGTGACTTGGCAACGTAAACAAAAAAAAATATGAATCTAAACGAGCAATATGTGTCAGAATGGTTTTTTCAAAGCGAAAGCTGCAATAAACAAACGAGCTGATAACATTCGAATAGCTCTCGGAATCACCTGTCAGGCAAAGGTCAGAGCTTTTGATACGCGTCAATTTAGCCAGAAGTAGAACGCAGATTTTCGGTAAAACAGACTATACTTACTTTGTTAGTTGAGCCAAATATTTGAAAATATGAAAATATCACAATACACACTCGTTAATCTTGGCACACTGCCCGTAAATAAAATCCCTAATTGCGCAAGTAGCAGATGATTTTCATGATTCGGGAGAAGCGGATGTTCGAAATAACACGTAACCAGAGATTAGTCGTTTTTGAAACTAAAAACTGATTCGATGTGTTTCACAAAACAAGAATCACCATTATATAATCGAATCACTATTTCGGATTAAACGTGCCTCGATGCAACTTTACAGTCCGATTATATCTGATAATTCAGAAACGAATTTGACTCCGTCATTTGTTTCCCGATCCTCGCGAATGCGTTGCTTGCGACGCCAATGTCCATATGTTGTATGCGTTGTATACATATATTCGGTGACTACTGATTCGTACAGTAACCACACGAGCGCAGAGCTCATCCCGCTGATTTCAGGCACTAACACTGATCAGCGTGCATCACGATATCATCATCAGCGTCCTTACAGCAGAAAATTGTTATTCTCTATATTCGTTCTGTCCCATTGGCTACCCAGAGCTTTTGACACCGTAAACATCATAATAGCCAATCGTAACATCGCCTTTTCCCCACAATTAGAATCTCTACTATTGATTGGCTGTCGAGTGGTTGTACCTCGTGATCACCAATATTGGTGTTAACTTGCTCTGCATGTAAATAAAACTAAAAATCACCAATATTGGTGTTAACTTGCTCTGCATGTAAATAAAAAACAGCGTGAAAAATTCGGATTGCTGCTAGTCCGAAGAAGAAAAGTAAGTTCGTAGAGTGTAATAACGTGACGATGACGACATTGGCGCGCTTTAGTGATGGCGATATTTGCTGAATGTATCGATATTTGGTATCGATACGTATTGGTGATCAGAGTATCGATACAGGCACAATATCGGGAATGCAATATCGATATCACCGATATCGATACTCAACAAAATGCAAACAATTTTTTTGAATGATTCTTCATTTTTTATATTTATAAAAAAAGCACAGATATCGAACATTATAACAAAAATACACAAAAGTAATATACAGTAGGGTGCTTTTTTCGCTCCCAGCCTGAAATTTTGTTGGAAATACCCAAAAAAAAATCCCTGAAAATTTGAGCACTTAATATTAATACTAAGTACTCGCTCACAGTGTGTGAAGATTTTCCATTTCAAATACACGTAAACTTTGATATATTTTTTTCTTATTTTTATAGCTCAGCGGCATTTTATGGTATCAGCTCGTCCAAAGTCGAGATTTTCTCAGAATTGAATGTTCTACAAAAGTGCCCATTTCGGCGTAGTCGTAAGTCACATCGGCAAGGTAGTACGAGTCACTAAACTTAATTCTTTCATAGAATTCGCGTTTTTCTGTCATTATCTCATGAATAACAAGACCTGCAGAGAAAATGTGAATGACAAACTTGTAGGAAATTTAATTTCCTATAAAAAAGGTCGAGTGAACCAAATCGCTAAGATCGATATTTCTCGAGATATTGAGCCTTGAATTTATTTTTGTATGAAATTTATTTTATGAAATATTTATACGAATTTATTTATTTTGGCTTTATGTGTTATGGCCCCCTACGCCACATATCAAATAAAAAAACGGTTGTATCGAAATTTCGATATTCATGTATTGAGTATCGATACTTGCAAATATCGTTACGGAAAGTATCGATACAAAATATCGATATTTGGGGCAAAGAGTATCGATATTCCAAATATCGATACTGTATCGCCCATCACTAGCGCGCTTTCGTGAATTACGTCACGTGACGTTTGGTGACGGTATACCAAACGCGAGTTTTGTGTGGTTGTGCGTTATGTTACAGCGGATCTGTCCGACAAATCGTCTGCTCTTGTCTCACGTGTTTTAGATTTGGTTGACCACGTGAATGTGATCGTACGGAACTGATACTTTTATTTTAGATCGTGATGTTGGTTTTCACAGCGTTTGTCCGTATGAAATTTGACGTGCAACACTGGATACGACGTGTATCGCCGTGATAGCAAACAAACGCGAGCGGAGGAACCGGAAAATCGGAAAGCGTCAAGACGTTTGTTACATCAATAAAGACTGTTACTAGGGGTATACGAATGTGTATATCAATTGTCTAGCTCTTTGAACGGAAATAAATAGAATAAGTGGAGTTTGGTGTTTTCGCTCATTTTCCATTTTCCTCATGCTGGTTGTATTTTCCGAATCATCATTCTGACAGCTCGCAGAATATTGAGCAGTAAGATGATGCGTAGTCGCAGTGTATCTCTTCGGCGGACGGATTTATCACCCGAATCCAGGCGTCAAAGTTCTATGTCCGTAAGGATAGCAGTACCGACTAGGAATCGAAAGAATCTACGTAAGACCGTGACGTCGATACTGAATGAACGGAAAAGTTTTCGTATAATTGAAGATCAAATTGACGTGACGCCTAAGACCTTGGTGCATTCCGTCTATCATAGTATCGACGAGCATCAGTGTACAGCTTTTGACACTATATGTTTGGGTCAAGGTTCGAGTCACACGAACCTTTGCTTTCCCTCATCAGCATCAGAGCAGGGTAATTTCAGAATGAGCTCAATGTTCGTAATCAAATCTAGTTCTATTCAAATGCCGCAAACGCAGCAGTTTATGGAAGACATGATAATCGGCGGTAGCTTCGCATCTTACAGTGCCTCGGCACAAATGGAAGATGACGCACCTTCGCAATTTTGTTTACCAAGGTATAAATAATTTCATAATTTCCAGTTTTTATTGTACAATTTTAAAGGTCAACTACGCTAATGTCTCGCAACACTAATTTGCAGGTATAACTCGAGCTCAAATCTTGTACTGCCGAAAAAATTAAATATAATTCTGCGAGAAACGGAAACGTTCTTCATTTATCAACTGCCACAGTTGACAGTTGATCTTTCTACGGAAGAGGGGATTGCTGTGAATTTGGCCAATCAGCAGTATGAATACGCGACAACCAACCCGGAATCGAATCGAAAATTGGCAAACGCCGAGGCTCAAACACCCTGTATCTACAGGAAGTCACGAGGCACATACCTTGGAAGGAGTAAACGAAAGAATCAAGGCACGTTTGTCAATAATTGGGTTATACACGATACTTATTCCAGATTAAATCTCGACGAAATCCAGGATACTATTGTGTCAGATACCGACGGAGACATAGAAAAAGCTCTCGCGAAACAGGTGTGTCTGTAGAACAAAACAATTTATAGCCATTACAATTTTATTCGGACAAGATTCGAAGGACCTGTTCAGATCGAATGGGTGATGTACAGTTAATACGCAAATGTATTTATCTGTAGGTGAGTCTGCTGAAGTTACCTTCAACAGAAGGCAGCTTAGAGAATTTATCTCCGGATGAGCAAATGGCATATTTGGCTGAACATACTAATTTTCTAGATGCTCTCTTCATTATAGAACGTATAATTGCCAGCAATCTGTTTATAGTTGCTCAAAAACGATTCAAAGGTTTGATCAAACAAGATCCCTATAGTCTGAGCTTACAATTTACCTATAGTCTGGATTTGTTGTGGTCATACAAATCACCGCTTATTATGGGAGCTGCTGTCTCTTGTTTCGTCTGGAATCACGTTAACAAGGACATTTTGGCAGCAGCTTACGGACCGATTCGAAATTTTGAAGGCAATCGAGGATTGATAATGATTTGGACAGCAAAGAATCCCCAGAAATGTGGTAGATGGTGGTATTTCAAAAGTCCAATCTCCGCTTTGGACTGGAGTTACAATCGGCCGAATCTTTTGGCGATAGGCCTGTACAACGGCATTGTCCAGATCATTGATGCCAGCAGTAAAAAACTTGCAATAATATACAGCAGCAGCAGAGGATCTTCACCGTCGTTCGGACCTCACTGGCAAGTTCAGTGGTGGATTGGAGAAGAAGAAATCATGTTTGAAGAACAACTTTATACTACCAATCAGGATGGACGAATCTTTTGCTATCGTACAAACCGCGATTTCAGCTGCGTGGAAATGATGAGAATCAACCGAACCGAAGGCAAGATTAAAGGTGTAAAACAGCCCCGCCGCTGCGTCATGAATGATGTACCCATCACGCAAAATCCAGGGGCAATGATCTTACGCAGGCATCCCAAGCTCAGTATGATTTATTTTGTTGGCTCGGACGAGGGATGCATTCATCGATGCTCTACCACCTATCTTCAGCGTCACATTGACGTGTTTCTCGCTCACGAAGGTCCTGTTTACGGTATGCAGTTTTCCCCATTTTGTTCGAAGATATTTTTAACCTGCGGTGCTGACTGGTGCACGCGAATTTGGGCTGATGGTATCTCTGAACCGCTGATCACGCTGTCCACTCAGATGGCTTGCGTTCACAGTGCTGCATGGAGTCCAAAAAACTCGACCATAATTGCTACCATAGTGAACAATGAAATCGAAGTATGGGATATTAAAAGAAAGACCTATACTCCAACCTCAGTCACCGTTTGCGACACAAGTGGACGACTCGTACTTTTGGAATTTACTGCAAATGGCGATCAACTTGTCGTAGCAGATACGCATGGAGTTATTCACATCTACAGTCTGGAGGGAATGCCATTTCCACCTTATAATCAGACGAGCATTCTCGTCTCGTCGATACGCAAGGCTCTGGTCACCAAACCCAAGTTACTGGAGACATTGAAGAAACTTGGAAAACCTTTTTAGAATATACCGACTTACGAAGAACCAATTCGTCACATACCACGATACACGCGTATCCATGTGTGGAAGACAATTGTGCGCTTATCTAATCTGAACTTACAATTAGTATAAATTGACTATCATCCATGAACCTTCCATCCACATACGCTTTGCCCAATTTGGTCGCTTTGTGAATCTTGTGGAATACATATCAGCGAAGGGGTAACAGAGTTTGGGTGATTAATTTGAAAAGCAAAGTTTGATTTCTACCCAGCGACGAATGTTAAAGAACGTTAAACCCCTTTCGGATCAAATTCACAGATAACAAAAATTCCTACTCATATGCCAATACAAAACTTGATTTGAGTCAAGTTACACGGGTCTTCGACGTGCAAATGTACCATATACCAAACCCGTAGAGTTCCATCATTACGCAATCAAATTTATCATCACCCTACCAACAATACATGTTTATAATTTTACATTCATCTTGAAACTACCCGAGAACAAAATAGAATTGTTACTAGCTGCGAACAAAAGAAAATTATTCCCCACAAAGCGATCATTTCAAATGCTGAAATTTCGTAGAAAACGATGTTACCCTGGATAAAGGGTGACTAGGGCTATGTTCCGAAGTACGTTGCCAGCACTTGGAAGTACTCTTCTTCTTCTTCTTCTAACCAGAAAGGATAGAATCGGAACATACCCTAGAAGAGTACTGCCCAGTACTCCCAGTGTATATCGGAACATACCCTAGAATTCTAATTTTTCTTCGGAACCATGATGGTCGATCGTGTTCGAGTACGGTTCTACGCAGTTCTACGCCTACGAGTAGAGACGCGATCGAGACTGTCGCCTCGGGGTATTCCCCCCTTCGTCTCTCCGCGCCGTCCTGACGCTGTCTCGTACATACTCGTTGTCTCTCCTCGCGTGGTTCAAAACTTGGCCGAGCGATGGAGAACCGTGGATGACTCGCGAGCGGTGGTGGGTCGATTGCCGGCGGTAGTATCGTTGCTACGGGTCTCTCTTGCTATAGGTATAGCATGCCCGAGGTAGGGGCCCACACTCCACGAGCCGCGGGCGCGATCCTCGCTACCGCCGTCAGCAGGCAGTCTTACTCACGCCCGCACTCAACCACACTCTCTACTACGCGACTCAAGTATGTACGTAAGGCCCGAATTAATAGTCCTCGAGGGAAGACCCGTTTGACCGTTCGTCGTTCCGACCGTCAGTTGTTTCGCGCGGCCGAACGTCACAGATCTAAAGCGCCCCCCCCGACCGAACTTGTCGCTTTTCAACAATTATCATTACACATTCCAAGGTTGTTCATCCGGGTTCACATCCAACGAACGTTCCTCGATCCTCCCCGCTCGCACCTGACATCCCTTTTGTTTGTTTTTTCCTTGTTTTTTTTGCTTTCCCCCCCGTTGCAAATATCCGAGCCGCAATTTTCGTACGTATTGCCAAGACTCGTCGGTCGCACGTTACCACCGTACAAAAGCTTCCCTCGCGATAACGTGTACGCACGGACCTCTCCAACGACCGCATCGCGAATCCCCGCCGCGCCACGACTCGCGAACATCGTCTATTCGAAATTTGAATTTCGATCGTATGACCTTCATCGCCGCGGTCGTAAAGTGATCCAATGAAAGCTCATGGACAATCGTGGTAAACTTCTCGTCCGGGATTCGAAGAATCCGTTGAATTCCTTCTTCTTTCTCGGCTACCGGCCGATATAATTGAATTACCGTCCATAAAAAAAAACGTCCCGACGTCGATTGTTTCCGATTCCACCGATACGTCGCGACTCACGCGTACACAGCTGCACGCTCGCGTCCACACACCTACCCATCGCTTCCACCACCCCATTATCTCTCGGTTTGACCGTGATAAATCGCCGGTGAACCGTGTCGGTTAAAAAACGTTTTCGGATGCCTTGTGAGATGTCGCGAGTTATCATGCACGGTGTATAGTTCAAGTCGTCGGTCTTTGACCGGTGTTTGTTCGCGAAAATTTCACGCTTGGACGTACCTTCGGTGCGCTATGAACATGAACATCGTTGACTGTACCGGGTGGCTGACAAGTAAGTGTATCCTCGTAATACTCGTAATCTTCGTCCTTTTAATCTTCCTTTTAACGCGAACCCCGTTTCACAGCGTTGGCGACCAAACCACGCGAAAATTTGTACGAAAATCGTGAGATTCGCGTGCAATTTGCACTCGGCCTTTTTCGAACGACGGCTCGCAGTGCGTTACTCGTTTGATAAAACAGGTTTCTTCGAGTCGTGAAAAAGAAATAAAGGTAGCCTTTGTGCTTGATATTCGTATTCATAAATTATCCTTCGGTGCACGGTGTTTCTTTTACTGTTGTTATTACTATCGGTTTCTCCACCGGACTCGCACGGAATTTTGCGAATCGTGCATAGATATCGCGTAGATGCGAAGAAATACAGGATTATAGCGTAAGAAAACGCGACAAACATCTCGTACGAGCCATCGCTATTTGTTACAAAGTGAAAAGGGATATTTCAAAACGATTGTAACCGAGGTCATCGTTTGCTCTCATCAGCATTGAATTTGGCCAATTTCCTGCGCGTAACTCGTCGTTTCGCGTACGCGAGTTGCGCAATGTCGATGTTCCAGTAGATTATAGATTCTCATCATCCGCAGAATAGTCTCCGATTAATTAATTAAGCGACGTGGTCGGAGGTGTAATAACGAGAAAGCAAGCGACACCATTTCAAAGATGATAATACGACGACATCGACGTTCAGTAAATGGAAGAAGGAGTTCTCGGCAATGAAACGTGACCGAGGGGAGAGTAGGATTGAAATTATTCGTCAAAGAGCAATAGACATTGTTTAAGTTGGAAATCGAGTCCATTATACACAGCCCATTTCAACGGGCCTCGAACCCATTTGCTTCCACGGCGTTAATCTGTAATACCAAAATGATCCAAGTCTATTGACTGTTGCTTTAATCGCTCCTATGAATCACGTTCAGCCGTCTCTTCTGGTCTCGAGTTGGTCGAACGGCTTCTTGAACGTCTTCCTGACTGCCGAGAGCCCCAAAATGAATCTTATCAATGGGAAATGACAGACTTTGAAATGTCGTTGCTTTCCCTTTTATCGAGCCTCGAGACGCAACGCTGAACTTTTATGCCCGACGATATCGAAGTTACTGCCGAAGTGGCGACAGAAAGACGACGAAATCGAAGAAACGTCAGATGATAGTATCATCGGCCGGTTTGACTGGTGTCTTAATTAATTGGTTGGTACCTAACAACGAATAACTGGGAATAAAACACGGAGGAATTTCAACGTTTGGAGAAGAAGAAGAAGCAATTATAGTCGTTACGAGATTGAGTTTAATAATTATCGACAACGCGGTGATAATTATATACCTCGCAGCTCGCCGCGTACGATCTCTCGTCATATAACCTACCTAATTACCGAAGGCATCTCAAATTACAATCTTGCAGCCAGGCGAATTTCATATCTTCTGATTTATTTCCCCAAACTTACTCCATTTTCTCGACCGAGCTCGGCAAACCAACCCGTTACGCTCCTTTCTCAGATTCCATTTGCCGTTATCATCCTCTTTTTTTCCCCCTCGACTTTCGACAAAGAACGCGCGAGTTTGCCATCTGCGAATTCGCGCAGACGCCCGCTGCGGAGGTACCTACATTTTATTTATATACTGAGGATATCGATGCTTTTTCAACTGTTATTCGCCGTGGCACGATTTATCGCGTAACATGGTGGCGAAAGATCCTGGAAGGTTGTACCACTCCGAACTTTTCCATGCTCCTCGAAGTACGTGTATACGTTACGTATATCACAAGAGCGCCACGCAACGACGACGTCGATGAAGAGCAGCATTTCGCTTTACGACCCACCTGTAGTCCGCGGAAAACACATTATTATCTCCCTGTTTTTCAAACCATTTTCACGCAAATTGCTCGCACATTACGTCCAGCCAATTACACGACGAATCGTATCGCCTCGACGTGTATCTACCTACCAGGAAAGAGGATCCAATTATCCATTTTTACAATCGTTCGTCCAACGAGGACAGATGTTTCCCGATACGATGAAAAACCTATAATACTACGCGGTACACAACTTTCCATCAAGTTGACCCAAAAAATTGGCGGTAACGACTTTTTTCTACACAATCTTAGTGTTACTTCAACACTGGCGTAGTGATGAAACAACGCAGCCCTACGCTGAAAGTAACTGAGCTCTGTGTCGAGGTAATATTTGAAAACGTGCTACTCTAATTTGCAATTTACACAGTGACGGACATTTTTTCTGGACCGAGTCGAAAACTGACTGGGCATTTTATTCGAGGAGTTCGTGCTTGTTCAGTTTCACTGAATTTCGCGTGAGAACCACCGACGAATGGGTTTGCTGTGGCGAGGAGAACCCGGATACCTGTTTGTCACCTGCTTATCGGAAAGAGGTGCATAAAGCAGAAATAACACGTCGTTCGTACCCGCGATACCATTCGGTAGTCGACTTTGCGGTCCCGTGAACTCGAGGAAACGAGGAGAATTTGTTGAGAATAAAGAAAGAAAAAGCCGCTGGTCCGAAGGTGGTTTTCGGAGTGGTCCAAAGAGAGCATCATTTCTCGCAGTGATACTTAGAAATGAATTAAGAAACGTACTGGCAGCAATTAGCGGCAATCATCTGTCCTGGAATTTTAACAAAAACTTTCCAGTGTCCCTGAAATTGCGGAGCAGTCCCACCCTGGCCGACGAGGTATCATTTGCTTCATCGTCTTAACTTTTAAACACGTTTTCCGACGCCGGCTTCGCAGATCCGATTCGTTTACGGTTTACCAACGCTCCGATAATAATAATTATTGCCCCGTTGTCGTTTCAGGTTGATCGATAAATAACAAAGAAACACGAAACCCAAAAATCTGCGAGGTTTGATAGAAAATTGCATTCTCGTCATTTCTCGTGTGTTGATGCCGATTTTCTTGAAAAGCTCGAATACGAGAGTGGAAAAGCTATCAAGGTTCGCGAAACGGATGACGATAAATTTTCCAAACCTCATCGAGGTACCCTTCGAGGTTGTCTGACGTTTCCACAAAACGTCAACTTGTTAGCTAATGATGTTTCTCAATGTTGAATGACCGAAGATAGTATCTGGACTTGTCGAAATGTTTAGGTTTCGAGTCTGGATGATAAATCGCATTGGAAAGGGATCGGAGGAAAAAATTACCCCTCGATACGAATCATTATTCAGAAACCGAAGGAAAGTTCCTCCTCACCATCCACCACGAAGGTCGATTATCTTCACGCTCTTTGTCTTCGGAGAAGTTATTCGGCTGAAGCGAGCCGAAGGATGTGGTAACAACCATATCTTCGGTTCTTGATTTCGTTCGGCCTGTTCGGAACACCCAGTATGCAAGTGTATATAAGATACTGGCTTCTCCAAGTAAACTTGTTTATCAAGTTACATGAACAGCGGTTGGCGGTGGGACGATGCAAGGAGCCGAAGGAGGTGGGGTTTGCGGCAACGAGAGGATCCGTCCAGATGGAACGGATATTCTCTATGACGTTCGTACAGACTGCCATCACGGTCGGTCTTCATTTTATACGCTGTATCTTCGCGTTGTTGACCCCGAACTCGTAAGTCTACCTACTCCTTTCGCAAAGGTAGGAGTACTCGAGCTGCCATTCGTATCCGAAGTGGCAGATCTGATACGGCGAAGATTCGTCGACTTGGTCCGAAATCACGAAGATCGTCACGAGCCAGCGCGACTCCTCATTTTTCTACAAGTTTCAATCCTGTCTTGGTATTTGTCCAATTTACGGTACTCTCCGACTACCGAGAACTTATCAACATAATCACACGATAAATGCCCCTCATAAAATTAAAAAGCTCGCACTCGCCCGTGACTTCGAGACTGGGGCTTGGTCGTCTCATCGGGCCATTCTACGTTCCCAGTTGCCCGCTCGCAGAGAATACCTATACCGAGCATTTCACATTACACGTGGGCACACGAGGCACAGCCGCGTGATCTCAACTCGATATTTTCTCAAGCGCGAGGATCCCAGGCAAGAAAAAATCCGCGACGATCTAAGGCTACGGTAATCGTTTGATTGTCGAGGAAGAACGGTTTTCATTCGAGTCTCGTCGTCTGCCCTTCGTTTGCTCGACTCCTCTCCCAATCGCGCCTTCGTTGACACGGTCGTTTCTCACCTCCCGTGTTTCCACTTCGTCAATCTTTTACCACCACCACCATCGTCGAGCCAACCACGGGATACCTCTGCACGCTGCTCGGTGGTCCATAAAATTCTGATCTTATCATCATCGGGCTCCGAATTCCCGAGCGTTATAAGAAACGCTCCCTGCCACATCGATAATTGCTCCTAATCTTATCCGATTCCGATCGCGTTCTCTCGTACCGAAACACGGTAGTGTCGATTTCAAATTCGACGCAGCGTTTCGTCACTTCGCTCTAAGAATTTTTGTACGACCTAGGGATCGATTCCTCGATGAAATCATTCGGGCGCGTAGAGTTGATTTGAGGGGGCAAACCGCTCTAGAGGCCAAAAAATAGAGCAAACTTTGGGAATTCGCGTCAACGACGCTAAATAATAGCAGCTTCGCAGTATTTTCCTAGCAGCATCTTTGTAACTTCCCGTTTCTATGATTTCAGAGAAAATAGGAAGTTATTGTAATCACCCCGAAAATGAAAAGTTGAGTCTTCACGTTTGAGCTCCAAAGAATCACTTCCGACTATTTTCAGTTGGACGTCTGTATGCACGTACGTACGTACGTACGCATGTACGTGATCGAATTGTTGTCCCGACGATATCTCGAGAACGAGGACGCGCATTTCCTCAACTTATAGTTGATTAAATTTTGACCTTGATCGGAGCAGTAGTTTTCGAATAATTTAAATAAAAAAATTCAAACCCGCTTGTTTTTCATAGCTGCGTGGCCGAACTCATAACTGGTGCAATGTCAAAGATACAATAATAAACCCAAAAAAATCGAAAAGGTATGATAACAGCTTATCATCACAACGTAGATCTTTTTTATGTTGCATAGTTGTGGGTTCGGCCACGCTATGAAAAAAATACTGGGCAGCCGCCATTTTGTTTACTGGAGCCGTGATAAAATTTATAAACACTGTTCGATGCTCGTATAATCAGGACTTTTTACCGAATTCCGATATGCTACTTACTTTTCTTGAAAAAAAAATCTCCAATCTTGCTCCATTTTTTGGGCACTAGTGAGCGGCTTACCCCCTTAACACATTAATGCACCAAACAAACTACGCCATTTATAAACAAATGGAAAAAATACGCGTGTTTCTTATTTTATTTGCAATTAATTATAAAGAATTATTTAAACAATTTATGATAAAAATTATAAAAAACTGATCGCTCTAATCGATTCTACGGGGAAAATGATAACGAAAACTTGTTTAACACTTTTCGTCAAAGATTAATTTGTTAGCGTAAAACGGTTATAAAAAACTGAATTTTTGAAAAATGCAAGTTATTGAAAAGTAGGTCTTTTTCGTAATTTTTTCCGCAGAAGCGATTGGTACAATCAGTTTGTCAAAATAACAACATTTATCATAATTTGATTAAATAATTTTCTACAAATAATTGCAAATGACGACATAAAAACACAGGTATTTTTGCTCTATTTAGGGAAAGTACCCACACTACGTGACCCGTTGAATGGGAGGAGAGAGGGGATAAAAAATTGTAAAAAATGGGATTCGGCGTGTCACTTTTGCTCTCCATCATGCGTTTGTTGATAAGTGTTTTCCACGACCAAATTTAACTTTGACAAAAAAGTGTTATATAGGTTTTCGTCATAATTTGTCGCAGACGATCGGGTGGTGCAATCAGATTTTCAAGATAATAACTCTCATCATAATTGGTTTGAATAATTTTTTTACGAACTGCAAATCATAAAAGTACAAGCATGGGTATTTTTTTTGCATTTGCCTGTGAACGGCATAGTTAGTTTGATGCTATCGAGCCTAGTTTTTGCCTGGACCTTAACGAGTTAAGACGGTTTCACGCTGAATATAACGCTAGCTCGGCACGCGTGCAACGGCAACAACGACGCGAAGGCACAGGAAGTCGCGTCGTCCAGAAGGCGAAGGAGGAGACTCGACGCTGACGGCATTCGTGATGACCCGAGCGTGACTCGTCTTCGCGCGAGGTACGTAGCTGCGAGTGTCGTCTCCGTTTCGCGCGTTGTCACCGAGCATCGCTCGCTTGCACCTCAACTCTTCTCATATTCCATTATTCAACGACGCTGCTTCGACCCATCCTCGCGTTTACCACCACGTCGAATCTCGAAAGAAATGGGAAATATCAGGCATCTGATCCGAGACACAGCTCACTCGTTCGATCGTTGCGTTAGAGTCTCTCGTGAAGTCTAGTGAAGATTATTCCGTTTCTTCTCGTCGCGCGAAGCAGGGGGGCGGAGAGGTACTGTTGTTGATGTATTAGGATAAACGTTGTGAATGTATTACGCAAAGAACACGCGTGCCAGAGGGTCGTGCCACGACTTTGAAGAAGCCAACCTTTCGCTGGAGTTTCCAGAGCACCGCTTCGTCATGTTTCTGGCCTCCGATGACCCAGCCATTTGTTTTATCACCTTGCATCGTGCTCGTTCGCGTTGTGAATGCCGTTATTAATCGACTATGGCTGCACGGCCACGTTGCATTCTCTACGATCCGCGGGAATATTTCGAGTTCGTTTTCGTTTTTCATCGGAAATGGTTTGAAAATCATTCTTTAAATATTTATTTCACCCGACAACCGATCAACGAACCTGTATACCGCGATCGAACCGAAATACAAGACGTTTCATCTTAATCTTCCCAGCTGATTATCGCGAAACCATTCACAGGTAGAAGGGCCAAATTCAAACACAAGTTGTAGGAAGTATGCCGCAGTTTTGGCTGACCTTGGCCGAAGGCTTCGATTTTGTTTTTTTAAACGGGACGCGGATTTTTCAAAACGTAATTGAATTTGTCGAAAAAACCCAAGTGACTTTGTTTATCTAAAATAAAGCATAACTTTTCAAATCAACTGTTTCGAGGTGCTTCCTCTTTCTTCGACGCAGAGTCGAAGTATTCTTTCCAATGCCTTTACGGTTTTTAGAAGCACCGCATTATCGTTGTTATTGTTGTTGTTATTATTATTCCCAAAATAATCCCCACTGGGTACGCCACGTGGATCAACAACGTATCTAAAAATTAGATGTGTGCTGTGAAAATTGTTCGTTTTAGATAAAAATGTCTCAGACTAAACTTGTTTTCCTGCGAGTAATCAATTTCTTCCTAAAGAAGATGGGTTTCTATTGAGGAAAACAGCAAGCTTGTTCTTGATTTGGCCTTGAAACCATCGATCAAGTGCAGCCAAAACTGCGGATTTCGATAGATCCTACAACATTTGTCGTTTTCAATTTTTTTCACTTGACGTAGCAATGGTTCCACGACGATTGCCTGGAAAGATTAAGATTTAACACCCTGTATGTGTATCGGTACGATTAGGTTTCGTTTCGGATTTTGTTCGGCGATAAATGTATTGTTTTTCTCGTCATTGTGTTACGAGTGAAAACAAAACGGCGTTCGGTATCGAGTCGAGACGCAGTCTCGCATCACTCCGCAAACGTCGAGAGTTTTTGTCACGCTGGTGTGTGGTAACGAATGATTTATACTACGGTAACGAACTTCTATTCAACGTGTTTGGCCAGGCAATTTATTTGAGAGCCCGCGTCGAATCTTCTATTCTCCGTCATCGGGAACTCGAGGAGATTCGAGTAGGAGGTACGAGGGATCGCGTAAGTCGCGTGGAATGGAGGAGCGTGAAGCTGGACCAGCAACGGGGAGGTTCGTCAATTCGTCAATTCGTATTGGCAAATTGAAAAGATCGTGATACCGTCGCGAGATCTTTGCTGGTTGTTTCTCTAATGGGTATCACTTCGACTTGGCCTCGTGCAAAACGAATGACACGATCGAGGGAGGATTCTATGGGGAGATTACGACGATCAGAAATGGTCGTTTCAATCGATGCGATTCGATGCTCTCCCCGCGAGAGATCCCAGATATGAGACCACTCTCCGAAGATTCCGCAGGCAATTCCGTACCTTCGACGGATCTTCGGCATAGAGGGAAAAAGAGAGAGAGAGAGAGAGGAGAGAAGAGACCGAGTTTGTTAGACAGTAGATCCGGCAGTCTTACCCTTCTTTTTGCCAAACGAATGCCTCGACTTATTCTCTTTGACACACGCGATTAATACACCTGCCGTTCCCCGCAAACCCACAGTTCTGTCCGCCTGTTGTGGCAGGCGTGTCGGTAGCGAATAGTTGTAAGATCCCAAGAGACTTGTAGAAAATATGCGCAGGAATTAGCAGGTGTCCGATGAGCGTCGTTGATAACGGTTCAGTCTAACCTTACCACTACCCGGCGCACAAATTAGAAGCTATCAGTATTTCTCTGCAATTACGCCTCGCCGTCGTTTAACGCGATCGCAACTTTGCTGTGAATCTAGATTCTCTGCAGGACGGAACATTATCAATTAAATTAGCAATTAAGGTGGTTCTTCCGGCATGCGACTGACCGTGAGTCACGAGAGTTTCTACATTTTTATATACTGTTTAAAAAGTAAAGTAGTTTACGTGTACGAAATTTCAGGGTTAATTATCCGGCAAATAAGTGAAATACGTGATGTTGAAATTGGATGAAAACGAACTTTTTAACAAGCCGATTTATCCTTGTCAAAATTGTCATGAAATGTTTTTCATCTTCAACGAGTTACGATTTAGACAAAAAACGACGTATTCGTAGCTTGAAGTATCCGGATTTTATACACCCGGCGTAACAATTAAAAGATCAAGACTTTGTAGCGCAAAAAGGGGAAAATTCCAAAGTGCTGTTACTCCGCTAATAATGATCGTAGACAATTTAAAAATATAGCACTTTCAAGCCTGAAATCTCCTCTTTCAAACGCTTTCGATTGATTTTTTTCAACTAATCTTTGGCTGCGCAACACTCACAAAAACACAATGGTCACAAATTTAGAAATTTTCGCTCAAATTCGCCAAGTTGCACCGCGTGCAGAAAAAATCGCAGAAAATTTCTGTTTCAGCCCTCCGAAAGCTTGATGCTTTCCCTTTTCATTGCTATGCTTGATAATCGTTCTACATTTTTTTAGGCTCGTCTTTTTTTGTAAAAGCTATCTTCATAGAATAATAAAGGAGCGTTGTGACTAATGTTTGATGTTTTATTCACTAATTTATATATAATAGTTCTTATTACACATTTTTCTTACAAAAACGCACGATATTTGGTGACTGTACCCTACTTTTCAAAATTGCCTCCATTTATCAGCGGATTCGATATCACTTCCAGCTACCGGCATGAAATTCTATCTTAAATACAATACGTCTTTCAGAATGGGCGAAAAACGATAATACTAATAATACTAACTATAATAACACTATCCCGACAATAATAAGACTTTTTTTTTCTGACGCCTTGGTTCGTCTAGAGAAAGTAAGATGTTCCGTATCAACATCGCGACACTTTGCTTTGCTCATCACTGTAAGAATCGCGAAAGGTTTTGTAATCCTTTGAAATCTACATCGTAACTGCCCTGATCGTAGTGCCATCTGCTCGAAGATCTTCCAATCAAACCGATCATGTAGATTGTAGATGCTGCTTGAGAGCTATAAGCTGCTGCACGTGTTACAGGTAGCATGAGAACATCCTCAGCATCCTCAGCATTAACCAGCAGGCTGAGTAGGCTGAGCCTGGGGCAGCAGATGTTAGAGGCGGTAAATTTGGGCCGATTTTTTTAGCCATCTTACCGAAATCAAAAAGATTCCTGTAAAACGGTTTTCCGATGTCTTGCAGAAAAAAGTCTACAAGACATCTTTCCGATGTTTTTTTACCTTCCCTCTCATTGCACATTCAACGCTACCGCAAACTTCTATATTCTAAGGTAAAACACCCAGTTCGCGGCACCCAAGCTGTAATCAGCCTCCGCCCACACTTTGTGTAAGTGAGAAGAGAGCGAAATTGCGGGAAATATATTTCCCACTTCTCGCACTATCCACTCAGGCAATAATCTGCAATAATGAAGAAAATGTTTTTCTCAAGAGAAATACGAATAAGATATGCATTGAGATATCGAATATCTTATATTTAAAGTCATTTATCACGGGGAAATAATTTCATCATAAAATGGATCACCTTGGTCAAGATAAAATATAATTCGCGAGTGACTTTTTAATGACATTTGTAAGACGAATGGGTCCGACATCATTTTAACTTTGGGCACGTCAACCAAAGTCGATGTCACGACCAAATGTTCGGCACTATTAGCTTCGGAAAGAGCAACTAGTCGTAAATGAAAAGGGAAGCGTTCATTTGGATCCGGGACATAATTTTTTTTTGTATCATAACTAAGCGCAGTATAACCAAAGCACTTTGGTTGCCACATCACCATCTGTTCAGCTGTTTGTAAGCTCAATAAACATCATTCGATTACACCTACGGAATGTGCATTATTGTGTGAGCAACATACATTATCCCGATTTATTATTCGTACCTGAATGAGCTTAGATCAGGCCACAAATATTCCTGAAAACTATTTCAACCAAATTGTTGGAATGTTAGAATAATCTAGGAGCTGACAATTGTAGAAGAAGGGTGGCATAAATTTAACAGCCTACACCCTCGACACTACCGACTCCGAAACTCCGATAAGGTTCACGTTAATGATTATGATGATGGAATAATCTCTTCGAGAGTGAATTTCTATTTACGAAGCGTTCTGGGAGGGACGGGTGGCTGATAAACGTGACTACTGACCAACCAACGTTCTCCTACGTGATTACGTTAAAATGATGGGGTCGCATCCCGTGAAACTTGACACGCGTCGATGAATCCGTTACGTTAACGCTTTACGACTCGAGTCAGTCTGCAACGCGATTGGCACGAGTGGTCACCATCGTTCGTCATTAGTTCCGAGTCATTTCAACTTCGACCAGAGAGAAAGAGGCAGGAATCGTTAGTTTCTTACTCACCAGCCTCGTGGTATCCTCCCGTTTTTCCATTCCTTATCGAGCAGAACCTTTCCGAATTACGTCCGAGTTTCATCGAGCAAGGATCAACGGACCGTGATTTCCGCTGCTCAAACTTCTACATCCGCTCGATGTTGTATGATTCTTTCTCCTCGTACTTTTTACAACGGTTACGCGTTGTGCTCTTGTGCTTCAATTTCATCGAGGCGACGAACTACATCGCGCACGCTGGGTAACTTTCGCAGTCTCCGCGTAATTACCAAAATAAGTTCCCCTTTCAATCGCCCCTTCATCTCAATTATCTTTTGTCACGCGCTAAATAATGCCTATCAACAACCCGGATGAACGGCGCGTCGACGCCAAAATATACTTACCAACTTGATCGTGGGACACCTTTATGAATTTGCTTTGACGTTGCTATGTTAAATATTAATATAAAAGTTGTTATAAAAAAGACGCAGCTCTTCGAAAAGAACGCAAGTGACTCGTCGATTTCTCTGCAACAAACCATTGCAGAGAGCTGTGGCGACGACCCGAACTAAGATCATATAAAATGTTTAATTTTTACTTTACTTTTTATTGCAAAAATCACTTTATTCTTTTTTTGAAAAAAATATCCACCATTTTTTTAACTATACATAAGAACTAATAATTGTAAAATGAATAAAATATTGTTTTTAGATATATTTCAAGAGTGTATTTATTAGTAAAAAATTCAGAAAAATAGCCTGTTTTCGATACGTCTAAGATAGACTAATCCCTTAATTGCAAAATCTTCTTCGAGCTGAGGAAAAAAAATTTGGTTAACATTAACGATTTTTTTTTACACAAGATTTATGGTATTGCACCGCAGGCCATTTGCGTCGATAAAGTAACACAGGTCTATGTTAGAAGTAACACATCTCTGTCTAAAAAAATAACACATAAATTTCGCGTTGACTTGAGAGTAACATTTAGAAATGTTAAATATTTTACACAAAAATGTTAATAATTTACACAATGAGGGACATCTTTTTACTTGACTACGATAAAATAACCATATGCCATCTCTGAACGGGGGCAGAAAGTAATTAATTTTTGACGAGAGGAAAGAAAAAGTGACTTTGCGTGCGGAAAAGTAAATTTGCTATCGTATATTTAAAATATTTCGACCAAGTTTTCAACCAGAGACGATTATTTTTCCTAACGTGAAATATCGAGATACTATTATTTTTGGACAGTGCTTAAGCTATTAAAATGATAACGTTTCCGTCGCAATCAGTAATTTGGTTAATAAATTCGGTAAAACTTGGCTTTACATATTCATACAATATTGTCATGTTTTGAAAATGTTCCAAATGCAATGAGAATTCGTTTTTTTGTAGTAGGTTCCTTTCTTGGTGTATTATTTGAGATATATTGTCATTTATTATTTGAATATATTTATTCTGTTATATTCTACATCGTTTCATAATCTACACTTATATATTGTACCGCTGTGGCGTTGCTGGCATAAAAATATGGTTATTTTATCGTAGTCGAGTAAAAAGTAGTAGGTATATGCCAGACGGGAGGAGCGGATTTTCACCTCCTGCTCGGGCAGCAAACGTCGCGCTCGGCGACAATCACGCACTTTCCTCCCTAGTAGCGTAATGTACCGTTACCGCGCGGCACGTTTGCACGTTGCTGCGTGCGAATTCATTTCCCACAGGGACAGTTTTCATTTTCAAATCAGATCTCATCGCTTTGCATTGAGAAGGAAATGCGAACGGAAAAAGAAACTCGCGCACGATGCGTCGGGGGGTGGGAAAATTGAACGAGACACACGAGGGATACGAGAGGCGTAAGTAAAGCAGAGCGAAGCGAAGCAGGCGCGGCTGCACGCAACTCGGCATAAAAAAATCTCTCAGCCACGTCAACGATAATAACTACGTTTCATTTGCGCCAGTACGGGTGTTAATTAAGCATCGAGTGTAGCGTAAAAAATGATTAATGTTGTTAAGGTTGATACAAAGTTGGGACTTTGGGTGGAAATTGGATCTTGAATGCCTTCCGTGAACGCATAACCATTCTGGATTGGATAATTACGAACGCCCTGGAGATATTGTCCTGAAACGAAATGATCCGTTTCTCGGAAGAGTCGCACGCTTTAATTGCCTTCGATTATTCTGGTCCGTTGGATTCGTGATCAGCGACCTTCAACCTCCGCGATCCGAACGAAGGTCCTCGGACGTCGCACAAATTCGGGCGATAATAACACAGCTCGACCAAAAAACGAACAAAAAAATTGACTACACTTCGTCGACGTTCTTTGGGCCACTGAATTCGAATCTAGCTTCAAAATAAATCCAGCATCCGTCAGTTTTTCCCTAGAAGCACAAAAAGTCCGTAAAATCGGGCACAATAAGGTTTCGAAATCTGACAACGCCACATCGGTAGCCTTATAAGCATTACAACTCTGTAAGACGAACTCTTTAAATACATTAATGTCAATACCCAAGTATTATAACTCCCGTTCACTGAGGTTCTCTTCTAGTAGCTGAAAATCCTTATAATTTCATCAATATCAACTCATGAAGTACAGCATGACCACTCGTCCTAGTCGCGTCATTCTACAACCATGTTTGCTAGCTCTTCATATTTTATAACTTGTGACCTTGGTGAGTAATAAATGTTGACCCTAAAATTTTATGGTAGCATGCAAACTCCAGATCATCTCAGCCTTGCAGTGTAATTTCATAGACTACGAAGCCATTCGATGCATAAGAATGTTTGCACTGTTCTAATTGTGGTTGATTTACGCTCTTTGGCATATCACGTGAAAGTTAACCGGGTATAATTTATGGTGGTAATTTTATTACGGTTGTTATAAGCAAAACAAATCTACTGGAATTTAAAACCTAAGTTTTCGTCATTTTAGGGAGTTCTCATGCTTTTGGGACAAAATTGAAAAGTGGGAGTTTTATTCGAGTGGAAATTAGATTCGAGTTCAGTGGTCCAAAATTCGTTGACCAAGTGTAGTTTACTCCGAAGTACAATTTGTTTTTCTTCGTACAGCTGTGTAATGAGAATCGAAAACTACGCGAATGATCGGAAGAGAGTCTTCGAAGCAATTTTCTCGAGCAAGATGAGAAAATCCAGTCGTCGAGACAGATTCCCTGGCGGGCAAACACACTGGAGAGCAGGTTGTAAGTAGAGGAGGAAAGAAAGAAGAGGTTTTCATTTTTGAAAGCCATCCATCGATCCGTCGAGAGACAGCGAGTAAGAGAGAGAGAGAGAGAGAGAGAGAACTTGGCTGAAATAAATATCACCGATTCCCCCAGAGACGAGCCGGTTGACTCCAAGTCGACATCGCTTAACTCTAATTCGTTGCCTCTTCCGAGGCGACAAGTTTTTGTCAACGAAGATTTATCGGGACGAAGAATAAGTCGGGTTACGTTGCGTTGGTCAAGATTTGTTCGAGATCTTCGGGAGACGTCCTTGCCTGGAGCAACGAACTGGTTATGACAAGCAGCGACCAACTCTACCTACCTACCTACCTTCCCAACAACTACTACTACCTTTCTCCGTCTCTTGGTCAATCCCGTCAGGCTCTAAACGTCACTTTTGCATACCAACGCCGATCACTTCCGTCTCTACCTACCGACGTACCACCTTCCTTACTTCGATGAACTCCGCATCAGCTTTCCACGTAGCTCTTCGTACCTCCCCTCGCGATTTCTCTGTAGTCTACTGCTATATTACGTCGCCATATCTCGACCGCTCGAGATTCGAACGGCCGCGCTTTTTCCCCGAAGGTGAGACACGATTCCGAACGACGCGTATAAGTACGGCTAGAGGAATCGAGCGAGTACCCAACGGACGACGTCCTCGTCAGCTCGGGGAAAAAAGCTCGTTCGCTCGGATCTTGGCATGTAAAACAATAATTATAAATAATAATTAATCTCACGATCGAGAACAACCAAAAACAACGACGGTAAATTACTGCCAAGTTTCTTGCAGTACTAATCATACGACGTACGTGGAATGATAAACACGAGCTCGAATGGTCTGATAAATAATAACGATACTCGCATTCGTGCGCGTTATACGGACGGGAGAGGGGGAAAAAGGAGAGGGATATAAAAATACAGTTGAACCGCTGGTTTTGAGGATAGCACATATATCGTTAATTAGATACTATAAACTTTGAACCGCATTAGCATAACAAGCCTATCGTTACATTAATCTGTTATTTATGCGGGGCGAATACGACATACTGGAATAAAATGTACACCATTTGCGAGGCCGTTCCACGTAATTAGTGATACTAATTAATGTAGGTAGAGAAGGTGGGTTGGCTAATCAGACGTAACAAAACACGATCTCGCGTTCGAGCTGTCATGCCGTCGTAGGGGCAAACTAACGAAAGCACAGCGACACCGGGACGTGAATGTACGGTATAAATACCTACACGCCTACTTTTCAAACGATCCACATATTCCGTACAGTCGAAAGGCAACTCGCTTGTATACTGGGTGGTCCTCGTATCCGGCTGTTTCCAACGGCAATCGAATTTGCTCGCCGAAAATCTGTACCCTCCCAGGTCCCCAGGTGGAGATCCTCGGAGCCACGCAAATAGGGAATAGGAAATAGGAAATAGGATGCCGTTTGGTTGAACAGATTCTCGATGCCACGTTCGCCCAAAAATTTCTGCGGATTTTTGGGAACTGTGCTTCGATGAGAGAAGAGCACGAGGGTCGAGTCTACGAGGGGTGGCGAAGGTTGCCGGAGGATAGGTCCAACTTGGTGTTCAAAAGCTCGGGAATATACGGGAATCAACAACGATGTAAATCAGCTTCAACCGCTCTTTTACTTCTTTACCACACACAAGGAATGGCATCCTCTCGTGTTCCCACCTCGCCAAGTCCTCCTGAACACTAGACTCCCGTGGCACCTTCACCTCTCTCTCTCTCTCTCTCTCTCTCTCTCTCTCTCTCTCTCTCTCCTCTCCCTCTCCCTCTCCCTCTCCCTCTCCCTCTCCCTCTCCCTCTCCCTCTCCCTCTCCCTCTCCCTCTCCCTCTCCCTCTCCCTCTCTCTCTCTCTCTCTCTCTCTCTCTCTCTCTCTCTCTCTCTCTCTCTCTCTCTCTCTCTCTCTCTCTCTCGCGCGCTCGCTTTCTCTCTCTTTCTCTTTCTGTCTTTCTCCTCGTCTGCACGTCTGCATCACCATCACCTATACTACGGACGATGTGTTCCACTCGCTACACACGTTTGTGAGCCGTGCAAGCTCGCGGCTGATTGTGAGCGTGCCGTAGCATTCAGGATCGTACGTTTCCGTAATTATGTGGTCGCGGATGCGAGTCTGTGCCGTGCAATAGGCCGTGTCTCGAGCAAGAATACAAAGAAAGGCGAAAACTGATTGAAAAAAAAAGAACAAAGGAGTGAAAATTTGAAAAATGAAACGTCTGTTGCAACGTGTTTTTATTTGCCGCGGTGCGTTTTCGCGAATCGGTGATACGATCTTCGATGTATGGATAGTCGTTGTTGGCAAGTTGCGCTTTCGAGGAGTCCGAGCAAACATGCTTGTACCGATAGCTAGGCCATGCTTCTCACAAGGCACAAAACCATATTTTTAACAAATTTTTCAGACGAGTAGAAGAACCAAAATCACCTGCGCCAAATTTCTGATTCATGTTCAGCGTTACTTGCAGAATAAATAAAAAGAATGTTTATGATTTTAAAAATGATTTTCTACGCTATTTGAGTAAAACAATATATCTACAAAATTCCAATATTGTTGCTTATTATTATTACCTTCAAAAAATCCCGAAAATGGATTTAACTTACAAGTTCTAAACCATTTTCCCTATGGGGAAAAAAATTCCCCATTGGGCCATCCCCTCAAGTTTATTTTTGTCTTATCTGTAATGGTGGGAGGAACCCGGCAATTCCAGGCTGCCAGGGGGGGCAAGTGCCGGTGTTGCCCCCCCCCCCCCTGGGGGTGCCCTTGGTTGGCAATACTGGATGGAACCATAAAGCTGCACGTGGCGTCGTGCTTTCTCGTTTGATACGAACGTCGCGAATGCGAAAACTAAATGAAATATTCATCAGGTATCGTATTATACATTGTTATTACGCGTAATGACCACGAAATTGCATCCGAGCAGTACCAAATGGTATCGCTACAATATGCATTAACGATTCGTGCGACGTTACGGCTCTTACGTCGAAGAAGTTGTTTGCACGCAGCTGGGAGTTGCACGCCGCGAGACAACTGATGTAACGAGAATTTACACGCATTGTGCGCGTCTGCGATTAGGTGCAATTTCATGCTTATTGCATCTCATAGCACGTAGCTGCGGGGAAATCCGGCAAGTTTCACCTGCGAATGACCCGTGGCATTAATTTCACGTCGCATGATTTTCCGTTACGCGTGGAATGAATTTCAGTGCAAATATTACGCGCGGGGTCGAATGCCCGTAAAAAAGTTAGTTTTCGCGTGCGGTGCGAATTTCACGAACGACAGCTCGAGCGCGCATTGAGGGAGAGTTACAGATCGTGCGCCTGTGAAACTCTTAGCCGCAATACACGAAATTAGAGCGGGTTGCCAGCGGTACTAGCACAAGTCTAGCGTGCCAGCGCCCTACGCGACTAAATTTATACGAGTTATAGCTTCAATTCCTAGTTACGTATCTGAGATATACTCGGGCCTCTCCTCGTTGCGCGAAAATCACACTCGAAACATTTATCGAAGAAAATTTTTTATCGCGGATCCTTATGGGAAATGACTCTGGACCAATTTTTCTGTAACTTTGGGAAATGATAGGCTATAACAGGCCGAACAAAAGTCTCGAGGGGCCCCGAGCTCAAAAGTTCATAATTTACGAGATATAGCACGTCAAGGTCGAACAATTTCACACATGCACTGCGCAGCGTACCACTGAATTAATTTTCGTAGGGGTTACCGCGGGGTATCTCGAGTCCCTGCATACGAATCCATTGTGGGCTTTTCAAATTTCAAAATGGTGGATCCAATATGGCGCACTGGATTACCGTAAAATCAGAAAAACGTATATTCTTGCTGTAATCCCGTACATTTGGACTACAAATAGTATGTTCCTGGAGCGGTATGAACTACATACATGTATATTTGGTTATTAGATAGCCCAAATAACCCAGTTACCGCAAAAACCCAATATAATTGTACGAATGTCGCGATAACCTCCAAACAAATGAAGATAGATCGCCGCCGTGAATTATCGGTATTTCGGTTTCTGTCTAATAAGTTCACATAAATCGTGTCATCGGATTATTGGGTGATATAGTTCTGAGCAATGAGACTTTTGTTCCATGTGTTATAAACCATCATTCCCTAAAGTTAAAAAAAAATTGGCTGAGACCCATTTCCTACGATCCTGCGGGGTCCTTTGTACCAAAGTCACGTTAAACAACGATCGTACAACAATTAACCGTTTCAGTTGCATTTTTTCAGCTACAATTTTTTTATGAAATTCGGTGCACAAAAGTTTTCGAGATCGCAGATAACGAATTTGCTGTCGAAATTACAAAATCAAGCTCAGAAACCCTTAGACCAAATTTCAGAAAAAATGGCCATATTTCAAAAATTTTGACCGGCCATATCTAATCCACCATTTTGTATTTGGAAAATCTGACAGTGAGTTCGTAATCAGAGGCCTAAAAAATCCCTGTATACAAATTTTTTGATAAAACTAGCTACTATTTCGTTTGGATGGGAATGTATTCGAAAAAATCTACTTTTTTAAATACCAATTTGTTATCAACAATAATTATTTTTAATAGTTGTGCAATATTATTGTGTGTTTTTTAAACACTTATTGGGTTGTTGGGAAGGCAGGGATCAAAAAACCCCACAGGAAATCGATAACAAAATGTTGGTAAACGTTAGGAAAATCGTTTGTGCCTATGTGCACTATAGGTGAGACACTGTGTCCGTTGTGACTGACTGAAAGGGCGGAATTCTATTTTATATCACAAGGGAAATACGGTGAACCGTTTCGTGTCGTTATTGAAACAAACTCGACTCATTTCTCGACGGAAACTAGTCAACGGTAATCTGCGACTACGACGCATCGCCGTTGGGTAAGAATTTAAGACTTCCTGGTCGAGATATTCTCGCAAGCAGCATCACGCGAGTCACCTTGCAACCGTAGTAACTGCGGGTACAAATAATTACATGCGTACGTCGACCTGAAGTGTTCGTGCGCTTTATTGTGTTGCAATTATTCCCGAGTGAGCGGCGAGTGATTCCGAACAGATGTACGTAACTCTCCGGGGATGACTATGAAAGATAACGAAGGAGAGTCGACCGAGACCTCGTATGCCAAGGAAAAAGCAGATGCGCGATTTTACCTTACGAATTTCCGCGAATCGCGATCCGTCGAACTACCTGGTCAACGTGTACCATTGAAACTGCTATCACTTTGATAAGGAATTAGTCTCGAAAAGAAAGGCTTTTTTTACGATTTTTTTTCCCGTCCCTAAGATGTGTATTAATTTCAACGTTGCTGGGCTCAATATATATGCTGTAAAAATATATTTAGAAAAAAAATTCCATACTTTTTGCCCATATTCATTTACAAAGAAGGCGAATCTTCAGAAAGTTCGCCGGGTACTTGCGTAGTCGATTTCTCGACAACAAATCATCCGCAACATGAAAATCATATATTATTAGACAGCATAACTGTGGTTTCGGTCCGAACTAACAATACGATAGTATAAAAATTCTAGGAGTATGCGAATAGTGTTCGAATCAAATATTCGAATGGTTCAAATTATTCTAATAACTAATTTTGTTGTTAAATAATTATTTTTTTTTTTTATTTTTTTTAATTTCTGTGGAGTTTCTTTACAAAATATAAAATTTAACTTACTTTGGCAACAATTACGCTCTAGTAGCTAACTTTACAGTAAATCTACTGAACTTTAGATTCGATATAAAAAAAATTGAATTTAAACGTACAGAAAATGCTAAGTCACCGTAAATCATTGATAATAACTGCAAATTTAATAGATTACAATTTAATGAACAATTAAAAACAAAATTGTCCCAAAAAAAAAAAACAGAAACGGTTTCTCACTTCATTTATTGCATAAAAATTTAGAATGAACTTAACTTACTACCAATAATACTGAAATTATAAAATCGCATTTTTTTCCATGTAGGATTCTATTTTTCTACAAATATTCACATTTTTTAATAAACCGAGTAGTTCGAACTATTCGAGTATTCGAATCGATTCGTCACGAATAATTCGCTAATTCGGATATCCGCAGTACGGATATTTCAACGTGGCCTCAATATAGTACGAAAATTGAGAGTTAATGTAATAATCTGTCGTAGGTAAATGATAGACTTGTCATGAATTTGTAAGCTAGGATAAGTGTATTTCGCTCAGGATTACTTATCGGTATATATCTTAAAAATGCGAGGAGATAGCGAAGTTTTTATATAAACGTTTTTTGTAGCTCCAATTTCGTTCTATAAAAAAGATTATCATAAAAAAATTTCTACCTCTTTTTATTGCCGAGATATTCGCGAATAACTTAACCTAAGCGAAATGCACTTATCATAATTTACCAATTTATTAAAAAAATGTTAGCCATCCTAAGTAGTTGAAGCGTCACCTATTTTTTCCCATATATTTGCACGTATATATGGAAGATCTGAGCGATTTTTAAATTTTTAAATCATTTAGAAAGTGATAAAATAATTAATTAACGACAAATTAGCCAAAATCAATGTTAAATCTGTACATAAAAGTCAACCTCTATAGGCACCCCTTCTAAATGAGGTAGAGGGTTCAACTTGGGCTCAACATTTTTATTTTTCCTTCCTATCAAATGAGGGGGGAATGGATCGGATTCCAAAATTCCCGCTCACCCCTAAAACTTCGAATTCTTACTACATTTTTCATGGCAAAAATCACTTTGTCTTTTTTTTTCGGAAAAGGTCCGCCTATTTGTTAACTATGCACGAAAATTATTAATTGCAAAATGAATAAAACAGCTTTTCTAGTAAATAGTAACTTTTATATTAACATCTACGTCATAGCAACGTAAAAAAAATTGTAAAATTAGCCTTTTTCGAACGTCTGGAGTAGACTGATCTTAGCGATTTCGAAATTCTCTTTCACCTCGAAGAATTTCGAGCGAGAAAATGGATCCGATCAATGCCAAAAACTGACGAGCTCGCGCCTGTGGGAGGAACGGAGGAATCGGATGATGGTAAGAGGAGCTTAAATGGTCCGGGTCAGAGGTGACTTTTAGGGCTCGCGTGTTGCCGTGGCGAAGATCACGACGCGCCTCGATGCATGGACGAGAGGGCGGCGCAGGCCTGGGAACAGGAAACTCGACCCGGGGTCAGAATTCCACCGGAATTCGAACGCTTCGTCCGAATATCGGGAAGGATTACGTTCGACCGGCGAGGTAGAATCGTCCCTTAATCACGGGTAATAAAATATCTCATCCCCGATAACGGCTCGTTAGAAATCCGGCTGATCTCGAGGGTAATGATTAATCAATCATCGACCGCGAAAACAGGCCGACGTCACGTGGCTACAGCAGCTTCGAGGCTGCTTGCTCGTCCGAGATTATCTCCCGGGCCGAAATGTGAAGGCCGAAGCTGTCATCGGCAGCCAATTATCATGCTTGTTAAAATAATTACTGCCATCACTCACAGCGCCGCGTCACCCTCGGAACGAATCGACGCGGCGTATCGAAATGACGACCGTGGTCGTCGCGATACGCGGGTAATGAAACGATCAACCGTACGATTTACAACAAATCCGACTGACATATCGAACAGATTTGTTGCGATATTGAATCACCAGCAGCCACGCCCTTCGATCGTTCAATTTCGTTTCCCCTCGTTTCTCTGCTGCAAACTTCATCGTGCAAACTTCACCTACGTATCAAAAAACGAGTCGCCCGTTTCTTCGAGCCCTACAAATTTACGACGGATCGTCTTGACAGGAAGACCAAGAATCGACGACTCTGAACAGTAACAGCAGAAGTACACTTCTTTCTCGAACAAACGCACCAAACTCAATTTTATCGCGTATACGACCCCCAAAAAATGTTGTTTTTCATTTTACCTAATAAATATTTCAGGGCCCGAAGACAATTATCAATCAACGTACATCTCACAAACTAGCATATTTTTGTATTAAAATATACCTTCACTAATACTTGCAATAAAATAATCATTATAATTTACAGAAAGTAAGTTTAACAAAAAATGTGAGTATTTTTTTTTAAAGTAAATTGCATATACCTCGAATCGACTGCTATATTAATTAGTATTCAGCACATTAATTTTTTCTCAATAGATATTTAGAATACGAACATTCGTGGCAGTTTTTAGTTTGGCGTTTTTTTTTCGAGTACAGTACAAAATTCGTGGTATTATTCGTTGAAATATTTCCGGAGATTGATCGCAGGATAGGAAATGATCAATGCTCGAACTTTACCTTTTCACATCTCGTACTTTCACCAGAAATCCGAAAATTGAAACGTAGACCTGTTATCCGCCCGTCTCGTTGTGACGACGAGGCGTATAGGCGTGGTCGAGGATACGACGTGTACCATTAACTCTAAAAAACCCAAACGCATCGTTGGCTGCCTTGAAATTGACAACTTACTTCCATCACCGTTGAATTCTTTATGGTTTACTTATAAGATATAATTGGGATATGGAGAACTCGGCTCGCGTTGTCGATCTTCATCGAGTCGTTGAAATGCGAAACCGGAGTGTCACCCCTCCGGGAAAAATAGGTACTCGAAGTTCCTGGACATTTCGAGCGATCCGACTCCTCGACGACGCACAACAACCACAAAAAACGTGTTACTTGCTACGAGGCTGAAATTGCTATTTTTCCCCATCGCGGTGCCAACACCAAAATTTAGATGTGGGGATGTACAAAGTGGCTTCTGGCAACAATACATTTTTTCGCTTATCCTGCAAATTCGAATCTGTCGATGGGAATAAAATTTGATGAGAAAATAACGGAGCGGACAATTTCTTCCCTGCGCTTCAATTCCATCGAGAGCATTCGATGCACTTGACAAATCTTTGGAATTCGCATCACCAGCTTTCCAGCTTCGCGATATAGGTACTGTTTTTCCGAAAATTTATCTCGATGCGAAATCGTCGAGAGAGATTTCTCGAATTTAACCAATAAGCCGTATTTTCAAATTCTCTCGTTCGCCGTTCTATAAAGCGAACCAATTTCGATGGCGTTTTCCGGATAATCACTCGGCTTTGACTTTGAGTCTCGGAATCAGTCGAACGAATATTTCTCTTCGAATAGTTCGTCCAGAGGTCGTGGCAGTAATACGTTGACCTTTACGCGTCTACGAGCTTTGGATTTTACACAGCTTTTACACAGCTTTTACAGTTCCGAGGAAATTTCGCAGCGTAACTCGATGACATCGTCCATTGACGCTCGTCTAAATCAGCCTCACCTAATCGGATCTAGAATGTCGAATATCCCAGATATTTGGGTCTTTCCATTTCGACACATTCGACATGGTCGTTCTCGGGCGACGCATGGATGACGAAAGGATTTATGAAAACATCTTTTATGGTTTTTATTTCGTTGGAGAACACTTTTATGGAAAGAAGGAATGGAGGAAAGACATTGTAGAATGGGGCGAGTCACGTGGCGCGTACTAGACGCGTACCTAAGCCTGGTTTAGGGCCCGGGCCGTCGGATATGTAATGGTAATAATACAGGCCCCCTCGTCGTCCTACACAGATGGTTTCGAGATACTGGGATAGGCGGCTACCATTATAACTTATCGACAATTCTATCCGACGCCGAATCTATATAGATACAAGTATCTAGCCTCAAAGAGACTCGGCGAGCCCGGGGCATACGAGTCTATTAATACGATGCGAGAATATCACCCAACACTGTAATCACGCGATATTATACGAACCCAATCGATTTCGTCCCGATAAAAACTGCGGTGACGGAATTTCGTCATGGAATTGGCTGGAAGAAAAAAAAAATCTCCTCTCGTTGGCTCTTTTTTCCTCTCGTCTTTATCCGCGCGTCGCCTCATCGTTGCTGTAATCGCTCGCCGAGTCCTCGTATTTTCGAAATTTTGCATAGATCCGACTCTTTTAAAATTTATCATTATTATCATTATCACTATCACCATCACTATCATTATCACTATCACTATCACTGTCACTATCATTACCATTACCATTACCATTACCGGAATTGCTCTTGGGGTTTCTTAGGGAGAGAAAATGTTTATGTTTTGAAAAATAAAGATTCGTTCAATGAGTTAAGAAAAATCACAGCTAATTGTAAGCGATGGGTGAAATCGAAATCTAATAGGATTTCTAGAACCTTTTTGATGGAGAAATATAAAATGTATTATTGATATTGGTAAAATGAAATGAAAAGTGAAAAATCGAGGTAATGTAGCATTATTAACTGAAAATCCACCTCATAATCATTGAACTAGATTTTCTCTTAAATAAGGAATAGCTGGAAATAAATTTGTGATTATTGTAGTTCCTCAAACAGATATTTGCCCCCTGGTAAGGAGTGTCCTAAAAATGTGTTGCTACACTTATAAATAAAAGTATCGCTCCAATTTGCTTATGATCGTAGTTTAATTTTGTAAATATGTAATGATAATTATCCTAACATCTGGTGGGGGATCGCATTCATGATAAGTCGAGTTGAACAAAAATATTTAGATTTATTTTATAAATACAGTCTAAGCCAATAGTTTTCGCCCGGAGATTAGCTATTTGTATTGAAGCGATAAGAAGTAAGTGTATGAATTTCGAATCTGGAAATTACAAGTAACGCCATTGGGAATAAATGAATAAATAAATAGGAATGGGTAAGTGTTACTTTTGTGAGTTTGGAAATTTAAACGAGCGATCAAAGATTCAACTATACATGGCCAATAATTTTTTTTTCCAATTGAAGACTAACGTAGAAAATGTAAATAACGCTGAAAATTCTACGTTGCCGACAAATTTTGGATTTTTCAAATTGTTATTTTGGGAGGTTGTCGGGGTTTTCGAAGTTAAGTTCAGGGGGGAGGGGGATGCGAAGTATCGGCGATTCTGATGCTGGGTGTGAAATGAATAATAACGGTGCAAACACATTTGGTATAATACGGGTACGTATGTTCCGCGAGGAAATGAAAATCCTTCGGCTCGCTTGATTACAGGTCTTTTTTTGCATCGTGCCAAATCTATTCGCTTGATGAATAGCGCGCCGAGATTTATCCATTCGTATGCAAAGTAATCATCGGGCATAATTCTCGTTCTCGGGAATCCTTTCTCGCGAGCTTAATTTATAATAGCTTCGCGAAGAAACGTGATATCCGAGGCCAGAGACCCGGGTATTACGTGTTTACGACCACCTTTCCAACAAATCAATTTAATACGTACCATAAACCGTACGTTTCTTTATGTTTTCTCGAAATTCAACGTGGCTTACCCACGTTCCGATGGATCGTGCCTACGATGCGTGAAGAATCTTCGAGGCATTCGATCGCCGGCGAATCCGTTCGCGACGCGAGGTGCGAGGATGAAAAATTACAGTTGAAAAATACTATTAAAAAAAAAAAACGCTCCAACACCAATCCGAACGAAAGAATGTAAAGAGTTTATTCTATATCGATGCAAAATTCACTGGTTCATTATAATCAAAAAAATTCTAACAAGCTTAAAATGAGAATTAGCTTCCTGAGAAAATAATTAATTTGATTGTAAAAAATCGCGGGGTGCTTGACGTCAAATCTTATAAATAGTTCGTTGGTCGCTATTAGTAAAAATAGGGTCATTATACAAATATAGTAAAAAGCACCCCACATTTTTTTACACTCAAATTAATTATTGGATTACCGACTTAATTTTTTATTTAAAATGATTAGACATTTTTCGATTATACCGAAGATCGTTATCATTTTTTCAACGCATTATAATGATTTAGTTCGTAATGATTCATCTAATGAACCAATGGACTTCGTAGCACTGTGGAATAAACTATTTAAATTTAAAAGTTATTTTGTATTTTTTCGTTTGGATTGCTATTGAAGCATGTTTTTTTCAGTTCTGTAAAACTATAATTTATCTTGCAATTTTTCAGTCTTACAAAGTTTGAAATTTCAATTTTTTAATAAACATTTTTTTATCCAATTTTTTGTTTCGTCGCAAATTATTGTATTGAAAATTGAATGGAAAGATTCCGTTACATGCATAGATGGAGAGATACAAGCCAGGCTAATAAAAGCGTGTTAAAAAGGAAAATAATCGAGGTGTAAACTTGTTACATTTTTTCGCTCAATGAATTTCCCGTTCGCCGTGAAATTTTCATGATCGATCGATAAAATGATCGCAACGTATTACATCCGCGTGACTGGATTAATCGACGACGCGTAACGGTACTTGCTAATTGATTGGTGCCAAAAGTAATAAATTTCCTATCCCACGGATAACGTTTTTCATTAATCACGATAAACGCGGACATCTGTACGGAGTATTAAATTCATAAATTATTCATGCAACGCGAAAGCGCGCGTCTCGTTATCACTGGACGCTTTGTCTGATGATAACGTTTATTCGACATCGTACGGCGCTCAGCTACGTCGCGCGCGAAACAAACGACTATCGCAATTTGGTCTCCGATCTACATTTCCTACTGGATTCTCAGGTTTCATTTCCGGGTTTGGCGATAATCCACGACAATGCTTGTCTTTTTTATTCAACCGTCCGTATCAGTGACGGCGCTAGTAGTCCAGTCGAGTTATACATTCACCTGGAAATAATTAGCGGCAGCGATTTCGTTTCCAAACTTCAGGGGGAGGTGGCAAGTGTAAGTTTCGATTTTCGGGAAAATTTCGCCACCGCGTTCGCCGCCATCTTGATTTAAAGTTGGATTTTTCTGTTTTTCGGAAATAACTCGCTAATTTACAACTTGAGAGCGAAAATTATAACATCCAAAGTTGTAGAAAATCTAATTTTCCACAAGTTTGGTGATTATAATTTTTACGCTAGGACCGATATTTGCAGAGTTATACCTACTATCAAGCTTACCGAAAAAATGGTAATGCGCAATCAGGTAGGGAATCTTATTTCCTTCAACTTTGGTTATCGCACTTTTTTATCCCATACTCATCTGGTAAAGACACGTCCTGTTCACTCCTCTCTTGTCAGTCACGAATTTTATCAGCCATTTTTTTATATGCAATTTGATGTATAAAAGTTTCAGAAAAACCTACCATATTTCAACACTTTCATCGGCCATATTGAATCTACCTTTTTTTATTTGAAAAATTTATTTAAGTTAATACTAGGTAGCTCATTTTCAGTTAATACTAGCTACTATTTCGTCTTGGCATGAATTTATTCTGAAACTTCAATGTTTATAATACCAATTTGTTATTAGCAATAATTATTTTTAATGGTTGTGCAGTATTTTTGTTAACATTTATCGGAATGTTGGTAAGGGGCTGTACTTAAATTGCGTAATACAGTCAGGGGGGGGGCTAAATCAGATTGTTACTATTTGTTATGGTACGGGGGAGGGAGGCCTTCAACACTTGTACGTAATTCATACCGAAATAAATAAAAAAGTTTTTGGCGATTGATTAAAAAATGTAAATTAAACTTCGCACGCCTGACTATAGCCAATCTCTTACTTGCTTTTACTATTATGAAAGTAGCGTTACGCGGTCGTTCTTGATATGAGATCACTCCAACGTCTTCTCTTTGTCAGTACAAATTCACGGGAACATATACTACAGAGTTGATAACTATGAAAGCAGTTTGAATATAAAATGCTAAAATTCCTGAGAATAAACAAATATTACGTACAAAATGGAGCGGGAGAGGGCCATATTTGGTTACGATCTGTTACAAAGGGGGAGTAGGGGTTAAAAAGTCGTTATAAATGCGTGACGTAATTTAAATACAGCCCCTAAGGCAGGAATCAAAAAACCGCAACGAAATCGTAAACTGCTCGTAAACTTTAAAAAGCCGATAGTGTCTAACTGGGACACTGGTCTCCCGCCGTGACCGAATGGAAATGGTTAATCTGCTTGTAGCTATATTCCCAGAGCTCGAAGCATGTGATCGATGCATCGAATGCAAAAATTTCGGCGATTGCACCATTGTTAAATAAATCTTTCCCGTACAACTAACCTCTTCCAGGCCGAATTTTGTAGCTCCGTGAAAAAAACCGTTTCTGGAAAATTTCTTCGAAAATGTATCAAATACTGTGTAGAATAGTAGCTTAATTTTTTTCGGATTTTCCGGATGCAAAAAAAAAATTGTTCCAAATTTGGAACAACGGTTGATAAAGATTAGAACGTTTAAAAAAAGCAAACTTATTTTTAATTAGTTAGAGCAACGTTCGTACGGATTTTTTTATTCAGAATGTATCGTGATAATTATATAATGATAATACATCGTAATATTTCACGTTATTATTATTCAACATTTGTCAAGCTAAGAATACCATAAACGGGATTTGTATTATACTAACCTCGATCGGCCGCTGTTCAGAATTTGGAACAATTCTTTTTTTACCTAATTAACAGTCTGAACGTCCCGTTTTTGCGGTTTGACATTTTTTCCCTATTTGTAGGGGTCACATACACGCGCATGAATTATGTGGTAGTGGTAAAACACGAATTGGCGAAGTTCGGAATACTCAAATAGGGTCCAAAAAGCGAGCGGTCGCTCCTCGCAGAGTCGTATCGAGTATCAACAAATCGCGTTCGTGTCCGCAAGAATACGAAATGCGGATAAAGCTAACCTCTGCTACACATATTTGCACGTTTCTGCTACACATGTTTGAGATTCCTGTTCCAAATGCGGAACAGTGGCCAGGAAGAGGTTGAGCCATATTGCTTCTATGTGCGATTGACACCGACAACCCGAGATTGCAACACGCGTAGGCCAATGTAGGCCAATATTCAATTTTATTGATAATACCGAACCTGTTTCCAACCGACCAACCAGATCAATCCGGTAAGAGGAAAGATCAACAAAGGTGTTGGGAAAAAATGATTTGTGCATAAAAAATATGTCGCGAGCAAAAAAAATAAAATATTTTGCAAAAATTCTTCTTCCCCTACGTAAAATTCACACGGATTCGGACGGCACGCCATTTATAAGGGAAAAAATGTGGAGAGCGATTACGAAGAGTGATCGGTCGATGTAGAAAAGGAACGAGCAAGTTCGTGAAAGTTCCGTTGATTTATTTTAACGCCAGCTTGCGCTGACGCGGTTGGGCCTGCGCGTAATTGATTCGAGTAATATCCGAACGAGCTCGGCGTCGACGTTTCCTGTAAAAATAAGAAAAAAAAATCCTCTCATCCATCGACGCTCGAAATGCGAGGAAAGAACGCCCTCCGCGCGATCCGTTGCATAATTGAACGCGTCGACGAGATTCGAGTGAGAGCATAAAGCTCTGTCTCTCTCTGTCTCGCGGAAGCTTTTGGAGATAGGAGTATTTCTCTATTCGTCGAATTTGACTCGCGTGACGTGAAATCTCGGAACCGTTTGAATTCGTAATCTCGAACCTCGGGTTTCGCCGGGACGCTATTTGTGGGAGGAACTCGACTTCGGTTTCGGTCGTTGATGCGGACGAAAGAAACGCGGAGAACGCGTTTATTAGCGATCTACGGATAATCGGAAATCTAACGGCCCAGAATGAACGATTGGAGATCTCGCTTGACCTCTTCTGATCTGGGAGGTGCAGGAATTTGGCTCCCACGAGAAATCTGCCCGGCGTATCTCGCCCGTAAGGATCCCAATCGGTTTCGAAGAATATTTTCGATCGAGGAAATATTACCGTTAACGTTCGACGATCAACGATCATCGATCATGGGAAAATATTTCGACTCGTTATCACCGATTCGTCTTCACCTCTGCGTCCACGCTCGGTGACCGGTAATAATTACAGTTCCCGCGCCAGATTCTATTCGTCTCATCGGACTCGCGGCTCTCAACGCGAAGAATCGAATTGAATCGAAAAAAAATTCTCCGCGAAAGTCGACTGCGAATTATCTGCACTTCTCCAAACAGAGATGAGGGGTACGGCTCGTTACAAAGATTTGTTACGGGATAAAACTACTGTCACGGTCGGAAAAAAGCAGTTTTTTTAAACATTTTTTTAAAGGATGGAAGGAAAGATAATAAATTAATACGACTCAAGCAAGTTATTTAAGGTGGCTTGGTCACTTTGGGAATAAACGACAGAAATCTGTGGAATTTAGGTACGATGTCAATAAAGTATGTCAGATTCGTTTGCAGTCAAGAAATACCACAGTCGACGAAGTAATTACAGTTAATTAAATTACAAAATCGACTCCAACTCTGGAATTAAACGACAGACGTCGGAAAATGAAATTTAAATTAATAGCGTTTGTTTCAAAGAATATTTTAGTTTCAAGAAAATATAGAATTGGCGACCTTCATTTTGAAAAAATTACGAGAAAAGTGCAGGATACGAAAATTGCTTCTTCCTGCTACTGCAAGCAAAACTTGTAAATTTCTACAAACATTTTTTTCTGGTACTTTTTTTGCGACTTTTCACTCTTTTACTTAGGTATGGCTGTGATAAGTATACCTAAGGAAAAAAACGGCAATAACCATTAGAGACACGCGAGCTTTTATGGTGCCCCTCGCTTGCTACGGTACTAAACGACGACGCCACCTTAAGCATATATTTAAGTATTAAACAAAAATCTTTCATCGGTACATATTTATAAATGGTTGTGGAATTTCACGCGCTCTGCGACACGCAATGTAGCTGGTGCAATTTTCAATCTGGAGAAAACAACAAAATTCACTGTTTTTCACTGTATTTAGTATTCGAAGAATTATTCCAATGATATTTTCATACCATAAAACTTCTATTTTTTTTAGGTTCCCATGCAAACTATTTTTCAATTTTTCAAATCAATTTTTGAGACTGTTTCTTCATTTTTATTGTGTGAACTGTACGCATACAGGGTGTTAAAAAAGTTCCGGTCGATTATTTCGAAAACTATGCATGAAATCGAAAAACAGAAAAATACGTATTTAATATTTTTGAAAATTCTATCCAGTCATGCCAAATTTGCCCCCCCCCCGCGATCTTAAACTTTTGTCCATGAATTTGTAGGATTTTCTATTTTTCATCTCCCCCCCCCCCCATCAATTAGTGCGCATGTGCTCCTGATAAAAAAAAAGTTTCAGACAAAGGTGTCTCATTTTTCAACGTAGATTCTGAATCTGCAATAAAAATTGTGAATTTCCATTTGAATTTAATTACATTTTCTCCATGGCATTCGAGTCGTCCAAAGACACAAAAATGACATTTTAATGAAGTTTTTCAGGCGAAACAGTCTCAAAAATGGATTAGAAAAATCGGAATATAGTTTCAACGTAAAGCTGAGAAAGAAAGACAAATTTTATGCATGAAAATATCATTGGAAAGATTCTTTGAATACTAAATAAAGCAAAAAACAGTTAAACTGTAAAAATCTAAAAAAAAATCCCAAAAAAGTTTTTCAAGTACCCAAACCACCTGGCATTGTTTCAGGTTTTTTTGAGACCTCGATGGAAATAGGTTGACCTAAAAACGCTTCCTCAGGGATTTCAAAAATATTCATTTTCGTACGATTGGCAAGTATTTAAACGAAGAGATCGCATTTTCGACAAAATAAGGAGGAATCATTTGTTATTAAGTAGCGTTCAAATAAACTTATCGAAAATCTCGAATGAACAATTCGATCGGTTAAATTTCAATGAACAAAAATTCTCTGGCGCGTCAGATTTTTTTTTCTAATATTCTAGAAGTTCGCGATTTTTTTTAATCCGATGAAACGAATTTACGGTAGTGTTACTCCTTTAACGCTCCGATTCGCTTACTCGTGCGAAGATCCACGGGTCGAAATTGCAAGGCACACGAAGCTCGTATCTTAAATCTGGCAATTACTCCTCTTAACCATGCGAGGCAAATTTCGCGCTGCCCAGCCGAAAAATGTGCCTGGAAACCCGTAAATTTCTCGACATTTGACCGCATCGTCCTCCAAAATCATTTGCCCACAATTACCAGCACGATCGGCATAATTGCTTCGACATTTTGGCCGAAAATTCCGATCCCGCGTCGCGCCTCCTAGCCCTGCGAAAACCCTCGTTCGCGTGTCTTTTGTTTATATTTCAGCGAATGCGATACGAGAGAAAACGACAGCGGTTATCCTCTTCATCACCGTAATATGCGAACGCGTACGAAATTTACGGATACGTATGACGTACGGCGCACGGCGATGGCTCGCGTAATACTCGCGGCGGTTCCCTTGCGCCGCAGCGCATTGGTGTGCCGCGAGCATCATCCACTGTGCCGCCCGGCTAGCGTACCAGTGGTGGTACCGCGCGGCTAGCGTACCAGTGGTGGCACCGCGCGGCTAGCAGCGTACCAGTGGTGGCACCGCGCGGCTAGCGTACCAGTGGTGGTACCGCGCGGCCACGGACGCGCTGTGCTGCCCGGTGTGCGCTCTCGTACACTGGTGCTGCTGCTGCTGCACTCTCTCGCACCCCGCCCACTCACACGCGTGTGCACGGTTATGATTTATTATGATCGTAAAGTAACCCCGAGCTGGCCTCGGTAAAGTTCTGCCAAGAGCTGTCAAAAAAAATTACAGCTTCGTATCCCGGCGCGAGTGTGCGCGCTCGAACGCTCCGTGGAAACCACGTGCGTGAATAACGACGCGACTGCATACGCGCGGGTGACTCGTCAACGCGATTCGATACAGATCTCATAGATCATTACGTATCGATTGCATCGATGTATCTTTCCTTATCTTGACACTGGGCGTCGCCGAATCGCCCCGAACACGCGTCTCACAACTTTCTTACGATAAAAGTCTCGCGACTTTTTTACAGCTGATGCGAAGTCGAGATGCTTTAGTTTTTTTCCCCCCCTTTTCTGATTTAGTCCAGTCAATATGTCTAAATATTTGCTCTGAAATAACAAATATTCCGGTCAGCTTTTTTTTTATTCGTTGGAGGGATTTACTGGTAGTGTAAATTCAAAATGGCGACCAAGTCGTGCAGTTGCGCATATTCGCTACGGTTTTTCTTGAATACCTCGGCCATTTCGAATCTTAACGAAAAGTTGCGAAAACCAAATTTGTAGAAAATTTAATTTTCTACAACTTTGTTTCCTACGACTTTTCTTCTCAGATCGATATTCTTTCAAAAAAAATAATCGGAATGCAGTTATCGAATGATCTACGAAAAAAAAATAGTTGACGATTCTCTTTTTCTTCGCCGTTGGCGTAATATCGATCTTAGAAGAAAAGTTGTAGAAAACAAAGTTGTAGAGAATTAAATTTTCTACAAATTTGGTTTGTACATCTTTTTGTTAAAATTCGAAATGGCCGAGGTATTCAAGCAAAACCATTTTTTTCGGGAAATTCAAAATAACGAACACAACTGCAACTGAGCGATTTGGTCGCCATTTTGAATTTACACTACCAGTAAACCCGCCCAACGAATAAAAAAAGCTGAGCGGAATTTTTGCAAGATTAAAAGTACATATCGACTGGACTAATTGTTTCGCACGTTGGATCTGCGGATCGCAGAAACGCGATTCTGCGGAGGAACGACGATCGGCAGTTGTTTTTTTACGCGGGACGTAGGCGGCAACCAACTGCCAAAAATGTACGAGGCGGGAGCTCTACTCCCATCGAGGTCTTCTCCTATGCCCATGATCTTGTTTTGTTTCGAACGTCGACGAGGGCCCGAGGCGGTGGTCCCACGCAACGACCCGAGTCTCGCATCGGCGATCGTGAATATCGCAAACGACCCGTTTCAAAGCGTTGGTACCCACGTCTTACGATCGTTGCAACGCGTGCGTTTCTCGCTGAACAAGATAGAGAATAGCAGGATAGCCAATCGTCCAATTCGAGGTCATCGTAAAATACACACATACAGACGAGTCCAAACGTAGTCGCGAGGTGCTACAAAATCCTATTCGTCGATTCCACTTGTAATGCCTGGATTTTCATTTGCTGGTCAGACGACCAAAAAACGTTTTCCTCACCTTTTTTACATTTTTTTTGTACACGTAAATTTTTTTCCAATTTTTTTTTATCCCGTTAAAAAGATATCACATTTCTAAATTTGTGCCCTTAACTTTGTGAATAATGAACCAAGCAAGACCTTTTTTCCCCAACATTTTCGTTTCTTTACGTACATTTCGCAATAAAAAAAAATACATTTTTTGTCAAAATATTTTTATAAGTGATTTCCAATTTTTTTTGTGTAAATGAGTGCATGGTTGCATTTTTTAGAAGAAAAATTGGTCAGAAAGTCCTATCGAGGTAACAACTTTTTAGCCTACTCTGATCGGGGAATCTTTGTAATGACTATTTTTTTTTCTTTCGATTTTCGTATACGCGTATACATGACGAGCGACTCGCGTGTGTGAGACGAGTTGCTAGATTTTCGAAAGCTTTCGAACACGTGGGAATACGCGTGGTATGCTTTACGTTGCATGACCGATAATAATTGTATCCTCGATCGAGAATTCCCGTGGAATTTCATTAATACGAGATTTCGATCGTTGTATCAAGATCGGGGCGAGGAGAGGGAGCGAAATCTACGGGGCAAGTAGTTAATTCGAGGAGGGAATTTCTTTTCAGCCGCGACCTCCGACCCCGGCGTTATGACGCGGTCCGGGTTGATTCCCGAAATACTTGCTCGCGCCCTGTAATCTTCTTCCCTCCCCACGCGAACGAGAAGTCGGTACGAGCGACCCCCTCGATATGCACCTCCGTGTGCGGAGGAGGAGGAGAGGACGAGAGGAGGAGAAGAACTCTGAACGCGTTCGGGGAGATTCCAACTCGCGGGACTCTCGATCGAGACTCCCGCCATCGGATATCTATAATTTAAATCTCCGCGGTGAATAAGTGGCAGGGAATCATTGTAATTAATATCCTATATCTATATACGAAACACCGATGCGACCGGCCGGTTAGGCCAGACTTACGAACCCGTGTCTCTTCGATCCCGCAAATTACTCTCCCACGCGAAACACTCTCCTGCCGCGCCTTGGGAATTCGATTTCGAACTCGAAAAACAGTTCCGCGCTTCGCCTTCGTTTGCTCCCGAGAACTCGCCAGAACTTCTGTCACCTTTCGCGCGTTCGTCGTCTCTTCGCCTTGCTCCTCTCTCCGCCAACGAACGAATCGACGAACGAATCGACGAGCGTCGCTCCATTTCGAATCACTGTCCCCGACAGCCTCGTTGAATATTCTTACGCTAGACCGGCACCGAATGACATTCCTCTCGCGATGTTCTTCCCTCGAGCAACGTGACGCGACGTTGTTATTCTCACGAGCGACGGCAGTGTTCGATAATAGAATCAAGGCGACGTACGATAATAAACCGTGAATCGCTCCGCGCCTACCTCCGACGCGGACATTTTTTTCTCCCTGTCCGCCACTTTGGTCTGTCCCAAAAAATCAGCAACAGTGTAAGCCGCCATCTTGGTCCCCGCAAAAATATCGTTTCGAACCGAAAATCGTCCGAGGATCGATCCGATTGTCATCGAAACGTGCGGAGGCACGCGCGCGCGTGATTTCTACGCTTCGTTTGTACCGCGCGGAACGCGTAGGCAGAACCGAATATGGATCTTCGTACGGTTCGGGCCTCCGGGCCGCTCGAGGTTCCCAAGCGGGTCAAAGGTCGCTGGGCCCACCTTCGGAGGCCCGATGATGTTCGCCGGAGCCCGCCGAACCTCCGGCTTCGTGCCGTACCACGGAGTCACTTTTCGTCCGAGCATCCATCCATCCGTCCATTCTCGCCCGACTGACCGACCAACTCGCGAGCCTGAAATTCTTGCGAAGAATCCTTACCGCATGCGCGTTTCGACTTCCACGAATATAGCGTGTATAATATACACCGCATCCGTGGACTTTCCTCATATTTCCCTCCCATCAAATCGGTGAAGCCCACCAAAGAGCCAATAATTTAAGAGCAAGATGAACTTCTACCACTGGGCAAAGCGTTGGATCTGAGACTCTTCGTATCTTTGCAACGATGCTCGACTCAGCGTTTGATAATAATTAAATTGGGAATAAATTTTAAGGGGGTAAATCGATGTAGAAACCAAAAAATAGAGCAAACTGCGAGCTTGTCTTCGAAGACACTGAACAACAGAAGAAAATACGGTGGAAAGTAGGAGTGTGCGAAGAATTCGAATCTACGTATTATTCGAAATATTCGAATTATTCGTAAATTCGTGTATTTTCGAGGATTCAGAATCTGCGGTTTATCGCCTTGCTAATTTACGATATTTTATTCAAAAATAATACACACTTTTATTTATAACACCGCGGATGGATTCTTTAAACAACAACAGACAAACAAGAGTAAGGAAAATGAATTGAAAAGTAAAAAAGAAAATAGTAGGGATTATATTTTGAAAACCGAAAATCCTTTAATTAGACAAAGAATTTGTAAATTACTCAAAAGTTCCGAATTATTCGATAGTTTCGAGTCATTGGAAAAATCTCCGAAAAATTAGAAGATTTCGAATTATTTGTATTTTCGAATTATTCGTTTCGAACGCTATTCGCACAACCCTGGTGAAAAGGTTTTTATTATAAAAGAATTGGACACTGTTTATACATATTATCAGAGCTGCACTGAACAAAATGGCGGCTTCGCAGCATTTGCCCAGCGGTGTCTTTTTTCCACAACTGCTGCAATATCAAAAATACAATAATGTACACACAAAAATTCCACAAAGCATGATAACACCTTCGACAGTACGGAGGATTGCTTTTTTATATTTGACAGTTCATTTGTTAATAACGCTATTTGTGCAGTTTTTTGATTTTTCGACATTCTTTTTTCATCTACACACCATTTTTGCACAAATCAAATTACACGAAAAATCCTACGCACTGTCAAGCTGTTATCATACTTTATAGATTTTTGTTGTTTTTTTTTTTTGGTTCATTATATCTTTGAAGATGCAGCAGTTAGTGGCTCGACGATGTATCTATAAAAAAATGGACAATATGTTGAATAAATTCCATATTTCTAACGAAGGGGTTTTTATGAAATTTTGAAGGATCATTGTTTCATAAAAATCTCTTCCTTAGAAATATAGAAATTATTCAAAATATGCCCAATAATTCGATGTTCCCATAAGACTACGTTTGAATAATTTTTTTCATAAACGAGCTGCCTGAAAAATACAACATTTTTACAGCACGCCGAGACGGTAAATTGCTACACATCTACAAAGTTTGAACGAAATCTGTCTGTTTTCAGTTTTTGGGCGGAACCCCCTCAATTACCATGACATCGCTACAAATGCGGTACAATGACGATCGTGGTTTGAAGTAATCGCCAATCTTTCGCTGTCTCGTAATCGTTGCGCGTTTCCCGACCGCGCTGTGTCGTTACTACAATATTTATACGTAAAACGCGCGGAAACAGCTGCCTTGGGGGAAAACAGCGCTGCTGCGAAAAGGAAAGAAGGATGATCGGATGCTCTGCGTCGACACGTTGAAGTAAAAAAATCGCGGGCGACGCGAATTTTCGCGAAAACCAAGTTGCTAAGAATTCGCGTTACAGGGCGAAGATTGGGCATCGTTTGCGAAAAGATTTCCGCGCGTCGTCGATCGAATAGGAAAGCGTCGCGGCAATAACATCGAAAGTGACGATCAAATATGGGGAAAACGCTACGGAGTTGAAAGGATGTAAGACGAGTGACGGGACGCGTGGTAGTAAATTCCCAAGCAGATTCCCGACTCAGGTGTCTTGGTCGGTAATTTTCCGAAGGCTCGGTTACCGCCGGCTTCGAGGTCTTCGTCCCGGATGGACGTTTCCTCTCGCGGAGTCAATTTTCGAACGGGTTCCCGAGCTTTTGATGTATCCGCGGTGTAAATAACGTCCCGCCGAGTTCGAATCATTTCGGAATCGATCTCACTTCATTAGCGAGATAAGAAAACGTAGGAATCAAATGTTGATTAGACTCATTACGAGACAAGTCAATCTCTCGTGGGGAAACTCGTTTTTCTCCCCTCCTCCTCCTCCTCCTCGGCGTCGCTCGTTCCCGTCCTTTTTCTCTCGCTACCATCCACCAGTGGTAATATTTCCACCGCAGTTTCCACAGATTCCCTTCGATCCTTCCATCCTCCGCGTACCCACGTCGATTATCCCGCTCCTCCTTCCCTCTCTGGCTCTTCCGTTTGCGCGGGAATTTTCAACCAATCAAACCGCGACGATCCTCTCTTGCCTTCTCGCTCTCGCGCGGTGCCTAGAGAGACTCGCGTGCAACAACCACCACTCGCTGAACAACGCTTAGTTTAGCCTCGGCATTACGTCCGAGAGAACCTTCGAACACTTCTAAACAAACGCCGATCGACCACGAGTTTTTCCAGCTTCGATTCGATCCCATCGACTCGAACGTGAGGAAACGCGGATCGGCAGAAAAAAGCGGAAACAGTTCCAAACGCACAGAAATTTGGGGAATTCTCGCCGTTCGGCGGAACCGCGAGGACTACGTGATCGATGTTCCGCGAAGTGTGCTTGCGTGTGCTTTTTTCCCCTTAATTTTGTTGCTGCTTCGTTCAGCTACGATTTTTCCAACGAGAGGGGTATTTTTTTTTTGCCTTTTTTTCGAAGCGACGACGATGCTTCCGCGCTACGTTCGTCGGCGACGATTCCGTACGTGAGACACGTGACAGTATGTCGCCCGAGTGAAAAACGTTGCGTGACGCGAACGACACGCGTGGCATGCGCTCCGAGGATTCAACGTGGCGAGTCGAGAGATTGATTCGCCTCGTTCGAGTGGGAATGTCAACGGCGACGCGGTGGACGATCGTCGCTTAATAGGAATCGATCGAGGTGGATCGCGAAGGGGAAATAAAATTTCGCTGGAAAGTGTAAAAAAACGAGCGTATTTCATCTTGGAGTTTGACGAACGAGGAGGAACGGCGATCCAAATCGATGTCTACGGATCCGGACGGAGGAGAAGTCCGACATCGACGTGCACGGGTGTCGATTATTTCTGACGGACACTCGCAGCGATGTTGAATGAAACTTTAATTATCCTCCAGCGTTTGACAGTTCGTAGACCAGATACGCCTATTAAATACGGCAGAACGAGTCGGGTTGCTCGAAATTATAACAACCGAACGGGGAGGTGGATCTTTGGTGTTTTGTTCTCGAGATAATGGGCTGCTCGAATTGTTTTCACTTGGATAGTGGTAAAGAAAAAAAACAACGAACCAGCGATATATTTCTAGGTCCGTTCCCGACGATGTTACCATTCGGTGGTATCGGACGGTGGAATAATTGAGGGTGTGGTGAAAAAAATTAATTACACGAATTAGCAGACGATTTCGTGGTCGTGACGCGTTGAAATATTGACAGTATTAGCTGCGAACGCGCGTCGACGATTCTTGTCGCAGGTATTTATGAATACAAATTTGCATCCAGAAGCTGTGCTTGCGTATGTACAGACCCCGACGAGGTAAACGAAACGTCATTGAGCGCATGCCATCCGGATACCATTTCTCTTTCGATCCTCTCACCGGAAAATTCAAAGTCGAATCGATCCATTGACCTCGAAGAGATACCTCTTCCTTTAACAGAGGCAATAACGCACTCTATGTAGAAGCACTCCGTCTGACACGAGACAAAATATATTGCTACCGTATCTGAGAGTGTGTCATTTTTGGGCATCTCTTTTTTTACTTACAAACAGCTCTGCGAAAGAAAGGAACCTGTTCAAATGTAACTCTCCGTAATAAGATTGAGAGCTGAAGTTGCAAATCTTCATTTCCTATTTAATTAACATGGTAAAAAGAGGTTTTTTATATTCGGAATTTTATATCTCGTCAATGGCACGTTGTAAAAATCAGGCCAAGACACTTTTTTATAGAAAATTGAAAGCTCTACAAAAAAGGTCTCTTGCCATTTTTTGATAACCACAGTCGTTGAAATGATATTCGAGTTCAAAGTTCACCCTGTAATAAATTATTAAATATTTTTAATTGGGAAAACTTATTTGGTGAAATATTTTTTTATCGGGAATAAGGAACGATATAAGTAGCGTTAGCTCGTTAGATCCAGTTTTCTGATAAACGTACATTTTTAAAACCTAGATAACCAAGTATTAAACCTCATTAATTATGAATCAACAATTTGTGTCAGGTAAATTTAAGGACCTAGAAGAAATTCAATTGATATTTCGCGATAGAGCCAAAAATTTCCCTGTAATATCAAAAAAATACGATGGATTTCTACCCATTTCGAATTTTGAGCTCGAATATCGTTTGAACGACTATGCGGATCAAAAAATTGTGGGAAAACTTTTTTGTAGAGCGTTCAATTTGCTGTAAAAATATGACCTTGATTAATCTGTACACAAAGCCATATTCGAGATATAAACCTCGAAACATACACTTTTTTTGCCATGTTATTTAAATGGGAAATAGAAATTAGCGGCGAGGCACGTCTTAGTATTAATATTAAGAGCTCAAATTTGAACAGACTTTTTTTTTGCCATCCTGTTTGCCGAAAAATGCTGCACGCTATTGTATGCACGATTTGGGGCGGGACACGACCGACACGTATGCGGATACGTGTTCCGCGTGAAAGAAAGGGATCTAGTTTTCATGCAGTACTGAAAAGGCGATAGCTGCAGCTGCAGCTGCAGCCGGATATTTCGTTGATCGTGATTGAACTCGAATCGAGTAAGGATTTCGTGGTGGTACGGTATCAGAGTATCGTGATCAGCCGTCAGCAGGTAGTTACTAACGCATCCGATTGGTTGAATCAGAAAAAACCGAACGTGAAACAATAATCCCTCAAAATTTCGCAAAATCTCTTCGTTCGAAATATGGAAATGATTCAAAATATGCCCAACAATTCGATTTTCCCATAAGACTACGTGACAATTGGTGAATAATTTCTCTCATAACCGAGCTTCCTGAAAAGCCGCAAATTTTTACAGCATGCTTAGTCGATAAATTGCTGGGTATCTACAAAGTTTGAACGAAATCTCTTTGTTTTCAGTTTTTGGACAGAACTCTCATAAATGGTCAATAGACAGAGGAGATCGCAGCGAGATAAGATTTATCCTGTTTCCGTTTAATTTTCGAGTCGTTTACATTTTTCGATTCGTCGACGTCGCAACGATGCGTGAATGCTGTGAAAAGTGACCGATCCCAAGAGTCACGGTTGACCGCGGCTCGTTCGGGTGTTCGACGTTTAGTTAGCTAATTTGAATAACACGAATTACTATCTAAGAGAATTATCGATCTGGAATGCTGATTGTGAGATATTGCCGCGTGACGACTGTTGCCCAGTTGTAACAGTAGTTGTACCGCCGCCGCCACCGCCGCGCGAGTGTCTCGTCACGTACGTACGGGATATACTACTGAATAAGAAAAAGTAGTAAGTGCCGCGTTAGTCAGACGCGCGTGGATACGATTTCAATAAAACGTGCAGCACCGTATCGCGCGATCAGCCTCCCCGGTAAACCTGTACACGTAAGAATGCCTGCATAACCGATCGTAGTTTGTTTCCAGGTCAACGCGTCGTTTGTACTTTTGTTTCTCTCGAGTATGAAAGTTTCAAGTATTTGACAAAAAAATTACCACCCCTGGTAGTCCGGTCAATATTTACTTTTAACCTTGCAAAAATTTCGGTCAGCTTTTTTTTAATCGTTGGGGGGTGGGGGCACTGTTAGTGTAAATTCAAAATGGCGACCAAATCGTGCAATTGCGTATATTCGCTATTTTGAATTTTATGAAAAAAAATGGTTTTTCTCGAATACCTCGACCGTTTCGAATTTTAACGAAAAGTTGTAGGTACCAAATTTGGAGAAAATATGATTTTCTACAACTTTGTTCCCTATAACTTTTCTTCTAGGATCGATATTACGCCAACGGCGAAGGAAAATAGAACCGTCCAAATACTTTTTCGTGGAACGTGAAATTCCGATTATTTTGGTTGACAAAATATCGATCTTATAAGAAAAGTTGTAGGGAACAAAGTTGTAGAAAATTAAATTTTCTACAAATTTGGTTTCTACAAGTTTTCGTTAAAATTCGAAATGGCCGAGGTATTCAAGGAAAACCATAGCGAATATACGCAACTGCACGATTTGGTCGCCATTTTGAATTTACGCTACCAGTGACCCTCCCAACGAATTAAAACAAATCTGAGCGGAATTTTCGTTATTTCAGAGCAAATATTTGGACTATTGACTGCACTGTGAGGTATACTCGAATAGTGACGAGGTTGTCCACGAGACGATTTTTTAAATTTATTTTCAAGTTGTCGTTGCATTATCGAGTTCTCTCGCGCGTCAATGAAAGAAACAAGTCTGAATAATATTCATTTCTAAAAATATGTGAAAGTTTCGAGAGTAATAATTATTAAGCAAAATATTTCGCGTATTGTTCCGCAACATGTCTAATATTATCAGTAGTACGTGTCGATACTATTGTTCACGTGCGTGTTGTTTGATTGGATTCGAAGTTAAAGGAGTCTAAAAGTTTCTTTGGCGTATTTCAGGAGATTTGAAGCGGCGACATTCCTGGGGTAGCGAGGCTGATTTTCGTGGGGTTGAAGCCGAAGCTGGATATCCCTCAGGAATCGATCCCGACGATCCGCCACTCCCGGAAGAGGACGGACTCTCTTACAAGGTTGGTTCGCTACGTACGATGTTTGCTTCGCGCCGAACGCCGCGCAGAGACTTTTTTCCGATCGGAATCGATTTTACGAATCGTGTTCGTTTTTCGAATAAAATTCAGCTGGAATTTCCTGATACGTGCCCGAGATATACTCGCATGGAGACGCGCGGCAGCGGATCATTTTTTTGTCCGCGGAAATTCGAGCGGAATACTACGGACTCGAATAATGGGCTTTGTTTGCGCGTACCTCGAAATGCTGGATGACGAAACGTTACGAGGAAACTCCTTAGTTGGGATGTTGTAATAGATTGAGATCGTGACGCTTCCTTCTCGCGCGTCTTCAACAATTACGGGGAGGGGCTGGGGGAGGGGGACAACGAACGTCAAGACTGAAGAGATACGATGACTTTTTTCCTACCGCTAATAGCACCGCGGTGCTCCTTCCGGAATTCCGAGACAAAAACTGGCTCCGTTACCGTATGTCAGACGTGCACGTATCGCGTGGTCGTCACACTCGTATCGTTGATATCGAACTCGGGGAATCCCCGGCTGATGCTCGGTTGTTTTTCCGCCACAAATATGGCCGTGCCTCGCGTTCGCGTAATGGCGTCGCTGACGGTCATCGCCTCGAGATTTAATTTCGCTCCTAACAATGAAATAATTTTCCTAATGACGTGGTTGCTGGGAAAAACTAGAGACGGGAGTGGCATCGTTGAGATAAGCATAGCCATACACAGTCCATCATTTCCGGTCACGATACAATTGCGTACACAGTAACCGACACCTACCGCCGGGTGTCGATGAGTCGGCTGCCGTGCATCATGCTTATGGGGCATGGAGGTAAAGAGGAGTCTCTGTTATGGGACTCGAGTTACAAAAGTAGGTATCCGTCTAAGCGCGTAAAATAGTGGTTCCATAAGTTGGCGCCGGTGAGCAGTCGGAATATATGTGATGTTGGTGATTTTGAACAAAATGAGGTATGCAGAAGGGACAAGGACGTAGTCAGATACGGGCAGAGGGGGAGCAGCTCCCGAGCCGAAGAATAAATAATTTTAAGCCACGTTGTATTTAACATCATTTACAAATTAGTTCGTTTCGCGCGCTCTACAATCGTCAGCTGTGCGACTGTGTTAGTCAAGCATGACTACTTATGTGGAACCCGACATACCATACGTAACGGTTACTTTGAATAGTCGAGAGTTGAGATTAGTCCTGTAAATATCCTCGAAAGTAAGACAATTGTATGCAACAGGCTGAAACCTTCACACCCCACGTTCTTGGGTCTTCTGAATCGCTCTACATAGGAGTGTTCACCCTAAACCGTGTGCTGAGGGGTGAAAACCACGATATCTCGCGAACCGATGAGAAATCTGAAAATAATTTCAAACGAATGTTATAAGTAATGCTCGATGATTGAAACCGCGTGAAACCGATTTCTAAACAGGCGAGGAATGAACTTTCTTCATGAGAGAATTGGTTTTGAAAAATCGCCAAAGCGAACGAGTAATGAAGCCGAACTGTGGAAGGATCAGGGCCTGACAAGAGAAAATCTTAGAGATCTAGACCTTACGGAAATTTTAAAGGAGGCGGAAATATTCTTTCCTACCACAAAGAAAGAAATCCTTATTTCCTTGGCAGAACCGTGTACAACAAGTAGCATAGAGAGAGGTCGTTCTCCACACTACGTCGCGTTAAGACGTGGCTGAGATGAACGGCGCTAGAGAACTGTTAAAATAGTCTATGTATGCTGAGTGTACACCGAAAAATGGTAAAAGAAAGTCGGGATGAAATTGCAAGCAAAGTCTTGAGACGGTTTCGTAAATAACCTCGAAGACTACTGTTAGTATAGTAAAAAACATACTTTTTCCAATAATAAACTTTTTGTAGCTTCCATATTATTAGTTTTTCCTCACCTGCCCTCCGCTGAACAAAATTGCGTTGATTAGAGTCGTAGATAAAAGCTCACATAATGGATGGTGAGCAGATAACGTAGTGAATCGAAAATAAGAACTCATTTTTTAAAGCAATTTCATTGACCTATTTATTTTGTACAACAACAGTTTTGTGTTTTCTTTTAACACTTTCGTGTAGTGGTTATTTTTTGATATCTTCACAAAGAATTTATCTTAAAAATCCATTTCTCACATTTCTCCGACAAATTGTATTGCTTAGTTATAAACTTAGACCTTTTGATGCAAAAGCGCCATCTTAAATTTACGCGGTTTCGCGGACAGTTCTTACGCACAGAGAATGAGCTATATATTGCGAAGACTATCAGGCTACAGAGGTTGAAGAAAATAAAAATAAAATACATCGGCACTGGCGAAAACAGGAAGTAGTTGGCTATACCTCTCTGAATATTAGAAACAGACTCTTCCGCGGTATTGGCACTGATATCTTCAATGACGGGAAGCACATTGGGATCACCTTGCATGGCTAGAGCTTTTCGTGCAAGTAGCTGCATTCACGAAATTACAAAAAAAAAACACACACACACACACATCACCAATGGCAACACGTGGGAGAGATTTCCTTTGAGGATAAGTATTGACTACGTAACGAAGACCTAAGACCTGGGGGGGTCTTATAGTATGGGTACGTTCCCTATGGGTATTTGGTACTGGTTCAACCAATTTAATTGGTTGGGTACACCTGAATAAGAAATATTGCAAGAAACTTTCATAACTTAATTGAATTTATTATTTTCCAATTGTTTGTAAGCGCAATAAACATTGGTCAATAACGCCTACGGAATGTACATTATTGTGTAAGTAACATGCATTACCCCGACTTATTAATCGTACGCGATTGACCTTGGATTAGCTTAGAAATATACCGAAACACTATTTCTTGTGCAATTCCAACCAAATTATTGGAATGTGAAAATAATCTAGGAATTGGCAATTGTAGAGGAAAGGCCGGAAAAAATTTAACGGTCTACACTTGATAAATGCATAAATCCGCCACTGCGTTCAGAACTGAAGATCGCAAATTTATAGGCAAAGACGCGTTTAGTTTTTGAGCTCGACGATGATCGAATCACGCCAACCTATAAAATCGGTCGCTCATCCAACCGATCGCGAAGAAGTGCTTCGAGCCGAGCGGGTAATAAACTACGCGAACTCGAACGAAGTATCGAGAGAAAAAAAGGAAATAAAAGGCAACGGCTATAGGCTCGTTGCTTTTCCACGCAAAAAGTTTTTCTCACAGCAAATTTCTTACTCGGTATCTCGAGTGGTCGCGGAATTCGTTCGATCTCTCTTCGAGCTTACCTACGCAGCAGAGCGCAAATTCGCATCGCAGCCAATGAAACGCGGTGGCCGAAAATCATGCGAATAAACGTGGAACACAGATCTATGTATTTCGCTATGTATTTCCGGTTTCCCTCTCGTAAATAAAGCGAAAAATTTAAACTGAATAAGTACTTCGGCAATTTCTCGCCTAGTCTCGAGGGGTTCGCCGGAAACGCGACGAGTAGTCGGTCGCAGCTCGAATATATTTCCCTATTATTTCCATATTTGGGAATTTACGTAGCACGACCGTCCTTGCGCGAGGGGTTTACGACTGTACGAAGATAGTTCGCGTTAGTCTCTCGCGAACAATGCGGAGACTTCCTTGAAGCAGCTTATGTTCTCTTCTCGCGAACCTCTTAAAACCGCCGTAAAATATTCTCCGCAAACTTCACCTCCGATCTTCTTTGTGGCGCGAGTTTTCAAAAGAATCCGGACAACGTGATCCTTCATTTTTCACGACCTCCGACGATTGACCAAACACGTTTCAAACGTCCGAGGATACAGCGATAAAAACAACTGATAAATTTCCGACGCGTGTGCCGACCTACGTACAGGGTGATCCATTTTAATCTCCTCGGACCGATATTCCGAAAATCGGGAAACATTTCACAAAATGTTTCACACAAAAGTTTCATGCTTCGACGGGGGTCAAATAACGGTGACCGTTGATTCGACCCGGAAGGTCAATGCATGGGCAAATCCGGGTCAACTTTGTTTTTTTAAACAGAACTCCGTACTTTTCATTGCATAACCGTATTGTACTAAAAAAAGATGAAACTTTTGTCTCGGAGCTTTTTCTTGAAAATGCTTTCTTCTCTCGATAGAGGGCACTCGATCTTCATGGGCCAAATATTTTTGGCACTAATTGCTGGAGAACACAAATTTACGTCTGCAAACTTCAATGACTTCCTGAAAACTGAGTTCCTATCGATAACGGACAGACACACAAATTCAGTTGACCGATATGTCACTTGTGAAAACAAAAATGACGGGTGGCCCATACATCTGTCGATGCTACCCTACTCCTTGAATGTTAAAATTTATCGTGAATACAACTTTAACTCCAAATAACTCTGGAAGGAGTGGGTTTATCGAAAAATTACTCTGGACCTTTTTTGTAGAGCGTTCAATTCCCTACAAAAATACGCCACGATCTCACAATCATGACAATCCGTTGAGCAGTTAAAAAATTCCAAACCGTAGAAGAAAGTTTTCTCCGTGTTAATCAAATGGGAAATTGTAATTTGCGATGGGGCACCTCTTAACGTTAATATTAAGAGCTGCATTTTTCACTGGATCTCTTTTTCGAGAAAAAAAAGTTCTTCTCTATCATACCTCACGCTCCTTCCCATTAAAAGTGCTCCAAGACTGTAGGAAATCGTAAATTAATGCATGATTAGTTCGAAAATGACCATTTGTGACTGGAAAACATGCGAAATAATTTATATGGGGGCGATAATAATTAATATCCAGTTAGTAGGTAGTATCGAAGCTAGTTAATAGTAAATATGGCAGAAACTGCGTAATTTGGGGGGAGGGGGGAGGCATAAGAGAAAAGACTCAAAAAATGGTCGATTTTTTTTATGTGTAGCGAAGTAACGGCAAAATTACACGCGGGGCTGTGGTAGATCGCAAATAAGATTGTCGACGCGATCGAGAAGGGTCTAATTATTCCACGCCTCGCGCAATCATATCGTTCAGATTTACCCTCGCCTTTCTCATTCTTCTCGCGGTCTCACGGGAAACGCTCGCGTAGTTTCCGCAGAAAAACGATCTACGCGATCGTGCAATTCGCCTCCGAGGCAAAATCGTAGTGCCAGTTTCACTCGACACGTTTGATCACGCGTTGACAAATGGCCGTGTAATTTGCTCGAAGCAGCTTCGGGGCCCGATAATTTATTCTAATAACCTAATATCTCACGGCTCTTCGCCGATCGAACCTCCGGTCGATACTCGGCGCTCGTAAAGGTGGAAAAAACATTTTTCATCTGTACAGATGTGATTAAAAAAAAAATGTGATTCTTTTCAAAAAATGAGAAGAAAAAAACGACGGAGCAAATGTAGCTAATTGGGGGAAATAATATACGTGACCGAATGTTTATAGAGTCGAGTTTACCTTTCGTGGCTCGAGCAAAGGCTCCTCGCACGTGCGAGAGCAGAGGAAAAAATACGGACGACGAGAACGGCAAAAAAGGCAAATGTCGCCCGGGGTGACAAGTGAAGCGCGCGCCGCGCGTGTTAATGAAAGTTTCTCGAGATATTTATCACACCTGCCACCACGAGAGAGATTTAATTTTTGGGCCCGAGCTGCGGGCAAACCGAGATAAAATCATTGTCTGGCGAGATCACTCGACTACTAAATCGAGATTTTTCGTATTTCGTTGCATATCGAAGGAACGAGAGTCGATCAATGTCAAACGCGACGACGCTGCGGGTAGAAAAGGCCTAATTGGTAATAAAATGTGGGGAGTAATTAAAACCGAATAAAACTGATTAAACGAGACGAGATTTTCTGACAAAAGTGGCCGACGACGAATAATCGGAGGGTTTGTTTTTTTTTCTTCAAATTTTTGTCCTCGTCTACTTTCTTACATGGAGAGAAGAAATCGTGATATCCACAGCGTAACATACCTAGGAATTATTACTCTGTTACATGGCAACCAAGATTTTTAAGCGAGAAAAGTTTTTTGACGGAGTAATTTTTTTACATTTGAAATGGTAACGTTGGAACGTGAACATAGTAATGATTACCATGTTACATCGAAGAGAGTACCACACGAATGAGACTTATTCCGATTTTATCTAGTCTATCTACTTTATTAAGTTTTATTTGCTTATTTTCCAGTAAGCAAGGTGACATTCAGTTTATTTAAGTTGTATCTGTGGAAATTGTTCAACTAAAAAAATTGCTAATCATTGAACGCTTTTTTTTAATTAAAAAAAGAAAAATTATATGTATTTATGCTTTTTACAAATATAACGTAATAAGTAGAGTATAAAATGAGTAATAACTGTGCTTAAATCCAACGCTTTGGTTTATATTTTTTACCATTAGCAGCAGTAACAATTCTGGTGACTACACGACTTCATATTAAATTAGACTACGACATACAATAGCATTTATCACTTATTTTTTCAAACTCATCGAAATCACGTTCTTCAATTTTATTAGTAATCAAAATAGATTTATCACTCGATGGGAGGAAAAGTAATTTAATGGAATAGAAGAAACAATCTAAAAAGTCACTGAAACTGGGGACGCCGCCATCTGAAACTCAAGATTTGATAGGAGTTCTATCTCCTGTCTCTAGCATTCTGATATCTACCCGCTTGGCTGCGTGGATAATCACCGCGCACATTTTTTGTAATGAGAGCTATGTAAGACGAGACTGAGTACCAGGGCCGTTTTAGCCCGTGCAGGGCACGCTAAAATTTGGGGCCCCTATGCAAGGAACGAAATGTGTGGATGATAAAAAACAATTGCTTAAATATTTAAAAAATACTCGTCTTTAATTATCGTAATGATCAGCTTGTGCGTCCAAGTCAAGTACACGTAATTACTGCTTCAAGAAGCAGAACGAACAAATCATTATTTTACTGGTTTGCATTGGTGACGATATTGGCTTCTTTCTGGATTTCCGCACTGCAAAATCTTCTATTGTATCCTCAAACTCGCTATATTGAAGAATATCACTTTCAATGCACGTGATTCACAAATTAGTAAGTCGTTCTTCTGACATGGTCGTCCATAATTAATTTTTAATTCCTTTGAGCCGGGAACAAATGCGCGCTCTCCACTACAATTGGTGACCATTAAGGGAAGAAATATCCTCGGTACGTGCCTGAAAATAGCGCTCGTGTATATGACCCCTAGATGGCACTGAAAGTTTTTTTTTAATATATTTTATTAGTAAAATGTTCACAGTCTAATAAATAGTCTATTAAGAGATCAGGCTTGATTGGCAATTTATAATTAAAAAAATTCAATAAACACTGAGATTCTCTTTCTTTCGTGTTAATGACGAGTATGCCAGCATTTCGGGAGGCCTGAGAGGCCAGTGTCCCGTGTGCCGATAAGCCGAGTACCATAATACATAGTTTTGATTCCTATACGCTACAGTAACGTATACCATTTATTGCCTACCATGTTACATGGTAACCGTTACCAGAAAAATGGTAATGAGTCCTATTCAACATAGTATGATTTACGATTTTGTATAAAATGAGTCTGGTTACCATATTAACACGTTAATTACGACTATTTCTTTCCCTCCATGTAGGGTGAATTTTAATCGCGCGTGGAAATTTCGATTGTCGCGTGAATATTCGTTCTTTAGTCTGGTAAACGCGATGACAGCTGGGCCATGTCCAGGCATGGGCAAAAGGCGTAAGGGCTCCAGGCTCTATTTGGAAAAGTCGGCATTTTGAGATAACATTCGAAATCTCAGATCGATGTTTCAATGAAAATTCAACCATGTTTTCGATCTTTTGGACTATAATCGATAAAACTCTTGGCAGCAGAACCAAATTTCATGCGTACAGTACTAGAGGATCTCTGTACACGCTACCCTAATGCCTTCCTAGCGATACTAGCGTTCGCATCCTACGTGCAGCTGCACCCAAAACTAGAGGCCCCTAGCGAGACTGATTGTTGTTAAGGGTCTGTACGTAAATTACATAACACATTTATAACGACTTTTTAACCCCTACCCCCTCTTTGTAACACATCGTAACAAAATATTTCACCCTCCTCTCCCTATATCGTACGAAATAATTGTTTATTATCAGGAATCTCAGCATATTATATTCAAACTGCTTTCATAATTATCAACTCTGTAGTATGCGTTCCCGTGAATTTGTACTGACAAAGAGAAGACGTTGGAGTGATCTAATATCAAAAACGGCTGCATAGCGCTAGTTTTAGAATAGTAAAAGCAAGTAAAAGATTGGCTATAGTCAAGTCAGGCGTGCAAAGTTTAATTTACATATTTCAAATCAATTGCCAAAAACTTTTTCATTTATTTCGATATAAGTTGCGTACAAGTGACGAAAAATCCATGAAATATATTTTGCAAGATGAAAAGGGCAGTCCGCAGGAAAGTCCATGAGAAAAGAAAACGAAAAACCCAAAAAATAGATAAAATTTAAAAAAAATGAAAAATAATATTAAAAAAAAAACAGTTTAAAAATTTGGAAAATAAATAAATATTGTTACGTTGATTCTGGTCATTACAAAGAGCGGATTAAAAGTGCATGCTTGTGCGTGGACCGGCAGGGGGGGGGGGCAAAGTTTCTACTGCCCCAGGTGCCCAATGTGCTGAGAACGACCCTGCATGGGAGACTAGCGTCGTGCCGAGGTTAATTTTCAGGTCGTAATTACAAACCCCGTGAAAATAACGCGAGGTACGAGAGAACTCGAGCTAAAATTATGAAAGCTGCCGCGACTCTCGAGACGAATTCGAGCCTCCTTCGGAAAACTTATTTCACGCGGTCGAATGTACGGTTAACTTCGTTTAATTAATTCATATTTGGAGCGCGGCTAGTTTATTATTTTTTATTAACCCGAGTAGTTTTTACAGCTCTGGGACGGACGAGCGATGTTTAGAGACGTTTCTCTGCTTGATAATTCATTTCGTTTCACATTCGAATCAATTATCCTTTTAATTGCCGCCGCTTCGACGTTTAATGTTCTGACATTCGTAAGAACTTGGGAAACACGAAACAAATTCGTCCCATCGCGATTTGGCACGTCGGCGAACCAATCTATCGCAAATTTTTACGCTTTCTACGCGTAGACGGTCGTTTTTCGGTTCGTTGAAATTATTTGAAACGAGATGTAACACAGTTTTACCGACACGACGTCGTAACATTTCATTTTCACGGTCGGCAGATACGTTCGGGGTAATTAGAGATGGAAATTATTACTGACAAAGTTGAAGATACGACTAGCGTTTTGTTCCTTGTAATTTATGTGACGCTACAACGATCAGCTAATAGCTTTACACGAAGCAATTTGTCAATTTGTCAATTTGTACCGACTTGTTTTTTTCCCCATCTCGTAACATATTTTTATTGCTGTTAATTATCTACGAGATATGGCTGCGGTAAATGTGGTCCGGCCGGAGCGTAGACTCGCCTCGTAATCGGATTACCCGTCGTTAGAAATTATGGGAACGATCGTGATCTATTATCCGTGATACATCACGATGTCTGCCGACGCGGAAATCGAAAACGCCTTCGTTATTTATCACGTATTTTCTCATCCGATTCAACGCGATGTCAGTTTACTTTACCTTACCGCGATGTTTTCACGGCTCGCTACTGCAAATACAGGGTGAATCCTTTAACTCTGTCAACACGTCACGGGTATGTTGGGGCTGCTCAGACAAGCATTTTCAGGTAAAACACTTATGGTCGGAAACTCCTCCTAACGGCTGTGGAGGGCTTTGAAGATTTTTTTTTGTACCCAGGGGTTGCTCGTAGGGAAATGAATCAGAGGTGATTACTCGCGACCCAAAGTGGGGCAGAATGAAAGATCTGGTGTACCCCGAAAACTGTAGACCTGTAGCCACGGAGATGGATTTGGCGGCAACGATTATGGCTGCAAGTGATGTCGTTCGAGACGAGCTCGCTAGAATACCTAAGGAAATGACCAGACGTTCCACGGAGTGTCTTCTTCAAGGTGGCGGACACTTTGAACATCGACTGTGAAAGATCAGTTTAATTATGTGAAATTTCCGTACCACAGGAATTGTTTTTGTTAGTTTTTTCATTGTTATAAAAGTTCTTCAAAGTTTATCATTTTGTTGATATCACGTAACAAATTTGTAAATCGATCACGCCTAAATGAAACGTTGGGTCGCGAGTAATCACCTCTGATTCATTTCCCTACGAGCAACCCCTGGGTACCAGAAAAAAAATCTTCAAAGCCCTCCACAGCTGTTAGGAGGAGTTTCCGACCATAAGTGTGTTACGTGAAAATGCTTGTCTGAGCAGCCCCAACATACCGGTGACATGTTGACAGAGTTAAAGGATTCACCCTGTATATCGTAACATATCGCCATAACATCTCCGACATTAGCGTATACCTGCAACGGACAACCACCAAACAATAACCGCGAGACTTTTGAGGGTGTAGTCTAGTTGGTAACTTTCGAAAAATCGATTAGTATTTTTTTCACATATTTGTGGTTTCCGACCACTAAGTACAAGTTGTTTTGGTCTACGTTGAACAAATTTATAATTGCCTCGCGAATTCGATGGACCCCTTGCGATATAATGATTTTTTTTCAACTTCCGGTTTCTTTGATTTTAGAGGAAGTAGGAAGTTATCGTGATCACACCGAAAATGAAAAGTTGAGTTTTCACTGGATCTCCACGTTTCGAGGTCCAGAGAATCACTTCCGACTATTTTCAGTTGCACGTCTGTATGTATGCATGTACGTGTGTTCGTTTGTATGTGATCAAATTTTAGTCCCGACGATATCTCGAGAACGAGTACGCGGATTTTCATCAAATTGCTTTTCTTAACTCGTAACTGATTAAATTCTAGTGTTAATCGGAGGGGTAGCTTTCCCATAATTTAAATAATAAAATTCCCAAAAATAAAATAAAATTGTTGCATCTTTGGAACGGAAGGAACGGATTGGCATCAAAATTTGTATCCGAAGGCTTTTAAGTCGCTGATTACGAATATGAGGTCAGACTTGCTAAATTAAGAATGGCAGATCCAATGTGGTGGACAAAAATCTGAAAATATCTTGATTTTGATGAAAATTTGTACCGGCACATTTTCGGTCGCTAATCCACGAATCTAAAGTCAGATTTGTAAAGTTCAAAATGGCGAATCCTATGAGCTATTAAAAAATCTAAAAATATAAAAATGTTAATAGTTTGCAAAAAAATAGTACTCATAGGAATTTTGGGTAATTAATAAATTGTAATGATGAATGATATTGATTCGAGCACAAATAGTGGGAAGTCCAAAAGCTGACTCACCGTCAGCCGAAACCCGCTTGTTTTTCAAATAGCTTTGCCTTCTCTATTTTTATAAAGATGAAGAAATTGAAAGCTATGCACATGATCGAGTTCATTATTGTTTTCAAGTTAAATAGAAAAAATACTTAGATATAGTTTTTAAAACGTTGGAAGTCTTCCATCGTATTCTTCTCACGAAATACATCGATTTATTCTGAAATAACTTAAAAACTTTAAATTATAAATAAATTTGAGAAAAACTAACTTTTTAGGGGTTCCCACATTTTTGAGGGGGTCCGATCTACCCCGGTCTCTGTACATTTTTCAGGCAGGGCGTTGTGCCCCGAGGGGCCGTAGAGCCCTCCCCTCCCCTATATGTATCTAAGAATATTAAATCAAATTTGTATGAAGATCCGAGCAGAGAAAGTGTATTTTTTCAACTCAAAGGTTACTCTCTGCACGCATCTAGCGGATTCGCTCAAGCACTGTTTCTATGAACCATACGATTCTCTGTACTTGATGAACACCGAACTACTTGTAAGGTGTTTAGGCAGCCACACTAAAACAATTTTTAAAAAAATGTAAGATAATTGGTTTCATTGAACCAAAGAGAATAATGGATAATGGATAATAATAATAAATAATATAGATAATGTACTAAACGCTAAAAAACAATTCGGTAGTTCTTCTGTACCAGTGAACACGCCACTCTCCTCATCAATCTATAGCATTGATCAGACAAAAAAATAGAATCGTGGGGATTATCGTAACCTGAGTAAAATAAAAAAAATTATTAAAAAACTCCTCAAGTGCCGTAACTACATCCTTCTTCTTGAAGAATTACAAAACAAGTTTTTTCACATCATTGGAAGGGCTGGAATCCTGCACACCATTTTTTCGTGGGCCCCCATTTAGCCGGCCTGCAGTATTTTCAATTTTGATTTTTTTTCAATACTATTACTATTTTATACTCTTAAGGTATCAATAAATAACGAGTAGAAAAATGGATGGTAAAAATATTTATTGTTTTTTTTTTATGGCGTCCGAAAAAACACTGAAAATTCGGGCGTCTGAACCAGAATACCCCCCTAGGAAGGATATTTTTAATTTGTCGGGGTGCGTTGCGCAACGACAGTCTCAACGACTAGCGATATTCTGATGTGACGAAGCGATGCGAAGGAGATATTGTTTTTTGTTGTTGATTGGTCTCAAATCGATGGTCTGACACTTATTTTTGATAAAGTAACATCTGGTAGCAGAGCCATCCAGAGAAATAACGAAAATAATGCAAATTTGACAAATTATCTCGTGAGAAACATTTTGTTGGTGTTGGTAGTTAGGCAATGTTCGTTTTCAGTCGAGATATCAATTATCGGAGAGGTTTTTGTTGTTTCTAGGAAAATGCGTGTGCGGTGCAGACGGTGGACCTGGTGGCGGACTGTCCGTTGCCGGTGTTGACGTCGCGTATCGTCGCCACGGGCAGGGTGACACCGCCCGCGACGCCGACGCTGACGAGTTCGAGTAGCATGGGACAGAGGCCGAGTACGTTGTCGCGCCCCAAAATCTCGTTGACGTGGGTCTTGCGAGGACAGCAGCAGCCAACGACGGCGACGAGCGTCGTTGCTACGGCTACGACGAACCGCGTCTCCAGAGGGGACAAGGAGAGATCGTCGAAGAGGAGCGTGAAGAGCGTGAAGAATAAAGACAGAGAGAAGGATGGTAGCAGGGAAAAGGAGAACCTGGACCAAATCCACAAACAGGAGGAGAGATTGGAGAAGATTGAAACATTTGAAAAGGTCACTGCGCATTCTTAGTTCAGTCTGACCCTTAAGATCCGGACCAAAACTGGACTAGACAGCATCAAACTAACTATGCCATTCGTAGACAAATGGGAAAAAATTACAATTGTGTACAAAAAATTATGCAAACAAATTATGATAAAAGTTGTTACTGGGAAAAGCTATTTGCAGCAATAGATTCTATGGATAATATGGAGAAAATCTACACAACACTTTATGTCAAAGTTCAATTAGTTAGTGTACAACAGTTATGAACAATCGCATGATGCAGAGTAAAAGTGACGAACGACGCAAAATCAATTGTAAGACACGCTAGACGATGAGTAGGACGGTAGTTGTTGGGCGAGCTTTTACAATTTCTTGTTGGAATACGCTGATGAAAAACGTTTCGTTTCGTAGCCTTTGGAAAAAACGAAGCTGAACGAGAAATTGATCGTAGAGCCAACGGAGAAACAACCGATCGAGAAAATCTATCAGGATGAAAAATGCTCCTACAAAGATGCGGAAAAAGTGCGAAGGGCTGCTTCGGAACCTACTTTGGCAGCCCGAGAATCTCCGGCGACTCCCAGTGGACGGGAAAAACATCGGCATCGACGTGCGAAACGTCCGCACAAGCCGCGACCGCCTAGTCGATTTGGTTACGAAATATCCGACCTCGATGCATTTTTAACAAAGGTAACTCAGACTAGCTTTGTCAGTGAACTTGGATTGTGGTCTAGAATTGTAGATGTGAAGTATCCTGTACGACTTTGTCGTAGGAGAATGTCAAGAAAACTTTGAAATATAACGAAGTGTACTATTTTTTGAAAAGAAATGCAGCTACGAATTTGTTTCGGGGGACGGGGAATCAAATAAGTTGTTTCATTCTTTCAGGCCTCGATCGAGAGACCGGCTAATATTCCTGTGGTTCTATCTTTCCCCTCCGTTCTGTATCAAACTCAGGGTGGAATCCAAGACGAGGTAGCTCTACCTCTCGGCACAGTGGTCAACGCTGTGTTCAAAAATCAGGCTTGGCTTTACGTTCAGACACCTCACGGCGAAGAAGGCTACGTTGGGTACGCCGGATGTCTTCCTCTGGGGATCTTACCCCAGCCTACCCGAGGTCCATGCTGGGAAGATTCAACAGACGTATTTCCTAGACCCTTAGGTATAATTTAGTGAAAATTTGCTTCACCACCCCGGCAATCTGTTCGGTTTTTTAAATTCTCCCAGGAGTTATAATTTGTGCCCCCGATACGCTATAATTCAGCTCATAATTTAACGTGTGAAGACAGAGGCGAAGAAACGTTGCTTGCAAGATAGTTTGCATCTCAGGCTCTAACCACATTAGGCGAGAGAGCCAAACGCGAAGACTTCGTTTCGCATGCTATGCTGAGCTGAGGCATCCAGATGGGACCATCGTGCGATAAAGAAATGGATCGTAACAGTTGAAGGGATTTACCTATTGTAATCTTAATACGACTCGAACGTAACGATGATTTGTTGGTACGGTTTATACAAGGGTGCAGCAACGTTTCTTAGGTTAGAAGACAGTATTCTTTGGGGTGGCGTAGAGGCAGATCGAGTTTTATAACTATACGTGATCAAAAATGCTTTTTCCATGTGAGAAACACGATGATTAAAAGACAATGTTTTCTGTCTTTGAATACAGGTAACATGACCGACACGGAAAAACTTCGCGACACGCGGTCCGAATGTGGAGCTGGCAGAGCCAGAGCTCGACGTGGCCCTCGAGATTCTGTTTCAGCCTGCGGCGAACGAAGTGTCGACAGATTATACCTACGTGCAGCGGCGAACGCCAAGACAAAGGGATCGCGTCATACGTTACTGGTCATTCGAAACGACTACGAAGGTCGGGGTAACAATACGATAAGCGTTGCGAAAGGTGACGTTGTCGCTTTGCTCAGCGGACATGTGAACGAATGGTTCTGGGTCCGATCGCGAGATGGTCGCGAGGGTTTCATACCAGCCGTGATCGCGGGTCATGGATTTCTATGATTGTTCGAATAGAAACGTGTATGATATTCGTTAGATGAATTCTTAAAAACGGACTGCATAGCTAGCGATGCTGAGTTGAAATCTATTAGCTCGAAAAAGTTGTAAATATTTGTACAAAATTTTATTACGATTTTATAAAGCCTGTGTATTAATATATTTATTAAATACGTGTCTCACCACATTACTTCTCCAGTTTGTGAACTGCACTAGTTTTATCGCAATTTTTCACAAAATCCCAGACGATTTGTTTTTAATAAATGGAAAGTCGCCAGAGAAATATCGTCCGATGGTATTAAGCAAATTTTAATACCATTTCTCTGTAGCTGAAGTTCGTGCATACATCGATATTGTTACTCGATCCTGCCATGCTCAATAATTTGTGCGGAGTTTCTCGATAAACAATCGAATATATCGTATTGCTAGATGTTGGAACTTCGGCTAACGTTTCTCCCTGATAAGTCAAATGGTGAACGTGAGTCATGGCACCTCCAGCAATGATACGTTCTTCGCAAATAGCTCCAACATGAATGCCTTGATCGGGTAAGTCAAATATCGTCGCCACTTCCATGGATCGCATGTGCCAAAGTGCCAATTTCGGGCCACCGCCGGTAAGCTGTGGAAATAACGAAACATTTACAATTGTACGTAACACATACGGATTTTCTATTCCACACTCATTGTACCATCCAATCTTCGGTGAAATCCACAGTCCCCAACCATTTGCCTACTTCTGGTCTTGCTACTTTCTCATCTAAGAATGGTTTAATCACGTTTGTATTCTCTTTTTTTCTCAAATCCCATAATCTCACGGACCCATCTTCACTCGCCGAAGCCAATTGATTGTCGCTGACAAAATAATTCAACGCAACATATATTTTCATTCGATAAGGTTTGTAATAATGTCCGAGTCAAGTTTCTTACGATAGCGAAAGAGCATGAATATAATTTTCATGGCCCTCCAGAGTCCGTATCAATTTACCGTCTTCCAAACTAAATGCGTAAATGTTATTGTCACCGCAACCAGCATAAATCAAGTTGTTCTCCTTCGAATATACCATATAATTGACATCTGGCTTTTCATAACTGTCCCTGGAGTGAAAACAAAGACAATAATTACTTTCCATTCCAGCATATGACAATTTGTTTCTACGAGGTCGGTCTTACTTGTTGGTCGGTATGCTAATGGTCCAAGATACCTTGATCTTTGACACTTTATTAGAGCAAACGACTTTCCAATCCCATCCAGATATTTGGCCAGCCGTTCCAGTTATGAGAAATTTATCCGTCGCGATGATACTGTGCACTTGTTGCTGTTGGTACGCCGTAAATTTATAATTCGGTCCTCTCAAGTCCCCATCGTCTCCGGGGTGTGGACTCACTGCCTTAGACAACCTTCGATTGACAAAAGAACAATACAAATTATATACAACAAGCCATAGGTCTCTCGAAGACAACTCGAGTGTTGGTAGCATTAAGGAAGACCTTAGATGAGACTTTTGGAAAATGTTTTTCTGAATGAATTTTGTCAACATAGTTCATAAACTTAGAGGAATGTTCTTCAAACTAACTAATTTCGAGTTTCATAGCCGGGGATCGGGCAAAGACGCGGTACTTACGTCGTACCTTTTGCCGTATGACAGCCGGCTCTAAAAGGTGTTTCAAGACAACCCCGACATGCTATAACCTCATTCATACAGTTCCCTGCTATGATAAAGTAAGTTACTTCTGTACGCAATATACTCACTCGTAAACCGAAACATCGCCGTAAATATTACCAGCGATTAAATAATTTCCATCGCAGGAAAACGTCTGGCACTGTACAGTGTTGTAAAATAACTTTTCATTCGTTCCAAATGTCGTGTCGCGCATTTTGACGCTACGCCCGTGCACGAGTGCACTTGGAGTGCACGAGCATGCACGAGTCCGCACGAGTCGCTGTCCGAGAAAGAAAAAGCTATAATGGGACGACTATCCTTGTCTATTCTGGACATGCGCAGTTCACTAGTAAATCAGTAGTGGGGATGACGGGGAAATGTATTATTATTATTGTTGTTGTTGTTGTTGTTATTGTTGTTATTGTTGTTATTGTTGAATTGAAGACCACGAGAAAGGGAATGCATGGAAACGAGTGCATACTAGTCGATATGAAAAATGCATTTGGTTTCGTAATTGGGTAGTTCGACATGCATTCTCAAACCAACGTTTATAAATTTCATTGTCTGTCTTAAATTCAAAGTAATTCAAGGTTTTTGCAAACGCTGAAGCTAAAACTTGAGCGACCAAAAATACTTTCATCTCTTCATTTTGAAAGTAAACGTGTCCATTTTCCACCGAAGAAGATAAGCGCAGTCCTTCGAGAAACTGGATTTCAGACATTTTCTGGAGGTAGTCTCAACGAATAAGAATGATTTTGTCGCAAATCAACTGTTTTTGTGCTGCTAACTAGCTTCTAACCAATTTTAGCATATGGCAAGCATCCCAATAAATATACACTGGTTTTGAAGTGGTTTCTGGATGGTCTATGCAAGGCTTGAAATTAGGTTCTTTCATATTAAATCTAGCACCTAGCAAAGCAGAAGCTCTAATATGATCTAATACTATAAACCTCATATTATTCTTATGCAATTTGGTTAACAATTCTTTTATTAAAATATCTTCTCATCACCAGTCAAAGAATCAATGAAATTACTATTGATGCAAACTAATATGAAACCTCAGACTTTTTCTGCTGGTTTTTCACGGTCATAATTAGGCAATTGCCCTCCTAAATTAACGAGACCTTTTCGACCATGTATTGTGGGTAGCCAAGATGTGTCCTGATGAATATGCATTTTTGTGAAAAGTTACATTGAAATACACCTTCTGTTTGATTTGTTTACTGGTAAAATAAATTGGATATGTACGTAATCATATCGTCTAATATATCCGCATTATAATCTGCAGACGTGCCCCAATCATTTAGAGTTGACGGGCATCGTAAACCATTTTGACACATTTTCCTCAGGGACTTATAAGCTGCAGGCGAGTGAAAATGGAGTGTTCTGGCAAAAATTTCCAGAGATTCTGGATAAGCAGGATTCGGTTATTTACCGTCTTTCAAGCGGATAATTGAATCTTGTAAATATTCCGGAACGCCCTGAAGGTAGAAAAAAACAAGCATACCAAAGGTCAGAAAATAATTTTAATTTGTCAATTTTTACATTATTTTACAATTTTACAAAGCCCCTTGCTTCATGCATCGTATCATATTTGTCATGTATTGTTCTATAACCTTACTTGTAAAAAATCTCGAGAATTTATGAATCTCTTTTTACAAAAATCCTAATTCCTACAGCATTACACCCTTATCTTATTTAAGATTCAATATCTTCATTAATTACTGTACAGTGATTGTATAAATTAAAATAGAATTAATTGAGAATCATTTCAATAATCAATCATGGAAAATCAATAACGGCTTATGTAAAATTTAGAATTTCGCTAGGAAAAAATTTCAAGTTGGCTACAAATCTACTACCTGAAGGTGAGATGACAGGACCTCTTGATTCTTCGCTACTAGTTCTTTGATTAATTTAAACATTTTTCCTTTCGTATTCTTGGCCCGGGCAACTCTCATGCGAGCAGCAGCTCTTTCCTGTTTGAATGCCTTCATATGCCTTCTAAAGCGAGTCCATGCTTCTGGACTAGCAAAGTCTTCTGCTGATAAATATTCATTGGATTTTTGATTTACGCGATATCTTTTAACATTAGGTAAATCGTCATCTTCAGATTTCCTGCAACAATAAACCATTCGCTACAATATTTGTTTGGAAAATTCTACAAGGTTTATTCAGCTCCGTTTCTTGATGACAAATTGTATTTTTAGTAATTAAGGCTGAAACAATTCAATGACACTAGTTAGCAATAAGAAAATTCCTTTTCAACATGTCAGAGTTTGCGGGTTAGTAAGAATTTTGAAATGTCTTATTTTGGACAATAGCTCATTGTCGTATTGTTCATGTTTATAAAAAATGTAAAAGATTTATTCTAAATCAAGAAGTGAATCAATTCAAAACTATCTATAGATTTCTTATAAATTTCCATGAAATATAAATATTTTGATAATGAAGGAAAATGACATTAGATGCTAGAAGAGTCTCAGAAAATGAGTCATACCTCTTAGTTGCTTTTTCACTCATAAATGCATTGTTAGTCTGTAGTTTGAAGGGTGCATCATCATCCTTCGATTCAAAAACTGTATCATCAGCCTCTGTTTGGAAGGAGGTATTAGCGGTCTCTGTTTTGACTGAGATATTATCAACCTTTGCTTCAAAGGATGCATTATCAGCCTTTGCTTCGAAGGATACATTTTCAGCCCCAGGCTCGTAACTACAAATATCAATATATATTTGAAGTAAGTATGCCTCATGAAGACTAGAAGTAAATTATACATGTCAATTTTTCATGCTGGTACCTTGCTAAAGAAATATTTCCGTCATTTTCTGATGATTCCACTAGGCAGATTTGTATTTGTGGAACAGCTTTGTCATTGAGGCGAGCTTTCTGACCAAGACCAAAGGTTTGCTTGAAAGAGCTTGGTGCAAAATGAGCACTGCAAACTCTATCATGTTTCTTAAGTGACGTTAAATTCAAGGATTTCATCCATTTATCCTTCATGAATTCGTTGGAAGGAAATCTACAACATTGATGTGAATAAGTTTTGTAAAATTAAATCAAAGAACCTGTTCAAAAAACCTACCCATGAAAACTTCTTCCATCCGTGGTGCCATCTGAATGTTTCTTACAAATGATGCAATATCCCATATCTTTTCACAACATTCTTATACAAGAAAAAAGTTTACAGCATGGATACACACAGCTACGTTGATGTCTCATGTACACTATGCATGTACATTTCCCCTACCTCTACATCAAGAGCCCATTGTCGTAACTGCGCAAGCTTGATCAGACAAAGATAGGTATCCCAAATTCGGACCTCTCTAGCTACACGCGCACGGTTCCACTTAATGAGAGAATGGAGGGTCGTACGTAGTGCCGTGGAAGAGAGATAAAACCATCGTAGATCTCTTTCTAATTACCTAATCGCATCATACGAATCAATAGAATTTACCCTTTGAATGTAGATCAAAGGACACAGGTTATATCGTTAATCCATCGTCCACTCACCACCACCAACCACCACGCAGGTTAGTAGCTCAAACACGAGGTATGTTTAGGAATAAAGGGTTATATTTATCTCCCGCCGGCGCGACACTACGCTACATCAGCGCTGAGCAGTGGCGGCTTCAACAACAAATAATTTTATTTAGTGGACTTCCCCGACCACCGAAAATTTGGAGGAGTTTTAAGACTTGTATGTAAGACCGTGGCTCGTTCCTGTATTTTGAACTTCTGTGCTTCTGGCGTTTATTTTAAAATGTACGCTGATTCTAATGTGGCGCTAGTCTAATTTAATGGATTTCGACCTTTGACTTAGTCAAAGGTACTACAGGTTTCGCATACTTCAACTCTCTACGGAAACGGGGACGAGGACGTATGCATCGATTGTAAACCGAGCTCTAGGGTACTCTATCATGTGCCGTAAGCGCGCTGCCGCTGCAGCAGCATTTCAGGAATTTACTAGATATTCGTAGTAAGTTACTAGTTGTTAACCGAGATTACTAGTAATATCTAGTAAGTTCTTAAACTGGTGCTGCTGTAGCGAGATTCTGTACACGACTATCGTTAGCGAACGACACTCGTGTACAGATTCCCGCTACATGAAATGGCCCCCTAAAGGTACTCTTTCAGGGGCAGCTGCTGCCTCTGCTCACTACTCATCACTGCTCATGAAAAAGTACCCTAATGCGACACAGTGCGGCACTGTGATCCGTTAATAGGAAAACCACCGTTACGTACAATCACTGCCCGTTGGCATTTGTGACACTGATTTGTGACACCGCCACGGCGCGGTGCGCAGTGCGCAATGCGACTGCGCTTATTGACTTTTAGCGCCCTAGCGGCGGTAATCAAAGCTACCTTGTAAAATGGTAACGTTTGGGGATCGTCGTGATGTTTTCGTTACTTGAATTTATCTTCGAGAAATGATAATTCAGACACTGATGACGAAAACGGCGTACCAGTTTTGATCGGGCAGGAAATTTACTCGAGGTAAGCATCAATTGATCTCGATCAAGCTTATACTGTACGGATTTTGCGTTGTATTTGCCGGATCGATAAATCGATTTGCTTGCCACAATTCTAACCTCAGCTTTGGCGCGGGTTTTCTGCTCGTGTACGTTCAGTATATGTGAATGAATTCGATCTATTTCATCCGTCGCTGTCGGCAAATCGTCGTTCCCATGAGTAACGTCACCTAGCTGATCATTTTTATCGAGGTAGAACATTTTCACCTGTGAGATAACGTGACGCACGGCAATATATTTACAGAGCTTTCCAATTTTCCTTCAGCGACGTTTGTCCTATTCATTTCGAGGCGCTTCTATATCACCACCAGTGTCACCAAATCTCGGTTGTTTGTTCAAGGTATAACGCACGATGTATAATGGGATCGGACTACAAACCCCCAGAGGTTCGGGAACTAATGGACACGTTCAACGAAACTGGGCGATAGTTCGCAAAACCAAGGACAAAGTCGCATACAAAACTGAAGAAGAATTGGAGAAGTTAGACCAGCTCAACAAACAACCCAATAAAGAAATTCTGGATCATGAAAGGAAACGAAAAATCGAAGTCAAATGCGCTGAATTGGCGGATGTGCTTGAAGAGCAAGGGTCAGTCGTTCGTTTAATTGTTTCAATATACAACCATCCTTATCCATCCTCACTCACGTGCGTATATCACTCTTATCAGGAGGAAAGTGACTACGATAGACTACAAGTACCAATTGCCAGCAAGACACATTTACAAATGGCTGTATTTGGTCTAAATTCTTGTTTTCAATATTTCTATGGTTGATGTTCAATTTTCAATACTTTCACTCGACACGAATCGTTTGTCATAAAAATCATCCAATCTCCATGTTAACGTGGTCACTTATTCAAAGTTCTCGAGCTAAGAATGTCCCGTTCAATTGAATCTAGATAGATTATGTCAGCTTGGCTGTATAATATTTCTTGATTTTCGTTCTTACATAACAGCAGAAAATGACCACACTTTTTTGAACCCTGTTATATGGCATATGAGTCAGTCGTAATAATCGCAATCGAGAATTTCCAAATGGACTATCCTATTAAATTCTGCTGTAAACTCCGCGAACAATGCCGTGGATTTGGTGACCACGGCGAATGCAATCATATTACGCAAGAATTTATTATACTGGTAGTAGTAGTAGTGATGAGGCTTCATAAACAATACTATTCACTGATTTTCACTCGTTATCTTTGCCAAGTAGAATCTTTAATTTTAATAATAATTACGTTACAGATTCACTTCTGAAGAGGTTGGTAAAAAAGTGGAATCGTACCGTTCCTTGCTAACTGGCAGCAATGTTCAGACCGGAGTTGAACGAGATGAATTTGGTCGTTTCAAGTAAGTCTAACTTTTTGTTCTATTCTAAATCAGAATTTTCTCTACAAACATGCATGAACGTTGCGATAAACTTAACTTTCATCGATCAAAGAGTCTATTTATACTGTAGGTTTTGCTATTTCGCTCAACTTGCGTCGTGAATTAACAGTAGTTAGATTTCCGATGGAAAATTTCTGGTACGATATGAATCTTTGAGTCGTCGTGAAAGAAAACGCCATCTCGAAATTTCAATATTCCAGACTTCCCAGTTGCCATTGGGTTATTCAATGTCCAACCTCTTGAAAATATTACATATCCCTGCCGTTTTATACGACTGGTCTGATCCCGGATCATCCCACGACGCGGCAACGAACGAGAAAGCTAGAGATATTTGAGATTTTCTTCTTAAAAAAAGAACCCAGCCATTCGTACTTCTCATACGGAGAAACCGAGCAATAATTTCAGAATCTTTACCATCGTTAGACATGTTTTCTCAGATGCGTTCGTATTGAAATGACTCTACTGCGTTAATATTTACACATAGTTTAGCAGAATTCGTGACTACCGCAAATAAATCTTGTATACCCAGCGTATCCTCGTCGTACGCATGACATTCACAGGGCGCCATGGAATCCATACTTACACACTCACGCATGGAACACGGACGCTCGACCCCACTCCCTAATGCCGATTCATCCCCGTAATATCGACTTAGTTTAGCGCCGGCGCCCTCTTGAGAACCCCCGTCAAAATAGAGATGCAAGAGGACCGTATCCGAACATCCGCGATGTTAGTGAGAGGATGATTTGCCGTTGCGACGTCTCGCGCCGTCGGTACGCGACGGAGTCGGAGAAAACGGGAATAACAGACATGTAGTCGGCCGGAGGGTGTAAAAGTTGTTTTAAAAAAATCACATAAGTCTTCCACTAGATTATAAATAGAATAAAAATAACGTTTAAATATTCGAAGTAAGCCAAATTTAAGGAAATAATAATTCAAAATATATACAAGTATAATAATTCGTATGGGTATTCGTAACGATATTTATGTAACTAACGTGGGACAATAATTTTTGCTGAAAAACACGAGTCACGCAATCGATGAACAGTCATGACCAATTAATCTTACGATCTAGTCGGATAATTGTTATACGAAGAGCAACGAACTTTCGTGTAAAAACTTACAAGTATATCTTATACTTTAGATGTTTGCTAAAACGTAACGCTTTAACGTATAATTTCGAATCGTAAAATGCGACTGTACCGAATCACGGTATCAGCCGCGTGATCGTAAATCCATGTGTCTCCAATCGACGTCAGATCCGACTGACAAAACGTTTCCCCGAATTTCAAACGAGAAATTCGGAAAAGTTTAATTAAGAAGTTCATCGTATATACATATACACACATAAATACGCTATATACGTATATGTGGCTTGCGTGCCTGAATCCAAAGTCTTCCTGGTCATTTCCAAAAACTAGTACACTTAAGGGCTGAGAAAAGTGAGAAACGGTGAAATTTATGCGAACGGGATTGTCGAAGGAGGCGAAAAAAAATAAATAAACACAATCCACGTAATCACGACGTAGTGGTAATTTTTATGCGCGAAGAGGACCAAATGCAGAATATGGAAGAAATAATATTTTTTTTCCCGTAACTTGAAAATTGCTCTCGGATGAGGAGGAAGAACAAAAGAGGGACTGGAAGAAGTAGAGAGTAAAGAAAGGAAGCTATTACGTCTCCCTCGGTGTTCTTCGGACCAATACCATTCGCGAACACGAACACCGACGCGAATCGACTCTTACATTTTCTCTACTCGACTCAACTGAACCGACGAATTCCGTGCGATAATCACGATCAGACAATTTCGACGGGCAGCTTCAACATCAGAACATCGTTACCAATGAAAATGTCGCTTCGCGACTGGAAATGACGCGTTAAACGACTAGAGGAATAAAATTGACCGAAAAAATCACAGAGAGATCGGGGAATCTCATCTCATCCGGGGACAAAGACTCCTCCGATGACGATGTCGTCGTCGTCGTTTGTGACCAAAACAGCCAGAGGTCGCGGACCTGCCGACGGTCGTGCATTTTTCGAGAGATTATGGAGAGGAAATTTCTTTCTGGATCGGCAAAAGAACCTGAAGCGATCGCGTCGCAAAAAATTACAGGCAGCTAAACAATCGGCAGTGGGGGAAAAAAACCAGCATGATAAACAACAACAACAACAACAACATTGCTGTTGTTGTCAACGTACTCTACGCGATATTCAACTTCATCTGTTGGCTGAGCGACGTAACAGCATGCGTTCGGTTGTCAGGTGACGGTCATTATCGATTCAGTTACTATTTCGTTACAGCAATTACGTATACTGCAAACATTCGTTGCGATCGCAGTGTAGAAGAATGCTTTTGCCTCTGCGTGGCAAAGTCGAAAAACTGATTGATCGAGAATCAACTAGGCGAATTGCGATATCTTAGCTATCCATACCTAGAGATTAATCAAAGCTATGAAAACCCTTGCAGCGACGTCGTTAGCCACAATTGATGTAAAAAACAGCAATGCATGCGAAACAAACAACATTTTCTAACGATCAACATGCACATTAGTGTTTTTTAAAAAATCGATTATTTTTTTTCCAAAAAATATTGAAAATCCGTCACAGTATCCCTAGATAAGGACCCTGTTAAAAGATTAGCTCTTAATGTTAATATTTAGAGGTGACGAATTGCAAAGTTCGAATTCCCATTACATTAACATGGGAAAATCATTTTTTTAATTTTGGATTTTTTAACTCGACCAGGAGTCACTATTCAAGGGTGACCAAGGCATATTTTCGTAGGGAATTGAACGCTCTACAAAAAAGGTCTGAACGAATTTTCCGTAAATCGAGCCGTTTCAGAGATATAATGTTGGATAACTTAACATTTAGGCCTCGATATCTCTGAAACGGCTCGACTTACGCAAATCTTTATTCAGACCTTTTTTGTCGAGCGTTCAATTCCCTACAAAAATGTGTCTTGGTCACCCTTGAACAGTGACTCGTTGTCGAGTTAAAAAATTCCAAACTTAAAAAAAATGTTTCCATGTTATTTAAACGCAAACGTCTAAATATTAATATTAAGAGCTCATCTATAAACAGGGACCTTGTCTAGGGATACTCTGAGGATTTTTCAATGTTCTTTGAAAAAAAAATCGATTTTTTTCACACACTCTGATGCACATGAGATTAAAACTGCTCTAGAGCTTAAAAACTCCATTTTTTTTCTCCATTAACTACACAAACACAAAATTTCCGTGAAATTTAACACAAAACTTTGTGTTAACTTTTTTTACACAAATAAGTGCTACTTCAACCCTCTCCGCGCGTAGTGATAAAGTAGCACAGCTCTTTGCTGAAAGTAACACGAACCAGTGTTAGAGTGACATTTAAGAAGTATTACTTCGGTATCAAATAACATTTTTGTGCGGTGAAAAACGGACTGTGACAATGACCGAACATTTTTTACTGTGTACTAATAGTTATTAACTCTGATGACGCGACGGTAGGAGTCAGTTGAACGCATCGCAGCGGTCTAAAGCAGAGTTCTTCGTGAGATTTCCCTACATCGTATCGGAATGGAACGATGGAAATGAATCAGCCTCGAGGCATCTATCATTCTAGGCATCATCACATCCTTCGAAATGTAACACTTACCACACGAAATTGAGCCAATCTCGCCTTCAGCATTAATGGAATCTTGAAACTAGCTTTGTCTAGTTGTGCCGGTTTTGTCAAGCTCACCGCTACTTTTCTCGCGGTGCGCTAAAATCGTTAGCATCGTTGTTCTGGCTGAGCGCTGGTAACTGTCTATAGCGTCTGTATGGATGGCCTGATTCTACTTTGAAAAACATTTGAATTCGAAATTCGCGTGATTTGATGATCATATTATTGAAAGTAGAATCACCGCATGTTCTCACCGTAACTGCGTTAAAAAAACTGACGAAAATTTTAAGGACTCGTCGGGAAATGGAACAGCCAATTTTTTCCGGCCACCATGAGAGGCCAGTATTGAATTACCGCGAGCGGGTACTTTTTGTCTTTCATGTCGCGCGGTGCCGATTTCTTACGCTTGTACAGATAAAATTCGAGATGAATTATCAAGATCAGTTCTTGTTCTCCGCGCGACGACGTACTATCCAAGCAATTAGTTCCGAAATTCGAGATCGCGTTGCAATTTGTATGAGATGTTGGCCGGCGCGCGCGTGCGAGACGTATTCATCGTATATTTCTCGAAGGGGGAGAATAATTAGTTACGGTGTATAAAGGGGTCGTTCAAACTCGCCAGTCGCTGTCGGACAGAACAGCTGGCATGTATTGATCCGACGCGAATCACCCAGTACCGCAGGGGTGATGTTTCCCTCACTCCGTGCAACTCCGTGCCCTCCTTCCTTCCTGCTTTAGTTTGAGTGGGTGGCTGGCTCTCTTCCTCTCTCCTTCGCTTTCTCTGTTTCTCTCCACGGTGGCAACGAACGACGGTTCTCTTCAGTGTTATATCACTTCTCTGCTGTTATCAAACGGAACTTGCCCAGTTTCCGCGATGAGATAGTGCATAAGAAGATAAATAAACGTACAACGTTGCAAAATATCGATAACGATGCTACCAAGATGAAAACGTTAAATATCACTCGAAACGGGATTTAATATATATTGTTTTTTCCAAAGTGGGACGAGGATAGGATCTGCAGTATTGATTTTAAGATTTAGTTTAAGATGACTGTGAAGATACCAACGCGGTACGTCGCTCTCGAAGTAGCGGTTCAACGTTATCATGTCGATTATTCGACGACGACTAAATCCTTAGCAAATGCAAAGTTGCAGCGAAAGAGCAATTGCACTTCAATTATTGGTGGTTTTTGACATCTTGTAATAATGATACGGTTACTCCTCCATTGCAGTGTTCGCGAGACCCATCAAATAGCCGAAGCTCAACAAGAGAAAAATGCCAAGCTGCGAGAAGCCTTTGGCATTTCTGAATTTTTCGTCGAAGGAAGTAGTCTGGATCCGGAACGACACGTACGCGAGGCAGAAGCTAGAGCAGCTGCGAGTAAAGTCTACGAATTAGTGCGGTCGCCGAGCCCTGTACCCGAAACAACCGCGGTTCCAGAAAAGAAAAGAAAGAGGAAACGATCCGGCAGTAACTCGAAGAAGAAAAAGGGCAAGAAACACAAGCGGGACAGGTATGTAACGTCGCAGCGGTGCAGAAGTCGATGGAGGTTGGACTTGTTAGGATCGTTGCTGATATAAATGTATCTTCGGTTTTTAAGAAGATATGCCGAGACTAGGAAATAGGAAAACTGATCCTTGCGCTAAACTCTATCCTGTGCCCTATGAGATCGATGTTTCGGGATTGATTCCACGATGCCTCTATTCCGAAGCTCGTCGAGAAGACAAAAAGAGACTTTGAGTGTTAGTAGCAATCCAACCGAGTCGAGGCTCCAGGACTTGTGAGCATCCGTCCCCTCGTAGTATCCTTGTTTCCTGACATTCATTTATCCCGCTCATTCGTTCGCTTACTACACATCTGATGTTTCATACTGACTCATGAATCGCCTACTATTTCATGCCCCGTACACGTTTCTCTGTTTCAAACAGAACTGAGGAGGACTGAGTGCCTACCTAGTAGGCTCAGTAGGTAAGTGTGGCTGTCGCGTCTAATTTCAAAACCCTCAGATTGGCAGACCATATAATTTATACATGTAGCGTGCCTGTAGATTTGTGGGATAACAAAAGTCATGCAACGTCTTTGCCGAAAATAGATTTTGGATTTTTCATGGTTTGGCAACGCGACGTTTCTAAGTCGGCGCAAAGTCCACCCGAAGTATTGATTTCGAGCAAATTAGAATAGATCTAAGCCGTACTGACGATCATATAACTAGTCTTAATCCAATTTCTGATATTGATTTAAACCTGTTTATTGAATTATTTTTCTTCCGATCTGAGATATTCTCGTCGCTTCGCACACGAAGGACTATTATAGCGTGATAATTATTGGCCTTTCTTATAAAACTAACAAGAAAAATTCACGGGTTCAATTTTTTCCTGACAAGGAGGTTTGAACCGGCATGAAATTCAATTTCAGCTGACATTCTTGTCACTTTGTCTGACAAGGAATGTGGACTTTCGTTTTCCCAGTAAATTACAAGCATCTCGTATATTTATATGACTTCATATATATTCGTATGTACGTAGATTCAAAATATATATACAAAGTTGTGTTGTAGATAATGATTTTCTTACTGATCACCGACTGTGTTCAAGTTCTCAAGTAAATGGCCGCTCTTTCTCCTAAGCAACGGTCGAACTAAAGTCATCTTGTTGAAGTTGCCGAAGAAAAAAAAACCTGTCATGATAGTATGCATATAATTCCTGGGGAACATTTCTCGTTCCATGTGTCATCAGTGTAGCATACTTCATTTCAACAACAACAACAAAAATAAAAACTCATGGGCTTCCGAGGATGTGAGCTGTAGGATATGGACAATTGAAACCTATTAATCATTTCCTTTATTTCAAGATTGAAGTAAAAAGCTAACGTAGTTGATGTTCTCTGTTCATCGGTTTTTCTATACTTTTGTTTAAATGAGAGGAGTATGGCGGGCATTTACTTGCGACTGGAATAAACGCGGCTCAGTCAATGCAGTAAATTTCTGCGAAATCATGCGTATCTATCTTTGTTCGTATTACAAATGAAGCTTGTTGTTAATGTCATCTCTCTATTTTTTTCTGACAAGTCCGTCCCTATCGAAGGTTATCAAGGTAATGCTAATCCCATATTATATCAATACTCCTCAACTTTTTCTACGAACGTTTACATGTCTTTTGTATTAGTTGAAAGATTTGGTTGGACAAATTTGTTTGCAATTTTGCCTAAAAGCAAATTTAAAAATAGGACCAACCAGATGTTTCAAGTAATTCTTGGCAAAAAATACCTAGCAAAATAGACAAATGTTTTCGCTCGCCATGTATCTTTCATGTCGGATCGATCGAGCGATTTCGTTTGAATGATTTCACAATATCGACGATAAGGCTGTTAGGTGATTGACGCGTTTATAATTCACTGATTACCTTGAATAAAATTAAAAACAAAAAAAAACATCCGAATTTAATGTCAAGTTGAATATTTATTCTATATCTCGTTCATTCGTAAACCTCTGTTGTTACTTCGTTAGCGCGAGTAGACAGTTGTATTATAGTTTTTCGCCAGAAATATCATGACATTTCTCAACACAGCTTTCTTGTCATTAGCAAAAGCGACGCACTCGTCGAGAGGAAGACGACCAGCGCAAGATATTACTCGTTTCTTACTCTGTACACGATCGTTTCTCAGATTCTTCTTCGATATCGCGACTTTTTATCACTAACGTTCACGGAATTTCCTAGATCCGAGTCGCCGAAGGGTACGAAGAAGAAGGAGAAGCCTAAGAAGAAGAAGAAAGAAAAGAAACACAAAAAAGCAGAGGTTTCGACATCGGACAGCGAATCCTCCAGCGAAGAGTCTGACGACAGCAGGTAAAATGTCAAATGAGCAACAATTTTTATTCACCGTTGATATTTCACATATATGCAACGAATAAAAATTATCCAACGTTATATTGCACAGCTCGACTGAAAACGAAGCCAAGAAGAAACGAAAGAAAAAGAAGAAGAAGTCGAAAACTGATGGAAAAGACAAGCGTGAGGTGAGCAGAATGGTCAAATAAGGTCAAACGTGAAATCGAAACGAACGTAAACGAAGCGAAGCAATAGCACGAGATACGGGAGCATGCAATATCTTATCTGTGTTTTTTTTTCCCCTAGAAAATTAAAGTTGACTCCATTTACTTGGAAGACCCTTTCAAAATTCGCATTGTCTCTTGATTAGCACGATTCATTGCTTATTTCGGTAAAGATTTATTCTGATCTGATGGTAACATCATTATTTCAACGTGTAAATCTCAGTATTGTTTATAATTATCAGCGCCATTTGACAGGAGGCATTCCCTGAGTAAGTACCCGATATGCCGCTACTCAATGTAATAATAATAATTCGTAATCTACGTTCTTACGAAGCAACGACTGTTGTACGTTCACTTGTTTTGTGTTGAGCACGAACGCCATAGAGAAAAGCTTGGATCACAAAGTAATTGGTGCCATAAAAGCTTGTTTATTCTTTCCGATGAATCGTATACTTTTCATTTTCGTTACGATCTTCTCTCAATGATTTTCTTCTACGATAGCGGATCGCAGGGTCAAGAAGTGAATCACGAATCTTTTCATCAGTATTAACACTGATACTATCGTTTGTTATTTGATTTCTTTCTCTGCAATCTTGGTTTCTCATCTCCGAGCCGTAGGCTGCGAAAGAACAGAACTCTCGATGTCGCTGGATGCAAATTTATCTTGACACTCCTGAGTGCTCGTTTGTTCTCTTGCCTTCAGGGGACTCTGACTGTGTCGTAAGTTCGCGTCCCGCGGTTCTTACAATCACTCTCGTACGTGACTCGCTCTCCCTAGTCGATCCGTGTCGAGTCTCTTGTACGAAAAACTCTTAGAACGGCTGTTCTTCCGGAAACACCTGGCAATTCTTTTATTTCCAAGACTTCCTGCACGATTTTCAGACTTTCCTTCTCACCCCTCGTGCCCTAAAGGTTTCTTCCACGTGTGCCTCGAGCTCGCTTCTCGATTATCCATGGGACATAGCTACTTTTCTGTTATCCTCCCTCGGTTTAAACGTGGTCAAAGTTCAACCATCTCCGCCGAGACACGACGAGGAGTCGAGTCTATCATCCATGAACGTAGCGTTGAAATAAACACTGGGTACTAGGATGCACAGTATACATCAGCAATTACATCGTCCAACAGTATCGAGGATAGTCGTCTTCTCTGATTTTCTACTGGGTCTAATTCTCGAAATCTGAGTATACAAGGTGTATCACCTCATGTGTCGAGAGCAGATTAGGCACATCTGCCTTAACAAGCACTTAAATCAATGTTGACATTATTTTCCTACACCAAGAAATTGTATCTTCTATTCTCATGAGAATTTCGGCTATAGAGGCGCGGCTTTGCGTCGACTGAGTCCCTCTCATTCTGAACACACACAAGGTGATACACCCTGTATATGATGGTAACAGGCATCGGGAACATTTGATCAATGTTTCAGTCCTTATTTGCCAGTTTCAAGCGGAAAAACTGAGCATCAGAAATTTAGTTGGAAAATCTCATATGTTGTACGTTTTCGAAATTTCACATGTGACCTTGTCTTACGTCCCGAAAATAATTTATACAGATGAATGAAAAAAAATGTATTCAAATTTTTATGAAAGGCTATTGTGTAATGTGTTCGTTGATTTCTTCCATAAATCGATGAACCTGAGTCGGTAGGCTGCTATCGTGAGACGTTCGATCATAAAAATTAGTTTTCAGTGAAAAGACAAATCTGATTGCATGATTGATGTACATTGGCGAGTTCGGTCGACCCTTCGATTAACGCAACTATGTTTTTTTTTAGAAGAAGAAGGCTGCTGCCAAAAAGAAACATCAGTCTTCTGATAGTTCCGCGGAGAGGTGCGTGACTTCAACATAATTTCTCGAAACAGAAAGTTACCAAGACCTGCGAATATATGATGATGATGAATTAATTGCCATTTGATTGTTATAGTTCACCAGAGAGGTCTAAAAAGCCTTCAAAACATGACAAAGCTGCCGAGGCGTCTCATTCGGAGGAAGCAGAGAATACTAGCAAAAGAACGGAGTTGTTGCGTAAGGAACTGGAAGAATTGGAGAAGCGCATAAAAGAACGAGAACGAAGAGAACTCGAGGCTCAGAATCAAATGAAAAGGGAGAGAGTCGAGGAGAAAAACAATCGTCGGAGTCGCACAGCTTCTCCGAGATCTAAGGAAACGAGAGAGAGAAAAGCGAGGTCGCCCAAGCGTCAGGACAGATCCACCAGAGTTCAATCGAAGCACGAATCGCCTCCAGCTAAGAAGCGTGAATCCATACCGCGGAAAACCAGTCTGGAAAAACGTGACAAGTCTCCCTTCGCGCAAAGAACATCCCCACCTCGTCGCAACAGGTCACCGTCTAGAGCGAAGATCGATAGACGTTCTCCAAGGAGACAATCAAGATCGCGACGAGTATCACCTTCACCTAGACGAAGGCGATTCTCACGTTCTAGAAAACAGCCTCACGCGTTTTCTCGAAGCAGAAGTCGATCCAGATATGAACGTTACGGCTCGAGACGAAGGCCTTCTCCGCCAAGACGACGTAGATCCGGTTCCCGTAGACGATCCAGAACACCGAGAAGAGATAGGGATCGTCGCGCCAGATCGAGAGATCGTCGTAGAAGCTACAGCCGATCAAGAAGCAAATCCGGACGCTCCACCCTGAGCTACTCACCCGTCCGAAAAAATCCGGAACGCTATAAGGACATCTTGGATGACAAGAAGAAAGAGACGAAGAAAAACGACAGCGGCAAACAAAAGTCTCGCTCGGTTTCGAAGAATCGCAAAGTTCAGCCGATCGCACCGCGAGTGAGTTTGCGCTCCTCGAGCGAAGACGAAGGTGAGGTGGCAGACGACGAACCCCGGCAGGAAGACGAGGAAAGACAGAAAGAACTGAATACTCTCAAACAACTTCAAAGCGGCCTGGCAGCGAAGGCTCGAGAATCTCTCGGCAAGAAAGTCATCAGCCCGCTGAAAGTGAAAATGGAAAGGAAAGATGAGAATGTGTTCGACATAGCTTTGCCAGACGAACTCCCTAAAGCAACGAATAAAGTCATTGGCCCGACGAGAGAAAGATCCGCGTCGGCATCACCTCAAACATTGGCAACGCGGAGATCTCCGAGTGCCAGTAGATCTCCATCGCCAGCATTACCACTCACCAGAGCCGAAGCAGTACCAGAATCTAAGTCGTCCACGGAATCACCACTACCGGCATTGGCCAGTTTTCGACGAAGTCAAGATCGATCGAAATCAAAATCTCCCCCGAGACAAAGTGCAGCCATACCGTCTAGGTCAAAATCTAAATCGCGCTCAAAGTCGCGAGACATTACGCCAGAAAAAGTTTCAAAAAACAATCGTTCGAGATCATCATCTTTGCGCAAAGAGTCCGGATCTACCTCCAATTCGCCATCTCTGGAGAGAAGACGTAACAAGTCGATATCAAGGTCACCAAGAGAAGTGACTAACGCCAGCAAAGTCAAATCACTAGTACAATCTAAATCGGGAACTAAATGTAGATCGACCTCCAGATCTCTTTCCCGTACCTCACATAAATCTAAGGATGCTTCTTTGAAGCACACGTCTAAGTCTCGTTCAAGGACGCAATCGCCTGCTCGTTCCGTTACTAAAAAGAAATCGGTATCCCGTTCACCGTCAAGATCGTCTCCAAGATTCCGCAAAATTTCACCTAGAGACAAATCGTATTCCAGATCACGCTCAAGGTCCTACACGAGATCTCGATCTCGCGAGAAGCAACTATCGCGTTCACCCAGCAATCATTCTTCTCAGTAAGTTGCACTTCCTGTATGATTATTATTGTTTCGTACCGAACATGCATAGCGCTGATAATGAGAAACGACTGTTTTTCCAGATTGCGACCTGCTTCTCGGACGAAACACTCTGCTTCCAGGTCTCCGCAACGGTCAAAGAAGTCAACATCACCGATTCCCAAAAATGCCAAGAGTAGAAGTAGATCTTTGACCAAGAGATCGAGAAGTCGCTCGCTGTCAAAGAAATCAGCGACACATTCTCGATCCGCTTCACGAGAGTCGCGAATAAAAGCCAAAAGAAGTCACAGTCGGAGCAGTTCTCGGTCTTCGGCAAGGTAAACTGATGCTTTTCATGTCGGTACATGAGCAGAGTTTTGCCACATTGCATGGCTTTTCCACGATCAATAATTTGTTTCGTTCTGTTCTCTCAACTTTCTAGTTAAAAACCAATTCGTTTCTCTTTCACAGTTCTGCTAGACACAGTCGCAGAAGTTATTCCAGCACTTCTCGATCGTCGAGCAGTGCTTCGAGTCGTTCGTCACGTTCGAGCTCGAGTTCTTCAGCTTCGAGTAGATCTCGCTCGCCATCGATTCCTCGTCGCCACGGGTCACCTAGCTTCCTCGACAGGCGTCGAATCACCAGGTAAGATATTATCTTGTTCTGGAAACCATTAGCGTAGTCATTTGTCGTTATTGAATATCATAAAGTGCACCAGGCTAGAAAAGTATTTACACTTTATTTGACGTAGATTCGATTCAGTTAATCGTATATACGTTTCCCATTTGATGTTACATCCTCGTCACCCTTTCTGCCGGTTTTCTCTCAAAAGTACGTATCCGCTGACGGTTGAATTTGCAAAGTGATTCACGAAAAATCGCCAATTCACAGAAGTCCAAATATTTAGATTTGAATTTTCCACAAACATACGCAATTCATAAAGTGCTCAACCATATTCGATAATATATGTATTATCGACGACTTAAAACTGTATCGACCTGCTGAATCGTCGTTGAAGATGTTTTCATATACAATTCTCGGGGATATAATACACAAATCAAAAGGGTTCTCTAGCACAGCACATTAATTGCAATGGTTTACAGATCGTTCGCATCGCGATCATTACATTTCAAAGATTGAACTTAAATTATCGAAACGCTTCGCACTACGAATTCACTAGCTTACACTCGAGAGACCAAATCTGTGGCTTAGATGTAATCTAATAGATGAAAAACGGAAAGCTGTTAGCTCGGCATGTACCTAATATCATCTTTTTTTTATTCTCCCCAACAGAAACAGATCGAGGGACAGGCATAGAAGATAGTGTCGTGACTTCGTACAATTTTATTATTGTATTAATTTCCTATGACTATGTAGAAATAAACTATATTTAATTTACTTTTGTTTTTCCCCTGGAAAAAAATTAAAATAGGACAAGAGAGGGAGGGAGAAGATTAGGCGATCGAGTTTTCGATGTATACATATGATCCGAAGATGATTTTACTTTATAAATTCGAATTGTGCAGCGAAAATGGAACGTACCTACACCGAATATAACGAAATCTCCCGCTAGCACAACGTGATAAATTCATTTTCACAAACTCTTTGATTGACCCTATGATATTCTGCTTATTGCCAATTTTACCGAACACTGTATTAGTTTAGCATGTGCGTATTTCTTCACATAAATGTTTATCATATGAAAACGAACAGTAGTCATTTGTTTCCCTTTATACACTTATTTGCGAATAAAAGAACGTTTTGTTGCAAATCATTGGTACTCTTTATTTTGCGTTGCGGTTCGTGAAACAAATTTTTTTTCATCGCATATCGAGCTTTAACCAGGTAAGTACCATTTATAGTTTATTTTGCATTTTTCATTTTGAGTTTTCACACGTGTTGCATTTTGATTTTTTTAATCCCCAGGTATGCACGTTATTCATCAAACCCTAACATATTAAATTAAAAATTAGAACCTAACAACGCATGGAATTTAACACTTCTCCGATCAGTCTCGGATAAACTATATTATTCGTATGAATGTATCGTTGCCTTTGGACTATCGTTGGCCAAAAATTGCTAATAATTATTGACAACCCAGGACAATTAACTAACATTAACCATGAAACGCTCGAGCGTGATAACCGAATAACACCTTAACATTACAGTGCTAGAAAACGACCTATACCGTATCATCGACCCACGCCATCCCCGCCATCATCGCCAAGCAGTTCCGAAAGCAGTAGACACACCAACTGGTCGAGCCCACATTCTAGTCGTTCATTGACGCGAAGTCCTTCGTATAGCCATTAAAGAGAATCATAACGAGAGAGGCTCTAAACTGATGTTCCTACGTAAATTTATCGTTCGCTGGCCATTGTTGAATTATCCGAACACATATTAATCGATCGATGTGACAATTCTGCGATAACTTGGTAAGAGTCGTGCGAAATGATTTTTTATCAAGATTCAAAAAACAAGAAAACAATACTCGTACGAAAGTTCTAACACACGTAAACAGGAGAGTTGACACACTGATGAGAAATCTTTTTATAAATGCAATAGAACAGAAAAAAGACCATTTTACGTTTAGCGTGTATTTCTCAAGCCCCTAAGGACTTGTGGAGAATATATGAGATAGGTATTTAGTTTTCCAGACGACTGTATTCAATACACAATAATGTCGAGGAGCAAAGTTATATGTTGTTGATTCAAAAGTAAGATTTAGAAAAGGGTAAACTTTGACACTATGAAAATGAATTTTCACGCAATGCAATCGCGAGTGATTAACTGCAGGATAAAACTAGAAAACGAAGACTCCCGATGAGAATGTTTCTCAACGATATATAACAAAGTTAATTGTGAAACAAAAGAACAACGTATTTACAATAATTGATAATTTTTATCTAGCTAGAGAAGTGGTATGATTACGTTTCCAGAGAATGGTCCCACAATGGGTATGGTGTATATTTTGGAATCATCTTTTTGTACCTGGAGTCTCTTTTAGCAAGTTGGACTGTGGATACCCCTGCGATAGACCATTTTTCGTATCAACGAAAATTGCGAGTACCTCTATTACGATTATTTATTATTATCATAATTATTATTATTTTCGTGTTATTTATAGAATTTTACTAATATTTATAGCGACAGTATTTGCTGTTGAAAGCAGTATAAATATCTAAGCAATAATACAAAAAAACTAATGATATGAATCCAAAGATGTTTTGAAAAAAAAACTAGTCAAACTCGTAACAACTTCTAAGTCGTATATTACCATGATAGTATTTAAGCTGAATATTTTATTTATTTAGTAATTTATTTATTTATTTATTTATTTATTTATTTATTTATTTGTTCATTTGCTTAAATATTGAAAAAGACACGTACTACTTTTTTCATACGACATTTTCTATAAGTGATAACTCGATGGTTAATTTATTCAGATTTGTATTCATAGGGTGTTTCTTCACTACATCGGAATCTGTTAGGAGGGTTTAAATTTTATTAGAAATCATTAACCTGATCTACGTTCAAATTCTTGCGTCGGATGATATGATTCCAAAATATTAATTGATGATTTTCAGAAAAATAATCATTGTAAAACGTAAGATGATTGTATTCACGATAGTCAAAGTCACACATTCCATCATTTAATGCAAACGATTAGATAATTACAGCCATAACATCTTATCGACCAACTTCGCAAATCATTGTGATTTGATATTTTAGTGCAATGTTAATTAAACTGAAAACTCTTGTACATATAGACATTCAGAAAGATAGAAGAAGCCACTGATTAGAGATTATTTAATTCCGTACGATACAATGACGACGTCATAATGGTTTATTTATTATTAATACTATGCTGCTGTTCGGATGACTCGTTTCACTGATTTCATCTGTTCGACTGAGTCGTAACAGTTCGATAATCATAACATTCTTGAATATGCGAACAAAATATCTCATGTTGATTGCCGATACAATACTCACAGCCATAAAGCTCTCGAACAGTTCATAGACTAAAAGTTGAGGTAGCAATCTAAGCCACCAGTTGATTCGTCGATGTCGAATTAAAATGAATCATGTGAATGATTAATTGTAATATTTATCATAATACTAGAGCAAAGACTAGTAACTAGCAGAGTTCTGGAGAAATGGTTTGTCCAACATAACGCTCGCTCATATACGCTTGATTTGTACCTTGCAAAGAGAGCTTGACGATGATGTTCACGAACAATTCAAAGAAATTTGAAATAACGATCTCATTTGGAAAGTACAATCCCAAAGTATTCGAGATTTGTGAAAACGTCTAAAAATTTTCCTCGCCTATCGCTAAAGCAATTTTCAACACCATTAAAATGGTAATTTCATTTGGATGAGATGTTTCACATATATAACAGTATAAGTTACAACAGGACATTATTGTAAATTTTAAACTGGACGCACCTATCTCGGTCCCTAGTCCAGCTTAATCGACTCATTCCTAGTTACATGAAATGTACTGTTTAAGTCCTCTAAATTTTCACTGAACAACGATCACCCTGTTAAAACTACCAAAGAACCTCTAAACATGTTCCAAAAGAATATAAGTTTGTAATAATACGACGATCTCTGTGGACCATATTAATGGATTAGGAAAAAAGGAAAAACAGGATAGATCAGCTGGATATAATTTCTAGTCGACTATACAAAAACTTACTCCTAATTATAGAGAAATAATTTTATTTCTTTCGACTTGTGAATATTCAAATGATTTATAATGGATCTCGAAGATCAGCTTCCAAAATTTCGAGCACGTCGCGTGAGCAATCAAAACAATGTAGTCATCCCATTACCTTGCAATTCGCAATTCTGTACTAGCGACAATAGTTCATGGTTTGAAATGTTACTGTCGTTTAATCGAACGATTTATTATAGCTGTAAAATACTCTGTATTGTTGTTGGTGTGATTAAATCAATTGCTTTGAAATTATAAACTGTAGCATTTTCATCTGCTCAATCCAAATTTACGTCGTACTTTATTTCTGTCGATATGCGTGTAACACTAGTAAATTTCCTTCGATACTGATGCCAAATTTCTTGTACACCGTGAGAACATAGAAATTTCCACGTGGGAATTTACCAGCAATACGATTTATAGACAGATTTTTCAACGTATTCCGTGCATGACAATGGGGAGAACAGAGAGAAGTTCGAACACATACATTTTAAAGTTATAACCACTATAAATTCCTAAAAAAGTAGAATTTAACATCTTCACGGGAATTTCTGAATATATTCTAATATATATTAATCTCCATAATTTTCAAGTGTAATAAACGTTGATCGGTCTATTTGAAGTTCAAGGTTTGGTAAACGAGTTCTAATTATGTAATAATCAGAAATAATCAATACTATTCTTAACGATTTATTGACAGTAAAAACTGGTAGAAAATCACCTGGATCAACGATTAATCGATATCTGAACATACAATATTAATAGGTTTATCTAAGGAAGACTTGAATTGAATTTTCCCGAATCTAATCGATAAATGTGGTTTTTTCCACCATAAATGCATGTATACCTAGCTTGATAAAAATAGGCTGTGGAAACATTGTATGTTCGATACATACATATATATAACCTATATGTAAATCTAATTATAGTAAAAGGTAACAACATTATTGTCAAGTGGAAAGTACCTTAAAACCCTTTCATTAACCCTGAGCCTACCGGCAAAGCCACTTTAGTAGCTCTACGTGAGCCTTTTAACTGAGCTCATCAAACGGCATATAACTGTCTGAAATTTTTTGAGAAAATGAAATTATTTCTATGACAAAAATGCTGGCAGCTAAGGGTTAAATTTGCATATGAATATGTATGAAATATTGACAGCATCGTGTCAAGTATCGTGTTTAAGTAACGAATAAAAGGCATGTCACAATAGTATGTTGAAGAATATGAAAATTGGTTGAAAACATATGATCCTCTTTGCTATTGGTTTCGTTCCCTTTTCAATCCTTGCAAACTTTATCTTTAGCAGATCGTTTTGCTCGCTTATTTGCCAGAAAAATAGCCCAGAAGAATCCAATCAGATTCACGACCAATACTCGAAACTGAAAACATAATAAACCGTCGAGATGAATTCACTATTTTTTTGTAAGTATCAAATTTGTTGGAGATTTATAATCATTGGTGAATTACCATAGGTGGAACAAACGTTACGTTGATGAACTGGAACAACGTTAAATACTTAAAATTAGCTACGAGTACCGGTTGATATAACTTTTCCAATTGTTTCAATGATGCTTCATGGGATTTTCCCTAAAAAACAAAAGACGATACAGATGATGTGACTAAATTTATTTCGAGTATGCTTGAATTTGACTTACCTCTAATCTAGGCAACATATATAAATGTAAAAGTTGATATAACGGTGTATATAAAAGTCTTTCAATCAACAAAATCCCAAAGGGTTGTTTGGTTATTGTACGAACATACTGGTGAAAATAATGCGGTATAGAACCACCAAAAATCAATCTGAAAAAATAAAAAAGATACGAGAATCAGTCGCTAAATTTTACTAATATTTCTTAGATCGCACATCGCTTACCCAAATATTGCGAACGCAATCAGACTGTCTTGATTCAGATACTTTACCCCTGATAACTTTTGTGATACCAAGTTACCCAATGTCGCAATAACGCAGCTAGTATCGGACAGAAATAAGAGTACAGATGTAAAAAATTAGGATACTTTGCATAATGCGGAAACGAATAACTTCAAAGCTTACTACACGATTATATGTACGTGATCAATTCTTTAATTTACCTTGTGATTGACTTTGTTTTTATCGGATTCTCATATAGACTTTGAAAGTATGCACCGACCAACTCGTAAATTACATGTGTTGGTTTCGAAAAAGCCATCCTGGTCAAAAAATGGATAAATTTTGCCTAATTTTCACCAACAAGTCGATAAAATCCAACTCCTGTTAAAACTCTTTATCACTGTACCACAACACCATTCGCCAGGATTAACACAGCTGAACATATGACGATTATTGACTTCTTTGATTATCGTTGTATCGCACGTTGTGTTTTCTTAAAAAAAAGTGTACCTTGAACTTTGAACGTTGCTGATGAGTTCAGAACAGGTTAGGTATGCGGCTGTCTTTCGTGTAAACATAGCATCGGGCGTAGGTATTTGTCACTTAAAAAGCAAGGTCGTTGAAATTATCACACAATTTAAAACTCGTGAATTTGTACGTGCATATCCAATTTCAACTTATGCATGTTCAAAGATCAAGTGACCCGTTTCAACGTTCAGGTCAGTTCAGGTGATTCCATTCCGATCATATGATCCAAGACGTCGCTTGTGTGTCCCGCGACGAGGAACATTTCATTCTCAGCGCTACGAGCGCTGTACAGGGGTCTATTATTGAAACCAATTCATATTAACAATAAGACTCTGGATGTCGTATGGGGTTCTCTGTACACAAGTACTAGTTAAAAATATTACAAATCTTCGAATACGATATCGGATCGTACTGTTCAGTATCTGGTACGTGCTTGTAAGGCACGATACGATGTTATGGAAACGCGAGACTTTCTCGTTCCCAGTAGTCAAGCGGTTACGATACCAATTGCAGTTTCTAGCTTAGCCATCTTACTGCTTGGATGCATGTCATTCGGAATCGACTCCTGTTAAGTCGTAGGTATCGTAACTGTTTTGCATTTTGATCATCGAGAGCCACATCGTGTCCATGACGCCTTGAATAGGCAACACGCATCGCCCGCTTGACGCGCGGCTATGATGCGTTGATGCTTTCGAAAAGAATCACCGACCGCTACCGACCGCCACCGACTCGATGTATGCCTCGTATTCTATCTCTCATCCTTTTCTGTCTTCCTGGTCCCTTATCTCTGCATGTGCGTGTGCATGCTATGTATCCTAATGCATTCAAATTCTCATTCTCATCCATCATGTGTCATCGAATCGCATCGTATACTTCGGTGTCACAGCGTGTCTGCCGCCTTGCATGACCTTGCCAGCCGATCCACCTGTACCTACTTCTGCTGTATTTTCTTCCAGCCTTAAATGATCCATTGTCAATGAATCGTAACTGTTTCATTCGTGATACAACATGTAAGCTGATGCTCAATATTATGTAATACGGCGTCGTTATACAATGTACAAGTAAGGAAATAATTCTTACCAATTTATCCTGTACTTTGTTCAAATTTGGATATTAACTGTACAGGAATATTTCTCGCGAATTAAATTTCTTTCCTCGTTTTGCCAAAATCCTACAGCATCCGAAATGCTTGAAATCGAACATACCCATCGTCCGAGACAAAGATTTGCAATGTTTTGATTGGAACGAATGCTTGCGGGGGACACCAGTTACGCGTATTGTATTGCAGATAAGCAGAGATAAATACATTGAAGCAACAACATACCCGTCGATGATAATACGGTCGGCTTATATGCTCGCCGGTCAAACAATTTATCGTGTGCCTTTCCGCCTCTCGTGTTGAATCAATTGAAACGATAGCAAAGATTGACAAAGATCGTACATGCTAGTCACTATAACGAAAACATTCGTCAGACACTCGTCAACGAGACAGAAATCTGCCAAAATGGTTATTGAACATCATATCGAAGGTTATGAAAATTTTATTAAATTTATAGAAAATTTTCGATCAGAAAGTCCCGCGCATATATTATTCAGTGGTACAAAACTTCCTAGTGGTGTTAGTTGGTGTTCAGACTGCGTCGAAGGTAAATTTTTATTTTGTTTGAAAATATCAATGTCAATTCGATTCTAACCTTATTTTCGTGCGGGAAATAAGCATGGAACAAGGCATCAGTGATGTTATTACTATTTTTTGTTGTTGTTCAAAAGTTCACGTCTTGCATGTGATTTCTCTAATGCAACCTAATATTATTATTATTTCAGCGGAACCATTCATACAGAAAGGCTTGCAAGCCGCACCAGCGAATTCACATTTCATTCATGTCGAAGTTGGCGATAGAGCTTTGTACGTTTGTGATCCGGATTTCTATTATGAATAATTAATTAATTCTCCATTATTAATAATGGGCGTCTGTGATTTTATTACAATTAATCTTTCTTTTTTTTTGCAGTTGGAAAGATTTGAAATGTCCATTTCGTACCGATACTCGAACCAAGTTGAACGTTTTGCCAACATTGGCTCGATGGGGTACTCAAAAACGGCTGGAAGGAGATCAATGTTTGGATGCCGGACTTGTCGAAATGTTGGTGACCGATGAAGATGACGAGTGAATATCTTCAATTCAACGGAAATGGAATGGTTATTTTTATAATCCCTAACCATATAAATTAGCTTTATTATGTATCATTCGTATAAACTGCACATTCTGATTTCTCTTTATGTCTCAAATATATGAAGACCATAATCAATTTTTGGACAGATGCTGAGTGCGATTCAGACATGCTAATAATCATGTGCTAATAATAATCATATGTTGAAATATTACTTAGCGATGCCCCATTTACTGAAGATCACACTGCTATGACGATAGAAATATGAAGAGCTACATCTGTGAGGAAAAAACTTTCATACTCGTAGTTTTTGGATAAATCCAAAGTTGTTTTTCTATTACATAAACAATTTCGGTAAATACAATGTAATCACTGTCCGCACCTGGTTTAGCGGGAACTGTTTGAATGTATTTACATATGTATAGTTAGATGATACCAATATTTTCACCAAATACAACCTTTAATGAATACAGATCTGTTTCGAGCTTTGTATTACACTTCACTTTGTTTTTCACTTCATAAATATTTTCCTTTAACTTTTCCATAGATGTTTGTGTCGTGTAAAACATTGAACTCTATGTTCCGTATTTCTTAATTACCCCCTTGATTTGATTTACAAAGAAGTGATCATATCGATGATACAATTTCTACGCAGTAGAATAGTTTTTTGTTTCTGACGATGCTGTAACTATTGTCGAAGATAACGGAATCTGAAACGTATAAAATGAGTTACAATAATTTTATAATCGTGTAGTCACAATACGTAATTGTCAACTTCAAATATCACGACGGTTACTAAAAATTGATCGAATTCACAATGCTCACATCTAGTCGACGCTTTGCAGTTGATGTAACCCATTTCGTTTCCATTGTTCGCTTGAACTCTGTGGATAGGTATGACATCAGATGCTTTTCCGCTGTTATCCTTCATAACAATGCCAAATTTAATATCGTGATCTTCACATTTGAAGTCCCATCTGAAAGTTTTATTAATTTTCATTTAAGTTCGTTCGACGGCTAGCTTGGGTATTCCTCAGTCGAGGGACTTTCCTCACCTCAAGAAATCTCCTTCCTTCTGAGATGTAAAGTCTAGCATGAGTTTGTCTCCTTTTTTAATCGTGGCAGACTGAAATTCGTCGTTTCCATTTTCGTTAGCATTATCTGCTTTATCTCTATACAACTCTTTAGGTACTCTACCACCCCAACATATCTGTTGATCGTTCGAATATTTCGTTATGCAAATTGTTCAGATACATTGTAAAATAATACGATAATTTTGTTTTTTTAGGAAATCATTGACCTTAGTGGTGAGTAAGGGATTACCGTCCGGATCCGTCAAAGTACCACCGTAATGTTTGGGCAATTGATCAGCAGGAATTAATTTCAATATTTCCGGCTGCCATTTGGATGGATCAGCTTTATAAATTTGAATTTTTGACAACGTATATTCGTTCATGAATTTCTTGATGAGCGCAAATGCGAATGCAAATATTTTCGGAGCTGTGGAAAACGATGTTGGATCAGTAATCGTGGAAAATGTATGGCTGGAAGTTTGTGATCTTCGATGAAAGTTCAACTCGAATCGCATGCAAATATCTCACCATTAATGATGTAACAAATCTTCAAAATTTCTGGATAGTTGCCCTCGTACATTTGAATCAACATCACGACCAGCTCACGCGCTGAAAAATCATGCTGTTCATACTTGTCACAAGCCTTGCGAGACGCACAAGACATCTACCGTTTAATTACACAGGCCCGTAGAAAAAGGAGTCACTTCCCAAGGCCAGACCTATCATTTCTTATGCATTTGGACGTGCTGAATCTAAATTCGTGCTTTTCACCGCATCATATTTTTTTCAACGTTCCACAACCACCCTTAAAAATATCAAGTGAAAATGACTGCAAGTGCTAATGTATATGTCTTTGAATGCAACGAAGATGAATTTGAAATCCATTATAAACCTTCCAGTACCTTTATATTCTACAAACTATTTTAAAAGTTAGGAAATCTTTTTCCTTTAAGGCTGGTCTAGAGCTTGTAAGTTTAAGGCATTTTCGGGATTTTTTTTAAGGTGATAGTAATAAAGGACAATATTGAAACTTTGTAGATATTTTGTACTACTCAAATAGCATACAAAATCATTTTTACAATCATTAAAAAAAAACTTAATTAGTTTGAAAACAGCGCTGAAGATGACTCTCTCAAAAAATTGGCGCAGGTGATTTTGACTCTTTTACTCATCTGAAAAATAAAACCCAAGACAATTATGAATGTGTACAATCTTGGAATGCCCCGCATACATTAGCGTTTACCCTCGTTTTCCCTTGATTTCTTGAAGTACAGTTTTTGCCCGTTAAAAAAAAAAACGGCGCGGGGGAAAACATTTATGGTCTCGAATTTGGATTCAGCACGTCAAAATACACAAGAAATGATAGGTTTGGTCTTTGGAATGGACCATTTTTTTGTAGACCCGTGTTATTAGTAGTTCCCAAATACCTACCTGGTCGCCATGTATATTCCCTTACATCAAAGTTCTCCATGTCGAAGATGACGGTTAATTGATTCGCAACTGGGCCATGCGTTTTCGCTTGTGCTCGACACAATTCAAGAGAGCTTTCCAAAGCTTGAATCGTTGCCTTTGTCATTTCGGTTTTACTCACAACGTTCAACAGCCCGTACATATTGGTACCAGAAAACGGTACTATGATAACTATCAAAGGTATATAATTCAATTTCGATAAAAATTCTTTCGGAATTATTGCGATAACTATTATTATGAAAAACCGACGGATTCGTCTTCCGAAATTTGTCTACGCAGCTTTCTTCGTCAAAATTTACCTGGTGCGCCGTCCTTATCGAATCCTGGCCTACCCCAAGCCAAATATTTCTGCAGCAGCGGAGGAAGTTTCCAATTTGCTATATCATCCACCTGCCATATCTTTCGCCACTCCAATGACTAGACAAACAATAATGTCAACCTTCCACCTCGAACTTTCATCGCTGCATAGGTCTACTCATATCAACTCATGGAAACTACTTGTCCGAATCGCTCCGCCACTTTTCACCTGGTCATAGCTACATCCCTCGTTAGAATTTTTCGAATTCGAATTAAAATTATATTTCAGAGATCTCGCAATACAATCTCGTAATACAACGTGCGAGCCGATAATCTCGTAATTATTATCGGTTTGCGCGGTGCAATAGGATTATGTAAATTGACAAAGGTATAACTCATAAAAACTAGTTAAACGTGTTTACCCGGCGAATCATGAAAACGTAACTCTCAGGTGAAAAGAATAAAAAGAAAACGTCGACTCTAGGCAAAACATTATTGCAATATTCGTCGTCGTCTAAGCCCAAGGTAATCCAGTGATGGAACTGACGTGTAAAAGTTCTGTGAAAGTCAGACTAGAGATACGTTGAGTTACTTTCAGTGTAACGACATCGGCGTCTATTGCAATACAAAATGTGATATTCATCGTCCGCGTTTACGCGAACGAAGTGTCTTACGTCTCTCAGCATTTTTTCAGCTGCTGCGGCATCCCATTTTCGTGCTGGAATATAACAGACGATTGTTACCTGGGAATTATCTTAGGAGTGGGGAGAAATTGCTAATTTTCAACGGGGATCTCGTGTAAATGGTGCCTAAGCGATTCGAGCAATGCGCGTGTTTCAAATTATACGCGATGAGATTAGAATTGCAACCACACGTTGCGAGTGGTCGACGATGATCGCCGACTTTCTTCCTTTGTATTAATCTCACATTTCATTAGGTTATTCAAGAGTTGTAAAAAGATCGTTTCAACAAGCTTGCATCCCCCGATAACGGATTTCTTATTCGACAATATTTCTATTTCTACGACGATACGGATATTACGAATGAAATTATACCTCGTAGCCATCGCAATAAATACTGGTCATCGTGGTGTGGTTGGAGAACGTCTCGAATGTTGCGTTTGAACTGAAAAGCAAACAAAAAACTATTTAAGTACTGAAAAATCGAGCTGATTTGATCGGAAATTGGTTCGCCACGTCACTGCTGCGATAACATCGATAGGATTGATTCGCGTGGAAGAGTCATTCGAAACGATTGGATTGAAGCGTACAAGCGATTTCGTAACCTGTTCTTGCTAAGAAACATTTGCGATTTGTCTTCGACGCCGGTGCAGAGGTGTTATATAACGAATGACGAAAGAAAACCATCGTTAGCCGATGTTTCGCAACGATTTGTTTCACTTCTGAATAGCTGACGATTTTTTCAAACCTGGGCCCTTGATCAAGGATCAAAATGATCTCGACGTCCGACAAATAGCTTCGACCCATTTTATCGAGCTGCCTCAATTACCCGACGACGGTGGAACTAACGATAAATCTTGACAGTAATGGATGAAAAAAAAATGATGCCAGCAGCTCGTCAAACCGACACTATTTCTTATTACTAGCTGTACGTTCGCGCGACTTTTCTGCACACTCGTCGCAATCGAACCGACCTCTTGATCCGGACAGCGAGATAGTATGTGAAAGGTATCCAAATTGAGCAATTCGCACACTTCGAATTCCCGTTTGCACGCAAATTAATACACCGGTATTTCCGGATATATTTTAGATAGATTTTAAATAGTCGTTTCGCCACTTTCGACGTTATTCTAAACGCTTTTCAAATATTTCACGCAATTTATGTAATAGTCTTGCTATTTTCTAATCCGTCTCGCGATTCGCCACTTTTCGCACGAAAAATTCGTTACGTTTCGTAACTTTTTATGTCTTCCTTTTTTTCTATCATAAACTTGTTTGAATTATTAAAGAATAGCTCAAATATTACCGCAAACAATTATTCACGACCGGAAGTTCATCGAAGCACGTTTTTTTAAATTGAAAAATCCATCTTCAAAAATATTTCCCCAAAAAATTATAATTTTCGAGTTGAAAAAGGAAGGAAACAGAATCGTTCCCAAAGTCTTGTATATCCGATGATGTCAGGACGACACGTTCAGCATATTTAGTTCGGTAGTCACGTTTTTGCTAAGTAGTGCAATATAAAACCTAACAATAGATTTGCAAACGGTAGCTACGGTATTTGTTTTGCCGAAAACCAGGAACGTCGAATATACGCTTACAATTGTGGATAAAAAATGTATTCCAGTGAGACAATTATCTGTGGAGAATTGGCGAGGTGCAGTTTTTTCCCATTGTCCTGAATCACGCAGACGGAGCGGAGAAACTGCCATAAAATCGTAAACTTTCCTCGCAGATGAATAATTTTTCCTCGAGTTCTTGCGAACGCGAGCTTTTTCATGCGGAAGTCGTTGCGAAATGTTCTTCGCAAGTTGTAGGTAACACGGCGTGCAGAATAAATGTCGAATCAAGATATACTGAAAAATTAGCGAGCACTCGCCCGTAGAGAATCGCAGGTATCAATTAATTTTTACCTCGTGTTAAGTGTATGCATATTATTGTCAGAAACCGAGATTACGTGATGCTTTTGCTACGTATATTGTTATCCCGTATGGAAAAAAATATTGCTTCTCTCGGTAGTAGCTGACAAAACTATCGACACACTCACTACTTGTTCGAAAATTCAATAGTCGGAGTAAATAGTGGGTATTGAATAGTTCAGCCAGTAGTGACTACGGAGTAACTATTGGACCTGTGTAGTCACTAGGAACTATTGAAGACGTTTATTACCGGTTTCAGTAATCTTTCCAGTAGTGAAGGATAAAATTATTGACTCAATATGCACTACTGAAGACGTTCACTATTGGTATTGAACAGGTATCATTAAATCACTATCGTGAATACCTGGATAACTATTGAAGATAATCACTCCATTGGGTAGTACTACTGGTGGAAACTATTGGTATAACTACTGATGGAGACCACTGAGCAGCACTATTCGTGGAAACTACTGAGCAGCACTACTCGTGAAGACTATTGACAGCACTACTGGTGGAACTATTGAGCAATCACGGTTCGACCCACTAGTTTCACCAGTAGTGAGGTCTAATTTATTAATGACAAAGTCCTACGCTTATGATCAATAGTTCTTTCAATAGTGCTGTCAATAGTTTTTGCAATAGTGTTCAATAGTTTTTTTTAAAAAATAGTTTCTCATTAGTTTCTCCATAATTCCTCGATACTCTTTCAATAGTTTTCCGACACTTCTGAAAGTAGTTTTGTGAGTAGTTTTCAGTAGTTTTTTTTCATACGGGATGATATCGATTAATTCGCAAAACGACGATGTTTCACTATTGAAAAACGTGAGAATATCAACGGTGCGGAAATGTATGAGGAATTATTGACGAATCGATTCGTTATCGGTCGCGTGTGAAGATTGGCATGGATATACGTCTGACGGGTGTCGGAGTGATAAAAAACGAAGGGAAAGCTAGCCCGAGTCCGGACACCGAATTTCCGTATTCGTACGTGTGAAAAAGAGGAAAAAACGTATAAATTATTCACAAAGAGCTGAATCACAGACGTGGAGACAAATATTTACTCGGACGTCACGACGTTTCGTCGCTGTATACTATATGCGCCGATTGCCAGATCCTGGAAACAGCTCTCACTTCTACCGAACACTTTTACGAGAGATGCTTATACATTGGAATATGAAATAATACATTGCTGAAAAATGGCCAACGGATACGCGATACCCAAAGGAACACCAAAACTACTGCAACAGTCGAAATCGCCAGAGTGCCGAATTGTATATCGCACGAGTAGACTTAGGACCGGTTTACCGGTTCGACTTCGCGGTTTCGAACCGAGAAGAAATGAGTCGAAAGTATCATCGATTATATATAATGACTGTGGTCTACAGTTCGGACTGATGGAATGAAATTGAGTAGAAAGTGGGTGACGAAATAGAATATGCATTAATAAATTAATTAAGGCAGAACAGTGATGGTCTCAACGTGGAATATAGATTTCTCGAATACCTTCCTCAATGCTTCGTCGACGAAATAACCCATAGAAATGTTTCGTACCGATGAACGTTATGTACTAACGAATCGATGAAAATTTCCGGAAAATCCACGAGGAACTGAGAATATTTCGCACGAAGTCGTTGGCTTAATAAGTCCGCGCGGAATTATAATTCTGATCGATTATGAAGATGAATTTTACGTTTGGTCGGGCAGAAATACGGAAAGCGACGTGAAGTGTTGCGTGTTTAGCATTAATCGGGTTATCGGAATATCCGGTTGTCGAAATAGACGCGGCGTAATAATCGGAACGTGTTGAACAAAATTGGAAAAACATTATTGTACATCTGGTTCGCGCGTCAAGGTCTTCAAGGCAACGCACGAAGTTCGAAGATCTGTCGCGGAAAAAAATCTTCGCGACAAATTGTTCCAACGACGATCCGTATTCTCTGGACAAGCGAACAATTCCTTTCTAATAAACAGAAAGTCGAGTGAAAGGCAGACACCGAGAGGAGACGAGATTAATTGTCAATGATTATACAAGTGCATAGATACCTGTAACGACGTAATTAGAAATATAGCTAGTTCCGTTGCATTTTAATAGAGCAGCGCTATTCATCTCAACGGCCACCAGAATCGGGCCTTGAAACGATGCTCATCGAATTTTAATGGTGTTATTCTACCGGCGACGCGGAATTAGATGGTACGTTTTTTATCATTCGATATCGATCAAATAGCTCTGCAACTTTTTTTTCACTCACCCACGGAGTATATACTTTCCCGAAGGTAAAAAACGAAATCTGTTAAAATTTGAGCTCTAATAATATTAATATTACAAAGTGCCTCGTTGGGAATTTCTATTTCTCAATTAAATAACCCGGTAAATTTTTTTTACTTCTGAAATTTCATATCTCCGCTATGACATTTTCTACAGATTAGTTCAAGACCTATTTTGACAAAAAATTGAACGTTCTACAAAAAGTACTTTTTTGATACGTTGGCCAGTCACATTATATTCGAGGTCAATGTTCATCCTATAATAAATTATTGAATCTTTGTAATTCAAAAAACTTCTTTACAAAAAGTTGGTAAAATATATTTTTATTCGGAATAAACAACGATATTTTACTCGTGAGTATTTTATCCATATTTTGTCGTAGATATTATAAGTAGTATCAGTTCATTAGAACCAGTTTTCTGATTTTTAAATCCTAAACAACAGAGTATTAGAATATATCGATTATAAATGAGAAAATTTATATAGTAAATTTAGTGGTCGACAGAAAAGTCAATATATATTTCTCGATCGAGTCAATAATTTACCTGTAATATTAAAAAGGCCATGAATTTTCACCACTTGAATTTGAGATCGAATATTATTTGATTGGCTACGTTTATCAAAAAAGTCTAAGAGACCTTTTCCGTAGCAAGTTCAATTCTTTATGAAAATATGTCTCGGACAAATCCGTACAATATGCCATCGTCGAGCTATAGGATTCCAAAAACATGAAAAATGTTTTTTTCCCATATTGGTTAAATGGGAAATAGAAATTGGCAATGAGGCACCTCTTAACATTAATATTAGGAGCTCAAATTTTGACAGAGTTCTCTTTTTACCTTCCTGAAAGGTAAAGGTTACCTGTTTTCGAGTAAAAAAAGAATGGCCCAAAAATGACATCCTAATATTATACATATATACACCGTTCTACATTCAATCATCTTAGCATGGCTGTCGACGGAATCCGATTTCACATTTTCATATCGTTTCGTATTATGGATTCAAGGATTTCAAGCATGGAAAAATTAGACGCACAATTATATTGTACTCGCAACATTGCATGCTCCGGTACCGCGGGAATGCGTTCACGAAATTTAAAATTCTCTTCGTGGCGGGCTTTCTTATTCGAATCGCGTACTAGTCGGACTGGGTCAAAATGATTGACACGGATACTTTCAGTGGAACTTCGCGAACAATAACGAACGACCATGCCGTATAATTTGGAAACATCGATGGAATATGAAAAAAAAAAAAAACTGAAATACTGAAATTTTCTACACTTTTTGCACGTATTGCGATTTTCCTCGATTGTCAATTGAATCAACCGATTTTTCCCGAAATGTCATTTCACCATGAATTTGCGTCGTATTGAGAAAAATTACCAGTTGCACGATTTACGGAACTGATAGGTGTACACAGTAAAGAAAAATCCGTCAAATTTAACACAAAAATGTGTGTTAACGACTTTTTGCGCACAAAATTAGTGATAATTCAATACACTTCGTGTGTAGTAACGGATAAACACAGTGCTATGTTGAAAGTAACGCAGCTCTGTGTAAAGAGACACGCAAACCAATGTTAGAGTAACATTTAAAAAGTGTTACTTTAGTATCAAATAACATTTTTGTACGTTGAAAAAACCAAGTGTGAGAACAACACTAACGCGTGTGTTAAATCAACGCACTGAAATGTTAATAATTTACACACACATTTTTACACTTTACACAATGACGGATTTTTTTTTACGGTGTTGTTTACCTTCATCAGAGTGAAGAGCTGATCGTCGGCTAATCCCAGAGCCGGTGCCATTTTCGAGGAACGTACGTAGCTCGTCGCCTTTCAATTATTCGAATGAGATTTTAGAATTTCTCTGCTGTGTATTTATACCGCGGACATTTCACACGTAAAAGAATTTATTCCTACTCAACGACTCGTAGATTTTATCGCCGCAGCTCCTTAAACTCTACTATCACGTTTCACGGGCGTTCTGGAGTTTCAATCGCAAAAACCCCACCGCGGCTTCCAGGGACGACGGAACGATACACAATCATGATGCGTCAACCGGCGAGCCTACACAACACAACGAATATGACAACACCACACAGGTTGCAACTAGCTCGCGTGAAAGCAGCGACTACGTAGCGTAAACCGCGTAAACCGACAAAGTTTTATGATGGAAGTGCACTGTTCCTCCGAGGAACGTACCTACAGTGTAACCGCACTGTTCCGATGTATACATTTTTTGCTACACCGGCGATGACTCCAGTTAGGTCTCGAAGATTAACCGATAACGAAAATCCAACCTTATGGTTGGCATGCCCAGGTAACAGGTTTGTTTATTATTGGGAATCGAGGACGAAGCCACATCGTCACGATTTCTTAACCGGCGAAAGTGACTGACTTGCGCGTCAAAATTGCCTATTCGTTTGTGACGAGGTGGCAAGTACCGTTTCGTCGAACAGGATCATTCGAAATGGATTTTTCTTGCCTTTCGGATTTTAGCGTTCTCGCGAAGTAGGCCTTCGATTCTGCCGAGATTATAGCTTAACGCCGATCTACGTTGTGATGTTCAGACGCGTATGCATCTTTTTTCTTATTACGCGGACATAGACAAGAACGCGATACGTGCTAAAGAACTTACGTAACGTATTTGTAGAGGAATAGCCAGGTATGATGGGCAACTTTTTGTAAGCGAGTGATATGAAGAAACGTTTGATTGACCTCTGCGTGTCGATCACGGCAGACTCTGTTGTGCATCCGGTTGGGCTTGGACCTGGATGCGCAAGGGACGCGCGTGTCATGCTGTTATCGATAAAACGGTCTTTGAGCGCGTTAAAGTCCGATTAATGGTGTCATTATCATAAGAATATGCGGAAACGTGAACTGGCATTTATGAAAATTATAAGTACAAAAAGTTAGATGTAAGCAGGATTTTTGCAGTAATATATCCCTTCTCCGCTCACCGGTTGGATTATTAATCGTAGATTCTTCGATGCCGTCCCGATAGATTCGGTACAGGAATGTTCTTTGCAGGAGCGTTAATCGCATTAGTTTTTACAACGATCGAAGATCGTTTCTGAAATCTAAGCAAACGGGATGTTCCACGGATATTCTAATCGAGCTAGCAGGTTGAATATTCATAGATGGAAGAATCGTCGACATATTCCGCGGGAACCAGAGAAACGCCACGTATTTACCAGAATAGAAAGAAATTTGACGATTTGAAATTCCTGAAACAGCTGCTATTTTCAATAAGATGATCCGACGACGATTTAGTTCTGGGACGTTGTTGAAGTTGTGTCTATTTGCCCGTTAAAGAAAGATAAAATTTCAACAATTTACATAAGTCAGATGCTAAATGGGTGAACAGTCACCGTTGCCGTTGCACGTGTCTTCATTTTTATTACAGTAATTTGCATTAACGATCAATCACGTTTTCGAATATCGCGCGATGCTTCGCACGAATGCGCCGCCTAATCAATATTTTTATTTTAGAAAGGCACCGAGTATCGGCGATGCGTAACCTGAATATCGTACTCGCAATGGTCGAACAACGATATAACACTGTACGCCTGGTGGATGGATAAACGGCAACCACATATACTCGAGATACTCGTCCCTGGCCAATTCTTTGACGTTTCTTTTCACCCGTCTGAAAAATGTGACGACATTGTTTTCGGTACCTCGTACCTCGCACATAGATTCAGGAATATCGTCTCGTCAGTTGTAAAAATGTTATTACCAAAACATTTCAATGACAGGTATCGCAAGTTGCAAAGCTTTGTTCGTACACTGCTGCGATCTGTTGTCTCATATACGAAGCTCGAGCGAAAAAAATGTACGTATCGTATGTATGCATTCACACTGTCAATGGTATCGATCCGGTTGCCGTAGTTGCCGCGTGTAGCCAGTAACTGCCAGTAACGCTGGGTGGTAGGAAAACAAGTGACGGTGCAACGTGAACAGCGCGATATGTCAAACTATTGGCACGCTGTACGTGGCCGAGAGAATAATATGATATCACCATCGTAGCGTGGGACAAATACAAACAGCCAAGTTTCAGTGAATCTTTTTGGAAAACTACGAGCATTTGTTAGGTAATAATGATCAATGTCACCGCGAAGGCGGTGCACCTACATATCCGGTCAAGTATAAAGCATGCTTGTAAGCTGAGGAATGCTGCGACGTGTTTTGTTAGACGAATGTAAACCTCTGCTGATAGACCTTGCGAGATACTCGCGTACTTAAACGACCTACGAAGAAAGGATTCTACGAGAGCGAAGAACGTACTCGATCGTTTGATCTCGACCCTAATGAAAATATTTCATTGTAAGTAACCTTCTCGATAGAAACACTAGTTCGTATTTGCGATCTGCTTGCCTAATGTAACATCAAAGATCACGTACTGCAGGAAATACCGTACGCTATACTCATTTCACGACTAAGCTAAACCGATAATATCACGAATTTCGACTGATTTTTTCACGATATGGAAATGCATAATTCGATACTGGTGCGTTGACGTTCAAAACGAAACAGTCGTAAATTTTGCATCAACTAATTCGAATGGGAAAGAATTTGGGTGCAGTTCCGAAAAGCGCAAATCTCCGATTGGACTCAATTTAGCTCAAAAATGAAAACCCGGAAAGGATTTTTTACGAGAAGTGCCATTCACCTCCTACCCTCCCTCAAAATTTTGTCCTGTTTTTTCACTGTGTCTTAGAAAGTATTCATTTTGGAGAAAAATGTTTTAGATGAAAGACGAAGCTCTTGAAAAGATCTATAAAAACGTAATACACTTTTTTAACTTTGATACAAAATTTCAGCTGCTAAATTGCAATTATCTGCTTCTATCTAAAATGCGAAATAAACGTTTTACCTAGAGCGAAAACGAAATATATGGGCCTGGAATCAAATCTACAGGTTGTGTATCTATAAGTAATGTAAGAGTAAGGGGGCTTCGCCCCCCTCGCCCGCATCCGAAACGTAACCCTCCTAACATACGTGTGGTGTGGTGTGATATAGTTGGTGTGGTGTAGTGTGGTGTGATATAGTTGGTGTGGTATAGTGTGGTGTGGTATGAAAATGTGGTGTGAGCTGAGTAAAAAGACTAGATGCACGTGACGCGAGGCGAAACGCGGCAATGCTGGCACCAAGCAAGTAAACGCTCGTCGCCGCTTGTAAACAATGTATTCTTTTGTTTGGCCGCGCCGCAGTGAGACGGTTTTTCAATGTACCAGCTAAAATTTTGCATTGACGTTAAAAAAGCGTATCACCTTTCTTGTAAAGCTTTTTAAGAGTTTCATTTTTTGCCGGAAACATGTTTCTCCAAAATCAATACTTTCCAAGATACAGCAAAAAAAAACCAAGAAAAACAAGAATGAAATCTTCGCACAAAAATCCGATTTGCGTTTTAAATTTTGAGCTAAAAATAACCTTCGCTCAAAAATTGAACCCGATCGGTGGTTTGCGCTTTTCGGGAATTTATAACATCGATTTTTTCATCACTTTTCTACGTAAAACAATTATATTTTTCACTTATAAGCCGTCGTTCTCATATGAAAACGTAGTGACGAATGCTAAGTTATGTTGAGACTCCAGTGATATATATTTTTCAAACATTTCCAATATCAGTTTTTTTTCAGGCATGCAGACGTATGTGTAGCTACTCGCGTTTCCCAACGCAACGTTTATATACTCGTCCGTAATTTATTCTACGGCAAAGCACACAAAGATAAACGCTTCAGATAAGACTCTAAAGATGTAGTTCACATATTTGAATGTAGTTTTAATATTAAATCCACCGATTAGAATTGGAAATAATTTTCGATTTCGTCTTTTTCCTCAAACTCGGAATATTTCCGAATAACAATCAAATCGAAAACTGATATCCCCAAGACTTTCGGCGCGGAACTACGTTTGTCTAGATATTCCCGTTCAACATTCGAGATTACGCGAAAATTTTTGATTTTATTCAGTCGTTCGATACTAGACACTCGATGTGTCTGTCTGGTGTTATGACCGGTCAAAATTACGGACGAGTAGGTACGGCAGAGGATAAAAGATCAAATAGAGGTCAACACTAGCTCAAGGCTACGGAATGTGTTCGAAATTATTACTGGCAGTTTTGTTCGCTCGCAGCAATTACATAATCGTTTTTTCGTAATCCACGCAAGCGGTTCGAAATGTATGTACGCGATTTATTAATTTGTGACTTCGATTGTCTGACGACTAATCATCGGCGTTTCTCCCCGATCGGTTGCAATTTATTGTTTATACAGTATCCGTTGATAATATTGGAAACGTCGTTTTTTCTTATCCGTCTTACATTAGTCCAGTAAATGTGTACCTTTAATCGTGCAAAACATCCGGTCAGATTTTTTTTTATTTGTTGGGGAGGGGGCCAAAACCATTTTGTTCAAACAATTAAAATAACGAATATACGCAACTGCACGTTTTGGTCGCCATTTTGAATTTACACTACCAGTGACCCCCGCAACAAATAAAAAAAAGCTGTCCGGAATTTTTGTTATTTTAGAGCAAATATTTGGACATATTGACCGGACAGTCTCTGTTGATTGTCAGCTAATGATCTGGCTGCAAATGACACGTGTTCCTCGACCTTAATCTTCGGATGGGAAAATCGGTAACCGGTATTTGTCAACAAGGTTTTTGAGTGCATTTCTCGCTTTCTTGGCTCTCGGCGGTTTATAGATACCAGACGTTTCGAGTGACCAGGCAGCGCGTAGGATTGAAATCTTGATTCGCTGGAAAATTGAAACACCTGGCAATACATACTTTTCTGGCAAAATTATTTCACCGAACCACGTTACGTTACGTAGGTGATGTGATTGAATATCAATCGTGCTATTCTTGGGGAAAATGCCCAAATATGAGAGATGAAATCGCGGGATTTATACGACGAATTACCAAAAAATGAATTCTCGGTTTCGTGATTAAAAAAAACCGCGTTACTTAAGCGTAATTATTTTATATCCTATCACAGAGACGGGTGAAGATTGACGAGAGTCAAGATTTAAACATTTTATAAATCAGTATGGAACAAATGGGTTGGTTAGCATTAAAATCTGGGTTGCACTTAAATAGAAAGCACCCTGACGAATCTCGCGATACGTACTCGACGATAACAGCTGATATTAGTTTCCACTCGACATTGATAATGTTACGTACTGTTGCGTTAATATTTCCACTCTTCACGAGTTGAGATTCTCATCATCGTGAGAGACTAATTCCCTCGAACGTTACGTCTTCTGTTGCTAATTCGTGATTTTTTTTTCTACTGTGAAGAATACGATTATCTGGTCGCAAAGCAGCTTTCGACTTTGAAACGAATCGAAAACTGAGTCTTGGGATTTACGTAAAAAGATTCAAGGCGCGTACGCGAAGGAATTGATAGAAATAATCGCACCGCGACTCTTGTTGCAAGAATAAAAAACTCAATCAAAAATCACGGACAGATTTGTTCTCATATTCGCAAGCGAAGAGTTCCGCGCGGGTAATTATCCTGGTAATAAAGATGACGTGATCCGAAGACGTTGGATTTTATTAACAGGTATCTTTCACGGAGCTGTACTGTCGGTACTTCTGCATCGGAAATTCGGCTGACCTCGCACTGTGGCCAATAACACGATCCCGCGGGATGCTGGAAAGAGAAAAAAAACGCGAGCGGCGAGCCACAAAAAACAGCGTTGAATATCTAACAACGTATGGTTCATTTCTCAAGACTATTTTTGCTACCATTGTCGAATTTACGTGTATCGCTCCAACTTTGGAGGTAGTAACAAAAATCACATTTCCTGTGAGACATTGCTCTAAAAATATCCGTGCCGTAATCACCTTTTTCGATGTCTCGAAACTTTTACGAACAGCCGACTAAAAATGAAAATAACGATATACTCGGAATCGTGGAATAAAGCCAGAATTCATTTGTTCACTGTACTCTACGAAAAGGGATTTAGATTGATGCGAATAAAATGCCATCAGCTGTTTTCCAACGCCTAGTAATATGCAACCGGAGCTACGTGTCCGAACGACGTGAAAGCGTCGGCACGGCGACGTGATAAAACATCACGGTATACAAATTTGGCTGCGAGCGCTAACAATTCGATACGTTTCGTGCCATTACATAAACACTTAAAAATTCTCCGTCGAATACGTGTACGAACTATACGGATCTATTCTTAAACTTTCGCAATGAGCGAATAACCTGTAATGAAATTCTTTTCAAAATCACGTATTACGCTTGATCACGCGCTCGTCGCGTAATAAACGTTCCGATCAACACGCGAGTGATAAATCTGCCTCCTGAAAAATTACCTCGTATCTTTCACCTCCTCGCTTGTTTTCATTCTTTCTATTCGCAAACTTTTTTTCCTGATAATTTGCAATTTTGCGATTCTTTTGAAAGCCTTGGAAATATTCCGCTCGAACAGAACGAAGTGACGTAGATTTTCGGGAATCCAAACATCGTCATAATGAGCTTCGACCATTGTTCGAGCGAAATCTATTGTCGTAAAAAAAAAGTGAGTCAAGTTTCCCAAAAATAATACCACGTAAGATTGATGCGGTAGTGCGAGTTTTTTTCGCCGATCGCAACGATGAGATTATTGCTTGAACGTCATTTTCGTATGCAGATGAGTAGGTTTCTTTAGGGTGCGATTTTAGTATGTTAAAATAGCGAAATCTTATTCTATGCATAGCTCTATTCCGGTCGAATATTTTCACACGCGCAACGAGCGTAAAATACGCATAGATCCGCGATATCTACGAGTACCTTCTTTGTTCGATATATTTTTATTTTGCATGTACAATGCTCGAACAACGATTCGAGTAAGATCACTCCGGCTGGTGCTATAATTAGGAATCCCGTTGGGTACACGAAAATGTCTTATACAGAGCTGTTAATCAAACAGGTAATTCGCGAACATTTATTTTCAGCTGGAATTTGGCCCAACGATCTGTGTATATGATTCGGTTTTTTACTTATACTACACATATCGTGCGAGTTTTGCATTCGAATGTAGCCCCAGCAACGATTCGCAATCGTTATCAACGACTCCTTTAATCGGGATTCGTCGAAGATGCTGCCAAAGATCAAAGAGATAAATAATCGTCGATGACACATCGTAGCCTGTTTTCTCTCGACAATTCAACGGTAAACCTTTGTGTCCGATTTTCACTTGAAACAAAATAAAAGTATTCTCGAACAGCAGCTGTTTGCGTTTAACAACTTGCAGATTACTGGTTTACGATCGTAACGCTGGGGTCACACGGAGCAGGGCCGTGTTTGAGATTGAATAAACGAATTTGTTCGATAAGCTTTAACCGAGTGAAACGACTCAGTGGTAGAATCAATATCGACAAACTTGATTATTTTAGAGCTTAAATATTATCGAACTCGTTGCGAAATATTTTACTATTCAGAGCAAATATCGAGCCAGCTGTGGAAAAAAGGATTATGTAGACAAACTTTTTTACGTGTCGATGCCTAACGATTCCCTCCAGCTAGGGGAATGGTGCAAAGATCGTTGTAAAATTCTCGTTGAAATTTTGTAGCAACAAATAATAAGTAGTTTTGAGATACAACGATGCGTGTATCAAGAAGCATGAGTCGAGTCAACCGGTTCGCCGCGGTTCGATGTTCGATTACGTATATGCAAATACATTCAATGCGAATGATATTCGTTTATTTTAGTAAAGATACACGGAATTTCCAAAAAACTTTCTTACGCCGTAACTTCCGGCGTGAAAAATGCTCTGCCGTCAGAGTATACGCGCCACGTCTCGTAAGTTTATTTTTACGCGTGGAATAAAGCTTCTGAATTTCGATTGTTTTTCTTTGGATGGGAAATAACAGAACGTCATTGAGGTTGATAATGGCGTATCGTTCGCTTGATAACATCGCAAAAACGTATTCTGCGATAACGTGCACGCCATAACGTGTGCGCGACGACGTGTGTGTGCGATTGTAGTTCGGAAACGAAACGCCGCCAAACGCGTGACGCATAATGACGTACGAATAATGGGGTACGACGATTGCGGTTGGTTGACAATTTATGTTACGGGAGAATCTTTCGAAATCGACGCTTCATATGCATGGATGTCACGGTGATGCGATGACAACGCGTTCCAACGAAATTCGCGTATTTATCGCCATCCATCGCCTTGAACTTGAATTTTGCGCGTCGGTAAGTAGGTATCTACTCGCGTTAGATGTTTGTTCGATGTAACTCGGGTCGATTCGGGTGCCGTCGGATTAACTCGTTATACTTCGACGCGGCGATCGCTAGTTGTTTTGAGTCCGGCAAGGGACGCGGAGTGGTTGTCAATGACGGGAGGAAATGGCAGTGACGAGTTTGTGATTTGATGCCGTGATTGTTCGGTATAACTGAACTTAATTGCCTAGAATTGAACACAACGAGGATACGGAGTGCGAGCGTCGGTTTGACAATGGTAATATTCGTTCTCTCGTGCATTTCTGCGTACGTGATATTAAATTACGATCGCAACCTTATTCACGCGAGTGATCTTGACAACTGTTTCGATTGTTGATCGTTGCGACACATGTCATGTTTGTTCGTTCAACGACAGCATACTAACAACTAATAATATTCATGCTACGTCGTTCTTAAACTCTGTTGAATTCGTTCACATTAGTGATATCGATATGGAATCGAAATTATTCTAATTACAGCAAACTGCTCTATCTGTCTTTTTCCTTTCTGTTGCATAATTCGAAACCAACAATGAACTATATAGTTAACTAAGTATTTTTCTTTCATCAGGCTGCAGCTGTGATGAATAACCAAACTTCACCGTATTTTTTCCTCTCTGTTGTACTCCTGCTACTTTACCAAATTGTAAAACGTGAATATTTCTTCTTGGTTCGACATTATTTAATCAGCGACAAGATCTGCCTCGTATTAGTCATGCATTACCATTTCATCTTTGTCCGGATTTTTATCGACAGGAATGAAATACGCGGGTCGCTCGTACCAAATTTATCAGACCCACATTTCTCATTTGAATTTAGGTCACATTCTCTTTTAATATTCAATGAATCTCCAAGGAACCTTAGTCCAATTTATTCTTCGCAGCAGTCCTGTTTGTTTATGATCTGATAACGATTTCCATTTCGATTTCCTTCTCTGAACCGCAAGGATATTTAGAGATATTCGCTACATTTGCAGGTTCATCGAATAGTCTATGAATTGTTTAAATACTGCATCGATATTATGCATGCAATTACCAACAATTCGCGATGCTTCGTATAATTATTTACCGATTGATAACTCTGTTATGTTTGTTTGGGAAGCAAATATACAGATTTCAGAAATAATCCTTATCTTAGTACTTTGACCTGATAAATTCTGACGGTAGCTCTAGTATACTAAGTTTAAAGTAAACGTAAACGTTTGTACGATGATAATATTTACAAAGGGATTTTTACTTTGTTTCATCGATATTTAGATAGGCGATTGCATGATCCATGAATAAGCATCTGTCGTGAGTGAATCTTTGACTTTCCGACAAAGAAACACTTATGCCAAATGGAATAACTGGTGAATGAAATTAGAATAAAAATAAGTTTACTTGTTGTCGTTATATCTACCTACTTAGAATATGTTCGCCGATGACCAGCCGCTACTTCGTACACTTTTGACTTTTCAAATAGCCGAACATATTCAACATTAACCGAAATCACGAGTCAAAGTTATATTTAGTAAAGTTATTAATGGCATTTGTGTTGAATTGAATTGCACAATTTGTAACTGACACGCAAATTCCGAAGATTCAATTTGATAAAGCCTGAAAAGACATGAAAACTATAGTCTGACCTGGAAAAGTCATGAAATGTCATGGAAAATTAGCAATCTACTTCCATTTTTTTAAGATCTTCCCCGGGCTCATTGTGATTGCCTATTTTTTGGAGAATTTATTCAAAATAATTTCAATAACCGGCACAGCTCGATGAAAAAATAGAAAATTTGTAGCGTTGAGTTATGCTTTTTCTTCATAAATATAAAATGCACGTTTTTGTTAAAAATCTGTGAAGCACTTTGAAAGCTCTAGTCTCGTGGATCAGATTTATTATAAATTTTAAAAGAATAAATAAAACCGTTAGTCTGTTTTTAATATGGACTAATTTTGTGATACTCGTCGATACAGAATATGGATAGTTTGTAGCAACCACAAAATTCGCTGTCTCAAAATATCATTCCATCTTTGTTATTCGTGCAAAGTGATTAGCTGACATTGCTCAGTTCTTATATAGACTGTGCGTAATATTTTTTTAGATTATCTTAAAATATATTGCGTTACAACGAAGAACATGTCTTACATTTTTTACTACGCGTCGAATTGTACAGTTCCTTGACCTTCCATATTTAACCAATACTTTTTTATCGGCACACAACACACGTTTGTTTCAAAGAAGAGAATAAAGAGCATCGATAAGATACGAAAATTCTTGGAAAAATCCCTGTTCTTTGCCTTTGAAATCCCTAAAAGTCATGACATTTCCATTCTGCCAAAAATTCTACACCCTGTGAAACGTCATTTGATGAAATTAGTAAATGATGGAATATCTTTCGGCTGTAAGAAAGATAAATATAATCAATTGCAAAACACAAATCTTGCATGTCGATTATTATACCTATTTGTGGATAACCCCTGCAATCGTATCTATTATTTTATGGAGTATGCGAACAAGTACTTTCGTTCTCGTGTGTATGTCGGTTGATTACATGTTGCGTTACTTCATAACTTTACCCTGACCCACAAGTCCATGCACGATCTGTTCCGTCACCTTCTCCTTGATAACTTACCTCTTACTTCATGGCCGAGGATAACGGTCGCAAAGTTACATGCATTATTGTTCAATAGCATTTATCCCACCTGTGCTAACAATGCTTCACAGAATTACGCACGTAATTCTTCGATTTCCTTGATGTAGCATGCATTTTTCAGTCCATCAGATGAGGTATTTCCCATTTTCATTTCCAGAAACGTTTTCAACGTCGCCTCATGTTATTGCAAGGTGGACAATGACTGCATTGAAAATTATTGAAAAATTAACATTCATTCAATAATTCTAAACGCTGTTTAGATTATACATCGCACAATCTACAGCCGGGCTAAGAAATATGTTTGTTCCAGTGTTGCACGTGGGAAAATAATATTTCAGCCTGATGTCTGTATGGTCGACAAGTACTGGACGCAACTCTGTGTTTGGCGCGGAAAGTGCTCCGCATCCTCCCTCCGCTCACTTGCCAATTCATGTGCATTCGCACTCACATTTACAGAACAACAATAGACATTGCTTTCATAAGCGATTCCATAGGTGTCAGGTAGGTTTGAATTTGGATCCTATTATCGTATTTTGTTTATCACACAGCACAAACTGAATTGGAATAGAGGAAAATTGTCCATCTGATCTTTATCCCATGTTGTTACCTAACTCTGGTGTAATATTATTTTTAACTGACCTGCGGGTTTAAGTCACGTACGCGTTCATATGCTAATCTCTCCCCGTTCTTTATGACCTCAAAGGCAAACCATAAGTGAATATGTTGTTAAATTTTTCCATACGGTTGCAAAAATACTAGTCGATGTAGAGTCGCAGGCAATTGATCTGCTCGATTGCTTAGGTGACACCGCGTACGTTCGTTACGAACACCGATTTTACTTTTGCCAAGACTCTACGTGCACATTTGAAAAAAATGTTCAGTACATCAAAAGTATTTCTATTTATTTGGTAATATTTTCTATTTTTTCGACAAACGATTATCAGGTATCTTGTCGATATTACTTGATTCTTATTCCAATCTAATTAAATTATATGAATTGCATTTTTTTTCGTTTACCCGTCTGTTCCTGGGTGTTATGTACCAACGTAAGTGATATTTTCGTTATCAGCACGATTTTGATTGTCTGCTGTTTAGCTTATTGCGTGCATAGTTTCATAAACTTTGTAAATATCTTCTTCGCTATCATTTTTCTACGCTAAATTGGTATCGCAGAATTACACGATATCATCAGTTGCATGACACTCGTTTAAGGCGCAGATGAATCTATCAAGAGTTTCTTTCTTTCTTTCTTTTAGTTGCTATTACATGTGTGAATCGTCATTGCAATAGAATCAGGCACAATGATTTGCTTCGGATAACCATTGTCGTTTTTTTGAAATTTATTTTACATACTTAGCTGTGCAGTTGAATTGAACAATTTCCAACGAACTTTTTCCTTGTATGAAAAATTTGGTCTGATTGTGAGTTATCGTATCTGTGCATGTTATCAAGCTAGTGATAACACGCACCCTCTTCGTAGATGTAGCAATCATATGTTTTTATGGAGTGTACATAGATTTTTCGATCACTCATACCGCAACACGGTATGGGCTGTGAATAAATTTTGACTGATCTGTGATACAACGGGATTTTAGCAGATCAGTATATCAGTTCAAGCATAGGATGTTTATTATTAATTGTTTCATATGGTTTTGTTTCGTCCAGTTCCTATTGGTTTTTTTGCCTTCCGTGGGACTTGCATCACTATTGGCATTACTATTGGCACCATATTTCGGTACGTTTGCATTTGCATGATACAAAACACAAATTCGAATACTACTAACAGTAATACTTGATAGGAAAATTCTTCCGCCCATCGGCACTGTCTCTTTTTGAATACCTCTGCTGCTTTGAAGGATTGGCTGTTGTAGCATGGAGGTACTTTGTTTTCTCAACATTATTTATACCCACTAAACCATTTTTTTTGCCCCACGTTTCAAGGCAGCTTAGAATTTGAGCAAACAAATGTATATTTTTAGACGAATTTATGGTTTGGTAATTTGCTCACTAGTTATTCTGGCTGGTCATTTCTCAATTGGTTTTATTATTAACAGAAGAGAACACGACGTGTTTTGAAAATTGGCCTCGCGAAATCTGTGTAGTTTCAGCTGTTGTTTCGTTTGTAGTTCACATTTTTACCTTCTAAATTTCTTACCTCGATAAAATCTATTGTAACTAACAGTATTTTTCTATTAGTCAAAGATGTCGCAGTCAGGAGACGGACTACATACTCCGGGATATCTCTCTTGGAGAAAACTACAGCTGAGCAGGGCTAAACTAAAAGCATCGAGTAAAACTTCGGCTTTACTTTCTGGATTCGCAATGGTAATATTGAATCGGATGAATTCATTGCATTATTTTCTCAAAGTAACATAGTCATCTCATCGTTAGCAAAAGTGGTTAGTGGTAGCAGAATTTTCTCGACTCCCAAGTTCGTAAGTGTGACGGAATAAGCCGTTGATCTTATATTTCGTTGGCATTTATGCTTGGAGAAGCGAGTGAGAAACCTGCTACCAGGCCAAACTGCTTCGCAATGGATTAAGAACGTAAAAATACTGAGAATATTATTTTTCGCAGGTAGCTATGGTCGAAGTGCAGCTCAGCAAGCCGACGGATGTGCCTTCAGAGATGTTAATTGCCTTTGCTATTTGTACAACGTTATTGGTAGCAGTTCATATGTTGGCACTCATGATTTCCACCTGTATATTGCCAAATATCGAAGCTGTTTGTAATCTGCATAGCATTAGTCTCGTCCATGAATCGCCACATGAACGACTTCATTGGTACATCGAAGTTGCTTGGGCATTTTCTACTTTGTTAGGACTACTATTGTTCTTATTAGAAATAGCAATTTTATGTTGGATCAAATTCTACGACTACTCTACCGTTGCAGCGTGGTCGGCGTGTATTGTACTGATTCCAGTACTGATTATATTCCTCGCGTTTGCTATACATTTTTACAGAAGTCTAGTAGCTCATAAATATGAAGTGACGGCGTGCGGTATAAGAGAACTCGAATTGCTCAAAGAACAAATTGAAACGACAGATCTTGAAGGCAGAAATGGTATGAATTCTTTACAGGGTACCCATATAGTATGAAAGTACTCTCGTTTCTTTCTCCCTTGAAAAGAAGAAAGAGCGACATTATTTATTGAACCCTACAGAACGAATGCGAGGAAATCAAAACACTTCGAAGTCCTGTTATATTTTTGGTATTTCACTTCGCCAGTTACAAGTACATTTACTGATATTTGCGAGTATGAATCTAATCTTCGTTTTGCAATTTATGGCAAAAAAATGAAAACTCTGTTTAAGCCCCGACGTACCTATAACTTTTTTTATAGCAGCGTCGGACACTGCTAGGTGTATGGGGCGATAAATTGTATTTCATCGAGCGGCGCGATATCTTGGAAAATTCAATTGATGAGTAATCAGGGACGAAATTATTTAACGGTTTTTCAATAATTTATACTGTTATAACATGATATTGTTTTAAAAATTGGCATTGCTGTCGATTAATCGTACTTCATTTTACAAGTGCTTTAAATGTTAATTGATCATTGATGAAGAATTACTGATCGTCAAAGCAATATTGAAACAGCAATAAGTTCTATCGATGTAAGTTTGTTAATCTAATGGTTTACGTTATTTATTTGTGATCTACAATTTATTCAGGTCAGATGTTCGAATCATGTATCTATTTTCTTTAAATATTTAGTTCAATTTGATTTATTCACGGAATTTGAACTGATATGTAGTCTTCCAGTTTGAAAATTTTTGTTACGTATAAATTATTTTCTCATCATGATAAAATTTACGTAAAAAGACTCTGCTCACATGTATTGTAGCAATTAGGTTTTTTAACGCAGTGATTTTCTATTTCACGTTTGCTCAATCTGCTTGACGAAAGATCTGTTTGGATACGTTTTTCGAGCAAGTGAATTGTTGTTCAAATCTCAATGACACGATCTTACCTCTGTAAATGAAAGTTTTAAGGGAACAAGATTTGCATCACTGTAAATATATTTGAACATTCCCGTTCGTGCATAGCGACTTAATTTTAAGAATACTAAATACCTAGCAAACTTAAAACTTGTAATATTCTTTTAAGTTCCGTCGAAAGATTGTAACTACTGATAAACTGCCGAAACTGTGGATTCAATTGTTCCCCCAACTCTGTTGGTGATTTTCGACGATCGGCGGAAAATCATTAAATGTAATGATACGAGATTTAAGAATCAAGTCAAAGTCTGATCAAAAGTGGCATCCTACTATACATAAATGATCACTGTACCATCTACAATGAACGAGCTATCTGCTCGAACGAGCAGATTTATTGACCGAAATTGCCAAGCTTTTCGAAATAAATATTTAGGCCTGTAAGATAATATACAAATAGAAGTCTGACAAAATAACTGTACAATACTTGGAAACTGGCATTTCTATCCGTGCTGTTCCTTGATTTTCAAACCAATTTTAACCATAATTAAGTTGGCAATTAGATTACTACAGTATGAATATTCGAAGCAAAATCACATAAACTTATAGCGAACAATGCAATTTATAATGATAATGGAATAAGTATAGAACTTGATGAACCCCATCGTTGGTCTGATTACAAATTCTGTTGCTTCTCTGAAGTATTACTTCAAAACTGGAAAAATCCCACTCAGGATTTTTGTAAAAAATCTTTCAACAAATATCTTCACTATAGTGAGAAAGAACTATTGTTATTACATCGACACGATTTGTGGCAGCAAATGTGGTACAAGACAAGATTATTACTACATGTAATTATACTAAAATCTGGAAATCAATATAATTTTTGAAAGAAAATATATTATTTTTCTGTATACTCTGAAACTTATCCACCCAAGATTATCAAGAAATTTGACTACCGGGTCATATCCCAAAAAAATGTCCGAATTTGTACGCAAACGAAAATTTGTAGAATTGTACTGATAATAGAAAGCAAAAACTACTATTGGAAGGCAAATTAAAACATGTAATTTGAAAGTTAGGGGAAAAAGTTTCAGTTGTTGTAAATAGTCTTGAAAGAAATTGGTCATTCTCGGATAACGGTTTGCAATGAAATAGTTTCAGTTTGGAATAGACAACTCCGGCGCGTGTCTGTTGAGAATTTCATCTCTCCTGCACGATATGATGTCATCTGCATATCGAAGACCAAGCTGCGAAGCATGAACTGTTTATAACATCAACGACATAAACTGGATAGGATAAGAGGGGGAAATTGCTATAAACTTTTGGTATGCAGTATGCAGTTGGGACAACACTAGATTGTCGCCAATACGAGTCTTGCAAAGTACTTGAAACGCATGCATCATCTTCCCAAACACCTTCCTGAATTTGGCCGCTGTTCACATGATAATAAATACCCAGACCTTGTTTTTTACCTTGAAAGAATTCCCCTTTGTAACGATTACCGTTTGCTATAACAAAAATTAAACGAACCTTACGTATGCGAATACGAGTTATAAAACCACATGAGATTTTTCAAGCATGGCGAAACCTTCGACGAGCATTCCATCAGCATGAAGTTTGTCATGCTTCCATCCGCCTTGATAGAAGCATCTATCGCTGTACCACATTCGCCCAAAACCATGCCGATTATTAGACAAAAATAATCCTTCGTAGTAGCTGCCATCCGGGTACCAGTGACTTCCAGGACCGCTCTTTTTACCTCTGACCCAATTGCCTGCGTAACTTTTCCAAATTACACCATTTTTCAAAATCTTACTAAGTACACCATATCCATGCCGAAAACCATGCCACCAATCTCCTTCGTAGAGCCAATTAGTTCTGAAACAAGTTTGTCTCGTTGCGATCAGTTATTGTTTGTTGGTTCGTAATACCTGCTAATTTCGAAGCCTTTGCCATGTTTTTCATCATTCTTCCATTCGCCGGCGTAACGGCTCTTCGAATGACAATCTGTACCGAATACAGTGTGCCTGATGCCATTTCTTTTGCACATTTCGGATTTCACGTTTGTACTCGAAACTTTCAAAGGTTTCGCGAAAGGCATATTTGCAAAATAATATTGGCGAGCAAACGTCAAAAATTGGTTCAAAGTTCGATTATTTTTGATCATTCTCGTGTTTGGTTCATGGTACGATCGTCAATTTGTATTTCTAAGCAACAAAAACTTTTCTAATTTTTTCCGGAATTCTATCGTAACATTGCCACAAGAAATCCCAGGGAGCTGAAAATATGACCAAGTAATCAAACATCGCCAGGAGTTGTAAGAAAACTGAAAAAACTTTACAAATAGTTTTAATGGCTTGTATCAGTTGTATCAATACATTTCGTATCATTGGACATCAGAATCTGATCATCGGATTCTGGTGTACTATGCTGCCAGAATATGGAGCGACCGTGCGCCACCCAGCGCCACCGCAATTGACAGTGACGTGTTGGTGTGGCGCAGAGCTTCGGGTCGCTTCGGAATGTTTCGGATCATCGGACGAACCTGAAGTATCGTTCGGACCTCCGAAGTGTGCCGAACTGTGCCGAACGATCTGCGCAACACCGACTGCCGCTGTTCGATTGTCTAGTGCACGGTCGGTCCACTTTTTGGCAGCACAGCATGGCACAGCACACTGAACTCTATACATACATATGTATAGAGTTCAGTGGCACAGCATCAGATCAGTGCCAGTGCTATGCGACCAATCAGACGCCGTGCGATGCATACTCGGACCTCGAACATTCGCGGCTCGATATATCGAATACATCGAAGCTATCGCTATCGAAAGTGGCGTCATTAGCAAAAATCGCAAACATGTCGAAAAGTGATAAAATTTCCCAGTTCAAGAAACGTAAACTGTTATTGGATAATGATATTTACGAACTGGATCCCGAAGATCGATCTCCGGTCAATTCTCCTGGTGCGACGACACTTGAGACGTTAGTGGATGACACGATTGTGTTGGACACGAGTCAAGAATCAGAGGCGTTGAATGACCCTTCCGATTCTGTCATTTTTGACAAAACCGTGGGTCCTGGAGCTGCACCTGAAGGTTATATACTCATCGACGAAGACCTTAGCGTCGATCATACTAATAAGTCAATCTGCCAAAATGATACAGCAGCGGAAGTGTCGAGTCCAATTTTTAAGGTTATGTTTAGGGATAACAATACAGTCAGGTATTATCATTATTATGGCAACCAACGGTTATTTCTTTTAAATGTTTTTTTTGTTTAAATTTTTTAATAAACATTGTTTCCTGAATGTGTTTGCAATTTCAGACAATACGGCAAAACAATCGAAGATTTCCTACGAAATTTGCTATCGGCCAAAACCAAATCCAAAACAGATTCCACAGACTTAGTTTTAGAAATTTGGGATGATGATGTTCCCGAGGATGGGGAAATACTATTATCGACGGAAGCCGAAGAAAGTCAGGAATCACAAGACAATGAACTTTTCATGATCGATACCAAGCCAAAGTTACGAGATGACTTGGATGTACCAACATATGGAAAGGTTTGTTTTATTTATTTTTCCTTCTTTATCTATGCGTTTGAAATTTTTACAAGTACCGTTATCAGTGACTTACGGAAATGCCAGACATTCCCTTCGTTTCTTCCTGCGTGCAGAGTTCTATTCTTTTATAAGTTTACACTTTGTGTACCAATAACCATCTTCATTGTACATTTTTTGTTATGCGGTATGAATAGAAATTTGAGAAAATATTAGAAAAGACAACCAAGGATACTGAGGCAGAAAGCAATGCAGCTGAAGACCGTGGTCCCAAATTAATGTGCTTCAACTGCCAGGGTAATCATAACCTGCGCGATTGTCCCAAACCTCGTAATCCTGCCACTATAAACAGAAGTCGCAAGGAATTTATTGCTAAAATGGGGCCTCGAAACGGTAGATATCATTTAGATGAAGATCAAAAGTTTGGACATTTTGTGCCCGGGCAACTGAGTAAAAACCTTCGAAGAGCTTTGGGGCTCAGAGAGCATGAGCTTCCAAAGCATATCTACAGGTAGTAATGTAAACATATTAACGAATAACAAATATGAGATCTTTCAATGATACGCAGATACTATCTTATTTAAAATTAGTGAAATGCCTTAGCATCGGTATTTATTTTTTCTCCATGTTGTAACAAACTGAAAAAACAATCGGATCCAAACTTATATGGGCAAGCATTGTTATTCCTTTCGTATGTCGAACATTTTTTTCTTAGAATGAGAATACTTGGGTACCCTCCAGGGTGGTTGGAAGAAGCACGAGTTCAGCATTCCGGGTTATCGCTGTTCAATTCAGATGGAAAAGCAGTCATTGATCCAACCGAGGAAGAAGGTGAAGTTTTTGTTGATGGGGACAAAGATGAATTCGACATCAAGAAAATCCATGACTTTCCTGGATTTAATGTATCAATTCCTCATGGCACACGAGACGTAAATATTACAAATTGATCACGAGCGATCACATACAGTCTTATCTTCTATTCCAGAATTTACTTATATTTTCATTGTAGGAACATGAGTATTATCAAGTTCCATGTATGCAAATGATACACAGTAAAGATCTCATGCTGTCGCAATTAGCTGGTAGGAAGGTACAAGATGGTTATAAGAGAAAAAAAATGAAAGCCACGCGTACAGAACCAGTGACTGACGCCTCTGTTATTCCAAAAGAGATGGAAGTGGAAGATATTGAAGGTAAAAACGATGAAATATGTGAGACATGCTATATATTATGGAGGTTCTTCGCATGCGTGAGATTTTCACTCCCCCCCCCCGCGCCATTTTCGAATCCATATATTTTTTTATTACATGTTTGAAATATGAATACCGATACATTTTATGTTTTTGAGGTCGCTGAATAATGACCCGATGGCAGAATTTCAAAATGCAATGTGATAATTTATCATATTTTATCGTGAATTTTCTTTTTTGGAGATAATTCCATGACCCATATGAAAAAGGAAAAAAAACAATGAAATTCCAAAACAATCTAATTGAAGTTTCCAAAGATCAACTCTGCTCAAATTCGTAAAGATATAAGAGATCTTTATCATACACAAACTAGGATATATCTTGTCCTCTGGACTGTGATGATAACTTGGTTCGACAAGACATCCGAGAATATTGGCCAAGCGAGTTAATTTCTGGTATATATTTGTAGATTGCCCGGTCGAAGCTGTGTCTACGAATGGTTTATTCATTCCACCTCTACCTAAAGATACACCTCCTAGACAACCGGAACCACCTAGTACTTCCGAGGATTTTAATACCCCGCAATCTCCTGATTGCGTTATCGTGAGTTTCAAAATTCATTTACTGAATGTAATAACAATTTCTTGCCATTTCACATTTTCATATTTTGTGTTTGGAAAATTTCAAATTAGATTCACAGTATGACGTCGTCGACGTGGGAACATTCACCATTGTTATCCGATCCTGAAGGCACGAAAAGACATTTACTCTCTGAACTAGATGATTCGAACTCGTTGTCGAACCCGGGAACGCCGTTAAATCACGGAAAATCTAGTTCAATTCCCGACACACCTGTTTCACAAACGCAGCGACCTAGCAGCAGTGGCCAGGTGCAAGATAGTGAAACACGTTCTGTGCCAAGTACGCCAACTGCTAGTAACTCAAAAAGCAGCGGGGGCGTCAAATCAATCGACCTGGGTACACCTGTTATCCAAAGTACATCACCCTACAACAGATTACCCTCATCCGAAAAATTCTCAAAAGATATTTGCGACGTGATTAATTTCGAAAATCTTCCCGATTCTGTTGGTAAGTATGAGAAAATGAGTGAACTTATCCAGAAAGTTCGAGGTGTGGTTGCAAGCCTTCAACAGGAATGAAACTAAATTCGCAGAAAGCGGATGACTCATTTCACCTGAATAAACTAGGTAACCGAAAATATTTGATATACTAATGAATATTGATTCGAAATGAAATATATGAATTTTGCATAATATTCTTATACGGTTCCATAAAAGCAATGCAGGGCAGGTAAGTTATTTGACGAATTAGTTGTGATGATTTTAAAAAACAATTCACAGCAATAAAACTTCCGATATTTTATTCATTGAACTGCCAAGTAATTAGAGAGGGAGACTCTCTTCATATTTTCTTACTAAGTCGACGTTGATTTTCACGAACTTGAAAAAAGTACACGAATTTTATACAAAATAAGTATTGCTCAATTGATTGAAGATGATTGTGTAAAAGAATGGAAAATACTCACAATTATCCACGAATTTCTGAACGTTTATTTCATACAGATCGACGACCTGGTCCCAATTAATAATTGTAAATAATTAGAATAACGTTTAAACCTTATCGATTACACAGGTCTGTCGTGAAAAAGTTTATTTAATACTCTCGCATGGAACACAGAATTTTACTTGCTCATTCCAAATATAAACTCCACTTTAACGTATCACGTCACAATTTTTTTTTCAAGTACGTTCTGTTTCTAAAATATTTAATATAAAAATAATACTGAAATGATTATATTATTTTTCAATATTTTATACATTTAAGCATTACTTTCATGTTAATTGTCGAATATACGTCGGAATTATTTATATTGATACAGATGTGTTATTTTATTTTAATTTTAATACAATAATTTATAAAAGAACATTGAAATGTATGATTTCGATTCAGTGATCAAAGACTTTTCATTTAGACATACTGTCATCCATATATACGAAATGTGACGTGATGTATTATTTCCGTACATAGTTTTAGATGGTGTCCACGAACAAATACTACTAAAAACATTAACTTTTGAGTAAAACGTCTTTATAATAGAATTATTTGGCAGACCTGTGTTATTATCATGTACAGAACATCTACAATCAGATATTCTGATTATCATCATTCATATGCATGAATGAGAAATAAATTGAACCGATGAATTGGCTATCAATTTCAGCTTCGTTGGATAATTATGGGATATTTAGATAACCACTGTAACGAATGAAAATTGTTACTAATAACGTTGTTAGTTGAATACCATTCATATGTTGAGTTTGACTTTTTTTATTCGAAACATCTTTGTCATCTTTATCTGATTCCTGATTATCAAATGCTTGCTGCCAGACATGGAAACTTCTTTATATAGCATCGCGAGCATTGGGGCCAATTTGGGTTGGAAAAGACAGATTATAACTAATGTTTCGAAAATATTATTCAAGATAATTTATTGTTCAGAAAACTGCAGGAATGTACAATCTTAAAATGCATCCGTGTATCATAATATTTGTACAGGTGGTATCTATTTCAGGATACATTTGATACCCATATATATTTATACATATATATAATTTATATATATATTCATATATAAGATTTTTTTCATCATTATTAAATCACAATTATTTTGTACCCTGATTCAACAGATATTCGGCGATCAATTGACATTGAATACATAAAATCTTGTGCAATTCGTCGTGGTTTTTTGCCAACTGTTCAGCTAATAGCGCTGTCGCGATTGGTTATAAATTTATTTGAAAGATTGCAACCTGTGCATTATCTCTCGATCAATCTAATTGTAATGTTTGAAGATATTTATTTCACCTTCAAAATTTCAAGTTCCAGTTTCGTTCATTTGATGAATACAATATTAAGCATATCTCTCGCAGTTTATCGATTAATGTACAATATAATATTTTAGATATTTGTTGAGGATTAGTTCCAGAATTTGTCAGCTATCGTCTTGAATACATTCACCGATCTCTTGGAGAATTCATTCGGAAAATAATATCGTATGGTCATAAAAGATTGTCAGATGCGAAATTGTAAACTTTCCAACTACGAGCCAGTGAATTGAACCATACCGCTAACCTCGTGGATGTTACGAATGTGCAATCAGTACTGCAATAATCAGCAGTTCGATACATTCAAATCAAATTTTGATATTTATCATTATTTTGGAGATTGCAACATAATTCGTGGTGGGACTAGAAAAAAAAAATCAACAATGATAAAAGAAGATATCAGTTAGGTAAAACTTTAGAGATCGAATATTCATATTCGCAGAGTAGATTATATCACAGCAACAAAATCACAAAATCTTTGATTCTTCGAAAAAAAAAATCAAAAATTCGAACTGTTAACTCTTATTTTTGGCTCATTGGCAGAAGCAACAGGAACCTGTTAACAAAGATATAACATTCTTTTCAAATATCGTTATTCCGCAACTATTTGGCTGTATCAAAAATTACGCAATACTGGACACTAATACCGGTTCATCCACTTTGATTAGTTTGCAGTTTTATAATTGAAATAGAAATATTAAGTAAGGCTGCGTACGTACGTAGTTCACAATAAGTTGAAAATGGAAATTTGTCCACACGATAGTTTTAATTGCATCATATTATCGTCATAGCCTTGTATGAAGAATCGTTATCACAGTGTTTATATTTCATTGTCGGAAGGAGTTAGAGAAGTTTGCTTCTACAAAATGGACAGGTCGTTAGAAGAGCAATTTTGTGCAAGATATGATCGAATTCAACCATAGTATATGTACAAATGCATTTGCCATCCATCTTCAATCCTTGTACAAATAATAATATATTGCATTGAATTTTACTCAAAATCACGAGTATTCAAATTATGTATCGTTTACGTGCATTTCTTTATCTTATAATCGTTTGTCATTTCACTAATTGTCCGTCAGATAATATTAGATAATTGCAGTTTGTAGTTGTTTTTTTGTCCTAAATCAATGCTTAGCAAAGTATGAGGATCAAGTAATAGTGAGAATTAAACGAATAGAATTGATTATTATTGTATATTAACGTATTAGTTTGGTAGGTTTTCGTGACAAAAAACTTTGCCTTGCTGAGATTAATCAGCAGCTGGAGGTGGCACTGGCGGGTCACCGTTTGGGCCCTACAAAAATAATGACCGCGTTTTATTTATGTTTTAAAATCTTATGACAGTGTCGAAAGCAGTGATGTGCAATAGTTTGTGAATTGTTAGGTTTTCTTGTTTTCAAACTACCACTTATTAACGTACAGGACACTTACACTGCCATGATCAGTTATCTTAGTATCATTGTTTTCTTGTCGACGCAAAGATCTGGGCCTTAATGCAAACATGATTGCTACAAATCCAAGGACAATGCACATTAGGAAAAAATCTGATGAGGGGGGAACATTACCTGGTCCAGGAACTGAAATTGAACAAAATTACTTTAGGTATAACGACATATTGTAAGCGCGCGAAGATTCATATGAAACTTGGAAGATTATTTTCAAGTTCTTCAACGTATTATCTAGCTACATTCGACAATACACACGAGTATACGTACGCGCGGCATCGCTGAGACATTCGTTGTCCGTGCAATACGCTTGTCTCTGCCGCAGCTAAAACGTATACAGAACAAATATATTATAAATATGAACCTGACTTAAGAATCATGTTCAGTTTTGGCGCGTGAAGGAAATAAATAGAATAGCACTTACGATGGAAAGGAGACGGCGCATGACAACATTTGGATCCCACATATAGGCACACGCGTCAAATCCATCATCGCTCATTTTGACCTGTAATTAATGAGAAAACGAATAATAATGACACAACAGCTGGTTGAGGATGAAATTAGTTTTGTAGAGGCCGAAGTTAGAAAACTTAGTTGGATGCTGTCATGGATCTATGAAAAGATCTGGTTCATAGAAACGCGATGTTTCGATGCGGTAATATCGACAGCCGCGACTGTCAGATTGTGAACGAGATAAAAAAGAGAATTCCATAGGAGAAAATAGCAAACATCCTGGATGTTACGAATCTCGAAGATTAATATCTTCGGGTAGCATAATATCCAGAATCATCGGAATTTCGAAAATAATGAAAGAAACGTAGGTGAAATACCTTTGAATCGCAGAAGTAATCAACTATTACGCGAATGTTTTGTGCCGTGACGCATATGCAAGTCGGAGCAACGAATACACATAACACAATTAACACAAATGTCGACGTAGAACACAACGTTGGTCTTCAACCAAACGTTTGACCCAGCTGAGCGAACGAGCTATTCCAAGCAATTCCGTTGTCCAATGAACGATTCACTCGTATTCTGACGTTCGGATCAGCGGACGTTCATTGGACAGTGCTTATCGGGCGACGTCGAATGTGGTCGACGGTACGCGACAGCCTTGATGTAGTTGAGCGTTTCTAAACCAGCTGGCGCTGCGATAGCTGCCAAATGACCACACTACCAGCACCGACAGACGTGAAATCTAGGCGGTATTCACGAAATATTTGGGCTAAATCCAACAATATTTCTTGACAGATCAACAATATCGTTGTTCATCAAAGTTGTACGATTTGAGACCAACCGAGACAACCAGACTATTTCCGTCCAAACGTATCGATCTGTTAACCGTTGATTGGTGTATTTCCGGCCAATTATTGAGCAACGCTTGGCTGAAACGTTTCGGTTTGATTTTGCGCATTATTTTTCTTATCAGTTTTGCGCTATTTAATTTATCATCGCAATTATACTGGTATCGCGATAACCGCAAAGACGAAGTCGAGTGTATATCCTGGAAATATGTAGCATCGAGTCGAAACACGATTCGTTGACAATTACTATGATTATTATATAATTATAAACATTTTCAGTCAAGGATGCTCGATCCTATGAATTAGATTCGCGATAGACCAGCGGACAATGCGAAACTTCGCTACGCGAATAGCAATTATTTTTCAGCTAAAAGTAGTTTCATACACTTATGTTATGTGTCATGCAATTGGAACTGCACAGGGAACTGGGAGTTCAGCTGGATATTTGAACTGGAGACATCTTCGTCGCAAAAGCGTTTTCACCATATTTTCACCTGCCTTCATGTGCTTCGCGCGCCTGCGATTCTCCCCTCCTCGCTGCAATCATTCATCTACCGAGCGTCCTCATTGGCGGCTTCTTTTGTCCCTGCTCTACCGGGACCGTATAACCGACAGATCTTTGCTCAGATTTGTCATTTGCTCCTTTGATACGCAGGAGTATCAAGGTCCTGATATCGAGTTGATTTGAAACGGAAGATAATATTTCGATACTTTGGAACGTCACGAGAATTCGCTATCCAGTAGCATTTCGATTGTTTGACACAAGCCAGGAAACGGACGGAAGGATGCACGAGATTTTGAATTTTCATAGATCTTAATGTCGAGAAAAATTCACAACTAGATAACGAATAACCTTGCGTGAAGTTTGCACTCGAAGTAGATCGCAGTATTCAAGTTTTACGCGGCGACGATGAGTAACTGTAAAATCCCGTAAAGTCTCGTACCTAACAAAATTACGAGAAATTTTCGAATCGAAAGTTTAAATATTCGTAATCAAAGTGTCGAACAAACAGCTGAACATCGTCTCCGAGCGGGCATGGGTTTGACAGACACGAGTTTCGAACTGTTGTTGACCCTGTGGAGAGTTGTGGTTTTTGGCGTTGCGTGGCCCTTCCGAACCTTCGAGTTTAGCCTGCAGTTCCTCGCTGTACCACGCTATCGCAACATCGCTATCGCCGCCCAGTAGTCGATCTTACAACAACGAAGAAGTAAGTTTCGCATAATTTCTATAAACTTTCCTCGTTTGTCGTATAAATAACAATTAAATTCGAGACTCACGTTCAAGTTTCATTATTTCGAACGCGTCGTTGAAAAAATCCTGTTGCGATTTGAAAAAATCAAAAGTTCTCGGAACATTTGGCAAAAACTTGGCAAAAAATGTACGTTAGCTTGAAATAGTTTTTGTCAGTACTAAGAAAGAACGAAAATTTTTATCGCCTTTGGTCTTTTCCGTTTACTGGATCGGTACGTAATTTTTGGCGTTGATATTTCTCGTTCGATAGGTTTTTTTTTTAGAAATTGAAGCATCTCAGTGTAGTTTCGCTCTCTTACAATTTCTTGCTATTGCTTCTTCGGGAAGTTGTCCTTAGTAGATGTAAAGGCGTGACTGTTATTAAAACGCCCACGCATCGTTTACCCTCAATTGCATGTGCAGTCCTAACGTTTCTCAAAATAATATAAACTCGGACGTTCTCCTATCTCTTGCGATATAATTTTCACGATCGTTCCTCGAATAATGCGAATTATTCGAACATCGATTAATCCGCGAATCCAATTGTCGTTTTATTTATATCGAGCCCGTTTCCCGTCGAATCGTGCGATTGACAGGGCAAGATTCTCCAACATTCATTGATTTCAACTTTCAAATATCAAATATCCCGTAAATAATATAAAAATCTTTCCCGCCGATCAACGACGGTGATCGAGCTACAACAGCATCACCGACATACAATGAGTTCGGTAGGCTTGAGTGATGGCGTCGAGGACCATCGATAACTTACTTGTCAATTCCACGTTGACAACACGTTGAAACGTGTAGGTACAGATTCCACAGCGGCACATTGTCTCCCGCACGCTCGTAAACGGCGAGATTTTATTTGTGGAAACCAAAAAAAAAAAAAATTTACTCGGCATCGAAATTCATGCGAATGCACGTGTCTTGCACCCAACATCAATCAATACAATCGAGGAACGCGGACATTTCGAGTCTCTGCCATTACGGCTTACGCAGAGATTATTCAAGAATTTCTAATATCTCTAACAAATTTCCCGAATGGAACGTAAAATGTGGATCTGTTTGTAGAATTGCCATGGCATCCAGAATACTAAAATCACCGATCCCGCGGGGCGACGATGGTGACATCGAACGCAGAGAGACTTGGTCGGGAAAAGTAGATTTTCTACTTTCGGTCATCGGGTTTGCGGTTGATTTGGCGAATGTCTGGAGGTTCCCTTACCTTTGCTACAAAAACGGCGGTGGTAAGTTTTTTCCATTTACGTACCTATAGGTATTACGTACTACGTACCTATAGCATACTCGTTGACATTTTTCAACAACGATGACATTTTCGAGATCATCATACTGTTTCGGACAGTTTGCACGATCTTTACGTATTCACATGAAATATCGACACGTGGATATTCATACGAGAAATTAATACGATATTAATATATACTATTGAAAAACATTTTTTATATCCAGAAGTTAAATTCTTCATTCGAAGGCTTATTCTCAGGTGTATTAACGTGGCTGACTGGATGCTTTTACCGAGCTGTTCGAGCTTTTATCGAATTTCGAATTATTTGATATTATTGTGTACTTCTCAATGACTTCCAATTAAAATCAGTAACTTCACGACTCATCGACCTCAACATCGTAAATAAGCTTACGATACGTCTTCATTTTTCGACTCGTACCGCAACCCGCAGATAAACGTTAACGTACCTACAGTCACCAAATATCGTCCCCTGTTTCTAAAAACAAATGTGGAAAAAGAACTGTTATCTGCAAATTATAGAATAAAACGGCGGACAGTAGCACAACACTCCTTTATTATTGAAAATAATCGAAAACTGGTTAACTTTGTTACCAATTCTATGAAGATAACTTTGACAAAATAGTACAAATTCTGAGAATATGTTTTCGGTACCTATTTCACAATAGTAATTATTATGAAATATTTGTACTTAGTAAATATACTACAATATCTAATCAATCATTGGCATGGCTCAAGTAAGTCGAATTCTCCAGAAAAGTCGCACAGATAAATCTGTTCTTCGTACAGAGTCGACAGCTTTTATCATTACTTCAGGATCCCACAGCTTTCTCCTTGGCGTCTATAGAATACAGGAAAATATTAAATAAATTTGGAAACTAGTTGTAAAAAATAAACTTTGAAGTAGGGTGAAGTTAAAAAAAAAATTCACCTTGAACAGTTTTTTACTGTTTTTAAACATCTCGTCGTAGAATCGTTGCTTCGTTGTCATTTTTTGCAATAGCGACCGAGTTAACTTACTTTAGATTCGGCATATTGAAACTAGATTGCATTATTTTGAAGAAAAAAGCGGAAGAGGACAAAATTAGGTACGGGGACGAAATTTGGCGAGCTTAACTTACGATAGTTTTCAAATGTTTCTCAAAAAAAATGCCTGGAATTGTGAGATTGGGGATGATTCCGAAATGTTGCATGCTGCATCCAACCAATTTTATCTTTCACTTGACGTTGGTTCCTGAGAAAAAATAACACCCCTTGCTTACAGCTAATCGTATGGCTATTAACGAGATAACAAATGCCCATGTACGAGGTTATTTACCACGGTAGTGATTGTGTCATTCTGAATGGAATTTGATTTTTTTTGCCTCAGCCGACTACGAGTAGGACGAAATATGAAGAAATAGAAATATATGGTAGATGAGCTGGTAATATGAAGGAGTATTTGTGAAATCCGTTAATATATCGTCGCAGATTTGTACAGTCTTCGCATTAGGTATAGAAATGTGTACGTAAATGAAATAGTATACGATCTTTCCCGGCGCATATTCGTATCGGCGCATTTCGTCCCGAAAATTTCGCGATGATGCAAAAGTGTCCGATATAATAAAGCGGTTGGGAGCCACTGCAATAAGCTCTCAGTTGTCCATCGGCCGAGCTAATTTCTAATGGAAGTTTAATTGTGTCAACCTTTTATAAGCGTGTCGCTGTAACTCCATTATTTCGAGGGCCTCAGCTTGAGTGCCGTACACCGTGATTTTTTTCCTTTTTTTTTTTGACGAGTCAAAAAATTGAGTTACATCGAAAAAAGTTCGAGATGCGAATCAATCTGCCCTAACCGCGCGTAAAATTAAGTTGATCCTCGCTCAGAGTGGCGGATATCGCTTGAAACTCCGATTCGCGAGTAATCCAGACTCTGTATCTAAGCAAGCAAACATTGTCGAAGTAGTGTCACGTCGAAATTCATTCGGACTGATTGGAACGTAGACTCACGTTAGCTAGAAAATTACCCAAGTATCTCATTTTCCCCGGAGATGAATTTTCAACGACGTTAAACAAGGCACTGCTCGAATTAAGTCGGTACATCTAGAAACAACGAAATTTCATCCCCTCTAACTAGCAGAGGATTGCAACGTCTCGTAAACGTTACATTTACAAACCTTCGGTCGACTATTCTCGAAACGCTGTTTCCTTACTCCATAATAATTGTTAATAATTGTTAACAACAACAACAACAATATTAATAACACCAATAATAACAAGAATAACATTAACAATGACAATAATGATGATCACGGTCGTGATGATGATGATGATGATGTTGATGATGATGACGACGATGATGATGATGATGATAATTTCACTGGGATTCCCAACGAAATTGGCGTTTTTTTTTCTCGGTGAAACGTGCAGTAAATACTCGTGCCCCTCGCAAGATATGTCCGAGTTAAGGCGAATCGAGGAATCAATCGAACTAATCAACCATCGAAGAGACCGCCGCAAACAGACAGAACTTTTTTTGAGCGGAGGAACTTTTGGAAATCTATAGCATGTAAGCGAAGCGATACCATTAGCTCTCTATCAAGGCACGCGAAGGCAAGGAGAGGTGGGAATGTGATTAGGGGTGTTGGGTCGTCGGCTGTCACCGACACAGGAGCTGTTCTAGTGCTTCGCATCTCAAAAGCGGCCGATAACCGAATTAAAGAGAGAGAATGGCTGGCCGGGCGCCATTAGGATGGGCAAGATCGTTCCTCAATTTACAATTAAGATGATTAATTATAGTTTCCCATTTGAAACACCCCTGATCGTTGACTCGACATTTTGTCTCGGACGGATCGCGTCGCGATGAGAAAAACAGAGAAATGTGACCTGTTTCGGAGAGAGCTAGCTTCTGTTCTTCGGGGAATTCACTTTTTTGTTGCTGTTTTTTTTTCAAACACCGAAAATTGGGAAGAGCGAGAAAATGATGTGTTCAGGGGGCTCCACTAAATTTGGAACCACGACGTGATCCAACACGAATCTTTGACCACAGAGTATTTTTTACGAGTTTCGAGATGCCGTAGAAATAAGTAGGGGTCGCCGATCTAAATTAAGTCAAAGTTGAGCAGTTATTCATCAGTCTTGTAGGCTAACGCATCTTTCTATGTAAAATGTAGAAAAGAAATGACAGTTTCTGACAAAAAAAATTCTATTATGCAATAATTATGGCGGAATCTATAACTATATAGAAAAGTACTGGCTACCGAAGTAATAATAAAGATATTTAATCGGAAACATGAATCATTAACGGCAAGCATTGTGCATGCAATGTGGAAACCCTCGCGAAGTCGGTCTACACGGCGTCTCATTGATGTTGTCGATTCTTCTAACGACGAAGTATTAGTAAGAAATGTCTTCATTTGAAAAAAATATTTTTTTTTTTTCGATGTGGAAAATGTTTATTTTCACTATTAAGTATTAAGTTATGTCTGATATACTCCTTAGCGACCAGTTGGTAATGAAATTGTTTTGTATACTAATTCATGTAAGAAATACAACTATTTCAAGTAACCCCCAACGGTGTCCCAGAATGATACGACCCGTCCGGATGAAGCCACTTTAAGGGGTTACACCTGGTTGAATTTTTTGAACAAAATAATTTTTCGATTCCGTTTCAATGGTCAAATTTTATCTACGTTGTAACTGACGTAAAACATTTTTCTCGGAATTACTTTTTCACCAGCGGTGACCAAGATATCTTACAAACGATTCGATCGATCCGCTTCGAATTTCGCAAACATTTTTTGTACATCAAAAGGCACTCCTTCATCGACAGATTTCTGTCTTCAATGTATCCTTCTTATTATGGCACGGAAAATAGAATGCTTTTTTCACACGAAATTTCGACGATCACTTTTGATCGGTAACTATTTTTTCAAAAATCACTAGATTCCAAATTTATTTGGTATTTTCACTTCAAATGATTTATTCCCGAACTGGAGTGGTCACCGCGAAGGAACTTATTTCACAGCGGTCTGTGCAATTTACTGTATCTTCGTCGTTCATAAATATTTCCCTATGAAGAAATTGTAAAAAATCCTTGAAATGATACCATTTAACACGAACAAAGTTAAAAACCTGCACTTATTCCCCCAAAAAAACCTCACGAAAACCCCTATTTATCCGACCGTGAATTAGATGCCACCCCTTAAGCGTTCTTGAAATGTTAGGTCAAAGAAAATCTGGTCCGGAAGGTTGTCTAGCGGCGGAAGTATGTTCTGGACATTGGAAGCGGTCAACCGAGGATGTAGAAATGGAAATCTCGTAAATACATAGGCGCATCCCGTCCGTGAAAGCCTGTCATACGCTACGCGCGAATTTCTTTGGTTGGTTAAACCACTGAAGATAAATCAAAAAGTCAAGGTCAGGGATTTGAAATGTTCGCCTATCCGACGACTGATCAGGATCGCATCGACTAGCAATTTACTAGTAGTAAACGCGTATTTTAGTTGTTGTGACGAACCTTCGTGTCCGAATACGAGAGTATTAATTCTGGTTACCGTGACAACGAGGATCGAGTGATTTTTTTTCCTCCGTCGATGATGGGGAATCACAGAGAGATCTCCATCGTTGTAAGAGTCGCGACGTCTATCACTGGCGTTTTCTCAAGTGTAATCCGCCACATTTCCTCCGAAGGATCGAGAAGCAGAAGGATAAGAGACGTGAGAGGCTTAGCGAAGAGGGAACCTGTTGATCCCTTCGAAATCCTATGTGGATTGTGAGAAACATAAATCAGTGAGTGTCGACGACGACATGATTCCAATAGATATAGTCGCTCCTCGCGTGGCAAGGCTGAAAATTATCCGTATATATACATATAACTGTAAGAATCAAATATTTCACCGCCAAAGCACTCGTTCACATTGATCTTTGATTCGTTTACGAAGAGTAAGGTAGACGCTCCCATTATTGACAGGCCCCCCGCTATTGACACATTGTTTTATCTTACTAATCATTCAATTTACTTGACGAATAATCACAATGCTCGATACTTCTTAACATTTTTTTTGCCCGTGGACAGAGTGGCAAAGTTGCAGCCCTGTTTTCGATCCTGTCGGAGTGTCTTTGGTTTATTTTAAACATTTATAGTTGTCATTTTAACCATCTGCTAAACTGACAGATAACTTCTATCCGCATTAAAACTCGCACTTCTAACACGGATTATATGAAAAATGTGGTGTGTCTACATTTCGCTGCGCTCGGGCAGGCAAATTCACCCTCGTCTGAAATCGTCTTGTTTCAGTCCTAGTAACAGAATATACTATATACTATTACTGTTCTGCATTTATAAGCGAGATTCCAATTCAGAACGGTAATTTTTCCTATTCCTGGCAATAATTTCACTTTTTTTTCTCTTCGCGTAGTTTGTCGAATGCTAGTTCATCTAACATTCGATATCCATACAAAGACAGACGCGCACACGCATTGACATGTATATAGTTGCGTCGAAGCGGATGAAAAGATTAGAAAAGACGGAATGTTGGATTGAATTGAAGGATGATCTTCCGAGCGAAGGCACGTGCTCCAGAGATTAGGAAGCAATTACATCTGCGAGAAATTCATCCGCTTTCGGTCTCCCTGCTACTTTCTATACCTTCGATGTATATCTATATACTATAAATACGTCCCTCTCTTATCTCCCCTGAAACATCTCTTTCTTCAATTCGAGCTCCAGCTGAGATGCGAGCATCGCGGAGAAGTAACGAGAAACGACTTAAACTACTGCGACTTTACGGTCGAATTCTCCAGAACACACCAATTTATTATAACGAGAATCCATCACCTGCGTCTTGAAAATTCACAAATTCATGCTGAACAAATTTCTCCTCTCGTGAACAAATGACAGGTAGGGACGCTTGAAAATGTTGACACGTGCGAAAATTTCTTACTCCGTCGGGTAACTCCAGTTGGATACAGATTTGCAAAAATATATGTCGTTACGGCCACAACTCTGAGTGGTGGCTGATATCCCTGAAGCTTCTCACCCTCCCGAAGCACCGGTACCTGATTCTAAAGTGGTACTCTGAATTCTACCGACGACAATTACACCCTCCTCCCCCTTTCTCCCTCCCTCGACCCATTTCAACAATACAAAATTCAAGGACTTTTGTATCTAACAATTTCAGAGGTACATCGTACATTTAGCCGAGAGGTGAATAATCTATGAACTCTGGAGAACAGACTCTTGAGATAAAATTAATTAGGAAGAAAGTTGCCGTCGAATCGATAATCAATATGGTTATAACTGCAGGCTTCCTTGCATCGGTGATATGTCGAAAATCTTACAAACTATTACGTTGCATCGTTCGTATTGCCTTTGTATCGGGTCGATTGAAAAATGTCATTATAATATTATCAGGCTCGAGAACTTCGCATAATCGTTTGCTTTTATTATTTCTCGTTTACAGGAGCCTTTCTCGTGCCGTACTGCATCATGTTGATCGTCGGCGGGATTCCCTTGTTTTACATGGAACTTGCACTCGGACAATTCAATAGGAAAGGAGCAATTACTTGTTGGGGTCGCCTGGTGCCACTGCTTAAAGGTACAGTGAAGGTCATTCGACTGTAATCGATAAGATACGATACCACGATACGAAACGACACGAGTAAATAACAAAAACAAATTGGACGCGTGTTTATTCGAGAGAAAAAAAAGTAAAAATTATTACCACCAAACAATTGACGAAATAGCATTAGTTTTCAGCTTGGCATACACGTGATGATTCGGAGTATAATTTTTTGAGAAGAATATTGTTTTGTTAAAACAAAATAATACGAGCCGAGTAGTAGATCTTGTTAGTGAGATCGGTAAAAATTTATGTGCAACATAGTATTATACAGACTGTCCAAAAAGTCTGGAAACACCTGAATAACTTCCCAGGTAAATTATTTTTTTAAACTGTTAAGCTAATTCTTGTAGTAACTTTTAACGAGGGCTTTAATGGTGATCTTGGATTTGTCTTTGACGAGAGGCAATTCAGTTTTTCAAATGAAAATCCCCTTTTTCGACGTCGGCAATCGGAAGAGGGGGAAATTTTACGTCCAAAAACATTCCAAGGTCATAAATCAGGTTTGAGCTTGAAGATCATTTAAAGGTTATTTAATTTTGAGGACTAGATATCTCCAAAGGACGCCGTTGATGAGACGAGTACAAATCTCCCTTTTCTTTCGTTCTTTCGTTTAATTGCAATTAGCGGTCACCTGAAACTCGATCTTGTTGGTGTCCTTCAAGGTCATTTCAAGGTCAACGTTTTTTTCCCGAAAATAAATTTCTTTTTTAGGAGAAAAATTAGTTAAAATCTCACATCAATCTTTCCGAATTATGTCTTATAGAAACATGGTCGGGGAATAGTTATAGCAAATATAATATTACCGACCGAACAGTTTCCAGAAAGTGAAAGAAGCCTGAACAATGCGAGCCAATAGGCAAAGAATTCCTCGCAGTGTCAACTAGTGGGTACTTTACCTTTAAATGTGCTGCTCGACCAATTTCCAGAATCCATTCGTCAAATGGTTTTAAGATCCAGAATAATACTTTTTATTTGTATTTTCTCTTCGTGCGCTTGTATCTCAACTTTTCATGTGGAATACGCTTCACATTTCCGGTCTGTGGATCCGGATCTCTTGATCGTACCTTACATAAAGTCTCTCATCTGTTATATTTCACGCGAGGCATTGGTATTCCGAGAACGGGACAGCGGACCACTCACACTTTCCACTCGTTCTATTCTTTTATCCTCCTCAAGTCACTTAAGGACAATTGTCGTGAGCTCAGAGAGCCAAGTCTCGTGGCTCGATAGCTATGGAGAAGGAGCGAAGGTCGTGGATGGAAAAGTGAAGAAACGCAGGGGTTAAGGGGGTCGCGAGCCTTGGCCGCTTACGATTCCACCCAAGTGGATGGCTGGTATAGGCTTCCATTTCCGCAGATTTAAAGCTTCATCGCTGCACGGAACGCTCTTTACGTTTCGACTCCGCGCGTAACGTGATTTCAGAAGCACTTTGATCGTTCCAAATTTTTCACTCGGATTACTCGACAATTTATCGACAAAATACTCCGCCAACTCGGGAAGATGTGATCTTTGGGCGAAACACCGAGCGAATCGTACACTCTGCGTTTCTTCACCTTTACACCTCTCTCCGCTAAACAACTCGCTTGACGCGGATGATTCTTTTTTTCCATCCCAGGAATCGGTTACGCGGTCGTTTTGATCGCGTTCTACGTCGACTTTTATTACAACGTCATCATCGCCTGGGCACTGCGGTATTTTTTCGCTTCGTTTGCCGGAATGCTTCCTTGGACGACTTGTGACAATCCTTGGAACACGCCGAGATGCCGAAGACTAGACGTTAATGCTTCGTACGTCGGTGGGTACGCGATAACCGACGCGGACGTAACGAGAAACGGGTCGAGGATCAACTTCGGCGAATCAGGAAATATCAGCTATTTCCAAGGATCGGGTAACGACACCAAATATACGAGTGCTGCCCAAGAATATTTCAAGTACGTATCATCCAGAAATAAGAAACTCCGGTTTTGGCCATATTCCGCGATGCGTAGTAGTTATCTTACACTGTTTTCTAGCCGAGCGATTCTGGAACTTCACGAAAGCGGTGGCTTGCATGACCTTGGAGCAGTGAAATGGGATATAGCACTTTGTCTCCTGATCGTTTACGTTATTTGCTATTTCTCTCTTTGGAAAGGCATCTCGACATCCGGAAAAGTAAGTCATCGAGTCATCCTCTATGAACATAATTGATGCGCTCAATTCATCGTGAAATTCTCCGGTAGTTTTTCATTTATTTAAGAAGCCTGTATTAAAGCTTCGAAATTGATTTAGAAAAGATTCCACGTTGCGCCTTGTGAAGGGATTAGTCTACTGTAGACCCTCGTACAAAAGGGCATTTTTGTCGACGTTGTAAATTGAGCGTGCGAGCAAAGTGCAAAGTCACCAATCTATGGTTCCGAATTCAATAAACTAGAAGGAGTTGCCCTTCATGCGAACTCGAGAATTATCGCCCAATTTGCTTGCGAACGCACGTTGCTGCTATGATAGATATTAATTCGAAAGTCGTTGGGCCAAATTGATATATTAAAGCTTTCAAAATATATTAAAACATTTGTTTTCATCCACTTCGTATGATATTTATTTGCCAAAAAGGTAAACTAAGGTATCTCTTCAAAAAGTACGCAGGTGACTGACTTGTTGATTTTTATGCTAAAAATCCTCCGAAACACAAAAATTAAATAAAGTTTGAGGTAGACTAATCTCTGAATTCAGGAATACGATACAAATATAACATAACGTATGGGGAAACGGGGAATTGAATTGGTTCGAGGAAAAAAACGACGCGTTGTAGATCCACCTCCACATAAGTAACGCGGAACATGGTTACGGTTCTCCAATAACAGCTTCCTTGCTATGTTCTCTGTACAGGTGGTCTGGTTTACTGCTTTGTTTCCTTACGCGGTCCTGCTGATACTACTTGTCCGAGGAATTACCTTGCCCGGAAGTGCGGAAGGCATAAAATATTATCTGAGTCCGAACTTCTCCGCAATCACCAAAGCCGAGGTGAGCAAAGGCGAATAGCGCAGGCTGCCCCTATTTTTCAACACATTCCTTCGTATACTACGTCTAAGTACCTAACTTATGACGCGAGAAAAGATTTTTATGAACATTTCTTCTCCGGAAATCTGAAAATTACGAGTCATGGTAATGCATCACGTGGGAACGTTGGATCAAAAGAGGAAGGTCGAGGGTCCGAAGAAGGGTGGAAATGGAGACTCGATGTAGCTGTCATAACAGCCATTAGAGTCGCAGCACTCGTGCGCATTCAAGCATTCACCACGTTTCTCCCATACCTCGACCTGTAAATCTCACCTTGGACGTGCAATGTTTTACCGACATCACCTATGCACCCTTTCCTTAATTCCCTATCCTCGACCCGTTCGAGATGATCATCTACGAAATTCCATTTTTTTTTACCGGTTTTCTGAAAAACGTCGAACTTGCGCTTGTAGGCTACATGTACAGTTGTAGGATGTGTTATTTTTGAGCGACTATTTTTTTCCGGCTCACGAACAGGTTTTGTACTTTCTGGAAGGTAAAAAAAGAAGTCTGTTACAATTGAGCGCTTAATATTAACATTTTTGCTTCATTTCGCGTTTCTATTTTCCATTTGAGGTTTTTTATGTTTGTAATTTTATATCTTGCCAAGGGCATGTTATACAGATTAGTCCGAGCTATTTTTTTCATAGGGAATCGAACGCTCTACAAAAAAGATATGCTAGATTTTTTTGACAAGCATAAGCCTAGCAAATGATAATCGAGTTCAAAGTTCAAAATTCAAAATGGGTGAAAATCCATCGTTTTTTTAAATATAACAGGGAAATTATTGTCTCGATTGAAGAATGTTAATTAACTTTTTTGTAGACCATTAAATTTACCATTTAAAACTTTTCATTTATAGTTAATAAATATTGATACGTAGTTGTTTAGGATTTAAAAATGTATGCTTATCAGAAAACTGGTTCAATGAAGGTAATACTACTCATTATATCTACGAAAACAGATGGATAAAGTACTCACGAGTAAAATATCGTTGTTTATTTACGATAAAAATAGTTTGTAACAAATTTTTGTAAATAAGTTTTTTGATCAAGATTTATAAATATTTAATAATTCATTGCAGTGTGAACTTTGAACTTGAATATCATTTGACTGGCTAACATATCCAGAAAGTACTTTCTTGTACAATCTATACAATATCCCATTGTCGAGATATAAAATGACAAACATTAGAAACTTTTTTTCCCCATGCCATTTAAATGGGAAATAGAAATTCGTCATGAGGCAACTCTTAATATTAATATTAAGCGCTCAAATTATAACAGATCTCTGTTTTACCTTCCTGAAAGTATAGGTACAACCTGTTTGGTAGTCAAAAAAAGTTACCCAAAAATGACACATCCTGATGGATAGCCATACTCTTTCGTGGATCATAGGAAAAAGCCGCGAAAAATCTAAAAATCCGCGTATCGATGCGGAGTCGCAGCGGAAGGTGGTTCTCTTGTCGTTTTAGGTGACACGCGTACGATATGTACTCACAAGATACAGATCAGAGCGATCACCAGATTTTCTAACACTTGTTACAACGAAATTCCAATGACATTAGTAGGTTTACATATATATAGTCCAGTCAATATGCCCAAATATTAGCTCTGAAATAACAAATTCCGGTAGAAAATTAAATTTTCTACAAATTTGGTTCTCACAACTTTTCCTTAAAATTCGAAACGTCCGAGGTATTCGAGAAAAAACATTTTTTTTCATAAAGTTCAAAATGGCGAATATACACAACTGCACGATTTGGTCGCCATTTTGTATTTACACTACCAGTGACCCCCTTCAACGAATCAAAAAAAAAACGCGGACCGATATTTTTGCAAGATTAAAAGTACATATTGACTGGGCTAATAGCGTTATTTGTTAGGTATGTGAATGTTTTTTTGGTCCGTTATTCTTATCGATTCATCGATGATGCTACATACTATTATTCTGACCATAGGTTTGGGTCGATGCCGCCACCCAAGTTTTCTTCTCCTTGGGTCCAGGCTTCGGGGTATTGTTGGCATACGCGAGCTACAACAAGTATCACAATAACGTGTACAAGTGCGTTTTTCCACCAGTTCCGTTGACTATTGTTGATAACGTGATAAAATAACGCTCCGTGGTTTCATTTTCCTCAGGGATGCGCTTTTGACGAGTGTTATCAACAGCGCAACATCATTCGTGGCCGGTTTCGTGATTTTCTCTGTTCTGGGATACATGGCACACGCGAGCGGCAGATCCATTCAAGATGTCGCGACCGAAGGTCCAGGACTCGTATTCATCGTGTATCCCGCCGCCATAGCCACTATGCCCGGATCAATTTTTTGGGCTCTGATATTTTTCATGATGCTTCTTACCTTAGGTCTCGATAGTTCGGTAAATAATCAGCTATCTTCACATTCTGCGAATTCACTTTCGTGACTGGAAATTATACATATTGTTGTACGTAATCACGACGATCTCATAAATTCTTCTACGTAATACAGTTTGGTGGATCCGAAGCTATAATTACAGCATTGAGCGACGAGTTTCCATTGATCGGAAATAACAGAGAAATATTCGTCGCATGCCTATTCACAGTATATTTCCTCGTGGGTTTGGCATCTTGTTCACAGGTGAGTTACCATAACTGGAAGTATATTTAAAAAACGTCGATTTGTTTTTCCTCAATATGTTGAAAATATTGTTGTAAATGACGAAACAGAGAGACTGTGAAAGCTACACCGCTTAATATTAAAAATTTCAATTTTTCATTTGATCAACATGGGGAAAACTTTTTTTACACTTTGGATTTTTTCAACTCATTAACCGATTATCACATTTATAAGACCGCGGCATATTTTTGTAGGGAATTGAACGCTCTACAAAAAAGGTTTCTGGTAATTTTTCGATAAACTTACTCCTTCTTAAGTTATTCGGGACTAAAGTTGGATTTATGATAAATTTTAACATTTAACGATTTATTCAAGAAAAAAAAGAGACGAATTTTTGGAAACACTTCTTGAAAAATTGCGTATTCGTTACGAAACTAATCGTTGTCACATGGTTGAATAGATATTGCGCGTTGTTTCATTGTTGTTTCATTGTTGTTTCATTGTCATAGGGCGGATTCTATTTCTTTCACTTATTGGACCGATATGCCGCTGGATATTCGATGTTGTTTGCCGTGCTTGCCGAGTCGATAGCGGTCAGTTGGATTTATGGAACAGATCGTTTTTGCGCAGACATCAAAGACATGATCAGATTTTCACCGGGGATTTATTGGAGAGTCTGTTGGAAATTCGTTGCTCCGATATTTCTGATGGTTCGTCGATTTCGATGTCATGTTCACCCCGAATACAGCGAATACGTTATTCGTTGTTGTTTCTATCGGTACTTATTTGTGCGTAGTTCATCATTGTTTATGGTTTGATGGGATACGAGCCGTTGAGGTACGAAAACTACGTCTATCCGCTATGGGCAAACGTTCTCGGATGGCTCATAGCATCGTCGTCGATTGCCATGATACCTGGTGTAGCTATTTACAAATTGGCAACGACACCCGGTACATTTTTACAGGTAAATTTATTACAACACAGCCGAACCAGCGTTACCAAAATTTGCAACAATTTTGCATCGTACAATTTATCCTACGATTCGTTGCAGAGAATAAAAATTTTGACGACACCATGGAGAGATACGCCGCAAAAACCAATGACGACAGCTACAACTAATGGATCGGTGCATCAAAGTTCCAGCGATTGTTTGTCGCCGACAGATCCATCGGGATTGAGCAACGGACAGACGGAGCTGGTTAAAGAACAAACGGAAGTCACGATTCAACCACGTGAACAATTCAATGACGGAGATCCTCCGCCCGAACCTGTATAGGACGACAGTATAATCATCTTTACGGGCTCCAAGTTTCAGGTCTACCTTTGTTAAAAAAAGATGTCAGGCTAATTAGCGACTTGAATCGATAAATAGCCAACAGGGACCAATCAACGAGTCTTGGAGATGAGTTTGTACCGAGGTAGAAAATAAGGAAGCATCGTATAGCATATCAAAATTCCATTCTCTCATTTCTATAATATTTATTTTACAAAACATTACTTTCCCCATAAAATTCACGATTACAATTATTATAGTTTCGTGATTGAAATTTATCGTAAAGCTGTCTGTCGAATCTTTAGGTATTTCGAAGTACATACGATTCTGAACATTTGTGCAAATCGTGGACCAGCTTTGGTCAAAGTTCGAGCCTGTCAGAAATATTGTTTTACGATATTAACAATATCTTACATGTTCTTCGACAAAACCATCTAATTCTGATAAAGTTTACCTAAACCGTGTATGGAACGCAATATAAAACCAGTACAGGTACGATAGTTGTGAATTTGTCGAGAGGAGACTGACGACTAATAGTTGATTGAAGAGATGAGACAAAGTTAGGTTGATTTTTGTTCTTTCTACGCGTCCAAACAATATCGAAGTCTTGTGTGCTATTCGTTTTTTTTTCTTTGGTAGCTTGGTCGCGTTACATTTGACAACGAACTGCGGAAACGAGGTAAAATATCTCAGGTGTTCGGGAATATTTCATGACGTTGTCTCCTCTTGCTTCTGCATTTGATATTATTTGTCATTCTGAAAAACTGTAGCGTTAGAAATACCTACATGTTCGTATTCGTACGCGAGTGAACTCATCTGTGTAGAATGATTCGCAGCAAAGAATCTAGATAATTATGTAATAGGGTAGGAAATAATCAATATCGAGCTCAAGCGGCTATAGTGAAATCGGTTTTTGTAAAATATTAAACCTAATGGAATAAGTACTATTCCGACGATCTCGAAATAATCAGGTGACAATTCTGATAGGTAACGGCTTTAGTAGTAAAGTAGTTAGTCTTTATCGTACAACATTTATTCGCGTCTACTCGAGTTTTGAGAAACCGAAACTACCTGGTAGAATTTCAATCCCGAGGACGAATAAATGTGATTTCGTATTATTTGTGGAAAGATAAGAATAACTCGGGTTCTCGTTGATTTTCAATTGATTTCATTTTGTACAACGTTCGACGTCTATCTTGTTTAGAAGTCACGTAATGTCATGATAAATTTGGGGTTCGTTGTTGACTCTGATTTCTTTAACGTAGTGACGTAGCGATTGTAAAATAGAAATCGACCGATAGGTATGATAAACATATAAAACATACTTGGTAAATCTGTTACTCGTAATTGTAGGAGTTACTCGTTGTTTTTCAGAAACATTTATACAGCACCCGCTGTTGATTGCGGGTTTGCATGCTGTGTGGACTATAGAAATACCAATTAACCGAAAATAGTTAGCAATTATCGGATAGAATGAAATTTAAATGATCATCGTTCGAAACTTAGAATAGATGTACCTCGTCGAAATTGCAACGACGTCCTAGAATTTTCACAGAACGTCGTGCTCTGCAAAATGTTCACGTGAAAAATATCGACGATATTCTTTGGGAGAAAAGAAAAATAACGTGTAAAACCTTTCGGAATCCCGCACGAGTAGTCCGGAGCCTTTGACGTGAAGTGGTATAAGAAGATGGGTTATCGAATCGTCGGATCGAATAAATAGCGAAGCTAGAATGCATCGAATTCCATTCCATTGAATCGACGCGATGAAATATTTCCCGTTTTCTTCGTAACGCTTTTGAATTATTCAAAGACTATCCCTTCGTACGGAATGTAATTGTCGTGAAAACTGATGAATATTGCAATCGGTATCTAGTACATAAAAATAGGGAACTGTAGCGTTTCATTTTCGGGAGTTGATCCAGTTGATAGGTCGATAGTTGGCTGTTCTAATTCGCGGCATAGATGTACGCGTAACGACCAGCTGCCCGCAGCGGTAACGAATCATTGTTAGCATTTCAAAGTAAGATATCGAAAGTGTCGTATACACGGTATGCGTATTAGCGTACATAGTAATAGCTGTTGTTGATAAATAAAATATATATATTTTGTACATCGCATCTGAATTGCTGCCGCAGCCATCGTAGCAGTTCAGGCCATGTTGATCTATGATAATAATTAGCCGTAATATAATCGAGATAACGTTGAACGCACCACTTATGCTCCAATCGTAAAATGAATGTAATCCTCTTGTCGTATTGTTAGACGGCAGATCATATGTTTCCCATGCCACATCAACGCTTGTGCTTCTTCAAGAGCCATATTGAACGAGCATACGTTGACATTCGACATTCGCGTAACATGACATTTTCCAAATCATTGGTTTATAAACGATGTAGTTGCCATAATTAGTTCGTAAGAAATATCACGTCGTGGTTCGTAACATTCGCAGAACAGGAAACGGCTATCGCTCATTTTATTATTTTCCAGTCGAGTAAACCCATACATTTCCATATTTTCAGTATTGTATACAACTAACGTCGAATAAAAACTTGTTGAGATATCGAAACGAACAGTTTTCAATGACTCGACCGCCATCAGTCGGTTATACGCTTATACCGTGGATTCTCAATCAGATCGTGGATATGCAGCTGATTCTAATAATTTTCAAACGGATGTCAAAATCCCAGTCCTTCTACAGTACACTTCGATACTTCTATTCGTCGAATTTTTTCACATTCTATTTCTATATTACTGCGTTGTAGTTCGTACGAACATGTTTGCGAAATTGAAATAAAAAACAATTTATTAGATACTCATGTTCGTTTCACGATCGAATCGTCGTTCGTTAGTCGATCTACGATTCGTTCTGTCAAACAATTATTCAAAATTTCCCGCTTCCCGCTCATTATTGATCGCGCGAATCCGGCACGCGGCACAGGTTCGTGAACGCTGTCAATGTGTCTTCCGCACGGTCGATAGTAACCAAGGTCAGTTGTAAAGTAATGATTGTTATTACGCATTGCTCTATCGGTTGTTACTTCCAATTCTGAAAGCATTCAAAATTGTTTTTCTTTCGCTAGACATTTTCTTCCACTATTCGAATATCGAGAGGTCGCCGTCGATAATGATTCGAAAAGCTGCCGCCGCTAACGCTGTGTACTTCGCGCTGTAGCTACACTGATGCTTCAATACAAAACAACATGGCGCCGGCGACGGGATGTTTGACGGATATGGAGAAGGAGGTTTTTAATAAAATTAGCCGAAATGAAATTAACGAGTTAAAAACATTGTTGGCAGCAAATAAGAGTAAGATTGATTTTGTCGACGAAAATGGTATGACACCGCTCCAACATGCCTGTTACAAGGGAAACAAGGAGATTGTGCAGATGCTCTTGGATCAGGTAGGTTAAACCTGTTGTCAGTATTCTTTCGCGCTCAACGATCAAAATATCGACACTTTTCACACGTCGTGGTAATTGATCGCGTGTAAAGTGTGCTTTTATGCTTTTGCTTCCATGACGTTCATTTCGTATTTATGGAAAACTTTTTCCTTATCTTGTGATCGAGGCTTGGTGTACGGATCTTGAGAATGATACTTTTGCAGGGTGCTGACGTTAATTCGTCGCAGCACGAATATGCCTACACCGCTCTTCATTTTGCTGCTTTGAGTGGAAACGCGGATCTTTGTCATTTATTAATGTCTCACGGAGCTCGTTTGAGCGTTACCAATAGCGTCGGACGCACTCCGGCTCAGATGGCTGCGTTCGTTGGAAATCACAACTGCGTGGCTATCATCAATAATTTCATTCCCAAGGCAGATATCGACTATTACATAACACCACAAGGGCTTCAAACCGAAGCGATGTTGCCTCCTCATTTGGCAGATTCTTTTCACAAATTCATAATGCAAGTCAATGTACACCCTGTACGAGTAGCTCTTAATTTACAAAGATGTCCAGGCCTCTTGGAAAACCTAAACAAGGTAACGTCGAGCAATTTCTCTCGTCGTGTTGACAAATTCTAAATTAGTAATTTTCTTCAGGTACAAAAAGTACTGGAAGCTATGCGACACAAGGAGATGAGACGCGGCATCGAAACCAATGAGGTGATGGCCTTCAAGTATCATTATCTGAGTTGCGTCGTAGCAGAAGTGGACAAATGCCAAAAGCGGCAGGAGGCATTGAAAGCTGATAAATCAGAGAAAGAGAAGAACGGAGACGACGGTGAAGAGAAGAAATCCGACTCGGTGGAATTGTTAGTAAGAAAATTCTTGAAGTGCAATAAACACGAGGGTAATCCGGAATACCAAGAAGCTTTCTTGCGAGAAATTGTTCGAGAATTTCCGTTCAGAGAAAGTACAATTTTCCGACAAATGGTAGCTACGCTAGCTGGTACGGATCCACCATCAGCGGTATCGGTTGTGGCAGCTGCAATAAATGGTCAAAGAGGTTTTTCCGACAACGGTCAAATTTGTGTTACTTGCGGTGAGGAGAAAGCTATGAAAAAATGTAGCAAGTGTAAAGCTGTACAGTATTGCGATCGAGAGTGTCAGAGGCTACATTGGTTCATGCACAAAAAGGCCTGTGCCCGAATGGGTCAGACTCCCAACACTAAGTTGACGGACGTGGATCGCGCGCAAGTAGCGAATGCTGTTAGTTCGAGGTTACAAAATTTGGTTGTTAATTGAAGGAAAATTTCATTAAACCAATCTTTGTAACCGACTGTCGTCCGTCGGATGCTCCATATTTATTGAATTTATCGAAAGGAAACCATTTATTTAAATGTAAATAAATGTTCGAATACTTATATCCCTATGTCGAACCAGAAATGTATTTATCCGTTTTTCCCCCCGAGGAGTTGATCGGTAATCGGCCCATACTGTGAACACGCCATACCGAGATTCGCTGTTCTATGTTTTACAGGGATGACACGGCAAAATCTTTCACGATACACTTCATTTATTTGAAAGAGCATCCTTCCGTTTATCGTCATTGTATACTTGTGTACTTAGGTAGTCGACTTCTCATCGTTTATCCACGTTATTTGTGATCAATTTTTATAGCGAATTATTTCAAATAAAACGTGTATATGTGTACATATCAAACGTTGCTGTTTCATGCCCATAAATCTCCATAGAAATTCCAATGCAATGGAATTTATTTTCATTAACAAAGCTTGGCCACTCCTCGCTGAGGTATATTTTACGTTTCATCTGCCAAAATTCCATCTTTGTTTTCGGCATCTATTATTTACTCCGGTTTCATTTATATCGGCGCAAGCCAACTGCGCGATTAAGAGAAATTTCTCCTAATTATGGTTTGCTATTTCATAAACGAACATTATAAATTCTTATTTCCTTGCTCAGCCTTGCTAATCGATATATAAACCAATGGAGTTTTATTGACCTGTTTGCACATTCATCGGGATCGAGCGTTTCGCAGTAATCGTCGAATGACGCAATGCCTTAGATACGCTTACCGCTACGCACGAAGGTCAGTCAATTTGCCTGAGCTTAATTACACTGAGTACACCACAAATATTAACTCCGTGCTCATAATCTATTTGCAGATCTGAACAACCGGTAAATTATGGACTATAATTCTCCAAAGTATTTTCGTCACGAACCCAGTTAATAACTACATTAATATATATTGATCAACACGCAACGTGTCTGTATAGATGATGTTCGTGTATGAAATTCTAGAATCGCAATTTTCCATTTGCCATTGAACTATTGGCGAATAATAGAATCTGCTCGGTGCCCAAGAGCGAACTCAAGAAATTCAATTTCATCGTGCTAAATCGTGTTGATGGACGAGTAAACAACGCTCAATGAAAATCATTCCGTCTAAGCAAAATATGTAACGTTAAAAATAAATATTTAAGTAGACTCAATTTTATACAGGGTGTCCCATTTAAGCAGAGTTGTGAATAATGCTTTACTTTGATAACGTAGAATGGATAAATGCTCCGTTACAAATTACAAAAGTAATGGGTAATGGATGGGTGTTCCATTAAAAATGAAAGAATATTGTGCAATGAATGAGTGCTCCGTTACAAATAAAAAAAATAATGCGTAACGAATGAATGCTCCATTACAAATTACGAATGAAAAAAAGTAGTTCATAATGGCGAATTTTCCATTACAAATAGAAAAATTGCCGTACTCGTGTAACGATTTGCGCGAAATAAAATAATGAGGTGAGCAATGTGCAGGTTTCTAATTTGCATGCTTTTATAGCGCGCAAGCCGTTACGCGAGCACGGCAATTTTTCTATTTGTAATGTCCATTCCAAATTACTGTTCTTTCGGTTGTAATTTGTAATGGAGCAGTTATCAATTGCACATTACTTTTTAAAATTTGTAATGGAGCACTCCTTTATTACATTTTACTTTTTCCAATTTGTAATGGAGCATTCATCCATTGCACATTACTTTTGTAATTTGTAATGGAGAACTGATCCGAAACACATTGTTCAAAGGAATGGGTAATGCATTACTTTTACATTACTACTTTCACAACTCTGCATTTAAGTTGGCGCAGTCAAATATCTTGAGAACGATGAATTTTAGAGAAAAATGTTTCAAATAAAAGTTTCATTGTTTGAAGGGGTAAAACAATTTGATATCGTACTTTTCATTCGTCGGAGGTTTACCAGTTAATTCAGAGGTCGATATAGTTTTTTTGGATGGGAACGTGTACTTTTTTCCCTAGATTCGCATTTTACAAGGACAAATGAAAAAATGAACCATATATGCTGAAAATGATGCTCGTTAACTGCAATGCACGTTTCAGTTCGTTTTATAAAAGATGCGTTACAGCGTGGTAAAATTTCTCTGTCGATGATTCTACGAGCATTTCTAATTCGCCCCTTTATTTCCTCGGGAGTGGTTGGTATGGCGCTGTATACTTTTTCTTCTGTATAAATTTTCGGTTTTCCCCAAAAATCCAAAACAAACGAATGAAGCTAGCCATGAGTAATTTTTTTTCCTGAAAAATACATTTAATACAAAAATTGAAAAAAAAAATCCGATACGTCAATTTTTGACAAAATTTACGACTACTTGAGAAAAAAGCTATTTCTTTGGGTTGGGTTAACAAATTTGAACAAACAGAGAGGTTTTCAATGGGGTAGAAACTGATAAAAAGCTTTCAACCAAATTGAAAGGGGTCGGAGTCAAAAGTGGTCGATGTGACGTGGATGCTCGGTAGAATTTATTATTACACGTCGTTGTATCGACTAATATTTCATAACATATCGATGTATTTCGTGGAAAATTTGTAGAATTCCCGTCCAATGACGGTAATACTAAACCGGTTCTTTTCTGGAACATGCAAGAATTATGTCTAGACGCGTCACGATCATTAATACTGGCGCGGTTTGGCGTAGAAATGACGAGCTAACAGCAATTAGCAGTTGTGGATACACGTGTTGCATGTTTTTCCTACGGATCGAATATCGATGTCAAGGGCGCCTGTCTAGGCTCATCTTCACAAAGGATACTGACGCGAGCTAAGTGAATTTGCAACCGTGAAGGACAGACAGACAAACGATCAAGGGAAATGAATTCCTCGTGATTATTTTCAAAAGTTTATTGACACATCTATATGCTGTTCAAAGTATGCCGTTACAAGTAGAATCGTTGATTACAGATAATTTTTTGGAGACGCGCGTTCGAATCTAATCGCGGGATCCTTGCTGTATGAGAAAAAACAGATCACTCGAAAATTACCCAGTCCACTTTACCGAGCGCCACTTCGAGGCAGTCCTTTTCTCTCACCCACCACCCCCAACCCTCGAGACAACTCTGATGGCAAATCTCGAACGATCTCGTGCGTCGAGTATGGCGCCTTTACCGTCAAGCACTGTCGCCAGTCCGCGCTCAACCAGGCGCCAAAGACACTCGCAAAACAACTAAACCGGAACGAAAAGCCGTAGAAAAACCTCCCGCTGTGTCATCTATTAGTCAAGCATCGATGGTCCTCTGGTTGTTTGTGTAGAATAAAGAAAAACTCCAACGAGGGAAAAGTAACATCCTGTTCGCCGGTTCTCGATAAAAGAGTATTTGTACAATTTCTCTCCGGTTATATGGACCAACTTTCTCAATTACTTGAAATTTTTCTTCGACCACCGCTCGTAAATTTGCGTCTCGTTATACTCGTGCAACGACAAACACGTATACCTACACATAATCGTCCAACAGTTTCTGGATCGCGTAGCGGTATTCGGTTGGTAGCCACGTATGCAATGTTTTTCCTCATTGATACACTTTGAATAACAAATAGCCTCGCCTTTTGCAGAACAACGGTACATAACGGAATCGATATTGCAAGCCTCTCCGGTTCAGTGTCACGCGCATTTCGAGAATGTCGCGGGTAGTGGCCGTGAAATTTGCACTTCTCTGACAGCCTCTCTCAAACGCAGCATCTCTCGTCCCCTCTGTTATGGCCGTTTCTCGGACAATAGGGTGGATCTAGGCTGGACAAACAGTAAGAACCTCGGACACCGTCCGGCGTGTGCTGTCCCATAATCAGGGAAACACCACTGCGCTGCGTGATTCTTGGTCCCGAGGGACAACGCCTCGAGCAAGGCTCAGCCATCAACGGTGTTCCACCGTCGATGCTGTGTGCCATGTAACATATGGCCCAAACGTGACTGCAGAGCTGCTCGTTCTCTCGGTTTTCACAAAAGGGTTGTACTTTTCCACCGTTAACGCAAAAATCCACGTGTCCGACGCGACCCGTTTCACCGTAGTATCCAGCATTGGTGTGGATCACCTCGACGAATTCGGCATCTCCGCTGTCCAATCTATTCACAAGACCTGGACGTACCAGCGGTCTCGCAGGATCCAACCCGATGATGCGATGGAGTCTGAAGAGCAAGTAGTTCGCCATTATCCCACAAACGTGAGCTCCTAGCGAGTGACCCACGCAAGATGTTCGTTCCATCGGTAAACCGAGATTCCGCAGTGTCGTCAACGTTTTCGCAAGACACTTGGCGACGGTACGCATATTCACCACGGCGGCCGGGTAACAAGGAGAAGCACAAAGGGGACTCCAATCTACCATGAAGACGTTGTAGCTACCGTTCCTCAAGTAGGCGTCTCTGAGGACCACGATAGGCAAAGAATCGTGACTACCCGCGTAACCATGGATCACGATCGCGTTTTCCAACCTCGGATCGTACGGACCGTTTCGTAGCCAATCTGACTGATCGACCTCGAGCTTCTTCTTCGGTTGTCCCGATGCGTAGATATACACGTTGACGTCCGGATCGGGACAGAGATCTCTGTCGTTTCCACGTCGCCAGGTACAATCATCCTTGTTATACTCCGCTGCCGCACCGCTTTGGATCGCTTCTTGTATAGGACCCTTAGCTGCCGCCGAACTTTGCAGTTCCGACCAATATACCACGACGAACAACGCCGTTATCACGCTCATCGTTCGCAGAGCTGACGCGACGCGGAAAGAGTCTTCCGACTAAACGACGACTGTAATCGGTCCGATTCCAAACGTAAGCGTCAACGCGTTTAGCGGTACCACTGACCCCTCCGCGCCTCGACTTCGATGCCTCGACACCTACACTAGCCTCGTTAGCTACCTACATTTATAGATAGGTATACAATTATCGAACTTCGCGGAATAATTATACTTCGATTACCGTGATATTGTTCAGATTTCATATATCATATCGACACGCGTTAACCTTTGGTTACACTCCTTGCCCACTGACCGAGGATCTTCCGTAACTGGAAAACGAATGAGAGAAACTGAAAGGCAGCAAGCAGCGTTCGTTCGCGAGATGATCGAGAACTCCTACCGCCTTTCAATATCCATTCCAAATCGAGAAACGAGAGTATCTAACGCGTGAATTCGATACGACACTCGTTACCTATCCACTTTCTACACTATCAGGTAAAGGCGTTGCGCAACCATTACGTTATTCCAATTATGGTTCAAGGTCGCGATGCAACGGCCTCTCGCGGTACGCACGATTCTGAATATTTAATTTTTTTCACCACGATCGTCCGGATTTCCGAGAAATTCCATTCGGTTGGAACGTATTCTTCGAATATTCGTAGCCTTTTTCTTCGATAACTTCGCACCGTTCAACAAACTTTCGCGGACGAACCCGCGAGGTGAAAGTGACGAGCGATACTGGCGTTTGAGGAACATGCGGGTACTTTAAAGTAAACAATGCGTTGAACAATAAATTCAAGTGACCATCCTCAACGGTGGTGTAATTTCAAAATCATCTGACGCAATTGGAAGAAAAAAAAAAGAAATTCATCGCTCGCTAACGCAATACGCTCTTGGAGAATCTGGATAGACGCACGAATGTGATAAACGAGAGCCGAGTAATTTGTTTTCTAGCAATTACCTGATAACACGCAACGCTATGAAGGCGTTTAAAAGATGCTGTAGAAAACATCGCCTCGCGTTTATTTTGGAATGTGTAAAATAACGTTTTTAAAACGTCTTTTTGACGATAGCTTGCAAGCAAAATGTTATATGGATGCCTATAAAAATACGATGTTGAAACGTTATTACAGGCATTCGTATAATATTTCGGTGGAAATTTTGCTGTTAAGCTAACGTCAAAAAGACATCTTAAAAACGTTATTTTGCACGATCCAAAATAGACGTAAGGCGGCATTTTTACAACGTTTTTTAAACATCTTTATAGCGTTGTTTGTCATCGAGGTTCCTGCTTTTTTCGTGAATTTTTATGTATCGTAGTTATTTCCGTCGAAAGGGAAAGATGTTTATCAAATTTAACATTTTTCTACCGGGGTACGCAACTGCGGAACGTAAATTCAGAACAGGTATTCAATTTTTGACCTCATGTGGTGTTATATAAGTGATTTTTTCTGAACACTGTTTATTTAAAATCGCAGAACACGTCACCACGTTGAGTGAGTAGGCAGATGGCATGACGCCTCGTTCTACAGAGTTTCTAAATACCTACCGATACCGCGATTATCGTTCGTTTTTTCTCTTCTTTAATAGCCTTTTAAAATATTTGCATAAGGAGATGACGTCCGACTCTGTCGGTCCGTACAAAAAAGTCCCTAGAAAACAAGAGTATACGTAATTATCTATAAGGTCTATATAATCATATGCACATCGCTTACAATTTTTAATAGAATTCTATATAATTGTAAATAAATTATAAATAAATTATGTATAATTATGTAGAATCTTTTTTTTCTCGGGGCGTTTTTTTTGCAATTTCATAAAGTCAACAACGCACTGTCGGCGTATTTTGTGCATCTGTATGCAAACAAGTGTAACCATACCGTAGCACGATTTTATCGATGTAAATTTATATACGTATATCTTTACACATTTGAGTTTACCTGTAACTCGGAAATAAGCGTAGGTCTTACAACAATGCTTATAATATACACTTCATATTGTGATTCGCAGCTCGCGCGGAAATTTTTTATTGGTCTGTGAAAGTCTCGCGTAATTCATGATTCCACGAGTTTCTCGACCGTTTGACGGAGTTGACACGAGTTATTAAGGGAGATGATCGATAATCGTGATTTGCAATACAGTAATAATGTTTGCTCTGCAACGTAATATTTGCCTTTTATTATGGGCACCAATGTATTAGCAGTTGTGTCGAAAGCCTCATATTACTTCTGAATTATCACGTTAATTTATTGCCAGCAACGTTGGGCGATGAGCCCAACACAGCGATCAGTCTCAATCGAATCGTTGTAGAGTTGAAGCCGCAAAGGGTAAGTTCTACCAGGTGACTTTTTTACCAATCATAATTGAAAAACTTATTTCTAATCTCGAGAAGGAATTTTACTCACGAAATCACGCGCCTCGAGTTGAAATGAAATCAATGAATATAAAGCTAATCAGCAGTATAGTGTCAAATCTATTTTGTCAGAGATGTGGCGACGTACAATTTGATCACGTTGTAAAATATCATAAATTACGTCTGGGTCTTTACCATATTAAGGGACCCTCGAAAAAAGCTGTTCGATATAATTAATACACTTTTGAAATATATCAAAAAAAAATTGTATTCATTTTGCTCAATATGTATTCACAAAAGAGGCAACTCTTCAAAAAGTACGCGGGTGAGTTACGTTGTCGATTTCTCTGCAACAAATCATCTGGAACATAAAAATCAAATATTATCAGATAAAGTATAACTCTGGCTTCGGTTGGAACTACAATTACCAATTTTTATGCATAATTGACAGAAAAGCAGACTTTATTCGAAAAAAAAAACAAGTTATTTTCACAATAAAAATTGTAGTAACAATTAAAATTTTCATTGGATATGAGTTCGGGACGAATATAAATTATGCTTCAGCTAATAATATTTGGTTTTCGTTTCGGATGATTTGTTGCAAAAAATCGATAACGCAAGTCACCTGCATACTTTTTGAAGAGTTGCCTTTTTTGTAAATAAATATTCAGTTTTTTAAAGATATTTGAAGAGCGTATTTATTGAACCCAACAATTTTTATATTAACTCCTGACAGGCAACATGCAAATCGTATGCCTTTATGGCAATGAGTGTAGAAAATACCTAACGAGAGTTAACGTCAAATATCTCAGCTTCTAATAAAGCTAGCGAGATTTTTTCCTTCAAATTGAACATCAAACTATTCTGCACCAAATGATTGTATTACATAAGTCATTAAGTTCAACTAAAAGAATAAAAATTAACGTTGAGGCTCAAAACAAGGAGATTTTTTAGATTCTTCTTCAAAATTCTGTATCTTCGATTCTACTGCGATGAAAAATATACTTCTAAGTGATTCGAGAAGTTGAAGAAGAGTAGGTACTCTATGATAATGAAATTTGTTTTTCGATAGATCCGAAAAAGTATAGTTATTTTGAACGAATGAATATATTTTTATTACTGAATTTTTTCCCACAGAGAATACAGAAAAATACAAAAATAGGATTTTGAGTCAAACTTCCTTGTACAACAGTGTACGCACATAGGGCATTGGTATCAGAAATACTCGTGGAATTCGAAAAAAAAGCTGTGAAATTTTTCAGCTGGCGAACAGTGTTAAAAAGGTATCCACAAAATTTCTGTTTCGCGGCTTTCTGATAGCTGAACCGAAGCGACGACTGGGAGTGCTACTCCAAGGTCCTGCACAAACATCGGTGGAGGGAAGAAGCCGAGGTTTCACGCGTATACAGGAGTACACACTTTTTGGGAGGGCATATTTTACACTCATTGCCTGCCAGGGCTTAATTGTTATCATAGCAAAGTCAAAAGATAATTCGCAAAAATAATCTTTTTTTGAGCGTCTAAAGTAGACTAATCCTTTAATAGTCTGTAAAGTGTTGATTGCGTAACTTTCGAACAGCATTTATCGTATTTCGAATTTTGTTGTAGCATGGTTACTGATTTATATGTCCGGTTTCCGGATACCATAGCTCTGTACGGCTGAATTTCATTGTGACCAATGGAATTTGCAATTTTTCAGGATCGAAGGGATGTATCCTGATTGCTGTACGTTACTTGCACTGATATTATTGGTCGGTGCGTCGACGTGCAGAAATGTGAACGACTCTCGCGAGAAGCAACCGTTCGAGAAACACGGAAGTTCGGATGTTCCGATCGCTGCATTGCAGTTGTTCAACGTTTCATTGGATTTCAGTAATGTCGGATTGACAGATCTCCCAAATGGATTCGCGAACAGTAAATTTCTGACGTATTTGACCCTGGATAATAATCAGATTCGCACGATATCGAAGGGAGCCTTCGAATCCGTGCCGAAAGTATCATACCTCAGTTTGGCGCACAACAAACTGAGAAATATGAACCTCGAGTTGTTCTTCGGACTGGAAAATCTGCAGATTTTGAATCTCGACGGAAACTGCGCGCGCAACGATCCAACGATGCGATACGGCGATTACAAAGAATGTTGGCAATTCACGTTCTCGTCGATTCTTCCGAGTCTGACGCATCTTTATATGAAAAACAATAATTTGCGTACCTTCGTATTTCGCGAGGGTAGCTTACCGATGCTGAGCCATTTGTACCTCTCCGACAATTTGCTTCAAGTCGATGACGTATCTTGGTCGAAGCTCGACAAATTTGCACCCGATTTGACGCATCTTTATCTGGAAAATTCTGGCCTTCGCGAGTTTCGAGTATCTCTGATGTCGAATCTGACTTTGCTCGATCTAGGGCAAAATAAAATTACCTCGATTTGTAAGGATTATTGCGACGAGTCGTCCTTGAAACTGAAGGGATCGTCGAAATTGACTACGCTTTCGCTGAGTCGGAACGAGGTTTCGAGAATAGAAGCGGATTCGTTTGACGATGCGATAAATCTGGTTGCCCTCGATTTGTCTGGGAACAAAATTGCGGAAATTCGTGCTGGCTCGTTCGATAATTTGCGTCAATTGAAACAGCTGTACCTGGAAAGAAACGACCTTTCCAAAATTAATGGAGACATCGTATTCAAGGGTTTGAAAAACTTGGAGAGCTTGTGGTTGGGCGACAATCTGATATCCGATCTCAACAACGATACCTTTAAAAATTTGATCAATCTGCGGGATTTGAAACTGAACGGCAATAGATTAATCAGCATCGATCCGGGAACATTTTCGGGCTTGCTTCGCTTGCGCGAGCTTTCAGTCGCCGGCAATTGGTTGACGAGCATCCCAGCCGGATCTATGCCAGATTCGGGTTCGTTGACTACTTTGGATCTCGGTGATAATTTATTCGACGATACGCAAAACATCGCGGTTCTCAATTCGTCGGGTATTGCGACGCTGATTCTTCGAGATAATCCGCTCGCGAACATCAGCTCGCGATGGTTAGCGAGCATGAAAAATGACGTGAATCTCGTCTTGGGAAGCAACTGTTACAACCGCAAAGGAGATCCAATTTTACCCGACCCGTTGTAATACGTCAGATTGTTTACGATACGCGCATTCATCCAAGTGTTAATCTCCGTTTTGGTTGAGACCCGAGAAAAAAGATCATACGGGGTGTCTCGTAAATCGTGGACCAACTTGGAGGATCAGATAGCAAATCAAATTCTGAATCGAAAAGTCCCTCACCATTTTTCGATCTGACGCGCAGATAATTTACTATTAATCAAATTAACCAACCAACCAGCGAGCAGCAAACTCCGCTCTAAATTACAATAAAACTCCCAGAATTGTAAAAATTGCTTCAACTTAATACGAGCAGGTACTCAATTTTCTTAACACTGTTTTCTCATTTTTTATAATTATCAAGCGCAATTATGCGCCAAAATCGCAATACAAAACGCAGTGTAGACACCAATTGTTTGCCTCTCCATCTCGCGGCAGCCTATTTCTCTCACTCTTACCGCTCTACCGCTGCAGCGCGCTCCTGATTGGTTACTCTTAATATAATTTACAGTAAATTAGCTGTGCTTTAGATCGAAAAATGGTAGAAGACTTTTCGATTCAAAATTCAATTTCCTATCTGATCCTGCAAGTTGGTCCGCGACTTACGAGACACCCTGTATATATAATTAGATGTAACGACCTCGTTGAACACGTCATTCTGAACGTGGAAAATCCCGCTCTTTCCAAATCCGCCGTCTAAAATGGGTGTTCCCGCTCAAAAAAATCACTTCGACCTTGAAATGATCTCGGGAAACGGTTTGAAGTCCACGGTCGGTAGTACCAGTACCTGTCTTCCTTGGACTCCGTCAACTTTTGTCTAAAAATGTTATTATTTGCAATCACGTTTCCGCGCGAATGCCAAATATTAAAACATTCCACAGAATTTCACCTGTATTCGACCTTACCATGACCTTGAGAGAGAGAAGTCGTGTCGAACGCAAAATTTTGTGGGCTTTTCAAATCCGGTGTGAGAAATAATTTAAAAAACCACTATGACATTGGTATACCCTTGAAAATCATCGCCGAGGCTAAATTCAAGGTCACCATTATTTTACCCCTCTGCATCGTCCAACTTTCGTAATGGTCAATTTTTGATACGACACTTTTTATAATTCTATATAATTCTGTGTTAGTAGATTTCGGGAATAGCGCGAGAAACTGATTTTATCCTTAGATACGCGACCTCGTCCACGCGAGGAGAAAATCAGTTTCTCGGACTGGTGTCGAGATGTACTATTTCGATACGACGTACGTTTATTTGCGCAGCGTGCGTAAAATTGACCGTCCCTCGCGTAGTGTCGAGAACAGTTTTTTTCTCGGGGATTGATGCGCGGACTAACGATCGACAAAAGCAAGATCATCCGAAAGTACGGCATCACAGGCGGCCGCAAATCAATCAAAGCAACGCGGCATGGGTCAAATTTCCCTCAATGCTCATCTTCTTCATTTGATCCGCAACGATCAAGTCCAGCGCGCGTCGTGCGCACAGCACATCGGTAATCAGATGTCGAATCTTCGAGAACAACTCGGACAATTTATTGACTACCGCTTCGTATCGATAGAAGATGATGCTGATTTCGAAGTATAACGAGCAAGGAGCCACGTCAATCGCAGTCGTGATGTGATGCTTAGTTAGTTCATTGTTCGATGCGACGAATAACTGATGTTTTCTAACGGTGCAAAATTGCGTATCTCTCTTCGTCACTTTTATATTCCCCATCATGTCTGTTCGACTATTTTCCCCACGAGTATGGAATCAGCTCTGATAATGACCCCCAGGAACGCTATCTCGAGCGGAACGTAACACCGGCAGGATTCCGTTCCTGGAAAACACTGCGAACTACATACATACCCGCGATATCTCACTTGATAAAAAATATTTATAAAAGGTAAAATTAGGTCGTTGGGGAAAATATTGTACATTTGCGATACGAGACTAATAAAAATATCTAGCTGCGACGTATCTTGTTCGACAGAATCCTGCATCTTATCGTTTTCCGTGCATGAAACGCACTGATATTTTAGTCAGTGGGAAGTTGACGCTGAAATATTTTGGAAATCAACTTTAATGCGTCATAAAAATGATTCACTGACGACGATCCCACCACTTCGGTGTGACATCGCTTCCAAATAATGAGCAGAATACGAATCTCAGTCCCGTTGCATCTCTCGTTTGCATCGAATCGAAACATCCCGACACCATACCGAGACTCATCTCGTTAAATTTTCTTGGACATCGTCAAGCGAGTACGTATGGGTCGTTTTCAACTAAATCGATGGTTTTTAAGTTCGGCTCTTTTGATTTGACTAAAATTTTTTTATATCGTAGAGTACCCCACCATAAAAGTTTTTGATAATTTTTCAAAACTTTTTTTGCCCAGCCGGAAAACGCGGGATTATTCTTTCAACTAGTCGTAACTTGCTAAAGATCCATCAAATGGGACTTTTTTCTTAATTTTTCGTTCATAAGTGAGCCTTTCGAAGAAAAAATATCACCTCGCATCTTCTATGAAATTTGTTAGTTTTTTTGGAGGAAATCAACGATTTTTCAAAGTCCGTCAGTTTCAATTTCTCTTCCATTTCAAACTTGGATTTATTCGGCAGATCAAGCCACCAAACCAAGAGTGGGCAGATATTGCTTTCTATTTTCTTTTTCGATCAAAGAAACATTTTCATCGTTCCGCAATCTAACTTTGTTCTTAAAATTGAACTTGAACAAATATATCTATGATTTGGTTCACTTCCTTTCTTAGTTTTCACTTAAAAATATTTCTTATGGAAACAAAGTTGGATAGTTAATCTTGAATAAATACATCTATGATCTTGTTTACTTTATTCATAAGTTTTCACTTCGTGATATTCATTGTGAAAAACAAATTGAATAATTCAACTGTTCGTAATTATTACGGACGGTTCACAAACACTCTGGGTGTTTGTGCACAAAAGCGTGCACTGAAACATGCACAAAAGCGTTTCTAGTAGAGTACTACAGCGTAACGAAATTTCAGTCAAATATCACTATCTTCGTCGGAAAATATTTCATAACTGAGAAAATTTGTATTTGCAGGAGCAGAAAACATGGGGAGGATTCATAGAATTTGCACTTTAATCGTGTTCGTCTGCGTGCACGCGTTCGATTTCATCGTAGCGCAGGAAACTACTGTCGCTGATTATTTTGGTGAAGGTGGAACTCTGAAAAATATGAGTTGTCCACCAATATCGACGCCACAAATATCGCTCAACTTGAGCTATTTCGGACTGGAAAATCTTCAATACGCGTTTCTGACAAGCGAAAACTTGACGGATTTAAGTTTAGACCACAATAAAATCAAGACGATTTCGTCCGATAGCTTTCAAGGTCTGCCAAGATTAGCTCATCTAAGCTTGAGTTCTAACAACATTCAACACCTCGATCTCGCTGACTTCGGCAACCTCAAAAATTTGGAAACTTTACGTTTGGATGGAAATTGTAAAATCGTGGCCGAAGAAACAACGCGAACGAACTACGAAGATCGGAGAACCAATTGGACGGATAACGATGACGATTTCCGTTCGATTGACGCGTACAATCCTCAAGAACAGAGAGTATCGGAAAACAGATGCATGTTCTTTTTTGACGCGGAATTCCCAAAATTGACGCACTTACATTTGGAGAACAATAATTTAAAGTCGTTAGTATTTCGGGACGGTGAACTCACGTCGTTAACTCATCTGTATCTCTCTGGAAATCCATTGAATATGAGCAACGATACCGGTGCTAAATTGAGCAACTTCGCACCGTCCGTGAGATACCTTCGTCTCGATAATTGCGGATTACGCGAACTCGACGTGTCAACTCTGAAATACGTTACTGAAATGCACCTGGAAAACAACGAGTTTCAGTCAATTTGTAATCAATACTGCGATGATTCGTCGTTGAAGCTCGAAGGAGCCGTAAACTTGGATATTCTTTCGCTGCATTCCAATAAAATTTCGAAAGTTGAAGATGATTCGTTCCATCACACGGTAAACTTGACTATTCTAGATCTGTCGTACAATAAAATTGCATACATTCGTCCAGACACGTTCGCCAAGCTAGAGCGGCTAAAGTCTTTGAATCTCAGTGGCAACGCGTTGACAAAGATTACTGGTCCCAGTTTCAAAGGACTGAGAAACATGCGCGTCCTGGATTTGGGATGCAATCAGATACAACATATCGATAACAACGCTTTTCAATTTTGGTTCATGTGTGAAAAACTCTTGTTACACAACAATCTACTCGCGAGCATTGAAAATGAACTTTTCTCACATTTATTCATGCTGAAATATCTCGACCTCAGTTATAACCAATTTCATGATGTCAATAAAATCTACACCAGGAAGAGATCTTGGGATAATCTGAGTGTTGAAGAGTTGAATTTGAGTGGTAATCCTTTGAATGGCATTCCCACGAGTTGGTTCGACAAACTGTCTATCAGGGCCATCGTTTACTTTGGAAACGAGCCGTCAACCTGTAGTCCGCGATAATGGTATAAGAATTATTTTCGGCGCGATCTTAATCCTACAAAACAAACGAATATTCCTCCATGCAATGTATCCATGATCAAATTTAATCCGCATAATCGCTCGATTCACGATAAATTCTATGTAACATGAACCAAATATGCCCAAAGAATCGATCAGTTATCTTTCAATATTTTTTAATTCAACATATGTAAGCGCAAGGAAAATACATAACCATCGTCTGCGTCTTCATATCTTTATTATTCAATGCGTATATCATATGTATACTTCATTATTTAATTACAATGACTGTTCAATAAAGAATATAAGTTATTCCAAGTGACTAGCCACGTTATTCGACTATCGATTGTGGAATTTCTGTGTTTCGAGTCATACAGCGAAAAATTCATATTTTTTTAATACGATCACCAATTTCCTATAAAAAAATGTTACGCGATACAAGCAGGCCACTCGAAATCTTACAGCAATTGTAAGTATCCTCGAATACTTACGCGCTTGGCTGGACGAAATTATGCCGAAGGCGTAAATTGTTGTTTGAAGGACCGCGATGGAAGTACGAAAGCAACAGGGAACGATGATTCGATCGCGGGAGTTCGAAGATATTATATTTTTACGAATTTGTAAAGACGCTGAAGCATTGACCTTATAACGACGTCCAATGCGCGTTGTGTCGCTTGCACATCCAACGTGACTATGGTCTATTATTAGCAGCTATATATTTCGAAAGTCTTCTATCGCCTGCAAACTACCTTATTAACATACGTTACCTTCCATACGAAGCTGGGACCGCATCTGAAGATCAGTTGGTATCCGTTCATGGTGGTGTACGCTGTACGGCGACAAGTAAGTTGAAGCTACGCGTTACCCTCGCTTCAATATTTCTCACAGTCGCGTTACCTCGATTTCTCCGTTAACAAAATCGACATCATTTTTCCACCGAATACGCCAATCGAAAATTCCAACTCGTGACTAACAACAATGAGGAAAAACGTTGTCGTGCCGGGATAAATCATCACGTACAGTGGTCACCGATTGGTGTCGATAGGATTTTTAATCTCGTGACAAAGGAGCGACTGAAATAAAATAAATGGAATTACCAAACGCAATCCGATTGTTTTTATTTGTTTTGGCGAAAATGTGACTTTGTTTTTTTCAGAAATAGCCGAAAATGCGACTGGTTTTTTTCCCGGTATTATCGTTGTTTTTTCTACCGATCGACCTGTCGACGGCAAGAAATGTCGAAACGAGACGATCCGTGGAATTGCCGAAGGAGACAGGCGAGAAACGCGAAGATCAGGATACTGCGATACCAGCATTGCAAGAGTTCAACGTTTCGCTCGATTTCAGCAACGTTGGATTGACAGATCTTCCGAGCGGATTTGTGGACAGTAAATTCTTGACGTACCTCGCGATGAACAATAACAAGATTCACTCGATATCGACGGACGCTTTTAAATTCGTTCCGAAATTATCCTACCTCAGCTTAGCTAACAATCAATTGAGAAGCATAAGCCTCGAGATGTTCTCCGGATTGAGGAATTTGCAAACCTTGAATCTGAATGGAAATTGCGCGCGCAACGATCCAACGATGCGATACGGCGATTACAAAGAATGTTGGCAATTCACGTTCTCGACGATTCTTCCGAGTCTGACGCATCTTTATATGAAAAACAATAATTTGCGTACCTTCGTATTTCGCGAGGGTAGCTTACCGATGCTGAGTCATTTGTACCTCTCCGACAATTTGCTTCAAGTCGATGACGTATCTTGGTCGAAGCTCGACAAATTCGCGCCTGATTTGACGCATCTTTATCTGGAAAATTCTGGCCTTCGCGAGTTTCGAATATCTCTGATGTCGAATCTGACTTCGCTTGATCTCGGTGAAAATAAAATTACCTCGATTTGCAACGAGTACTGCGACGAGTCGTCTCTGAAGCTGAAAGGATCATCGAAATTACGAAGCTTGTCCGTAAATCAGAACGAAGTTTCGAGAATCGAGGCGGATTCGTTCGACGATGCAACGAATTTATCGATCCTCGATCTTTCGGGAAATAAAATTTCCGATATCCGCGAAAGGACTTTCGATAATCTTGCTCAACTCAAGGAGTTGTACCTGGAGAGCAACGACCTCGACAAAGTCAACGGAGACGTTACCTTCAAAGGCTTGAACAACTTGGAGATCTTGTGGTTGGGTAACAATCTCATATCTCATCTCGACCAACGTACTTTCAAGAATTTAATCAACCTGACGGAAATAAAACTGAACGATAATCGAATAGTTAGCATCGAACCGGGAACTTTCTCGACTTTGACTCGATTGCACGAGCTTTCGTTAGCTGGCAATTGGTTGTCGCGTATCCCACCGGAATGTTTGCCAGCCTCCGGATTGCTGACTGCTTTGGACCTCAGCGATAATCTATTCGATAACACGCAGGACATTGCTGTTCTCAACTCCACGGGAATCTTATCGTTGATCCTCCAAGACAATCCCCTCGTGAACGTCAGCTCGCGATGGCTGGCAACTACGAAGAACGATTTTAATCTCATCTTAGGTAGCACTTGTTACAAGCGAAAACAGTATCCCCTCTCAAAATCTGCTCACGAAGAATCACAGCGAAAATAAGTATTCCCCTTTATTTTCACGATTCCGCACCCAGGAAATACATTTTCGACGAGCAATATTGTTCGTCGATAGAATTAGCGTCAGACATAATTTGATCGAGTGAATCTTGAAACTAAGTTCCAACGAGTAATGAAGCTTATCTCGTTCGTGTTTCACATGAATTGTGCCGATATTTCATCCTACTTTGATTTTTTCGCATCAGCAGAATTACAATTTTTGCGAAACCAATAAGCGAAAGATATCTACTCGTAGACTATAATAAGAATTCTCGGATTTTTCTCCTCTCTCGACTTCTTTATCGCGTCCAATTCACCACGATGCGTCGTCGTATTATTCTCATCGTAGGAAGCTGACTCGGATATTTGCAGTGTAAGCCTCTCGTGCATAGCCTTAGGCCTGATAATCGAAATGTATTGCATCTCCAATTTTTACACGTTGACGAAAATAGAATGTGAATATTGTTAAATAGCTTTCCCAAAATTCGAAAATATGAACATCAAGATGTATCATACAAATTTTATGTAACGTACCAAATGTACGCTATAAATATACGCATGCGCATTAGCGTGTTTCCTTTTTAGACGTTATGTTTTTTTGGTCTTACCTGAAAATCTGACTATTTATTTAAAAAAATATATATTCCCGCTGGAAAAAATCTAGATATACCGAAGGGTTGATTCTTTTAAAAATTCGATTTCCGATGTAAATAACATGGAACAAAAATTTGTTTCGGTGCCAACTCGATTTTTCAGTATGTACTATATACAATTCATTGGAAAAAATATTTATATTCTTTCTGCCAACCTCATCGTCAATTATACATACATATACATGCATTAGGGTGATTTTATTTTCACGACTATTTATCTATTTTCATTCCCAACTGAAAATTTTGTTGGAAATTTCCAGAAGGAAACTCCCTGAAAATTTCAGCTCCTAATATCAACATTAGACACTTTCCTACAGCGTGGAAAGATTTCTTATTTAAAATACACGTAAACTGTTTTTTTCGTCAAATGATTATAACTCAGCGGTAATGTATGCTAAGATATTGTACCAAAGCGCGATATGCACGAGATTAAATGCTCTACAAAAATGCCCATCTTGGCGTGGCTGTAATCTACACTTGTGAGATTGTAAGGGTCATTAAATACGATGTGTCATTAAAATTTTTGTTTTTTTGATGTTATTTCATAAATGAGCGCATTCACATAAAAAATGCAACATCATGATTTTGATGAATTCGAATGATAATTCACGGTTGATTCGGTAAATTCAACTTAATTCAAGTTGATTTTCCAGTTTCTGTTGTTAAGTTCCATGAAACGTTGAGATGTTTTTTCTTCTTCAAGTTTAGTACAAAATTATGATGTTTTTGTTTTGTTTTCCGTTGTTTATGTTATTAAGACCCCACTATGTAGACGCAAAACTTGCCATTTTTATGACTGTTATCTTCTTTACACGCGACACACCTGATAGAGGCGAGTTTCGATTACGCAACAGGAGCGCAAACCGAAATCGAAAAATGGCCATAGCTCTGTATGGGTACATTTATGGACATGGGTTCCAATACTCAAAATCCTTGTTAATACTCAAAATCTCTGCCCACCCCGTAATTTTTGCCAAAGTTATCATGAACACCCTGTGTAATCAGATGTCGCATTTCATCAGTAATACTGTAATGAATACTTTGACCACATACGCGTTTACGATACATAAAAAACTGTTACGAAATGATACTACTGGACCGGCTATTCCTGAGGTTTCGTGCTGCAAAATGATACCTATCGTCCAAATCTATTTCGCGCAACATCTGTTTTGTTCTTTCGTCATCTCGCGGGGCCCCCCAAAATGTGGGGGTCCAGGACCGTGGCCCCGTCGGCCCTGTCCTTAATTCGGCCCTGAGCTAGTACTACAAGCAAAAGTATCACTAGATCAAGAATTCCTATTTTTCATCAACACATTCGAAAATTTTAGATCAATTCGATTTTTTAATTTGAAATCATCCGGATCGATTTGTGATTTTAAAAATGTTACCAAGAACTGATATATTTATTAAATGCTTACGAAGCCGTTCTCTTACGCGATCAAGGGTCGCTTGTTTCCGACTTTATCACTTACATTCGATAAGAACTTCGCAGCATTTGTTGTTATTCATCCCGTAGTTTTTGGACACACACTCGTTGTCCGTATCTTCCTGGAAATAATAACAACTTGTTATCTCTTTGATGTATGTATTTATTGACCGATTCCAAACGAAGCTGGACAATTTTGCTGTATCCGTTGTCGCGTGCGTTTCGTACTTGGGACAGCAATCTGTTAACGAGTAGGTGAACCGTAAGTGAACTATCTCGTAGATCCTTGTTGGGAAATGCCTTGCATAATTATAATATTCGCAAAGTAGACTTGCGAGGGAAATTAATTCGTTGTCTTCGACAAATAAGTTGTGAAATTTTTTTTTTGGCATACCTCGTTTTGGGCAGCCTGAGCATTGATTTACGTAACTCCTACGAGACAGCTTACGCTGCAGTATTATCTCTCGCATTATCGTGTTTCAGAGCACCGTGGTCTCATTCTGCATCGTGTTGTGATTCCATCCAGTCTTGGCATCGTGTTCATTTCAGTATTCGTCGATTTTAGGTAAGTTTTTTACCGACTTCAAAAAAGTAGGAGGTTCTCAATGTGCCTATTTGGAAAATTCCTTTTTTTTTGTTGAAACGGTATACTTTGCAGGGGTCCCATAAATATTTTATCAAAATCGGTTCAGTCGTTTTATAGATAGTTAATTTTTTTTATTTATGCTTTTCTCTTACGTGCAGCATCCTTAGTTAGCCGACCCATTATTTAAATTTGTAAAATAGATTTCACGTTATTAATAAAAAGCGAAAAAAAGATTTTAAAAATACCGACTTCAAAAAACACCCCGGAATTGAGAGCAAAAAATAATTGGTTACTTTTAATTAAGAAACGATAAACTATTTTAATATCTAACTAATTATATACAATTTCCTAGTTTTTAAAAACTTTTTGAAGTCGTGTCAGCTCGGGCAGTGGCGTGCGGAGCGAACTCTACCTAATGCACCGACTTCAAAAGGTGATTAAGAATTAAGAAATTTACAATATACGTAGTCGTATGGAGAACACGTTAATTTGATGTAAAAATGGTACGTTTTTGTTATAACAAATGAAAACAAAACGCCATTTTTATGAAATTCAACTAATTTGGAAATCGAAATTTCGCGATTATTTTTCAAGAATTTCGATTTTTATTGGGAAGCTTTGACGTAATGGAAAATAACAATTATTGAGGTATTCTGAATGATTTACCTTTAATGAATTTTAATTATTGACATTTTATTTATTTAGGAAAATCAATTTTTTTCTCATTCTTTTGTTTTTCCTGTATCATTAACATTGATAATTTTTGGAAAATGATAAAATACAATTAATCTTCATATTTCGTATTTCCTATTTCTTCAAGATTGGATAAAACATGCAAAAACTAATCCATTCATCTAAAATTATTCAGTAAGATCAACAATATATGAGACGAAAAATCCTTCAAGAGGGAAGTTATTACCATGACAATAAATATTGTTAGTCTGATTTTAATTTTTAATCATTCGCGAATATGAATAATCAAAAATTAACGATTTTGGTGATCGTCGATTTCAACCCCCTTAGAAGTGTTCGATATCAGTGAATCCTTCCAGAGAATCTTCATTCAGGCTTAAACCAAAGATTTCAGAAGGTAGTTTTCAAAGATATTCAATCAAATAGCGACTACACCATTTTGACCAATAACAAACGAGCACTTTGAGACGTTTCTACAGACGATCTACAGAGGAGGGGTCACTTTGCGAACGACGATATCGTTCATGGTTGCCGACGCAGGGTTAATAATTCTCAGGGCTTCGCTTAGTACTGAGTAAATCTGGCGCGAGTAGTACGCATTTAATCGTGAAAGTAATCACAAGTTCAAGACCGGATCAATAATAACAATATTTATTCACCCCTCAAGTGTTTTTTACGCTAAATATACGCTCATCGTAGGAGGGGACGCCAACAGTGAGATAGTCTCAATCGTTGATAAAAGCAGCTCCCAGCGTTGAACTTTTCGTAAAAAATGTACAAATGACATAAATTTCTCTCATATTTCTCACATTTAGCAAAGAAGATAAAGTTAGACTGGTCATACTGATAGGTCTTACAAGTAGTATTAGTTCTTGCAAGTACATCAAAATAATGCTTTCATTACGATTCGTACAGAGGGCGACGAAAAAATATGTGATCAATGGTTTCGAACTCGTTATAATTACATTGAATGGAACGCATGGTAGATTTATACTAGGCCAACATTCTTTATCCGTAACATAGTATCGACATCCGTTCGCGAGACGAAATCGTACCTAAGTACGCATTGACTCAAATGCTTGCCGGAGTTATGTATTTCAATTATTGATTAATTTGTCTTTTAACTTTTAACATTTGTTTCGAATTTTTAAACAATTTTTTACAACCGCAAAATCAATGCTGTTTCAACTCACCTCTGTTCCATCTCCCCTCGGTCTCCCCTACAGCCAATCGAAGTCTGGTCGTTAATTATATCTGATAGCTATAGACGTGCACAATTCGCCAAAGTTGAGGTAGCTTGGTCACTTTGGGTATAAACCACAGAAATCTGTAAAATTTAGATATGATGTCAATAAAGTATGTCGGATTCGTTTGCAATCAAGAAATACCATAGTTGACGAATTAATTTTCGAGAAAATCGCTACCGGAAAATTCTTAGTTTAACACGTAGTCTTGTGAACAAAATTACAAAATCGACCCTAACTCCGGAATTAAACGACACACCTCGGAAAATGAAATTTGCATTAATAGCATTTATTTCAAAGAATATTTCAGTTTCAAGAAAACATGGAAAGGCTGACGACTTTCGTTTTGAGAAAATTACGAGAAAAGTGTAGGATACGAAAATTATTTCTTTCTGCTACTGCAAGTAAAATTTATAAATTTCTACAAACATTTTTTTCTGGTACATTTTCTGCGACCTTTCACTCTTTCACTTAGGTATGGCTATAATAAGGACACGCTTGCCCTTGTGGTGCTCCTCACTTGCCACGATACCAAACGACGAAGCCACCTTAATGCGAGTCGGCGAACGTGTGCGTATAGATTTGCCATCAAAGATTTACGATTGGTGTAGCCAACTTACCTCAACGTTACGCGCGTTATTCGTATGCTGTATATTTCACAATAATTGGCATTCATGAAATTAGGATTAGACGGTTCATGTGCATTTTTGAATTCGGTAACGATCCCAGAAGTAACACAGATTCATCGGGGAACGTCGATGGAGTAAATTATTCCAAGCGTGGAAATTCATCCTCAACGATAGAAACAAAATATCAAAAATATTCGTAACAATAATATTTATATAATTATGAATTTATTAAACGTGTGGTTTTTGATCTTCGGAATTTTTCACTTTTGCAGCAATTTATTCGACAATGTTGAGCTCGGGTGGAATATTCGTATTGATATTACTTACCGGTGTGTCCAAGAGCACCGAATCGATAGAATCCCTGGAAAGAGAGCTATCGGAAGAAAATGCAGCTGACGAAAATATACCCGAGACGTTCGAACAGTTCAACGTGTCGTTGAATTTTACCAACGTTGGCTTGCGCAATATTCCGAATGAATTTCTGACGACTCCATTTTTCACTTACCTAACATTTGAAAATAACCAAATCACATCGTTATCGGATGAAGCTTTCGATTCCGTACCGAATTTACTTTATCTTAATTTAGCTAATAATCAATTGCATCTGGAGAATTTGAAAAAATTCGAACGAGTTGAGAAATTAGAAATTCTGAATCTCGATGGGAATTGTCTAGGTTGGGTTGGGTGTAGTTTGTTCGAATTTTCGTCGTTGCTTCCGAACTTGAAACATCTATACTTACGAAACAACAACGTGCAGGTATTTAAATACAACGAAGGTTTTTTACCCGAACTCACGCATCTATATATCACGGATACCAATTTCATGAACAATTTTCATGGAATGTGGTCCCACTTGTCAAAGTTGGCACCAGCGTTAACGCATATTTATGTGGAAAATTCGCTGCTTCGTAGCTTCGAAGTATACTTGCCCAGTATACTTTCACTAAATCTTGCTAACAACAGAATTCAATTGATCTGCAAAGATGACTGTGGCGAATCATCCATGAAATTGAGAGGATTTTCGAGCTTGGAAATTTTATCCGCGAATAAAAATCAGATTTCGCAAATCGAAGGTAGCGCGTTTGAGGATACGATAAATTTATTGAGCCTGGATCTCGCGGAAAATGTGATCGAAAATATACGCGAAGGCGTATTCGATGGTTTGGAGAAGCTGAAGAGATTATATCTAGATTACAATAAACTCGCGAGCATCGATTCCAACGTTCTGTGCGAGAGTTTAAAGGAATTAGAGATATTGTGGTTAAATGACAATCGTATCGTTGATCTCAGCTCGAATGCTTTTGAAAATGTAATCAACCTACGCGAACTCGACCTGAAAAATAATAGACTGCTGTCGATTAAGTCAGGAACATTTTTAAATTTGATTAATCTGCGTAAGTTGTCGCTTGCCGGAAATTGGCTGTCGATAATTCCGATGGAAACTTTGCCCAATTCGGGCGCTTTGCACTATTTAGATCTAGCTAAGAATTTATTCGAAAGCACGCAGGATATTGGGATAAGTAATTCCACGGGCGTGACGGAATTGATCCTCGAAGAAAACCCGTTGAAAATGATGACGTTCCAATCGATTTCAAATATGAACAGTGACATACGTCTCATTTTTGGAAACTCGTGTTATCAGCGCAAACCGTTTCCCACGGATATCGTTCCTCGACGATGGTAAATTGTCGAATGATTGCCGAATTCGTTTAAAAAATATAATTCGATATTCAGGCATTGTATAATTATCCAATACTCGAGACTTTGCTTGTTTGATTATAAAATAAATGTATAAATTCTTACATCGAATGGCTTACATTCGTGATAAATTTATTCACCAGTTACCTGATGATTCCTTCGCTCGTGTCGAAATTCCGTGCGTCAGCTGATAGTTGGTCTTCGATTCTACGTGTTCTCTTAAAAATCGTGCTCCCAATAAATGAGTGAGCGTACATTTCTAGTCCAGTCAATATATACTCTTAAACTTGCAAAATTCCGGTCAGCTTTTTTTGGATTCGTTGGGGGGTTTGCTGGTAGTGTAAATTCAAAATGGCGACCAAATCGTGCAGTTGCGTATATTCGCTATTTTGAACTTGATGAAAAAATGATTTTTCCTGAATACCTCGGCCATTTCGAATTTTAACGAAAAAAAATTAGTAGGTAAAATTTCGAGTGGCCGTTCCGTGGAAAAAGTTGAAAAATTAGCTCGAAAACCTCCTAACGAGCTTCTCGGCGATGACGGCATCTTTTTTTTCCGAAATGGAAACAAAAATGAAAAATATTCACGACAGTAATCGTTCAAATCCGATCAACATTCACAAAGTTATGATTTTCACGAAATTGACAATTTTCTTAACGTTTCAGATAAAATATACTCGTCTCTGAGGGGGACATATTGTGGTGACCTTGACCCTGACCTTGCAGGTAATTTTCAAGGTCATTTCATGGTCAACATTGTTTTTTCGTTCATATTTATTCGCAACATGTTTCGAAGATTAATTGATTATGAGGTAATTAATATCGTAGTTATTAAGTTATTTTTAAACGAATTGACTATTACTGTTGATTATTACCATCATTGATTATTACTTTTTTGGTAAACTCTGTACATGAAAATGTGATTAAATTTAGCAAGTTTTAAGACACGCATGATTTTATTTCTCCTACCAAACCGTGAAACTACTCTAAATAAAGGAATCCGTACCTCGACGTTTTAAATGACCTTACAGAGTTCAATTAATCCTCTACATAGAACCGTATTTAAACGTAGAATTTTCCGCTTCTTTCGAACCCGCGGAACCAGACGCGTACACATGGTTTGATCACCTCACCTCAAAATTTGAAGGTTATTTTCACGGTTATTTGTATCATTGAGAAAGTCGTACTTCGATTTCAGTGTGATTAAAGATTGTCTTTATTTTTTATTTTTTTTACGTTTACTTTTTTCGGGGATGCGTCAAATCAAAAAATGTTTGGGACAAAAGTTTCTTGTTTTCGCAGGAAGAATACGAATCTGCAAGAACAAATAGAGGGTCCTACGCGAAAAAACAAAGTTGACCTTGAACTGGCCTTGAGAATGACCTTGAAGGTCAAAGTCAAGATCACCATAATACGCCCCCCTCGGAGCCGAGTAATATTTTATTCGAAACGTTTTTGGCTAGCCATCATATTTTGTGAGAAATCTTAATGCGAAAGTTAAAATGGGACACCCTGTATAATTACCCTTGAAACTGCACGATCTCCCTTACAAAACCGTTTGCAAAATTGTTGTTTGTCTATTTTCAGCAAAGGACGATGTGGCAATTTCATCAGGCTATCATTTTGGTCGTCTTAGCGGGTGGAATACATTGCAGATCTACCGAAGAGAGTTTCGCCAACACAGAGGTTTCGACATCCGAGATGGGCGAACTTGCTGACCCTACGAGCGAAGAATCCGAACCGTCCGTTGCATCGTTGGACTTTAGCAATGCTGGAATTACTCGAATACCAGAGCGGTCTGTCAAGAGTGACGTGATAACGCATTTGATATTGGATAACAACGAGATCTCTGCAATTTCCCCGCGAGCTTTCGAATCGCTGCCAAAATTGACTCATCTCAGTTTGGCGAACAATTATCTGCGCAGCATCGATCTCGAGTTGTTCTCGGGATACGACGATTTGCGAGTCTTGAACTTGAACAACAACTGCAATAGCAAATTTGTCGAACCTCCGATCGACTGTAACCAAGTATGCAATCGTAGATCTCTCTCCCGCTCTCGTTACAACTACAACGACTACGGAGATACTGAACTGCCTCCTATTGAAGAACATCTTACCGCAGCTCCACCAGCCAGCGCGTGCTCCGTTAAATTTTCATCAAATTTTCAAAGCTTAAAATACTTGCATTTGGAAGATAACAACTTAGATTCGTTGATATTTTCTGTCAGCGATTTTCCATCCCTAACACATTTATATCTGTCGAATAATTCATTGATCATAAATCGCGAGTTGCTCTACAATTTGGGCATTTTTGCGCCTGCCTTGACGCACTTGTACCTGGCAAACTCGGGCATCGTGCAGTTTGACGTAGCAATGATACCGAGCCTAGTTTCTCTGGACCTCGCGAACAATCATCTCCATTCGATTTGTACCGAATACTGCGACGCCCCAGCCCTGAAACTGACGGGAGCCTCGCAGTTACAAACGCTCTTGCTGCAGCGCAATTCCATTGCGAGGATCCAACCCGACGCGTTCGACGGAGCCCCGAATTTGGTAACACTCGACCTTTCGGGTAATAAGATTGCCGAAATCGAAAATGAAACGTTTGAAAAGTTGTCGCAGCTGAGATATTTAAATTTGGAAAACAACCAACTGTCAAGAATTCACGGAGACACTTCGTTTGCAAATTTACGCAACTTGGAGACTTTGCTGCTGAGTTCCAATCATATGTCTCACGTTACGAGTTCCACTTTTGCAAATTTGAGCAACTTGAAAAAACTCGCGCTCAATCACAACAGAATTTCAAATCTCGAGCCGGGAACTTTCTCGGATTTACTCAAGCTGGAAGAGCTCGCGTTGGTTGGAAACTCACTCTCGACAATTCCGGACGAATGTATGCCAACATCTCACTCGCTAACTGTCCTGGACATTAGCAATAATCTATTTAACGGAACCGAACATCTTCCAAAGAACTTTTCCCGCAATCTTAAAAAACTGATTATCAAGAACAATCCGCTGGAAGCATTCAGGTCAGATTGGCTCGCGAATCTCACCAGCGTGAATATAGTTTTCCAAAACAAGTGCCCCGCATAAGTAACACCATGTTCGGTTAAGGTAGTTGCCGCTCGACTTTAATATCAAGGATATTAAATTACACCATCCATCCAAATTTGAAGTTGATTGACCATCTCCAACTCGAGATAAACGTAATCAAAAATCGAGAGTATCTGTTCACGTCGTGTTTCTGGCAGTTTATTAATTCTAATAAAACAAACTAACCGTCAGAAGCTGTCCAAAAACTAACTGGCAATTGATGTTTTGGTTGTGATTGTTCGCAAAAAAAATATTCGCCATCTCATTGTGGAAATATATCAATGCCAAGTTCGACGGATAATGGAAAAATCGAGAAAAATAGACGGACCGGCAAGTTGAACTACCGAGTTGAACGTAGCAACGTCTCATCGAGTACAGGATTAGAAAAACTATGCACTAAAAAAAAAGTTTTTTTCCACCCCGAATACAAAATATTTTTAACCGAGTTTTATCCAGTATACGTTTCTCAATATAAAAAAACTGGTATTTTTCGTCTGAGAATTCCCAAGTTTTTTCGAGAGCTAAAGCCTAATGCCGCCTTACCAAATTATAATAAAAAAGGTCCGTAGTATTATAAACTGAGTTTTTTAAAAATCAATATACTTATCAGCTAGGGAAAAAACTGTGGCATTCTCAAAACAGGACTACCAGTTTCTTTACTCGAAGGAAAAAATTCTTAGGTGGAAATAAAACCTTTTTTTCAGTGTGACTTTCTTTGCTACCAGCATACCCACTCTTACCGTGATCTCACTGCGCATGTGATCCAACAATTGTTGGCAATTGTCGCGCGACAACTACCTTAATCTCTACAGACTCTTTGAATAATACGTAATCACCGTATAAATGTTGCATAAACGTATCACGTCGTATTAACTTTCATAATCACACAACTGTAATCAAACTCAACACGTTTCTGTTCTGTAACAAAGTATGTGCGATACTAACACTGGCCTGCAACGAAATCCTCCTTCAGAAATTTTCATCATAAATATGAAGAGTTTTATGCTCTTAATCTGTTCCCGTTGGCCGATTTTTTCTATCACGTCTAAATTCTGCGATATACATTTTTTCCAAAATATTTGAATTTTAGGATTTTTTGAATTTGTTTTTGCGTACAAATTACAAACAGTGTATCTACATACAAAATAGGTTTTACCGAGTAGTAAGAAAAAGAAAGAAAGTGCCGTCAGTGATTTTTATAGTAGTGCATGCATACGCGCTCGCGCAGTTTTCTTTGTGACTTAACAGCAGTCAGTTGAAAACTTCTCTTTCAAAAGTTTACGATTTATATCAAATATTTACTGTTACTTCTATAACTTGTGACTGTAAAAATAGCATTTTTCACTACAAAATCGCAGTATTTTAAAACTTTTTTGTAAATGTTGTTAAACTATAGTTTAATAATATCGTTTTTTAATTAAATAAACATGGTATTGAAAATCCCTGTGCTGTATTTATTTTCATGTTGAAAAAATATATCTTTTTTCGGAGACCAGTGTAATTAGGTACCTACTAAGCGCATTGCAGCCATTGGGCATCGCATTCATTGTATCTATCGTATTTTCCGAAGTTCACCGATGCGTCACAATTTCTTTGACAAATGGTTGTATCTTTTACAAATGTTTGTTAAGGTTGGATGAATATTTTTTCCCCCTCCTAAGCTCAACAATCAGGCCATTAATCGGAAATCGACGAAAGCAATCATTACGCGACTTTCGCTAAACGAGGGAAACCTTCACAGCCAAAGCAATCGATCCACCTATTATTCCAAAATTTCACAGTTCTAATTGTAGTAGGTTTTTGAGAGTGTTATAGGTTGTTATCGTTACGAGGCACTCTTCGGAAAAATTTATCGTCATACAAAAGAGGAGATTTCCAGTGCACAACTCGTGCCGATTGCCTATTGCAATCAAACTACAGCGCTCTCGACGATACATAGGATTTATAATTATGCAGCTATCGGTTCGGCTCATTCTTACTAGGTTTTGTCAAGATCCCAAACGAATTCTGCACCACATCAAACGACGTAGTAATGAAATTTCTACGAATACATAATGCGACAATGACAGCATTTGTTCTCTTTTCATCGGTCTATTTCAAGCCCGAGAATCTAGAAGGTGTCGCGTCGAGCCTGAACTCGATTGGACCTAAGTACCATGCCTCATAAATATCTACGTATGTATCGAGCGAGTAGTGTAATCAAAAATATCAGAAGATCGAGGAATCCTCTTTCTCTACTTGAACGAATCCGATAGGTACTAACAAAATTCTAAGATTTCAGTTCAATTAGCTTTTTTAATTTCAAATCACTCCAATGGATTTTTTGATTTTAAAAATGCTACCAAGAACTGAGCGTTCCGCGGATAATTGCGAACCGATTCTCTTGCGCGATCAATGGTCGTCTGTCTCCGACCTTATCACTTACACTCGATACGATCGGTATAAGCTTTGCTGTCATTCGTCCGCTAGTTTGCAAACAGAGACTCGGTATCCATAGCTTCTTGGAAGTAACAACATCCTTTTTATCTCTCTGATATACGAAATGTATCGTATTTGTCAACCAAAGCTCCAAACGAAGCTAGTTTTGGTGCAGCCGCTGTCGCGTACGCCTCGTACTTGGGTCAGCAATCCGTTACCAAGTAAGAACTACTTTTTTCACAGATCTCGATTGAACTATCTCATAGATTCTTGTCAAACAACGCTTTGCATGGTTATAATATTCGCAAAGTAGACCTGCAAGAGACATTACTTCGTTGTCTTCAAAAAATAAGCTGTAAAAAGAAGTTTGTTGACATACTTCGTTTTAGGCTGGCTGAAATTTGTTTGCCTGACAATTCATCTACCTAACTCCTACGAAACGAGCTTACGCTGCAGTATTATCTCTCGAATTATCGTGTTTCAGAGCACCGTCGCCTCATTCTGCATCGTGTTGTGATTCCATCCAGGCTTGGCATCGCGATTGTTTCAGTATACGCGTTTATATCAGGTAAGTTTTTCTCATTTTTAAACGAGTAGTCGCGATAAAGTATCGCATTCCTCCAGATCACATCCAGCTCCCGTGAAATTACTTACCAATTCGAGGCTTGATACCTGTAAGAAATAGTTATCGCATTTTCGAGTCGAGCCAATCGCGAGTTCAATTCCGTAAGTTTCGAAATAACGCTGCAAGAAAACGAAAACATATTCGTAACAATGGTATTTATCTGTATAAAAATTTCGTGTCACGGTGTTTGTGGTCGCACTCCTCCGAAACAGCTCGACCGATTTTTATGAATCTTTTTATGTATATTTGGTAGGTATGAGAATTGGTCCTAAAGTATATTTCATACCGCCAGGTGATTAAGATATCCCTGTCCATAATTTTTTTTATATTTTGTAGCTAAAAAATGTTTTTAGGCTCTTTTACGATTTGGCATCAAAAATACCTATAACGCCAAATTTTCACGCTCCTACCACCACCCTGCCAAATTCTAATCGCGATTTTAATATTTCTGTACGAACAATAACCAAATAATAGATAGATAGAGAGATAGATAGATAAATAGAAGGATATGTAGATAGATGCGTCGATAGATAGATAGATTGATAGATAGATGCTTGGAGAACAATATCCAAATAATTTAACGAAGGCAGAACAACGTTTGCCGGGTCAGCTAGTACCTATTATGATATTTTTATGAAACGCGTGGTTCTTGATGTTCGAAATATTTCACCTTTGCAGCGGTATATTCAACGATGATGAGAGCGAGAAGGATAATCGCGTTGATATTACTCATCGGTGCGTCCGAAGGTAGCATCTGGGAATTGCTGGAACGAGAATTCTCCAACAGAACTGTAGCTGGGGAAATTATACCCAAGACGTTCAAGCAAAACAACGTGTCGTTGAATTTCACCAACGCTGGCCTACAGAATGTCCCGAATGAATTTATGAAGACTCAATTTTTCACTTACCTAACGTTTGAAAATAACCAAATCGAAACGTTATCGGATGAAGCTTTTGATTCTGTACCGAATTTACTTTATCTTAGTTTAGCTTATAACTTTTTGCATCTGGAGAATTTGGAAAAATTTGAACGAATGAAGAATCTGGAAACTCTGAATCTCGATGGAAATTGCTTACGACATCATTGTGCTTCGTTCGAATTTTCGTCGTTTCTTCCGAACTTGAAACGTCTATATTTGAGGAACAACAACCTAGAATCGTTCATATACAACGAAGGTTCGTTACCTCAACTCACTCATTTATACATCACGGATAAAAATTTCATGAACAATTTTCATAGAATGTGGTTCCACTTGTCAAAGTTGGCACCAGCGCTGACGCATATTTATTTGGAAAATTCGGAACTTCATAGCTTCGAAGTATCATTGTTGCCACATATAATTTCACTAAATCTTGCTGACAACAGAATTCCATTGATCTGCAAAGATTACTGTAGCGGATCAGCTTTAAAATTGGGAGGATTTTCGAGTTTGCAAAGCTTATCCGCGAATAGAAATCAGATTTCGCAAATCGAAGGTAACGCGTTTGAGGATACAATAAATTTATTGAATCTTGATCTCTCGGTGAATTTGATCGAGAACATACGCGAAAGTGTATTCGAGCGGTTGCAAAAGCTTCAGCATTTGTATCTAGATCACAATCAACTCGGGAGAATTGATTCCAACATTCTCTGCGAGAGTTTGAGCGCATTAGAGATATTGCGCTTAAATGACAATCGTATAACTGATCTCAACGCGGATGCTTTTAAAAATCTAATCAATCTACGCGAACTCGACCTGAAAAATAATAGACTGCGGTCAATTGAGTCGGGCACATTTTTGAATTTGATTAACCTGCGTAAGTTGTCGCTTGCCGGAAATTGGCTGTCGAAAATTCCGACGAAAACTATGCCCAATTCGGGTGGTTTGCATATTTTGGATCTCGGTGACAATTTATTCGAAAGCACGCAGGATATCGATGTAAATAATTCTACGGGCGTCTCGGAATTGATTCTCGAAGAGAATCCGTTGAGAATATTTCAATGGTTTTCAAATATGAAAAGTGACGTACGTGTAGTTGTTGGAAACGCGTGTTATCAGCGCAAATTGTTTCCTTTTAATACCGGGTATGAAGGATGATGAATTGTCAAATGAATGCCACACCCGTTATAACATATAATTTGATATTTACGCATCCTATAATTACCCAATGTTCGACACTTCGCTTGTTCAATTATAAAATAAATTTATAAATTTTTACATCCAATGGCTTACATTCGTAATAAAGTTATTCACCAGTTACCTGATAATCCCTTCGCTCCTGTTCAAATTCCGTTCGTCAGCTGATGGTTGGACTTCGATCCTCCGCGTTCTTTTCAAAATTGTGCTCCCAATCAGAGAGCATACATTGCAACTCTTGGACTAGACGAGATGGAGAAAACCACGTAGGCGATAAAACATTAAGAACAAGATGTTTCAACTTCCCCCCCCCCCCCCCCCCTGTCGCCTTCCTTTCTCACTTCGTATTTGTTCATCATAGGTACTCGGTTTATTTCACGCCATGTGACTTGATTTCTGATTGTAAAAATGCTTCATTTAGTTCATCATATTTGCTCTATTGGATAAACAGCGCGGTAGAAAAGTCTGGAAGCGGTCAAATATCTCGAAAACGAAACGTTTCTCAGAAAAATCTTTCCAACCAATGTTGTAGCGTTTTGAACATTCTATTTATTGATTATACCCGTCTGACCTTGAGTAGAAGCGTCAAGGCGAGATCGAAACCAACATGATTTTTTTTAATGGATCATTCCATTTTTTTATGGCACACTCCTAAAGATGGCGGCAAGTCGTTTCCAAAACACCACTTGAAAACCTATTTTGGTTAGGAATTGCCTGCGTTGTGAGTTTTAGAACTTACGGTGCCGCCAGCATTAGTGTTTCTCAAGGTGCACCGCCTGGAGGTTACATGGTCGACACTAGTGCTGGGAACACCGTAAGTTCTAAAGCACGTAACTCAGACAATTCTCAATAAAAATACGTTATCGAGTAGTGTTTTGGAAACGTCTCGCTGCTATCTTTAACACTGTGTCATAAAAAATAGGGTGTTCTATTTTAAAAAATCATGTTGGTTTCGATATCGCCTTGACGCCTCTACTCAAGGTCAAACGGATATAATCATTGAATAGAACTTTTGAAACCCTATAACATCGGTTTAAACTATTTTTCGCAGAAACATCTCTTTCGCGAGATATTTGGCCGTTTGCAGACTTTTCTAAGACCCTGTATAGAGAAGTCTCGATAAGTCTTTATCTAATCCAACTTTCTTGCGCGCGAATGGTAAACGGAGGACACAATTCAGCGAAAACACCGCATGAAAAGTATTCGTGGAAATTCGTCATTGTTTTTAATTTTTTTCTACCAAAGTTTCCACACAAAACTATTGACGATTTAAAAAATTCGTCCGAATTTCAGTTAATTTTGCGAGTTCCCCAGGTTCGCCGATCAGTAAGTTTGAAATTTTTTGTCGTCGTATCCAAGCGGAATATCGACCGGAATTCAACGAGATTGCGATTTTTAATTTATACGGTTGCTACCTATTTATCAATAGAAGTTTATCCGCACGCGTTTCCGTCCTTTATCAGTTGTCGTTGATATACTCGGTCTTTTTCTGTTGTTACTCAGAAACCGGACAATCGCTGTTGGCAACGTTGTTGCCACGAGTTTTCTATTCTTATACTTCCTGTTTGTGATCGCGTTAATAAAATTTGAAGTCAATGCGATATTGTCGGGTGTATTAAAATTGTTGATACGATTTCCGGTCTTCCAATTTTTTCCAGAAATATATTACCCTTGAAACTTTACGAATTCCCTCACAAACCATACGAAAAATTGTTATGTTTGTCGATTTTCAGTGAAGAACGATGATGCAATTTCGTCAGGCTATCATTTTGGTGATCTTGGCGCGTGGAATATAATGCAGATCTACGAAAGAGAATTTCGCCGACACAGAGGATTTTCAACATTCGTCGACGAGGAAGTTGCTGACTCTACAGGCCAAGAATCAGGACCATCCGCTTCATCGCTGGATCTCACTAATGCCGGAATCACTCGAATACCAAAACGGTACCCCAAGCATGACGCGATAACGCGTTCAATATCGGATAACAACGAAATCTCCACACATTTCCCACGAGCTTTCGAATCTGTGTCAAAATTGAATCCAATTTTTTCACATCAGCCAGGTTCAAATGTTTCGGAAATAAAGGAATGATATTTACTCGCAGACTCGCGTAGCTACACGCTATTTGAGATTTCTCTGATTTTTCTCATTTCTTAGTTTCCTAATCGCATGGAATCGATCGTGATGCATCTTCCGCTTATTTTCACCGCAGACTACACAGTAACAAATTTTCCGTCAACTTTAACACAAAAAAAGTGGTCAACCACTTTTTTTTCATACCATGTTAGTGTTATATGAACACACTTCGTGTGTAGTGATATGGTAACACAACACTATGATGAAAGTAACACAAACCAATGTTAGAGTAACAATTAAACGTGTTACTTTATCAAATAACATTGTTGTGTGTTGAAAAATGGATTGTGAGAACAACTCTAACGATTGTGCTGAATCAACATACTAAAATGTTAAATATTCTGGACAACAAACTTTACACGTTACACAATGATGGACATGTTTTCACTGTACACGAGTCTCGGGAGGATCTGAAGAAATATCTACGTATGCATCGAGCGACTCTAATTCAAAATATCAGAATACGAAGAAATCCTATTTTTCAACTTGAACGTATCAATTACCAACATGAAATCTCAACGATTTCAGATCAATTAGCTTTTTCAATTTCGTAACACCCCGATGGATTTGTGATTTTTGAAATGTTACCAAGAACTGAGCGTTCAATGAATGATGACGAACCAATTCTTTTGCGCGATCAACGGTCTTTTGTCTCCGACTTCGTCGCTTGCATTCGTTACGAATGGCGCAGCATTTGTTGTTATTCATCCGGAAGCTTTTGAACAGACACGCATTGCCATACTTTCTTCGATACAATAGCAACGATCCGATCTTTCTGATATATTTATCACCCAGTCCAAAGGAAGCTGGCCAGTTTTGGTGCAGCCGTTGTCGCGTACACCTCGTACTTGGGGCAGCAATCTGTTACAAGTAAGTGAACTGCTTTTTTGGGTTGCCTGACAGTTGATTTACCTAACTCCCAGGAGGCAACTTACGTTGCAGTAGTATCCCTCGGATTTTCGTGTTTCAGAGCACCGCCGCCTCAGTGCGCGTAGTTTGGTGATTCCATCCAGGCTTGTGATCGCGATCAGATCAATATTCGTTTGTTTTAGGTAAATTTTTCTCATTATTAAAAACAGTAGTCGCGATAATTTATCGCATTCCCCTAGGTCGCATCCAGCTACTGGGCGAAGAGGGTAATGAATTAATATCATACGTCTTAATATCACGTTACCAAATTTTTCGTTATCGAGTATCATTCAATCATGCGGAGTAGAGGTAAACGGTGAATCAGCGTGCAGTTTCCATTTTAACACGCCGATGCGCGATCATTACAGACGTGTTTGAATTTTATGCTAAACAATGGAACAAGGTTTATCCGATATTGATAATTCTCAGGGCTTCGTTGAACGCCTTAGGAATAAGCAACGAATCGAATTATGGTCGCTTATGAAACTTGATAGCTAAAGACACGTACGACTCATGTTGTGTATTATTATTTTATGAATCGTGCGGCTTTTGAACTTCGGAATTTTTCACTTTTGCAGCGATATATTCAACGATGTTGAGCGCGAGTGGCATATTCGCCTTGATATTACTCATCGGTGCATTCAAAGGTACCGAATCAATCGAACCCCTGGAACGAGAACTATCCGAAGAGCTTGCAGCTGGAGATAATATAGCCGAGACGTTCAAACAGTTCAACGTGTCTTTGAATTTCACCGATTTTGGCCTACGGACTATCCCGAATCATATTGTCGCCGGTCCATTTTTTACGTACCTAACGTTCGCAAAGAACCAAATCGAATCGTTATCGGATGAAGCTTTTGATTCTGTACCGAATTTGCTGTATCTTAATTTGGCCAATAATCAATTGCATCTGGAGAATTTGAAAAAATTCGAACAAGCTAAGAATTTAGAAATTCTGAATCTCGATGGCAATTGTATAGACGGGGTTGGGTGTAATTTCTTCGAATTTTCGTCGTTTCTTCCGAATTTGAAACGTCTATACTTACGAAACAACAACGTGCAATCGTTCATATACAACAAAGGCTCTTTGCCTAAACTCACGCATTTATACATCACGGATAACAATTTCGTGAACAATTTTCATGGAATGTGGTCTCACTTATCAGAATTGGCACCAGCATTAACACATATTTCTTGGGAAAATTCGCAGCTTGATGGCTTTGAAGCATCAATGTCGCAGAACATAATTTCACTGGATCTTGCCGGCAACAGAATTCAATTGATCTGCAAAGATGACTGTGGCGAATCATCCATGAAATTGAGAGGATTTTCGAGCTTGGAAATTTTATTCGCGAATAGAAATCAGATTTCGCAAATCGAAGGTAGCGCGTTTGAGGATACGATAAATTTATTGATCCTGGATCTCGCGGAAAATGTGATCGAAAATATACGCGAAGGTGTATTCGATGGTTTGGAGAAGCTGAAGAATTTATATCTAGATTACAATAAACTCGCGAGCATCGATTCCAACGTTCTGTGCGAGAGTTTGAAGGAATTAGAGATATTGTGGTTAAATGACAATCTTATCGTCGATCTTAGCTCGAATGCTTTTGAAAATGTAATCAACCTACGGGAACTTGACTTGAAAAATAATAGACTGCTGTCGATTAAGTCAGGAACATTTTTAAATTTGATTAATCTGCGTAAGTTGTCGCTTGCCGGAAATTGGCTGTCGATAATTCCGATGGAAACTTTGCCCAATTCGGACGCCTTGCACGATTTAGATCTAGCTAACAATTTATTCGAAAGCACGCAGGATATTGGGATAAGTAATTCCACGGGCGTGACGGAATTGATCCTCGAAGAAAACCCGTTGAAAATTATGACGTTCCAATCGATTTCAAATATGAACAGTGACATGCGTCTCATATTTGGAAACTCGTGTTATCAGCGCAAACCGTTTCCCACGGATATCGTATATCAATGATGGTGAAAAATCCGTTAGAAAATATAATTCCATATTTATGCATCGTATAATTATCCAGTATTCGAGAGTTCGCTTGTTCGATAATAAAATAAACTTATAAATTCTTACATCGAACGGCTCACATTTGCGATAAATTTATTCACCAGTTACCTAATGATTCCTTCGCTCATGTTGTAAGGGGTTACATGTTTCGGATTTTTTTATTGATGCCCTGGACATTGCAGTCGCAACGGTCATTTACTTTATGGGCCAGGAATCAAAAATTCTATGTAAGTTGAACAAAAAATCCCAGTTTTATTGGGACTCAAAACTTAAAACGCGTTTCTCTCGAAACTCTATTTTCAAAGTCGGTTGTCAAGATTTCTCGAAAACTACTCAACCGATCTTGATGAAATTTCACACACGTCTTCGAGACATTATTGATAAGGACTTGGGCGAAGGATTTTTTTTCAATTGCAACTATTTAAAAAAAAACATGTACAACAAATGAAACCGAAATTTTTAATTTTTCATAAAAAGGTCGGTCAAAAATCCAATTTTCACTTTTTTTCCTTCGTCCAAATTACAATTCAAGGTATTAACTACAACAGGTATTTTTTCGACTTCAGTTCATTCTGTCATGAACTCTGCTATCAACGCGCAAGCACCTTTTTCCGAAGGGTCATCCGAAATAACGTCGCAATGGCAGACTTTCAAATATTTTTCTACAGAAATTTCAGAAATTTTTCGTCAAATGTGTATATTTAAGTCAATAAGAAGTTCGAATGGAATATTTGATTTTTTATTTATTCTTAAATTGTTAAAAATAAGCATTTTTTTACCCGAGGAAACGCATGTAGCACGACTTCGATCCTTCCACGTTCTCGTCACAATCATGCTACCAATAAAGGAGTGAGCATACATTTCAACGCTGGGTCTGGACGGAATGTAGAGAACCACGTACGCCAGAGCCAAACAGCTCGGCTCAGCTGAAATCTCGAATGAAATGTATTCGTAGAAGAACATTCTTCAGTAATGGTTTTTTTTACCACCAAACTCTCCAAATGAATTTGTTCGTTGTTGGGTTTCAATATACATGTCGATATGACTCTCGGTCTCCCAATTTCGTTCCGGCAATATATTACCCTTGAAACTTTACGAATTCCCTTATAAAACCGTACGAAAAATTGTTATATTTGTCTATTTTCAGCGAAGAACGATGTTGCAATTTTATCAGACTATCATTTCGGTCAGCTTAGCTTGTGAAGTACAATGCAGATCTACGGAAGAGAGTTTCGCTGACACAGAGAATTCGATAACACTGAAAAAAGGGATAGTTGCAGCAAGTAACCTTTGGATAGCCATCGGCATCCCCATGGTCGCGAACGCCAAATTATGATGCCTCCGAGCAAGGCTAAATGGGATAGCCGTGGTAAGCATCAAGATTGGCGCTCAAGCGATCCCTTGATCTCTGTCACGCCTATCCCAGCGGATACGCGTTACCAGCATCTACCGCACTAAATAATTATTGTCAGTGCGCAGTATATATGTGAATGGCGCGTCGACTGCGTATGTCGCGATCACACGGCATGCATTGTTTTCCCCATTGGATTTATTTATCAATTTAAATTCGAGTTGAAAACATGGACGAGTGGGTGAGAGAAAAATTAAGCTAGCGGGACCTTGAAAAGTACGCCAAGATATTCGAAGGTAAGTCAGAACAATTCTACTACTCATCCGCTTTGTCAGGGCGACTTACGCTGAAATCCCGGGATAGCTGCCATCCCTATCTATTGCATATGTAGCATCAGTATGCCGGATAGCTATCGTCCCCATCTAACGCCAGCTACTGATAGATAGTTGCCGCGCCTAGTCAAGATGGCTCGACTCACAATACTGCTCCATTCGAATACTCGAAAAGTACGCGATATCTCGAGAAACGTCCCGAATGAAAGTTTCAAGGTTAGGAGAAGGACGAAAAATGGCGACCTTGCCGCTGGCCTTTAACCAAACATTCAATATTTTCTTTCGGGAAATCCGTCGTTTGGCCTGTGTTTGAACACTCATATATCTAAATCTAGTCAGAGACGAGTTTCGGAGTCTCTGAATCTACATGATCTCGGCTACCTTTTCCCAAAGTTTAGAAAAAATCGCCAGAAAGTTTCTTCCCATAAGGTTTGCGCGGGGTCCTTCCGACGAGGTGCCCAGTATACAAATGGTGCCGATTGCCTGTTACAATCAAACTACCGCGCTCTCGACGGTACGCAGAATTTAAATTATGCAGTCATCAGTTCGGCGCATTTCACGTGGCTTTTCAACATCCCAAACGAATTCTGCACCACTTCAAACGATGTTATCATGAAATTTCGACGAATACGGATTACAACTATGACAGCATTTGTGTTATTGTCATCGATCTATTTCCAGCCCGAGGATATAGAAAGTATCGCGTCGAGCTTGAAATCGATTGGACCTATGTACCATGCTTCCGAATCAATTCGCTGTTATGGCATGTGCATGCGTGCCCAGTTTCGTGAAGAATCTAAACGATATTTGTCGAAAGGAACATAAATAATGCAGAGACACGTTTGACGTGAAATTAACGAAAACTATTCGTGTGAACGAATCTTCATGCATGTGCGTCGAACTTCACCTCGACATGGTGAGAATTTATGCTTTTATTTGACACTAAGGCAACATAACCTATACGTTTGTTTACAATCAAGCAGTCACCGGACGCAAACCAGGCGTCTTTTTTCTAAAGCGCAAGAATTAGTCTATTCGTGTCTGAAAATTTTTATTATTGCTACATCGAATACATTTCTGTTCCTCTGATCAGCAGTCAGTCATCTGCCGAGGTTGCACGAAACAATTGTCGAGCTCCGACGGTAGAGTTGACATATTTAGCAACGATACCCTCAATAATTTAAGGACAGATGGAGAAACCAACGCAACGTCAACTGAAAACAAAATCACGAAACTATACTTGGGTATCGAACTCATCATCGGCGTATCGGTAAGCGTTACAATATTTTCAGTTTTATTACGATACAAATTAGAATTCATTTAAGACACTTGTCACGAATATTCTTTTCCACAGATTTCTAAAACAGATGGCTTACCACACAATTTATGCACAGAATGTCATAGAAAATTAGATGCTTTTATTGCTTTTCGCGAGCAACTGATGACTTCTGTACAAACACTACTTAAATTAAAAATTACCGAAGAGAAATCGGGGTCAAGACTGGACTTGAAAGATGAAGAGACCACCGCAGCGGAACCACAAGCTGGAAACGAATTAAAAAATGCCAAGTCAGTGGAACTGACCGAAGATTTGATATGCATAGATGAAAATAGTATGACACCGGAATGCGATCGATCTATTGATAAATCTTCGATATCTAATCGATCGTCGATCTCTTCCGAGGCAATCGATCAGGAAAATAATAATCTAAATGAATCAACCAGTTCTAGCGAAAATTTGGGAATGGTGTACGGGATGGTGCGAGACAACGTTAGAAAATGTCAAGACAATGACGTGGAATCTGACATCGATGTTTGTTCCGGTGACGACGATGAAATCTTCGAACTGGATGTACAATGTAAAAAGGATGAAATTTATGAAATTGGAAGTTCGAGCGAATCAGATATAGAAGTTTGCGATTACGAACCAATTGGAAAGAAATTCAAAACTTATGGAACGCTATTCCCCAGTCTAGAGTTTTAATTTTCAATCACTGTGATACGACGTTTTCATTTAAATACTCACGAGCACACGATTCATTACAACGAAACCAATCGCATGCTACTTTGAAGTTTAATTCATGTGATTCGCACCCCGTGTCTATCTTTACAAAATTTGTTCTGTTATACAGTATTTAAAAATTGTAAAATTTAATAAAAAAGGAAACAGTTTGTAAGAACGTTGATTTGGTGATTTGGTATGTGAAAATAAGGTCTACTTGTGACTTTCTCATTTAGGTAGACTCATTATCGTGACGATAGAAACTTTGCTCACCGCGTATTCTCAGCTAATCGTACTCGTTGCAGCGCGATGCTTTCAGCAAAGCATGTTTGTATTTCATGTTGCTTATCCAAGTCAATTCAGGAGCTTTGAAACGTCAATTCTTAAAGTATTATACTGTTATTAACCGATTCCTTCAATCCAAATTGCTGGTGTGAATCGTTACTCGTAAAGATATAAATGATCTTTCGCATTTCGTTTGAGAAATATTCTTTATTTATGCGTAAAATAAAAACTTTGTCCCACGATGAACTACGAGCAACATACCAGCGTCCCGGTGTCTGGGCTTGTATAATTAAGGCTCAACGACCAATTAAGATTAAGAATTAAGGTATACTTCAAAACAAACGTATACCAAGGCACGGGCGTGCTTATAAAAATATATGTAATATAGTATATACAAATTTCTCATTTCACAACTACCATAATGGAATCTAATTACATGTACAAAGTCGAGCAATCGAGATGTTGGACGAAGAACAAGGAAAGTGCAAATCTGAATCTTAAATAATACGTATTGCATCGGCATACCTACAGCTAGAGATACTTCTATTCCCTATAAAACGTCTATTTCTAAACTAATTTAAAAAAAAAAATTACATATTGTACGGTATTTATCTTAGCAGTCTTCTGAGTTTGTAGAGTTTCCATTTTCTTCGAAACTGTTAAATAATTTAATACTAACTTAGTCGATTAATCGCTATATGTATATTCAGTCATCGCACGAAAGTTCAAACCTAGGGATAATAATTTCCTTACAAAAACAAACAAAAAACGAAGAGCACGGATGCAGAACGCATCGAGATAGGTGACACGAGAACAATGGATATAGATATATGTCTAAGTGTATAAGTGTATAAGTACATAAATACGTAGCGGACAACAATCTGGTTCGTTAGTGGAATATCTTAGGAGGGGAACTGATAAACAAGATTAACAAATCAATACTATAAGGTGTCTGCGAACATTTAAACGTGAATCTTCAACAGAACATGTCATTCAGCTCACTGACGACGAGGCACCACCCAGGGAGTCAGAAAGTGAACGTGTAGGCGACGGTGAAGTTTCATTCGTGGAACACGCGTCGAAGTGATAGGGACTACGATTGGGATAAACTTCGTCCGTTATCCTAGAGAAATTGGTGGTCGGCAGATGAAATGCCAAATTTTTCAAGTGATTGAACTGATTCATTTGACAATATTGTTCGTAGTGTATCTGTTGGTAGCGCTGGATTTGTTGAATCCGGGCAAATTCGATCGCAGAGATGTGATGCGGTGGTAAGATATGATAATACTGCGGTTGAAGATGCGACTGCGAGGATTTGAACGTTTCCGTTGCATCGTGTCTCGTTGATGGTTTTGCGGCCTCGTTTACAGGCAGGTCGTTATCATCGGCCCACGGTCGATGCAGACGCAATTGAGGAGCGGAATCCTCTTTCTTTGGTAACAAGGGTGGACTCGCGCTGCCGGAACTGCTCACTCCGCTGTCGTCTAGACTTCCAGTTTCACTGGAAGCACGTTTCGCTCTTTGAGACGAGAGCGCGTCTTCCTGCAAATGTAGGAACCGGCTCGATTCCAATTCCGTCGCCGAAATCGTGCTGTTCGTCTCTTCGTCCTCGTAAGAACGTTCCTCGAGTTGACTCCCGTCCGAATTATAATAACCAGGCGACTCGAAGTGATGCATTTTCCTCTTGCAGCGCGATTGACCAGTCTCGCGAAAGCCTTTGGCGAACGGATTATTGTCGATCTTCAATTTCGTGATGTTTTCATTCTGGAAAGAGGTACCAGTAAGTTATCCAAACGAAACGTTGAGTGAGATTTTCGATATCGAGGTCATTTTCTATTTCAAGTTACCTGGTAAGCCGTTACCGCGATGAATTCCGTCTCCGGGAAACAGAAGGAGGATGCTGGCTGATTGAAGAGTGAATTCAGCCTGGCGACATCGTCGCAACGCACGATCCAAATTCGCGGAACGTATTTGTGCATGGAAGTGAGGACCACCTGAAAATAAACAAATATCATCGATAAATATCTGCAATCACGTTCGAAGTTAACGCTCGTATCACGAGTTTCCGAAATTTGTTTCCCAATTCGTGCAATCGGCGGAAACGAGGTACACGTATTCCTCGATCGTCGATTTTAACGCTAGGATTTTAATAACGAGTTTGAAGAACGGAATATCCCAAAAAGGAGGACCAACAAGAAGCCGAATTCTCGACGCAATAGCGGATAAGTTGGCGCCTCGGAGCAAAAAAATATCGACGAACAGACGCTATTCTTAAAATCGAGACTACGGTCGGAGCGCCGTTGATCCTCGTTATAGCGAGCATCTTACCCTTGTTCCGAGAATTATATTTATCAGGTTACATTTCTTAACGCAACACGTCTGTTGCCTCCGCAACTTAAATCGTCAATCTCCTACATATATCTTAATTACGAACGTCTTAAAATTGCAGCTTTAATCGGACGCGAGACCTTGAGGAACACGCCCGTGGTTGCGTTACTTTGCGGTTGCATCCGTCTGACGCGAGGCGAGAATTTCGCCAAAGATGAAGGAACAACGTGAGAGAAACAAGGGAAAGGGGGACGCGAGACTTGCAAGAAAAACGTGCAATTAAACGAATCTTAGCGCAGCTGTCCGTCCAATGAGCTCGATGACCTCCACGTAAACAGTACCGCCGTATAAATAGTATCCGTGATCCAACAAGTAATTCGCTGTTACGATTCAGTAACGTGTCATCTTTGGGCGACTTTTTTTTACTCGAAAACAGGTTGTACACTTTGAGGAAGGTGAAGAAAGAAGTCTGTTAAAATTGCTATCTCCATTTACATAACATGGTAAACAACTTTTTTATGTTTAGAAATATATACCTCGACAGTGGCATATTGTACAGATTAGGCAAGGACATATTTTTGTAAAGAATCGAACGCTCTACAAAAAAGGTCTCCTACAGTTTTGGGATAAACATACCCGTTCAAATGATATTCGAGTTCAAAGTTTGAATGGGCGAAAATTCATCGAGAAATATCAATCGACTTTGTTGCAGATCATCAACATTATTTTTTGTAGAGCTTTCAATTTTCCATAAAAATGTGTCTTGGACTCATTTATACGATATGCCATTGGCGAGATATGAATTTCCGAACTTAAAAACCCTGTTTTTACCATGTTGTTTAAATTGGAAATGGAAATTTGCAACGAGACACCTCTTCATATTGTTATGGCAAGCTCAAATTTCAACGGACTTATTTCTTTACCTTCCTGAAAGTATACGCCTCGTTTGTTGGTAAGAAACCAAAAAGGTACCCAAAAACGACACGTCGCAGTACCCGATCATGCCTGGTTTTCGGATCGAGCAAGGGAAAACCAAGGTGGATGACTTTGAAATGACGATAATGCGATCCCTCATCCGAGAACCGAACGACATACCTACAACTCGCGCGATATTTATAAATACCTGCTGGAATGATAATTTTCATTCCCATTCGTGTTCCCTTTCGCAAGACGTCGTCGCCGGTCTCCTGATCTCTTTTATTACCAATCGTGCCGCGATACGAGAATTGTTAATACTATTTTACGTATCTATCGTAAAATGCCCGCGGCAAATTTTCGCCCAGATATAGACGCACCTATTATTAGGGATGTACCAAAAATGAAACGAGCATGTACCTACGAGCGATCAATCAGGCGAATAAGCGGATATCACGGAAAGCGTGAAATTTCATTATACTCTTGACGAATGATACCCATTAATCCTCGACAGTCTGTTGAAAGACTGCCGGACGAGTGTCATTTTCCAAATAAAAGCGACGGGGAGCGTTGCGAGAGGGGTGAAAAGGTTACGAGAGAAAGACCGTTCCAAAGTGCAAACTGAAACCTCTCGTTAATACGCGACACACGTATACAAGTTACAGAAGCGCCGACGCTTGGTCAGGTGGCTCATTACACGCTGGGTACGTGCCTCGTTGTATTGTACGAAAGAGATTACGATGCTTCCATCACTGGAAGGCGGGTCGGCGGTTACAATGCCGGTTAGAAACTGCAGTGATCATTATAACATGGATTACAATAATCGGGTTAGCGAAAACTGCCGGGAAAAAATTAAATATTAATGTAACTCGGGCCCAGATTAGAATCGTTGGCTCGTTCGTCCCGCTCGCATGCCTGTAGTAAGCCGCATAAACAACGAAACGCTTATTAGCGTCTACGTTAACTATCCGGCGATCTCAGCGTCGTTGGAGTAATTTAAAAAAAATCGAAAATATTTTTACTATTCATTTTTTACCAGATATTTGAAAAATATACGAACAAAAATTCAAAATTTAAAAAGTAAAGAAAAAGTACAGAAAAAGTGGTGCCTCCTGGTTGACACGATTCCAACCCTTCAGATCATCTTAAGAGAAAAACAAGATTCGTTATCAGCAAGGATGTGGTTATGATCTCATTTTTTGCCCTTTTTTTGCAGATTTAATTTTTTTTCAATATTACAAAAACAAGATTTGAAAGGAATCTGATAGGGACAGTGGAGAGGGGAATAGAGAAGGTCCATGACGAGTTTCGTGTACATCAGTTCGTTAGAACTTGAGATATCATGCCGACCGTGTCGAAACATGTAGTTTCGAGAAACGCGCGTTTCAAGATTTGATCAATGTTTCAACTGGTTTAATTACCGCGTCACCGTAGTAGCTATGACTCCGCGAATAAGTGAAATTGTTTTAATACATTTTTGGAGGATAAATTCTTGAAAGTCTAAGATTTGAAAATATGCACACAAAAAAACGATTTTTTCAAAATTCTACGCAAGCATGCCGCCTCACCTGATAATCATTGTCTGTCAACGCGTGAAACAATAATTCGAATCGTAAATATACTTTCATGTATAATGCGTGTAAATTGGGCACACTAGTTATCGCAAACAAACGAATACTTATTTTTTATTATTTTAAGGGATGATACGGTGGGGTTCGAAGCAGTAACGAACCAACTCCATGCAACTGCTTCAATCCACCACCACTTCTTAAAAAATCAACCCCTGGAGGTTGCTACGGGAAGACGAAGTGCAGATACCGAAGACGATGATGACATTTTTTACTCGTAACCCTTTTTACGCATATTTCAACATTAACAGCTTGCATTTTGTTATGTTTTTATATACAGTAAAACAACATTTTGTAACCTCGGTAAAATAAGTTTATCTCAGATTCTAGTCTGATGGAATTGGTTTGTCGTTGCAAGTACCAAATGTCCAATAAGTTCACCGCAACATTCAACCAACTGCAAAAACTGAAGTTTGGTATAAAAATAAGAATATAAATTTCAATGCAAACGAAATTTTGCCCATGCCAAAATTTAACTTGGAATACATATAATACGCATAGAATGATTAAACGACAATTTACTAAACACAAATAAACAGGTAGAAATTTTTTATCTTGAACTCATTTTTCTCAGGATTTATTTTTATGGAGTTGATTGATTTTTACTTTGAGCCCTACATATTATAAATTTGCAGAGCAATCGTCTGTTTTTCGTGAAAATTTATCTATGCTACGCGAAAAAAATTGTTTGATAGCGTTTTTTTTTTTTTTTTTTTTTTTTAATATATATATGAGGCATAGATATTAATTTGTATAAAGCTGGTAAAAAAAATCCTATCTCTCGTCACCGTTATATTCTACAGTAATTGACTGTGAATTTCTTAGTGCGGCTGTGCAGAAATATGCTTTATTGGTTTCCTGAAAAATGTTATTTTTGTCAGCTACCCTGTTTTGAAATTGGGCAACCCAGATACTGCGAGTGGAAAAAATAACAGTACAAATATATCATATGGTGGATACGCCAATACGAATGTCTGTTACGTCTCTCGTGGTTAGATAAACTCTATAAGAAGTTTCTGACGGGTGGGTACTGTGACACGATGTAAGTTTAGAACGGAACTGAAGAGGTCGCGAGAGCACGAGGATCTTTTGCCTACCGCAGACAAGATCAGTGACAGAGGCAGAAACAGAGGCGAAAAACAGTAGAGGCCGTTTATCTAAGACGCTCGTGTTTGGACAGCTTCTTGCCTAGGTGCTTCGCTGCGGTCTCGTGTTACGAGAGAGACAGAAAGAGAGAGAGAGAGAGAGAGAGAGAGAGAGAGAGAGAGAGAGAGAGAGAGAGAGAAAGACATGTCTTACAAGCTCACATGTATGGGAGGTCTTTTCGAGCGACCGATCCACGCACGTGTCTCTCGGGCAGCGAGCTTTTTAGATACCGCTAAACTGTTCCCACACAACGCAACGTCAACGAGGTATCAGCGATCATCGAAGAGCACGATCGGACCCGAGTCAATTATAATACTTGTGCACAAAGATATACACCGATACCGTAGGTACCTAGTCAAACTGGGCGCATTTTCCTGCAAGTGCGTCCACATGATATCCCATAATATTTTCTATTACCTATAAGTCTCTCGTGATAAAGGTACACGGTAAAAAATTTCCGGTCATTGTGTAAAGTGTACCCACAATTTTTGGGTAGAATACTTAACATTTCAGCGTGGTGATTCAACACAATCGTTAGTATTGTTCGATCAAGCCGTTTTTTAACGCACAAAAATGTTACTCTAATAACAGTGGCTTGTATTACTCTATCGCTACACACGGAGTACGTCGAACCAACACTAACTTTGTGCAAAAAAAGTTGTCAACACAAATCTTTGTGTTAAATTTGACGGACATTTTTTACTGCGTACCATCCCTGTGTAAAACGCATTTTTGTAAAAAAATATATTTTTTTGAGCTCTCCATTTTGTTATTTATGAATAAAAAATAAAATAGGGGCAAGCCTACTTAACAATCATCATTTCGAATTTTTTTTTACGAATCACTACAACAGCCACCCTTGTCTTTTTCTAAGACTCCCCTATGACTGTACGAATCAATGAATACATATTTTATATGAGCTTCAAAAAATGTTTTGTATGATATGAGATGTTAATAGTAACGTTTAAAAAGATTTAAAATATCGCGTTGCATTTTCTTGTTGAGAAAAGTTCATACATTTTTTTACAAACTTGTACTTTGCATAGGGGTAGGTTGTACGTCGGCTAATTGTAAGTCGGATCTTCACATTCGGTTAGTCATAGAGAGAACCCAATACGTATAGCAGAGATAACGTTAATGTAGGAAATGCCAAGGTAAAACCGGAGGCTCGAGATAGGAGAGTCGTTTTCTCTCGAACAGCCACGAAAACGTGACAAATCTTAAAATGACCGTTCAAATTAATTGACTTGAGTCAAGTTTCTGGGTAAAAATCTATGCCCGTCGTTTCTTCGGCGGCGAAGACTCGGAAAAGTCGTTAAGTTTTATCTAAGCAGTAGTGGCTAACGGTAGCTCTAATGCTTGCTCGGATAGCGTGTACCATCGGCAAAGATCTTAAAGGAGCCATCGAAAGAAATGCGAGCGTTACGCGGGCGGTCGTGCGCTATCTACGGCCTCCTCGTCCTCCCCGGGTTACATTATCGTCATCCCACTCCTCCGAATCCGACTCCGAGCCGATCGCAGGTGAGCTTTCACGTTCGTGTGACAAACGGATGAGAGAGCGCGAGCAGGAGCCCGAGGTAACCGAGAAATCCCATCGTCGTCACGTCCCAAAACCACGGAGATAGCACGACCGTTCCCGCGATCAACAATCCAATCTATAATCACTAATCGTTGCTAACAAACGACTCTTCAAAATTCCACGGAACGAAAGCGAACATCAATCATACGTACGTTGGTGTGATGATCCACCGCGTTGTTCGTCAGCTTCAGCTTGTTGAAACTAACCGGATGTTGCATCCAGTGGGTCCCCGTCGCGGGACTATCCGGATGAAGGTATACTCGACGGTTAACGTGAGGTTGCGGTTCCGCTGGACCAGCCGATGTCCACCCTCTGGAGTTCGAAACCGAGCCAACCGCGCCATTTTCGACGCCGCCACCCACGTACTTATGGCGGCGTCGCGACGCCGGGGCCACCTCCAAGAGGAGGCAATACCGAGCACGCCGCTCGAGCCCGTCGATTTGTAGTTGGAGGGATGGAAACATACGCCTGCGGGGAAAAATCGCGATGAGAACATGAAACGACGCGAGCTCGTGCAACATATTTACCTCGATCAACTATAATAATTACAATCGATTGTCGATGATAACAGCGACGATTATCATTAGGCCTATTATTAGACGAAATTATTATTATTATTATTATTATTATTATTATTATTGTCGAAAGGCGCAGCTACTCGACATCGAAACAACTGACTCGCGAACAAATTTGACCATAATAAATGGTAGGTACGCCGGTATTTAACGCTGCATGAAATAACAACAATTTAACGGTATTTCTCGAAAAAGAAGACTATTCCGAATAACACAGATCTGCAAATAATGGGCATCTGATTGTTGTTGAGCAACTGCACGTCATCTTCGAAATAATTTTCGGCGTAGAATCCGAATCTGAACTCAGAATTATCATATCACGTCTGGATTTGGAGATATTTGAGGTTATGTACGCGAAAAATAGTTTATTACTGCTCTTTTCCTTCAAAGTGAGACCTCGAACGTTACTGTGCGATGTTTTATTCGAAAGTTATGGCGATTTTAATGTGAGATGATGAAATGAAAAGCATCTGCTGGGATAAGCAAATCCTTTTTTGTCGTACAATTTTCAAACCATGTCAAACATATATCTAGGGAGTTTTCGAGGATGCTAGTCAGGAATCTGAGGTAAGATATCAACAATTTAAGATGGCAGCTCCAATGTGGCAGAGGAGATTTTTGACAATTGACCGATCCCCGCCAGTTATATGTTTAACATGGTTTAAAAATTGCATGACAAAAAAGGGTTTGTTTAGCCCAGCAGATGCTTTTTCTGTCATCATCTCACCTTAAAATCGCCATAACTTTCGAATGAAACATCGTACGATATCATTTGAAGTGTCATTTCAAAGGAAAACAGTAGTACTATGTAGAAAAAATTAGACAAATTTTATGCAGATCTGTGACTAACCTGAAAAACAGCCGAAATAGCCTTATTTCGTGTACATAACCTCAAAATCTAGACGTTATAGGATAATGTTGAGCTGGAATTCGGATTCTGCGCAGAAAATTACTTCGGACACGGCCACCAGTTGCTCAACGATGAAACCTCGCAGATCTGCGTAATTGTTTCGAAAATTCGATGGTTTGTTCTGCCTTTCATGGTTTGCGGTCGTTCTTTATTTGAGAATAAGAAGAAAGACGTTTGCTCGGTATTCCAACGAACGGAAAATGCATTTCTAAGTTTGATCACATCAAAGAATCAGTTATAATTTATCCAATAATATTTGATTTTTATGTTTCGGCTGATTTGTTGCAGAGAAAACAACAACGCAAGTCACCGGCGTGTTTTTTGAGGAATTGCCTTATTAGTAAATGGATATCGACTAAAAAAAATTAAATTTTCTTTTATATACATTCTCTAAGAGTGTATTTATTGAGCCCAACGACATTTATGTTAACATCTATCGTAGCAATGTACAGAAAAATTGTAAAAATAGCCTTTTTTGGAAGGTCTAAACTAGACTACTCCCGTAATTTCGTCGATCCCCCTGCGAAGTAGGAAGAAAATATGATTCTCGGATAGAAAACAAGTGACGGATTACCTAGCACGGGTGAGTGATTTATATACCGGTTTACATAGCACATGCATAGTAGTATACACGAGATTGTGATTTAGAGAGGTGATTAGAAAATTCCCAAAACTTGACGACACTGACAAAATGCCTTCGGCTAATAGGTGTCCGTAGATACGTATGTATTTGGAGTACATGGTACTATATACTTCCAGCGAAGTCCATTTCTTAGGAGTGACGAGTCCGCACGAATGTAAGTAGGTAGGTACCTACATATAGGTACCTACTACCTGTACGAGTTGGTAGCCGGAACTGACGCCGGGCCACTGCTAATGCTAATTGTTGATTCTCAACTGCTAATGGCTATGGTAATAACGCAATTGTAACGAGGGAGCGAGACGAGGCGGTTTTACACCAACGAAATGACAATTTCCAAGTCTCGAGACCCCGAAAGAAGCCGAGGAGCGTGACGCGTTATCGCAAGTGCAAAGTGCTTCCTGTTGACGTCGCGTCGCGAGGATGGTCACAGGAAATGCCGGTGGAGATTAAAAGATTTCCGTCGATTTTTTCCGCAATAAAGCTAAGTGCGACGCGCGATTTTTACCGATCTTACTTCCGTTGTGGTTTTCGGCGACGACCTACTTATTCTCACCACGCGGAAACACGCGATCGACAGTCTACGAAAGGGAATGTCGATACCCTCTCGTTGTCTGATGTCGAAATCGACAACTATTCGCAAATTCGCAATCTCCTCGGAGAGAAAAGGTTCGACGAATAAAATTCCTCGTCGTTGAGGCTTCCCGTCCAGACAATGCTTTCAGATGTTATCGTAAGCTTCGCTACGGCTAACGTAAACATTCGCATAACTTCGCTTATCCGAAAGTCAAGTTCGAAGTGCTCGGGGAACAAATCTGGCCCCATCTTTTGGGACTTCCCCCGTGTTTACTCGCTTAATTACAGTTACGAAGCTCTTTTACTCTGCGAAGACTCAGCCGACGCCGCCACCGCCCTCTGTTAAATTGACCGCCGTGTCGCGACTATTCTCCCGTGCAAATTCCCCGTCATTTTTTTCCACTACTTCCATGCTGCCGTTACAAACATCGACTTACTCGATCCGACTATCCGCGCGAATTTTGACTCATTTCTGGAACTTTCCAGAACCGAAAGGAATCAGTTTTGCCCGGCGAACTCTTCGATTTGTTACCATTTCTAGACGTATTCGACTGTATTTTACCAATGCAAAGCTCTGAAACACTCGTCGCTTATGAATTGTAGCTCACATTCGCAATTTTCCGAACTTCTTCGAGGTTTCTCCTAAAGTTTCCTCCCCTACAGTTTTTTTCTCCAAGAAACGCCATCTAGTTTTGATATTTCTAGTGTAAAATTAGTTACCTCAGTTGCAGTCAAACAACGATCCTAGGAGGAGATATTTAGAAAAGTAAAAAACTGTTCAAGGTGAGTTTTGGATTGGAATTTCATCAGAAATTGAATAAATATTGATATGCTCAACTTTTTGAAACGAAACTTTTGTCTAAACGAATTTTTATTATGTACGTATGATTCGAAACGGTAGAAGACCATTTAGGTCAGGACATACATTTTTTTAACCGATTTTCATTTAACACCAATAGCAAAATCCTAGTAACGTTGATCTGCGTGATTTAGGTACCTTCAACTCACTTTTAAGTTTATCTTCTACAATTGTTTTCCAAATTTATTTCACGTTTTCCTTTATTCTATAGATCCTGAAGAAATAGTAAAAGCTGTTGAAGCTGTGTCAACGAAAGATTTATCTGTACAACTTGCCTGGAGGATTAGAAGTACTTAAAGCATACGAACGATCGATTAGATGTTATAATACATTTACTAAGTACAAATTTCTTTTAATAATCACACAGGTCCACAAAATCTAAAAAGTGGTCTGTGCTGGGTGTGCGACTACTATCTTCCGGAGTATTATTTCCCGCTGAATACGTATCTGAAGTCAAAATTGGGGGGCAAACTGCTTACAACCGAGAAAAACCATAAAAACCATAAAAATCACGATCCAGTAATTTTCCCTACATGATGATAACATTCTTATAATTTTTGTCGTTTCCTGGTCCTTTCCTCCTCAAGGGACCCGTGCGATATATTTCTACTCCGCTTTTTTCCTCTTTGTCGAGTCTTTGTAGCATTCAGCAGTAATCTCCAAACATATTCACTCCCCACTGTTCCTGAATTGTATGCAGTTATATGCAGTTTGACCCCCAATTTTGACTTGAGATTCGTGTTCAGCGGGAAAAAATGCTCGGGAAAATAGTATTCGGACACCCAGCACAGACCACTTTTTTAATTTTTGGAGCTGTGTTATTATTACGAATACAATTTAAGTTTGCGTGCCGATTATTGCGATCTCAATATCACGTGGGGCAAAAAATATTTTTAGAATTTGTACTTTTTGTAAAAGCGATCTTTATAGAATTCGTGACAAAGCGAACAAGTTTTTGATTATTTTCAATAATGAAGGAGCATTGTAACTAATGTTTGACACTCTATCCGTTAATTTACGTGTAATAGTTCGTTTTCTAAATTTTTTTACAAAAAGGGGATAGTATTTGGCGACTGTATCCCACTCTTTATTTTGACTTTGTCCAAAATTAAACGAGATTTAGCGCCCGTTATAGGCGAATTCCGGCGTTTTCTTTTTTGACAATATATTTTATTTTATTTTTTCTCCCCGTAGCGTCGTCTAACTATACGAGGACTCACAGATTAGGGTGAAGTACGGCGGCAATACGAGTGAAGAAACGCGGAGATAACGCGTTTAAGTGGGCACCACGCGTTTTTCTTCGTTCTCGCATCTTGCACCGAGCACGCGCCATGTCACGACGCGACCGAAGATAGCTGCAATTACGTTTCGAGTATCTGGCATCGGACTTATCGTCTGTTTCGACGAGGTCTTCGAGGCGTGCTGCCAGATTAACCGGTCGACGGAACGCGCCAGGATCTGTCGCGACGCATTTACGATAAATTTTTCGTACTCCGTGGAAGTTAGGAAGCGACGCGTCGGGGCGCTCGGCGCTGGGACGCCACGTGAACGGAGTCCCTCGCATAATCGGCGACAAAGCAACCGCGAAAATTGTCCCATGGCGACGTCTGCGAGTAACACGGCGGTGACAATTTCGGCCCCCGAACGTGCTCCGTGTTACGAACCCCGGACCCCTGACCTTTACCTACTACCACTGAAACTGGAGTCTTGCTTTTAGACCTAGACAGGACTTAAGCACCTTTGACGCCCACTTGACGGCGCCTTCATTTACCGTCAATTTTTAGGAACAACTCTCGCTGCCTCTCTTCTACGCTTTTCCCGCCGAGCACAACGAACGTTCTAATTGCAGGACATCTGTCACGCGAGAGATGCGATTCTGTCCCTCCCACGCGACTCCTCAACGATAAACGATCCGAAACGGAAACAATTCACGAAAAAAATAATATTCCGATCCGACTTTACGCTGACACAGCTTTTCTGCACAAATCGATGTCCCTAACGAATATTAACACCGGTATACAAAGCTTTTTCAAATCCGAAGCGGAAATTTGGACATTCAAAATGGTGGATCCAAGATGGCGGAATGAAATGTGAAAGATCGTTTGAGTTTAACGAAATCTGATGTTCTTACGTTTTTGGGGCCGCTGAATCCGAATGTGAATTTGAAAATTGGAAATTTAACAATTTGCATTGTTTTGATTTTGTTTTTTATTTTCTAAGGTTTTTTTTTGTCGAGCCGTTGTTTTTCTTCTTGTAAAAATACATTGTACGTTTTTAACCTTCCATTCACTACCCAAACTGTACTTTAAGAGCTCGTTTGTTTTTTTTCGAAATTTCACGGTTTTCTGGTACATTTTTTTATTGCCGTAGAGATCCGTAGCATCGGAATTCGATTCTAGATTCGGAACCAGAAACGTCAAAAATGGTCATGGCTCACCCGCCTACCAGTTAATTGGCGAATGGCACATATTATGTATATTGAGCTTTTATTTTTACGTTTTTTTCGGTCCCGACGGTAAATTTTGTCGGAAACGTGGAAAACAAAACTCCCTAAAAATTTGAGCTCCTAATTTTAACATTACGTATTTTCTCAGAGCGTGGCAAGATTTCCTATTCGAAATACGCGTAAGCTTTAGAGACTATAACTCAGCGGCAGTTCATGCTATCGTATTGTACCAGAGCGCAATTTACTCGGGATTAAATGCTCTACAGAAGTACCCATTGCGGCGTAGCTGTGATCTGCACTTGTAAGATTGTACGGGTCACTAAATCTGATTTTTGTACCTATAATTAAAAAAAAAAAAATTTATGTTATTCCATAAATGACGGAGCTAACATACAAAATGCAAAGATAAACTTATGAGAAATTCAATTTCCAACAAATTGTTTGGATGGGACCGAGATAAAAAAATAGACGTGAAAATAAAAGCACTCTAATAAAATATGGATATATATTTTTTTTGCGACTGATAGAAATTGATGAGGATGCGACTTGTTAAAAAGATAAGCGATGTCTTTGACGCGAGGAAGATGTTTGGCGCGGTTTTGGTGCTGAAAAATGCTTGCAGCGAAGAGGAAAGCAGGCACGGAAAGACGAATGGGAAAAACACATGGAACAGTGCGAAAAACGAAGGGAGAAGAGACAATCGTGCCGTGGAATACTGATCAGTTGCAATCGCGTTCAAAGATGGCCAAGCACATGGCCAACACGTGGCACAACGCGAGCGCAAACTATGAACGAATGACGTATATGAATTTTACTACGCGACGGTACATCCACGTCACAGCGTCCGTTCGCCAGTCGCGTGTTATAAAAAAACCGAGAGGAAGTCGCATTGTTGAACGATAGGGAAGAAGGGGAGTTCGTTGTCGTCACTTATTGGAAAGAAAGGGCCGACATTCAAATTCTCTTCGTCGATTTTTGCCGCGGATACCGGACACCAGATTCTCATCCGTCTTTCCATCTTCAAACATCAGGGAACGTTTTTCGAAACGAGCAGTTACGCGTGTCACGCTTAGATACGTTGTCCCGCTCGAAACAGCGTCTCGTATCTTTTTCAACGAATTCTTTGCCATCGAATCTTCATTTTTCATCGACGACCGTCCGATTATTAACATCCGCTTCGCCACATCCGCGATTCGGGGAATCACGCCGGTTTATTATCACCCGATGGCAACCTTTTATTTTCACGAAATCGCGACGACGAAATTTATCGTACGAACCTACGCGAAACCGATCGGAGAAGAATGGGGCTGCTGATCAAAATTGGACCACGGGAAGATACTTCAACCGATCGAGCTCCGAGAACAAACACGTTTGGAAATAACGTGGCTAATTTTCGTAAAACAATACACGGTAAACCGTAGTTTTCGAAAGGGTAAACGTCCGAGTGTTAAAAAAAGCCTGAGCAAAATTCGAAGCTTGTCTACACGCTTGTAAATGGCGTTGTGAGACTTCGCTTCACAAACTACCGTGCGCGAAGGGACGCGTTAGATCTTACCATGGATAAGGGGAAAGGTTGATTTCTTCGTCTAGATTTCAATCGGTGAAACTCACAATTCATCATTCCGCACGAACAACCTACCATCCACGTTTTTTTTCCCCAATTACGCGACGAAATGAAAATTGTCCACGGCATTCCAATCGATTTCGTTGGAGAGCGTAATGCTAATTTTCCTACGCACAGTCGTATCCGTGGTTATATGCTATTTCCTGCCACCCGATTTGGAGGAATTGCAAACCTGGGGAATCTGGAGAGACGTAAGAATTCGTAAATGTAACGATAAGCTAAAATGTCACGGCCAATAATTTTGGTATGCGAGATCTCAGCTGGTCATCGGCGAGGCATGCGACTCGTTTTGCCTCGTTGTGTGTATGCATACGTATCGAAAGAGAGAGATAGAGAGAGAGAGAGAGATGAGGCCGAGACGGTGGCGGACTGTCGGGGCCTTAAGACAAAGAAAAGGCAGTTTGAGGCGCCGGCGACTGTCTGTCCGGCCCCAGGCTTCCAGGGTGCAGTCAGTCGGTCGAGCCTCTTCTATATACCACCCAAAAATCTCCCTGCAGACCCCCCAGCGGCGCATCGCGCGTGGGACCAGACTCTCGCTGTTCCAACTCTAACTGGTCTATTTCCTTCCATTTCCACTTTCTCTCTTTCTCTTTCTCCCAACTCCTGCCTCGCATCCTTCTCGCTCGCCCATTTTTTAATATTCATGTTTTCTGACATTGAATCTAAACGATCGTGGATACCGACCGAACCGAAAATATCCTCCACGAACTCTGTGGCCGCACCGAGCAAGAGATTTCGATCGGGCATAAATTCAACGGTAGATTGAAGGTTAAAAGTGAACATGCAAAAAAAATTTTTAATTGGTGTCCATCCCTAACTTTGGTACACGCGCGATAATCGTACACAGTAGAATCAAATTCCGTTGAGATTGCCACAAAATTTGTGTTAACTATTTTTTTTTTACACGAAATTAGTGTTATCTCCGCACGCTGTAGTGCAGTAATAAAGTAGCGCGGATCTCTGCTAAGAGTAACATTTGAAAAGTGTTACTTTAGTGCCAAGCAGCATTTTTGTGCGTTGAAAAACGGACTGTGAGAACAAGACTAACGATTGTGTCGTATCAACGCGATAAAATGTTGTAGAAAAATTTCAATTTTTACACTTTACGCAACGACGGGACATTTTTTACGGTATGCGATCCTGCAGCGTAGATTCGGACGCTTTTTCCGAGCGTTGGACAAGTTTTCATCGAATCCGCGATCGAAAGTGGACATCGCTCCGTAGATCATTAACTGGATGTTTTTTGAAAAATTTTCGCGGCTAATCGATTTCAAAGGGAGCCGCGCAGGCGAGCTGAGACGCGTAGCCAGCCATCCATAGCATGCGTCTCGGCGATCCTGGCGCGTCCCGACGGCGCGGCGCTCAGACCGTCTCTTCGTCTCTCTTAGCGCGAGACGGGACGACCCGGACGACGCGGCGTGTACGCAGCATCATCGCCGACTCCTGCCGCCCGCCTGGTCCCGGCAGCTGGAGTATTCTTTTAATTTTAACCATCAACAGAGACGCTTATTTAAACCGTACAGAAATGACGACGCCGAGAAGACGCGTCGCTGTTAAGAGATGAAAGCTGCGGCTGCTGCTGCTGCGACCGCGCGCACCCTCCGGAGGACCGTCGAGAGTGGAAAATCCATTGATTTGGCGCTTAGCCTCGGACGAACGATTCCGACGAATGGCAAAGGCCGAGTATCGGTTACTTCGGGTAATGAGAACACAGCTCGGCTTAAACTGGGATTATTCTAATATCTCGGTAGCTCTTGTTAGGAGGGTGAAACTGCCGTCGCGCATACCTTCTCGCCCTCGTACCTCTCGACCGCCGATCATTCCACCTCACGATTGTCCGTCCACCGATACCCATCCTGTCCCAAACTAAACGATCATACCGATGCGTATACCACAAGTTTGGTAACGCCGTTCCAAACGTGCTTCAGCCTATTATGTACCGCCTCTTGTCGGGCATCTGCCTTCTCAGCAGTCATTTCTGAACCGGTGTATCATTTTCTCTGCGAGATGATTTTTACGCGAGTCATTGTTCCAACCTAGCGAGAGATGATACGAGAAAATTCCAAATTCGATTCGACGTTCAGCGATCAACGAACGCATGCAAAGTTTCGGAATTCGGCGACCCCCAATTCTGGCCTAAAATTGGTTCCAGTTCTACTCTATATCGACCGGACGAACGACAAATCCGATCTACTCTGCGATTGAAAATAGTCGTAATTTTACATCGCGTTGTTGATTGTACTATATCGAACGGGATACCCAGCCTCATCCGGGGGAAAGTAGTTCTCCATTTCTATTATACCTAATGACTATTTCTCTGGAAAATTCGACGGTGTTGGAGTCATGGGAGTGATTCCAATTTTTTTTATTTAATATTATGACGTATTTTCAAAATGAATAGATTAACTTCTGGATATTTTGTACATAATTATATTGTATATAATTGTATTTTATTATTTTTCCAAAATTATCAATGCGAATGATATGAAAAAAAAAGAATGAAGGGAAAATTAATTTTTCCAGTGAAACTAATTAATTAATTAATTAAAAATCATAAAAAGTAAATCATTGACAACTGCCTCTAATAATTGTTATTTTTCATCAAGTTCAAACTTTCTAATAAAGTTTGACATTTTGGAAGAATAATCGCGAAATTTTCATATCCAACATAGTTAAATTTTCTGCTGATGCTCTCATATTAAATCAACGTGTTCTCCGTAAGGACACGAGTATTGTACATTTCGATTTATATTTAAATAAGCTTCCCAAACACCTTGAATTTTTCGTAGAAAATTTCTAAACTAATCAATCTATCGAAATAAATGGACACAAAATGAGTTTTCATGTTTTACGGTAACGCCTTAACATACTTAAGGCAGGTGAAACGAATCGTGTACAAAAGTTTATCGAGTAATTTTTACGTTAAATTATCGACGAAACTTACCGTCCAAGCTTCGTGATAATCATTTCCGTGGTCTCCGAATGAAATTGCTGCCAGAGTTTCGCGTTTTGCAAAGATACCGTCACGTCGCCGGGTAGAGTCGGTCCCGCACCAGGAGTCGGTGGTAGAAGCCAGCCGTTCGTTGAAATCTCATCTGTGTTGAGAAGAATACGAAAAAAAAAAGTGAGAAAACCGATTGCTACGAGTATTTTTCTCGAGAACATCCGGGCAAAGTGTGAAAAAATTGGAGGAAATTGATGAAAAACGGTGGAGAAACACCGATTGGTTCGACGAGGTTTTCCAGCGCTGCGCAATGGTAGAACAACGTATCCTCGAGGGAAAAAAAGAAGGCCAACGCTCGTATCGGGTAATAACTGCGAGGTTCGGCACTCTTCTTCTCGTTGAGCGTGTCTCGTTGCACCGCGTGTCGCCGGATTATCCGCGCATCCGACAAACAGCGGTGCGCGTAGAATCGAATGAAAAGAAAGATACCTCGGCCACGCTAGCATCTTTCCACGTGGACGGACGAATGATTCCGAGCGCACTTGTCCCGAGCCAAGAATTTCTCACCGACTGCGTATTGTGTCGTAGAATAGGGCCAGATAACGATTATCCAGCTGACCACGCGGCGGCCTCTTTGATGGGTACACCGAGAAACGATGATGCGTATGCGTACCCTTGCTAACAACGAGAAGAGCAGTGCGTGCGTAGCAAACAAACCCCGAGAATGCGGTCCAATTTGCAATAAACAAAAACGTGAAAACAACTCGACCAAAAAAAAAAGTATAACGATTATATAGATTATTATCAAGATACTGCAAACGTAGGGGAGACCGACGCACGGAGGACCTTTATTTTTTGTCGCTTTTGACCACCCGGTACAAGTTGTTTCGGTTTATCTCGAACAAATTCATCCGTAGTTTGCGATACTTAACAAAAATCCGGGACACAACGGACCGCCGTCAAATATATATATATACATATACATTTCACGTAACTTTGCACTCTCCAGTTTTATAAAAATAAGAGAAATTCGAGAACTATCAACGTAATTAAATTGAATACTGTTTCTAAATAACATTGGAAAAATACTAAATTATAAATAAATTTAAAAAAAAAAATTTCAGCAAATCTTTGATGGATCCGTCGCGCACTAGCTCCCCTATCCTTTTGGGTAGAGACCGGCGTGATACCATTTCGTGACTAGACGCTGAACTCGTCGCAACTTTTGGAGGGATACAGAGCGTGGAAAACGTTAACAGTGCAAAATTTATGGATATAATTTTCGCGACGGACGTTTTACCTACTCGGCTCTGGTACCATCGAATTCGTGGAGCGCCAGGACCCTTCCTATACGTATTAATGTTTTCTTTCATTAGGTACGCGAAGATACCTATAGGTATACGTCCCGAATGAAAGCGCGGTTTCAACACCTGTCCAAAAATCCTCGAAGCACTTTGGACGTAATAACAGACCAGGAGAGTAACACGACTAAATAGAACTCGAACTGTACGAGGCTCGTCGTTCGTCCCGTAGCTACATTTATCCGAGTCCTAATGAACTTATAATGCGAGGGACCACCGCGCGCGCGCGCGCGCGCTTGTTCTGTATGGTTTCTACCATGCCACCCGTGCCACCCTTTTCCCGTGCGCGGCGTTGACGTAACATTTACGAAACTCACGCGACTGCCAGATATACCAGAGCCGTATGAATCGAAAGGGACAAGCTCTCTTCCGAAAAACAAACACCCATTATAACAAAATTATCCCCTTCGAAAACGACCAAAGTCGCGTCTGGTCGAGTAAAAAATGGATAAATCACGCGGTCCGATAATGATCTCCGCGATTCTCGTCTTTCCCTCTATCCCTTCCACGGAAAAATGTATACAGCGACAATTTCATCGAAACTAGGTACCCATATATTTTTCAAATCAAATAGCAGAAATTTGCACGCGTAGTCTCTGAAATTTTCTTCCAATCATCGCGTCGTATAGAAATCAAAACAATTTGTCCCCGGAGGTTGGAAAATTGTATTGTAATTAACAAATTATTTTTATCATTTTTACTCGCAGTCCAACGTTGACAAATAAATATAATAATGTATCGTGGTAATATCCAGAGATGCCAGGTTTTCTTCCGGAAAAATATATAGGTACGACATTTTGTTCGCGTCGTTTTGTCCCACCTGAAAGGTTCTAACGACCAGCTAGAAAAAACTGCGGCTAGCTATTGTCGTTTTGTTTTTTTCTCTTCCCAACTTCTGTCATCGTATGGTTACAAGATCTACCATTAAACAAAGGACAGTCGTCACTGTCCGCTATTCCGTCGTTCGAAAGGTCCTTTCGCGAGACAAACTATATAAAACTACTTCTTCCGGAATCCTGCGGTTCTAAATATAACAGCTGCCTTGTATTTACTCGACCGAAAAACTTCTCACCGTCATCATTATTATTATTATCATCGTAAGTTTTTATTCCTAATGGTATAAAGATGTTTGCCTTTTGTTATTTGACTTCGGTGAAAAGTGACGAAGGCAGTATCGTACCCGCCCCTTCGTACCTACGCTTGTATTTCACCTTTTACCTACTTATGTTCCCATGAATCTACAACCGTCCAGGTACATAAGCGTATGGCATAATGTAAAGACACGACATGGAAAAGATTCCGAGTATTTAAAAACGCATTTAACCACATTTTTCAGTCTTTTCATTGGTAGCGACAACTACGACAACATTCATAGGACACGATGTAACGCGGAAGCTTGATCGCACGTTCGACGTAACTCGATAAAATTGGCATACATAAACAAATAGCGAATTTTCATCCTCCGTACACGGAGCTAGAAAAAAGTAAAAATTTTTGCAGAGAACGGGGAAAATTGCCGTTCTGAATTGGAATCTTGTTTTGTAGGTACACAACGATAAACATTGTTGGTCATGTAGGTAACTTCGCAAAAGTATTGGTAAATTAAAACTACGATGCTTGAGTGGTCAAAATTTCAGATTACTGGATAAAAAAAAGTTAGGTGAAGTGGTAAGTTTGACGATGCTGAAACCTCACATCATCAACATAATAGAAATATAGTCAAAAAGCAAGTATATTAAGGGTAAAATAATTAAAACGACACAACGATTGTCATGATGTAACGAACAAGTTGCTTTTAAGCTGTCAAATCGTTATTCGAGGATACGATCGGAATTTGGTACCTGTGTTTGTACCTAAGTAGGACAAATTGGAATATTTCAGCTGTCAGAAATCGGTATCAAAGCGTCTTATGCTCTTGCGGAAAATCGAAAACTAACGCACTAGGTCGGATAATCGGTTAATCTATATCTATACAGAATAATAATTCGACGGGGTCAACGAAGGTTTCGAACCTTAGAAGTATCTACAATACGAATGAACAATGTATCGCGTTAAGGGCAAATCAGGCACAATGACATCTAGTTTATTGCACCGCTCGCCGCCTGATAATTAGACAGGGTAAACCCAATGTCTCGAATATCTTGGCTATTTGGCAATCGCTGTATATTTCCAAGAATCGAAACATTTAGTTGTAACGGAATGGTATCGCCGGAATTTCGATTAGGACAACGGTATCGAAGCGGGGAGTTCATTCATAATTTCGCGCGTCTTTGGAGAACCGAAAACACAAGAGACTCGTCGCGTCGCGAGTTTACAGACACAACGCTATATCTTGAGAGTGAGATATGATAGAGTAATGCTGACCTGGATGCTGACGATGATGGTGATGATGGGTCATGTTGTGTTGTCTGTACAGCATTTGGTGATGAAGCTGAAGTTGCGTGTGCAACACGTTCGCGGGTGGGAATCTGTTGAGTTCCATTGGGGCGATCAAACTCATGATAAACTTTCTCGTAGCACCGAGTTAATTGTCCTGATCGAACATCAGATGTCGACAGTCACTCGTAACGCAACGCACTAGACGCGCACTTCGATTGTTTTCCAAGCGAAACGTTGCGTCTATGAACGCAGCCGTGGATATAAGTGAACGCAGCCGTGGGTATAAGTGAACGCAGCCGTTGGTACGTGGAACGATACGCGACGTTAATATCGCGCTGCAGCTAGCGCTCAACTAAAGTGCGGCTACGAAAATTCTTTTCATTCTCGTAGTCGTCGCTATGCCGAGCAACACCCCCGCAGTAGTCCGACGGTGGTTCGACGTGACTGGCCGAGGTTTACCACGCCCACGGAGACTCTGATTGGTGCGAGTATGCGCGCGCGTAAGAAACGAATGAGGGAAAATTTTAGTAACGCGTTATCTATGGTTGATCTAAAGCACAGCGATTGCCTCGATTCATTAAACGAATGAACCGACAATCTCGCGAAGCGGCCTCAACAAATCACGATTAGATACTCGTAGATCCTGAGATTCTGCCTACAAATAATACCACGTTGGAAAAGTTGGAATCCCAGTAAGACGCTCCTTACGTAGGTAAGTAGCTGACAATGCGCACTAAACAGTACGGAAAAAAAGTAATTGTACCAATTTCGAGTTGTTTTTTCGCATAAATTTCGCAAGGCGACGCATCGTTCATTTGTCTTTTCAACTTCCCGATTCCACGATTTGTTTTGCGAGAATAAATTACGAGTGGAGAATTTAACTATTAGAATTGGTCAAATGTCCGCTTTTCACGAAATTGATTCGCTTTTAATAAAAATATTAATCTTCGAGATAAATAAAAACTCCGTGCACAGGGTGAAATTTCTCAGTTAACATCATAGCCTCGCCAATTGCTAAAAAGTCACAAAATAATTCTTTTCTTTGCATTATTTGTTAGGAACTTTGATCCTCTCCCAAAAAGATCCTTATCAATTATGACGTAAATATTGAAGTTTCAAAGATAATCACAATTTGATAGGAAAATTGTCATTTTTTAAATTAATAGTTTTATTACAATTTTCACTTATTTTATGAGTGAATATTTGATGAGGACTTTTTTTATATAAAATTGCATTTCTTAACAAAAATTATTTGTAATGAATATTTTGCCCACACAATAAAAGAATATTACTAAACAAATGACAATTGTTGCATAAAATGGCGATTATCGCTGAAAACACAATACTCATGTAATAATTGATAACAAATTTCCTAACAAGCAATGCAACCAAAATAATTATTCTGTAACTTTCGATTTTTCATTGCAACTGGCATGCCTAAGATGTTAACCGAAAAAGTTGACCCAGCGCACACAGTTTGTATTCACCTCAAAGATTAATATGTTTACCACTACAAAATCAATTTGTAAAAAAGCAGATATTCCATGCACTCTATTAACTATGTCAAATGTGTTTTTACATCGTACATTTTTTTCTCAAGTGTTGGAGAAATGCATTTTTTCAACGAAATTCCTCGACATATTGAGAGATTTAGGTACGCACACCTCTAAGCATGCAATTGCAGAGTACTTAGGTACTCTTATTATATACGATTACGAAAAAGAGTGATAAACGACATTCGAATAACCGCAGGCGGTATTGGACAGAAGTTAAACGCTCGCAGATTTTGCTAAAAGATAATCAACATCCCACGTGAAGCCGACGCAATTGTTCCGTGGACCACAGAAGAAGCCGCGAGGACAAGATAATATCTGTGACCCGGCACTACGCGTGTTAGACAGATGACTGTCGGCGTACCTACCTCCAGACGAAAATCGTGCACTTTCTTTAACTGTATGCGTTGGTGTATCTGCACGGAAAGAGGTAGGCACACGTTTAGGTGTATCAAGGCAGAAAATTCGGGGTGGAGGCATACGTCGCTCGGTAGGTATTACAAAGACGTTAGAGATAACGATCGTCCGCGTTCTTCCCTTTTTTTTTCCTGCGACTTTTTTCGTCACGACTCTTTAAATTCTACTTGAAAAATAAACCCGCGGTATATACACGCTCATTGTTGTGGATTTTGGAGTTTTGGATTACGGATTAACTGTAAGCGATACCCACAATACGCGATTGTACGCGCGCGAGTGCCTCAACTGCCGTAGGTACCTATAAGAAACTTGGATATAGTAGGTACTCGGTAAGATCCAAGCAAGCAGTGGTCCGACATTCGTATGCATAAGTATACTTACTTCTGCTTTTCCGCACAAACATGTACCTATAGGTATAAGGCTTATGTATTTATAGTATGTACCTACCGAACTTTAATAGTTTACCTGGCTATACGACAGATTTCGTTTTTGGGTCAAGGGAACCCTTGCGGTCGTCTCACAAGCGAGAAAATAAATTTCGAGAAGCGTCCATGTACATCAGGTGCGGAAATGATCTACCGATGGAAATGGCGCCATCGTTTTTAAGTGACACCAAACATATCCGATGGCACGGATTTAGCTGGTCCCCCAAAAAAAATCGGTATTAAAACCGCGTAACTGAAGAAACATGTACACGGAGAGAAAAAAAAAAATAAAAAGTACTATTCTGATACGGTAAAATTGTTTTATAAATGCAATCTAGCAATTATTAATTCCCGGCAATCATCACATTTTAATGTTAGTTTAGTAATTTCCACCGTACAGAATGATACTGTATTTTAAGTTCTTATAATTTGTGCCTTCTTGGCTGGTAAGCATTGACGTGCGAACAATATACATATGTGCACGTAAATCTTATCGTCCCTACCAGCAATTTCTACTAGTCTGCTCGTATAATTTTTTTTATTTTAACAAAACATCATTTGTCTCAAATATTTACACTATCAATCGCCGCAGGTGTGAGCCAAGCTAAAAGCTAATGCTTTTTCCATTCGTTTTGTTATTTTGATGATTTGAATTTTAATAGATTTATTTAATAGATGCATAAATATTAGTTTGCATTTTAGCACGGTCAAACTTACCACTTCACCACACTTTTTTTATCGTGTGAATTGGAATTTTGGCCGTTTTAGTATTGTAGTTTTTCTTTCAAATTTACGGAAACAGTTACCGACTGTTTTGCATTCGTAAAACAAGATTCCAATTCAGAATGGTAATTTTCGCTGTTTTCGGCAATAGTTTTTACTTTTTTTTCTCTCCGTATACACAAATCTCATACTTACCTGAACTCCTTCGCATGCGCACAGGTAATCGGGCAAGGATTTGTACCTAGTACCTTTGCATGAAAGCGATAATAAAAACACAATTTCTTGGGTTGCTTGACAATTACGAAGGATTGCACTATTATGACAAAATACTCGGTGAATGCTTTGCAGCCGCGATTTTTTTATTACACTAATACCAAACGCTAGTTAGTATCGATTCTTTCATGGAATAAGTCGGTACGTATTTATTTTTATGGATTAGAATAGAACAATGGGTGTCTAGACTCACGAAGCACGATGAAAATCATAGACTCATTTCGTTTCGTTTTCTTTCTGGATGCTCTGATTCTTTCACAGAAACCAGTACTTTGTGGACTCTCGCTACTAGGAAACGCGCGTTACAACATACTTACGTCGTAGTTAGTGAAAAGGCCGTCTCACCCGCATGCAACTCGTCACGACCTTGTGCAGACGTATCCAGAATACAATCTATATAAACAAAAGAGAAAAGTAAAGCTGAAAGGTATAGGGACGAGTAAATAAATACTCTCTTGAAAAAAGCTCTCGTAGTCCTTCCGAATTGCGGCAGTCGCGCATCTTCACGGTGAAGACTGACGACGCTGCCACCGTACCAATAACAACTTTGAGTGGTCGTGTAAAATTTGAGAAAAAACACGTTCGTACGTGCGTATATATGTATAGTTGCAGCGGTCATCGTCGGAAAATATCCGTTGAGCAATTATCAAGATAATTATTAAGATTTCCGTGCCAACGAGATGGGAAATTCGTCAATGAACTCGGTAATCGAGGTTTTACAACAGTCGATGTAACGTGACAATATCTACATACGTGGGTCCCACGTAGGTAGGGTTGAATGTGAAAAAGAAATGCTGGAACGATGCTTAACCAGCCATCAGGATTCTTCGAGACAGGATAAAGGCCATATGGTTTACGCCAAACCCGTGCTAAACCTCAGATTGTGAATTGTTAAACAAACGAATAGTCTAGCAGATGAGTTATGACTGCGGGACAAGCTGATGCCACCGCGCCTCTGTACATTGTTATTTCAGGATTGAGGAAAGTAAATAAAGCCACTTGAACCAGAGATAGAGTCCTACGTACGTGATAAAGGACCCGTTGACCGTACACATATTGTATCAGTTCTGAGACAAATACATTTTTTCCATGTTCCCGGAAGACCGGAAGTATTGCACTACTATTATCAATAGTAAATTAATATCGGCGCATATTTACAACGAAACCGCCTCGTTTCCCGTCATTGGAGATTGTGCTTATCGAAAATTCGTATTCGCGTCCTATAATCGTATCAGCTACATTAATATGAGAACATCATTCGCCACGTGCGAGATAAGATCCGTGTACGTGCATACTTACCCATTGAAAATGCCGCTCTAACCTTATTTACCATATGCTTACCAATGACGTTGCGTACTCCGATGCAATTTTTCTTTGAAATAACAGTTTTGACAACGATTGCGCGTTGATAAGTTGTATATTTGTACGAGATACGAGTGGAAAAGAACAGGAAACGCGGGTGTACAGACAAGCAACTGTCCTCTAGTATCCTTGTCGCTCGTGTCAGATCTTCGAGCTTGAGATCTTTCGAATGTGTGAGCGTTGTGTTTCGTTCATATGTCCGACGTCGCCACGAATAAGTAGATAAATGAGTAGCACGCTGTTATCTTCATCCAAGGAATACACCGGAATATACTAAGACGACAAATTAGCGAAGATGCAATCGTCGTACCACGCTTACCGCATCGGCAATTGGTGAACTGTCATAACGCGGGCGTATCGTCCTCGTGGTTCGACGGGTTTTTGCCGAAGTATTTACTGCCTGTTTGAATAATATGGCCAACAGGATGTCCACAGTGCGACACGTTGATCTGCAGGCAGAATAACAAGAGGGAGTGATCGTGACGTCAGCAAAGGACCACCCAGGAGCTCGCGCAGCTAAGACACGGAACACAATAACCGACGACTCATCCTTCGTAAACACATCCCTTATTACACGTTCCCCGCATCTTCTTGTCCTTTGTTAAATCGTCGTCCGTTATTACTTCAATGATTTCATTTCAACGACCACCTTTCGATGCTCATTTCTGCTCTCTTCCATCAGGTTACCGTCGTAGTTACAGGCTGTAACTTACAGCAGCACGCAGACTCGATGGAAAATGCGAAGGTCATTTCGCCACATATATGAAACGTGTGTCGATGAAACGACGTCGTCTCTCCTATTACCGACCATTACCGACGATAACCGAACTGAACCGAACGACATATCGGTTTTCGAGAACCGAAAGACATTTTTCTACATTCTTACATGATTTCTTACATGATTTTTTTACATGATCTGCTGACGCGTCGTGACGTGAACCTCGGAATTTGCAGGCGAACCTTCCCTCGTACGCCGATCGAATCGTGGCGGGGATGGCACGTGAAACTGCAGTCGCTTCCTATTTCAATCGCGCGTTCCTGCGCGTGGGTGGGTGCGCGTGCGGACTTCTTTGACGAGCACGCGAGCCGCACTTATCGTTGACGCGTGTTGAAAACGAAGAACATTCTCGTTTTATTTCAGTGATTATACTTCTCGCGGTTATCTTTGTCGGCACTTTAGTATAACCGTCGCGTGCATTTCCGTTATGCACCGACGGGCGATAAAGAAGCGCGTGATAACGATACGAGTTTTACAATTTCAGCACGAACTCGCGTGGCATTAACGACTTCACTCCGCCCACGACGAGTCACACGTAATAAAGAGTACAATCACATAGTTCCTTGACGTATCGTAGAATCTATAAACACGAACGAACGGATAAGTACTATTCCGGAACGATGAAATTGTTTTGTAATTGCATTCTGGCAATTATTAATGCCCTGAGCAAGAAAAAATCATCACATTTTAATGTTCGTTCAAAAATTTTCACCAAACAGAATGGTAGTATTTTACGTTCTTATAATTTTTATTTCTTTGACTGGTAAAAATTGACGTGCGAACAATATATACTACTATTTCGCGCCTGAATGTTCACTATTCTCACTAACGATTTATACCAGTCCACCCGTATTGTTTTGTTCTGACAAAACCATATTCGTCTCCAACATTTACACTCTGAATCGTCACGTGTGTGCCGGGCTAAAAGACAATTTTTTTTTCAATCGTTATGTCGTTTTGATTATTTTAAATTTGATACATTTATTGTTAAAATTGCGTGCTTGAATGCATTTTAGTTTTTTATTATATTTCTATTATTTTGACGATGGATTAATTTATTAATTTTAATTATTGACGTTTTAGCATCGTCAAACTTACCACTTCACCTAACTTTTTTTTATCGTGTGAATTGGAATTTTTACCGTTCTAGCATTGTAGTTTTTATTTCAAATTTACGGTAAGTGTTACCGACAGTCTTCCGAAGTTACCTACATGACCAACAATTTTGATCGTTCTGCTTTCATAAAACAAGATGCCAATCCAAAGGGGAATTTTTCCTGCCCCCAGTACTTAATAATTTTCACTTTTCGTTTCTCTACGTGTACCGATCATAGATCTAACATAGTTGAGGCACCGTCGAGACACAGAGCGTATTTTCTTTAAGGGAGTTCTACCTAAAAACTGAAAACATGTTATTCAAAATATGCCCAATAATTCGATTTTCTCATAAGACAACGTCTTAGTATTTGAATGATTTTCCCCATAAACGAGCTTCCTAAAAATTCCAAAATGTTTACAGCATGCTTAGACGATAAATTGCTTCACATCTACAAAATTTAAACAAAATCTCTCTGTTATCAGTTTTTGGGCAGAATTTCCTTAAGGATCTGGTTTTTAACACGCTTTTATTAGCTTGGTTCGTGTTTGTATGTCTATCTATCTATCTATTTATCTATCTATCTATCTATCTATCTATCTATCTATCTATCTATCAATCCATCTATCTATTATAGAGATAGACAAATAGATAGAAAGATAAATGAATAGATAGATGGATAGATTTTTAACCAAAAAATGATGAAAACTCCCGAATTGGAACATTTTAAAGGAAATTTGAATTTCAAAATGTTTAACTTTGTCATTCTGTGAATGTTTTAAATTCGAGTGGTTAAAAATTTTCAATTCGCAAGTTGTGTTTCTTATGCTTTGTAACAGAATGTCAATTAGGTGTCGAAAAAAGTTCAACTCGCATATTTTGGATTGAGGATCAATGACAATACAATAATGTGAGACAACTAAATTGAAAAAAAAGTTAAATTCAATACTAAAGATTTTGAAAAAATAAGAAAATAAATTATAGTTTGAAAAAACTAAAAAACACGCTTTTACAATAGATTGAACTAAGAAGTAAAAATAAATTTCAGTATAAGAATAAAGTAATTATCGAGAAAATTAATGTCATTGTAAAAAAAGTGTGGTATGCTTTGAACTACATTCTTACACTAACTCTGCCTTTCGAAATGAAAATAGTAGGATATTATAACAATTGATATCGAGTACCCCGTGCTATTTTTACAATGACATTAATTTTCTCGTTAATTACTTTCTTCTTGTATTGAAATTTATTTTTTACTTTTTATTTTAATCTATTATAAAAACGTGTTTTTTTAGTCTTCTTAAGCTATAATTTATTTCTTGGGATTTTTTTCTTCTAATATTTCCTTCGAGCGCACTGAAAGCCACGTATCTCGAAATCTCTTAATCGAAATTCTGTATTAACATATAGAAATCGACAGGCATCCTCGTTAAGACAGTTGTCGCAGCGGGAGCATAGTGCCAGAAAATTCAAAAATTTTATTTACTTCTTAAGAATATTAAAATACACAAGCCATAAAAATTTGAAGTTGATTGACCATCTCTAACTCGAGATACACGTAATCCAAGTTCGGATCATTTACACGGAGAATAGTGGAGACCATCTGTCTGTAGCAGTTTATTAATTCTAATAAAAAAAAACTCACAGCCAGAAACTGTCCGAAAACTAAATGGAAATTTTTGTTTTTGTTGTGATTGTTTGATATATATATATATATATATATATATATATATATATATATATATATATATATATATATATATATATATATATATATAGAGAGAGAGAGAGAGAGAGAGAGAGAGAGATTCACCATCTCATTGTTGAGATATAACAACGCCAAGTTCCACAGATAATGGTAAAATGTACGAGCCAGGAGGTTGAAACACTGACTTGAACATAGTAACGCCTCAACGTGTAGTTGAAAAAAATCCGAAAACGCATGAGTAGGGATCTCAGGATATCCATGTCACATCACTCGAAAAATGGGTAGAGCCGGCTGAATAAGCGCGAGTAATCATAATCCTGGGTGCGCTCAGACTAATCTCCTTAAACGCGTTACTCTACGGCCATTTCGGGCCCGCGGTTGAGCCCGTCTCACCTTCAGCTTAGCACGTGCCAACACTCTGGTCAAGGAAACTTTGAAGACTTGCCTAAGTTATTTGAATGCGCGTAGGTGAGTGTCAGGATAAACTGGATGCTCGGTACAATCGCAGCTGCCTTTTTGAATAGAAGTATTGTTTCAATAGCGAGCATTAATAAGCGCGCAAGTTTTTAGGTGATAACACGTTGAGTGATCGTTTTTGATCGGAGGTAAAACGGAAGGATTGTAGTAGAAGCGTGAAGGTAATAAATTGACGAAGCAAATTAAGAGCATCGTTCTTCACATGATCATAATCTCATACCATCATTCATACATAACGAAGCAAAACTTGTTACAGAAAGATATGATAAATAATTACTAACATTTACGCAATATAATATTCTACTATTAAACATAAAACTTTGCTTTTCACCAATCACTCGTTAACATGTTATAGGAATGCTCGAATATTCCAAATATTTCACGAAATGACCACTGTTACGGTTTATTGTTGCATTTCACAGCTCACGAACATTACCGTTCGAAATTCGATTTCACAGATTTGTACTAACGTCAGCATTCGCATTTATGTTATCTGTAGGTTTTTACGTCGAAATTATCTTCGTGCATTCAAGTTTGAAATATCCAAGCATCTCGGTACATCAACTAATCTTGTAATAATAATAATATTAATAATAATATAAATCTCTAATATACGACAAATTATTGACCTTTTCAGTGGAAAGTCGTCAGTTACTCAAACAACAATGCATCACGAAGAATAAATCATCGGTTCGAATGATATTTTTATGCGGTTCGGTAGCATTCTCATCGAGTTTAGGATTGATCGCAGGACTTTTCACTGCGTCAGAAAACCCTGCGAACGACTTGACCGCCCTATGCAAAAGAAAAGATCCGAACGAAATGGTAAAAAAATTAATGTCATACTGTACAAATAAAATGAAAAGTATTCTTTGTGTCGAAAAATAAATGCCAATTATGAATGCTACGGTAAGAAATGCTGTAACAAATCTGATGAACTTCGTTAATACGAAATCATTTGAATAAATGACGCCAGCGAAGTTGGTCGATCGATGACAGATAGTAACGATCGAACGAAGTGGTACTAAAAATTAATCAATCTGGGACATTCGATGCGCTGCATGCTCTTGGTCTTCCCAGGGCTCGTCAGGTTTGGGGTTTAGAGAGACAAGATCATAGAGGCCACAGAATATTTATCATTAAGACACAACGATCGCACTTCCAGACTGTCACAGGTTTCACAACCAACGCTTACCATTTGTAAAATTAAATTCGAAAAATGTACATGTCACACAAAACATGCGAATAATCAAACTATTGATTGAAATCTTATCCGGAGACAAAATGATCCAGGAAGTAAGGAATTCTCGCTGATATAAGAGGTTTATTACGGAAACAATGTTTTTTTTTAGTGACTAGTCCAGAAGTGCTTTATTGTTACGAGACACGTGCGATTATCAGTGTAACCAATTCTACATTCGATTGTGAAATATACAATTTATACCGACGCGTAAATCCGAGGAGCGACAAAGATATTTGTCGTCTGGCTGTATCTAATTCACGATAGCACTTGCAATCATTGCGAATGATCACGCACTCGTTACATCTTATATTGTTATCAAGATTTATAGTATAAAAGTTTTGGTAGATATTTTTATTGCGAATTAGGATTTTCAAATGGTTGCCGATATCGTTGACAAAGGAATGCAAATTTTCATGTATCGTGAAAATCTTGTAACGCTGATCAATCCCAAGTTCAAATTCGAATTGGTACTGTACAATAAAATCGAATGTTCTAACAGCCATGAATGCGTCAAAGCGATTCGTACATATCAGATGATTTAAAACATTTCCACGAACCGAATTTATTTTCAAGTTGCCGGTTGCAATATTTCGATCCGGTCTACTGTTAATTATATCGCTCCGACTTTTCCCATTCTTAGTCACAAAATGCTTGGGAATATACTTTTTGCCAATTTTTAGTAGATAATAATTCATGTTACTTGATAATTTTCTCACAAATATTGTTGTCACAATAAAACTTTCATTACCAAATGTCACTCTTTGACAACGAATACTGCGATTACTCTCGATACGTTTTCGGTATAAAAATTTCAACAAATTCAACGTCATAAATTGTCTGCAATGACTGTTTTGAATGATTTCTAATAATCGTTTCATAAAATATGAACAAAACTGCAACGAGTGTACTTTCAATACGACATTTCTAATAGACGGTACGTTTGCATAGTAGAAATAGTGGATGATCCGACCATGGAAATAGGATTGATGAGAATAACAACAAATGAGCCCCGGAATATACAATGTCTCTCACGTGAGTAATGTGTCATCCAATTCTTCTATCTTGCCCTCTGGTTGCGATACTACTTTACGCAGAACTTTGCTTACTACGTCGGAGAGCGACTCTCTGGCACCTGCATCCAGTAAACCGATGCACCGCTGTAACAAATATAACCATGAAATTCGGAACGAATGCTAACTTTTTTCTATTTGGGCAAATCGCCTAGATTGTACTAAATTCAAATGTTATTCGTTAACCTGGTGTTCGCAGTCTCCTTGTCGCAGTCGGAGTACAGCAATAAGTGCCAGTTCACTGTTCGCCTTGACGTAACCATTTTTCTCTTTCGTTCCATTGACCAACATTGGTAGCAGCGATTTCAACAATTCGGATGACATTTTCTCTGATGGTACGTTCCGGGCCAAGTGAATACAGATACGTGCTAGCAATTGTTTGACGTCATTACTACTGTGATTCATTGACTGCAATTCAGATACAAGCGTAGTTTTAGTACCGGCAGCATGAAATATATTAGCAGCTGACATAATCAGACTTACTCTGACAAATGGCGTGAGAATTTGTTGTGGTATCGGCTGCCGATCGTTCATAAGATACTGGAAGAGATATCCACAGGCGCGCACACCATTCATTGCTATTTGAACTTTGTCAGCGGAAAGATATGATAGAATTATTTTGCATACGCGTTCTTTTTCCTTTCCCGAGTAAAGCTTTTGTGGGGCTTCTTTCAGTGCCACGAATAAAGCCGCTGAACGACCATGCCTGAGCATCCAATCAGCGTTCACGTCGTCACCTAAGAATATATAATGACGTATAAGTTTTTTGCATCGTTTCGAGTAGTTTGGTATATGAAATAAGAATATCGTACATAAAAGGTGGTCGTTATACGCAGAAGTGAGTTGTTCAGGGGAGAGCCAAGGTAACAAAGCACCGTAGCATCCAGCAACGGCACTTCTTGTTACGCATTCCGAATGCCCCAACATTCCGCCAAGGGTAGCAAGAACTTGTTTTCTCATCGGTTCCGTCATTTTATCCCCGGCCGGAGTTAACACGCCACGGAGAGCTTGTAGCATAGTTTCCCTTTGATCAAAAATGTTAAATTAGCACTAAAATGCTGAGTTTCCGACATAATATAATACCGATACTACGATAAACCTCATCCAGGATATGGAACAACGAAGAATGATATTGGTAAGAAAATCGTGAGAAACAATACTATGTAGCCTAACCCAGATCCCCAACTGACCTGATAGCAGGATCATCGGACGTCTTTATTCCAGTATGCAATTCCGCGAATAATGGGTCTGCACGTGTATGAATAACGATTAAATTACTCAAAGCATAGGCAGCCTTCAATCTGACCTGTCTGTTGCTGTCATTCAATGCTTTTAAAAAAGTAGTTTGTAATTGTGGTAAAAATTGTTTGAGCATCACTCCAACCTGTTTTCAAAATATAATTACAAATTATGAAGCGATGATCGTATGACTTCTTACATTGAAAATAATCGAATACCTTTCCAAGGAGTATCGCCAACGTCTCAAGAACGGCAGCTTTCACGCTCCAATTAAATCGATCACCAAGAATACGAATGAGCGGACCAGTAATATGTACTACGCTCGGCTGTAAAGCCGTCGCACTTGTCAATTTAATGACCTCGCCCAGCCCCTGCGCTGCCTGTTCCTTGGCTTCGGGCATACCATTGAGAATAGCTTCCCTAAAAATAGGTAGGATCGGAGTAATTCCTTTGGGCAAACAAAATCCTGGTAGCAAATCTTGTTGTCCTTTCATATCAGACACTGCAAACCGCACTGCTTGTCGAATATCTTGGACGTGTGCAATCTGTTGATCCGACCCCAAAGTCTGAAATACAAATTATTCTGTAACAAAGTAGTACAATTTCTCGAAACAACAATATCACCATGCCTGACGAAAAATCGTTATTTTACCTTCGTAACAGCAGTGAGAGCTTCCCAACTCATTTGCAAGACATCTTTGTCGTCATCGGTAAACAGGTGGATCAAGCCTCGTAATAGTTGCGGCACATATTGACTGTAATCAGCCCTCGTCTCGCGACAGAAAGCGCATAACAAGGTTGCAGCACTACGACGACGCGAAGCATCATCGGCTCTTGTAGCTTCCATCAGTTGATCCATTACCGTTCTAATGCCAACTTCGTCCGCCACGGAGAGAACAACAGCCTGGCAATATTCCAATTCCTGAGCCTCGTTTTCCAAACCTTGAGAAGCCGATAATGCCGTCAACAATGCTGGCAGGATCTTGTGAAGGAATCTAGTCAACGCTTCGCCTGCTACACTTGCCAAAATCGATAAGGCTTTCGTATTCACAGGCATAGCCGTTAGTTGTGGGACCAGGTACGGCAATACAACCCGTGATTTTATTGCCATTACTTGACGCAAGCCATCTAAAGTATTTTCAGCTTCTGCCGGATCTGGTGAGTTTAACTGGTTCAACATAGCTGGAAGGATGTCGTCCAAGGCTCTGACGCCAACAGTAGAATGGAGACTGTCAAAAGTTTTCGCCGCAGCTTGCCTGACTTCTGGCAATGGATCACACAGAGCTTTCCTGCAATCGGATGAGAAATTGTCATTGTAATATACGAATACATGGTACGAGTTGTAATGAAATATAAAAACTGAGATCATTTACGACGGACATACCTAACAGTTGGAACTAAGCTGTTGACAAAAGTCAAAACCATATCTTTGCTCGTGCTAGCCATAATCTCTGATAATCCAATGCAAACTCCTTGTCTCTGGTCAGCTTGCTCACTCTGCAATCCTCGTTCGAGTATTGGAATTATTTCTGGAAGAACTCTCTCCCCCAATTTCCTGACCAAATCGCCGAGAGTTCTCGCGGCTACTTGTCGCTTATCGTAACTCGTGCTAGCCAAACATCCCAAGAGGAGACTGAATAAGGTAGGTAATATTTCTCGCAATGTCCTTGGAGTATTGGTAACGACAACCTTCCAAACGTGGAGAGCTGCCTGACGAACCATAAGTGCAACGTCCGAGCGACCCATATATAAACCGGCCAGAACCCTGTTTCGTCTTTCAGCACCGAGAGCATTGATAATCGCGTAGTGCGATTGCTCTGTACCAAAATTGTCATCCTCGCTTGCAGTTTCTGTGGTCATTTTTCCAGAAACGCCAGAAATACGATATAAGAGGTCACCTAAAAGCTGGACGGACGAGTATCTGATACGCCAGTTATCATCAAACAAGCCTCGTTCCAATTCTGGCAAGAGCAGCATAATAGCTGAATCAGCGTATAGCGTGACGATCCGCTGACCTGCTTTCAGTGCTGTTTCGCGAACATATTCATTTTCATCGGCTAGTGCTTTGAGAATGGGATTGATGATTTGCCCAATATAAGGTGTGAATTCGGTTGTAAATGCGCTAGGCATGTAAATGAACATCATAATGTATCCGTCCTTGACGTGTGGCGCTATGTCCGTTCGCTCCGCGGTTAATATGATTTCTGGCATAAGCTTGTGCAGTTTTTCTACACCTAAGCCGCGCACAACTTCAGACAGACCTTGCGCTGCGCCGGATCTGTCGACGCTGCTGGTTTCTGAAGTGAGCGTTTGCATGAGCCAAGGGAGAAGGTCTTCGAAGCTGGACTCTCCCATTCCGCGAACCATAGCACCAAGAGCTCGGGCTGACACGCTTCGTACTTCGGGTACAGGATCGAGCAGACTAGTTTTGAGGCCAGGAATAATGGTTGGCAAATATGGCGTCAGATCTTTCTGGTCCGTCAGTGAATACATGTTCCCAATAATTTGCGCCGCCATTTTTCTAGTTTCCGTTGACCGATCCATAAATGCTCTTTGAACAACGGGCATTATGAGCGCGAGCGAAGGTGCGTCAATAAAATGAACGAACTGAGTATCGAGTAGAGTTTGCAAACATGTCGCTGTCTTATGAGAAGGATCTTGAAGAGCCTCCAACAAGACTGGGACAATAGCTTGGATCTCAGGATTTCGTATCACACTGCCGATAACTTTCAAAGCTTCTGCTCCAGCCTCTTGAACCTTCATGTGCGAATCGCTCAAAACTTCAATGAGTTTTGGCACGATACTTGGCAAACAACTGCTAAGTTGTTTGGGCGCACAATATGCCATTGCTCCAAGCAACTCCACCGATCCTGAAAATTATTTTTATCAATCAGAAAATAACCTGATGACCAGTGATAAAATGCTCGAGTGAACGAAAAATGTTTATCTTTACCAGTCTTAGTTCTCCAAGAATCCTCTTCTAATGCTGCTAGTAGACTAGGAAGAACCAATTTCACTCCATGAGCTGATAATTTACTCATCACAACTCTGGCCGTGTCGTCTGTAGCAGTTCTTACGTATTGACTCGAATCTCCGAAACACAGTAACAAATGAGGAAGTACATGAACAATGTATGGTTCGAATAAACGACCCAACATCGTGCATAGCATCTCAAATGCAAACAGAGCACCTTCTCGGTGTCTATAATTTTTCTTGTCCTGAATGGCATTAGTCAAAGTAGTCATGATATCAAGCTGCTTTAAGGCGAGAATTCCCATACCCTTGACAAGACCTGCCAAGCCATAAGCAGCGCCCTTCCGATCGCCATATTTGTCAGATTTCAACAGTTGATGTAACAACTTTTGCACGATTCCTGGAGCATCATCCTTGATGGAAGGAACCAGATGAGGCAAGCAATTGGCTACAGCTTCTTGAACTTGTTGCGACGGTGTAGACAGCGCGGATACTAAGCGCAACACGATTGGCTTGATTCTTGGATCATCTTTATCCAAATGTCTCGCCAATAGTCCCATCAAAATGACAACCGATTGTCTGATAGAATCAAAACTTCCACTTTTGGGAGCTTTATCCATGAACTCTTCAAAGACAGGTAGAAGAGACGTTATATTTGCTTTGCCATGCATATCCACAGCAGCAACAGCCGCAGCTAACATTTCTGTGCGAACCAAATGGTTCCTATCTCCCAAGCCAGTTGACACGAAGAACTGAACTAGACAGCGCACCGTTTCTGGAGTCAGAAGCGGAGCCAGCTGAGCTAATGCCAACGCTACACCGCATCTAGGCCCCCAGTTGTCTATTGGTTGTTCCACGACGCGGCCAAAATCATCCAACTTTGGTGGTATCATTGCCAATTTATCTTGATAAAGTGCCAACAAACGTTCCAGAATTGGAGGCATGAGTTGTTTTTCGGATGTCAACAGTTGCGCCAATGCTCCAGCAGCAGCTTGTTGCACAGCCTCAACTGGATGAGCTACATCTTCCATGAGTTCTTCGGAAAGCGCTGCGCAATCAGCGGTCAATCCAGCAGAAATCCACAATTCCTCTGCCAGCTTTCTGTTATCCTCAGAAACATCGAATCTTGCCACCCAAATTCGTTTAGTTAATCTTAATGCCTGCAAGTAGTCTTCTTTTTCTGTAGGGAATGCTCGTCTGACAATAGTGAGACCTCGTAATGCGGCGTCTCTAACGGCTGTTGACGGGTTTTGAAGTGCACCAGTAAGAGATTCGATCTCTCCCAGAGTCGCTGTTGCAGCCCCGGGAGGTCCACTACCAGAATGAGCAACATCCAAAAGAGTTGCAACTGCTTGTGACTGAACTCTTCCTGTAGTTATACTTATCAATTCGATCAACAGATTAAACATCTGTCGCCTTGGAAGAAGTCTAGGATGTTTAGGATTTTTTGGATCGGCATCATCTCCTCTTAATTTAGCATGATCCTGCACGATCTGCAGGCCCTGGCTGATTACGAAGTCGTCTTTACTCGAGAGCAGAGTCGTATTGACGAAGGGGAAACAATAGCAAAATGACGTTGCTGTAGGGCATTGTTTTTTTTTTACAGTAACGTCGTGCAGGAGATTCAGAGTCCTTTTAACGGCATGATCCAAGGCTTCATCTTCCCAAGCTTCATCCAGATCACATTGAGGTTTTAATTGGCGCAAAGTCACGTGCGCAATTAGACTAGCAGACATAGGGTCGTTACCAATTCGTATGATATTTCCAAGATTGATGTACAGTTCCGACAGAGCTGGTGCTGCTAAAGGCGAATCTAGATCTCGCAATATTGGGGGAATTAAATCCTTAAAATATAAAGACAGCTCCGTGCCATTCCCATGTGCTGCGGCATTAATTATAGACACCGCTTCAACAATTTTTGCATTCAATCTTTTCAATCTAATTCTTATTGCATTTTCTTTAGCAGTTTGCGCTTTTATTGCTTCTTCCTGTTTTTGAGTCAGTTTTGGTTCTTTAATCTTGCCTTCGCGCTTACGCTTTTCGTAAAGTTCACGTCTCAATTGTAATTCTTCTTGCTGTTCTTTGAACGAATAGACCTTGCTTTCACGTTTCATGTTCATGGCACCGAGAATTTCATTTTCGTCATTACCTGGCTGAACACTCTTGTCATATAGCTCTCCTTCTGGTGTTAAATATGTGAAATATTCATCCTTAGTTATTTTAAGTATCTCCGGGTCATCCAATTTGCTAGTAGCCGTTGCTACCAATGCAGGAAGAATAACGTCTGGTGCTAACGATACGACTCTCGCCAATGCATTTTCGTAACTAGGGACAGCTTTGTAATTATGAGTGAAAGTTTTTCTGATTTCATTTCCGAACGTCCTGCAAAATTCTCGAGGTATGAGATTGAAGTTTTTAACAATCTTAAGCCACAAATTGGGAACAGCATTCAGAATTGCCGGATGATGAGCAGGAACCAAAGAATCTCTGGCTATTTGTACTCCTGCGATTTCAGGAACAAAACTACCTGAACAGATAGCTAACAGTCCGTCAGCTAACGCTCGTCCTGTAACTTCGCCGGATGGAAGGTCATCCTTGTTTTCTTTGTCGGTATCCATTCTGATTTTGGCACTATCGAGAAGTTTACAAAACTCAACGAGCAGAGCTTCTGCAGGTTCATAACTGCCTAATCCTGTTAGAATTTTTTTCAACATAGGTGCACATCGTTGACGTATCATCGATTTTGGAGCTGTAACGCAAGCAACAATTGCTCGATTTACACCAGCTTGTGCCTTCTCCGTCAGACGATTAGAAAACTGCAGTGAAAGACGCTCGCAGAAAAGCATTACATCGTACAAGGTTTCATCTCCACAGGATATTAAGAATTTCTCAGAGGAAAATAGCTGATCATCAATGGCGTTCCACAATACCGTTTGTTTGTCATTCTCCACATCTCCTGCTAAAATCAACTTCAAGAGTAAATGTGCAGCTACGAGACCTTCCGCCACTGCTCCGGGATTTGTGGACTGTTGAGCAGCTCTAGATATTGCCTGGGTAAGAATCGGAGCAATAACATTTGCATGCGCTGCCAACGGAGTACTGAAAAGCGTCTTGATCCAAACCATACGGATCCCGTTAGTAGCAGTTTTTGCTACCATGCCTTTTTTAAATGCTTCGATTACAATTTTTGGAACCTCAGTGGCGAACTTGTTGCACCAAAGAGCCATCATTTCCAATGCATGAATCAGTGTCTTCTCGTGTACTTCCGAATCTAAGACTTTGATGAAATGTGTGCACGCGACTTCCGCAAGTTTTTGTTCGGCGCTGCCAGATACCGAATTATAGCTCATATTACCAGCACCTTGAAGTACAGAGATTTTGTGCGTGACAACTGTCAATTTTCCTTCTGAACCATGAAATACAGCAAACAACAACATCAAAAGCTGCTCCAGAGCTGCAGCATCTGAGCATCGAATCGCCAATCGTCGGCAGGCATCCACAGATTCCTCCCGAACCAGATCTTCTTTAGAATGTAGATTAGCAAACAATCCTTTGCTAATATCACGGCTGTACTGACTTAAATCGAGGCCAACTCCACTAAGTATGTGTCCCACCGATTCAATGATGATTTCTGGATTTCGCAACATGGCTTTCTGCAATGCTGGTAAGAGTTGGGTCTCAAACTCATTATGCGATACTCGACTAAGAAGCGGTGCCGCGACATCAACCACGTAAAGCTCTGGCTTCTTTTTACAACTAACGCTTACTTTGATCAAAGCGTCCAAAATGTGTGACTGTAATAAAAAAATGTGAAATATCACGATTCCCACGTACGAAATGTGCATCAGAAAGCTTACATCGTTTGGTAAATTCCAAAAATTCAAAATACCTTTAGCTTATCTATCAAAGAATCTTTTTGCGATTCGATTAGATATTTTATCAACAAACTTGCTAGTACTACAACTGCACCACTAGCTTCCAAACTCAGTAAAGTGACAACATATTTTTCCTCAATACCCTCAACAGTTTTCCAACTATGTGCAAGCAGATGGTAAATTTTGTTGGATAATTTTTCATGATCAGACGCTAGAGCAGCTGCTGTTAAATTGGCTTGAGCTTCGAGCAGTTTCGTCAATTCAACGCTACATGATTCTGCGCATTTTTTAAAACCATGTTCTAGGACCAAAATAGACCATTTTAATGCCAAGCAAGCCGTCGCCGATGTGTTGGGCCTAAAAAAAAGCAAACCTTAATAACGTGGTGATTTTTGCAAACCTTCTAATTTCTCAACATCTTAAATATAAATTCAAAATTCGATTTGAAATTTTTTGTCATTATTCTTAATGCAATCTAAATTCTGTTGCATATTTTCAATTCAAATTCATTTGATAGAAAAAGTACTTACGTTGGTACTAAATTCTTATGCCAAGCAGCTTGTTCCACGATGGCATTAGTCATATATTTGACAGTGGTATCTGGTTGCTTGTTCAACAAGGCTACTATCAAGTTCTTCACGTAAGATTGCGATGCAGTGTCCATATATCTATGCAGCGTAATTGATATAACCTTGCAGATTCCACATATGATCTTCTCATTGATACCTGAGAAATAATCAATCAGTATATTTATTGATGAAAAACAGGAAGTTCATGTAATGATTTAAAACAAAAATTCACAATGATTCGGGTCACAAAGATAAAAATTAGGTTTTGCAAGGGATAACGTTGAGAAAAGCATACGAGAACGTTAAATAGAGAAAGTAATTAGTCGATGACATGACAGTTCTTATCAAAATATAAAACTTGGATCTGATATATTCTGTTCGGTTATGGCAAAAAAAAAGCATTACCGAACATTCTTTTATGACATGTTGAAGATATGCTAGCATGTAGTTATAGCGTTACATTGTCGAAGTGGTAGCTATTGCAATCGATAATATTTTTAAAATAGGTAGATAAGTTGTATCTCACGTGCAATATATTAGAGTAGCAGTAGATCATAATTAAACTTGGTAAGTATAGAAAACGGTATTGGTTGCGTATAAAAGCATGACCAGTTGAGGCTGAAGTTACAGTACAAAAATGGAGTTGTTTCATTAAATTAAAAACAAAATTCACTGGAATGATCATGTACGAAACGGAAAAATCTGTAATACAATTTTATCTCACCTGGATTTGACAACACATCCACGACATTGTGTAAAATCTCGCGACGCTCGTTTTTGCTGGCTGTTTGAATACGGTTCGGTAGATCTTTCAAAGCTCTGGCTAGCTGCAATCAAATATTTCTCAAGAAGTAGCTAGTTTACGAATAAATCGCGATTGCTATCGTTCCACGTGACAAACTCACCTCTGTGTCCGCCATATTTTTCGAGAAACCGGCGAATGTGAATCTCAACCGATCATTATCCTACACGATTCCATTTGATTGCGTTCTGTATGTTTAGCTCTATGTATATATATAGATTCAGGTTCAGTTTGTGCTGCCCCTCGCGAGGTAAAGTGACCCCACACACAAGACTGTGGGAACTTTAAGTGCAGATCAAATCCAATTTTTTTAATGCCAATTTAAATAGAAAATCTGATTCCCTTTTATGGTTGACTTTATTTATTGACTACTGTTAATGAAATATCCGTACAATCATGAACACACGTCGAATTAACAGTTTCTATTCTATCTCATTCAGTATTCCATGGTAAAAACTGTCACGTGCACAGCATCACACAGCATGGAGTTGCATCAATATAACTATACTTATATTTCAGTGCACGGAATCACTAATCTACACTGATAACCACACTCTCTGTTCAAGATTTGAAATATCCGTGATTTCAGTAAAATTAACCTTAAATTTACGACAAGAATCTGCAAAGCATCATTTGCCTACAAGTTTTTAGAAATCTGTCGCCGCAAATTGAATACAAGCCGAAGGTCAGAGATCTAGTAAAATGAACGACATTTTTCGTAGAAGCTTAGGGAAAGGTTCTATTTTCTAGTTTTTCCGTCAAATTAGCTGCAGATTTACAAGACTTGTACTATCCAATGTTTTCCGTTCATCTCACTTCAAATTGCGGTAGCAGATTTCCGACAAATTACCGTTGTCGTAGCTATCAAGGTATATGTACATGACATCAGTAATTTTTTTTTCTCCATCAGGTATATGCAGCGTATATGTCCCGAATAAACTCCTGCAAATTATTCCCCTGATGACATCACTAATCTATATATGCATGGAAACTAGCACCCGCGGGGTGGTATACTACGAGTAATATACTATTCTGTGCAGTACCTTGCATCGCTGTACGTTGTCGCCGCTAGCGGCCATGTAGTGAATTAACAGGGTTGCTTAACTGGGACACCTAGGAAGTCGCTCGACTTGTATGCACGTAAGTATACGACCGTGGTCACCCGCTTCATGATTCACGACCATTCACAACATATATCATCATATATATATGTATTAATATACATGTAGTTTTTTTAAATATATATATAGATATATAATGATAACAGTGGTGTCTGTATACTAGGGCGATATGATGCATCAACGCATATCATATCGACTTGTGATGACAGTATGAAGTTTCTCGCGTTCTTTCGTTTTGCGAAACAGGAGTAAAATTAGCGTTGTGCAGAAAAAAACGTAATTTGTGTAACTAATTCGCAGTTTCTAAAGCTCTTCATGATTATGATATTATCGTCCTGTATTGAAGCATTAAAATGGCCTGCGTTGGATAACACATATTGCATGGATAACCTATTATTATGTACAGAGTGACAAGTGGTATTAAGTAAACCGTACTAGAATGTATGCATTTAAGCCATTTGTATTCACGAAGCATGAACCGAGGAGTGCGGAGAGACCGAAGGCCAGAAGTGGCCATCGAATCGCGTGTGATCAGGAAAATCTCTATTCCTATGGTGGATTTAATCCATGTATACCAGATGACGACGTAGAAATGCAAAACGACTTGACTTGGAACGACAGTAAACCTTTATTTAAAGAATTATGGAAATTCAATTTAGTCACGCAAGAATGGAAAAGATTGCCATCCCAAGAAAATATGCCAAATGAGCTAGCTTCCAACGCCGTCATACTGAAGGGCCATAAGTTGATGGTCTATGGTGGTACAGGAGTACCCTTTGGATATAGTTGTAGTAATCGCCTTTATGCTTGTGATATAAAAGATGGAAATATGCAACTCATACCTGCCGAGGGTGATTTTCCTATTCCCCAATATGGACAAGCATTGGTTTGTCATGGGCCTTATTTATACACTGTCGGTGGTACCACTGGATACGATTATACCTGTGACATTCACAGATTTGATCTGAGAAAAGCTATTTGGGAACACGTTTACATTTGTGCTGGTAGGGATTCATCAGAACCTCGAGGACGTTATAGGCACGAGTTGGCATTTGATGGAAGAAAGATATACGTACTAGGTGGAGGCACTGCTATTGAAGCATTCGGATTTTTGGTACATTTGGGCGAATTTCTATCCAGGAAAAATGGTTAACATTTAGAATCAGGGCTGTAACTCAAGACTGGTCCAATTTTTTTTATAGCTTTCCTTATCATTCAAAAAACGATACCCCATGTAATATTATGGAGGGGACGGCTTTTAACGCCATAAAATAAAAAATATTTAATAAATATCCACTCAACCATCGGTCAAGCCAACTCAACTCAATCTAAGCCACACATACACTTATGCCATATCATACAAAAACATAAAAAAGTGACAATATAAAATAAAACAGACATTGGATTTAGTCGATGGTGAATAGTCTAGTGGTAATGGTGTGGTATGCGGACACACACAATCACACGCTGAAATTGGACTCCCAATATTGAGTAGATATGGTGTGATTTTCGTTCAGCGATTCTGAAAAAACAATAAAATTTCGCAGTAGAAGTCGTCTTCCACCATAATAATACATGAGATATCATTTGTGAATCATACGGAATGCTACAAAAAAAATTGGGCCAGTTTCCAGCTGCAGCACTGATTCTAAATATTTACCGCTAAGATGAGTTACTCTGAATCTGAAAAGTCTTACATCTTAAAATATTACTGATTTTAGGATATTCCAGCTTTCGATTTGGAAACGAATAAATGGATGGTCTTACATACTCAACGAGACAACGAAATCAATTCTGTTCCTCCAGCTAGACGCTGTCATGGTTCTGTTCAATACACTGATAAAACTACTGGTGTTACATCTGTGATTATTTCGGGTGGATATGATGGAGCCTATGTATTTTCTGATGTCTGGCGACTTGATCTTAAACAGTTGCAATGGAGCTGTCTCAGAGAATGCGTTTTACCTCATCCTGTATATTTTCATTCTGCGGCACTAACTCCTAATGGTTGTATGTACACATTTGGTGGGATAATCAAAAAAGGCGAAGAGGTATAAACTAGCGATTGTTATACCAGAACTGATCACAAACAAATATGTTTTGCATAATTTGAAATTATGTTCATGTTCATCAATTGGTGTTTCCCCATAGGTTGCCAGGACAGATGAAGTTCATTCTGTTTGGTTAACAATTCCAAAATTGTCAGAGATATGCTGGCAAGCATTGAATTTTTACAACCAAAACTTGAAATGTTATCCACCAGACGAACTGTTATACCATGGTATACCCAAGAAGTTTGTTCATAGAATTGAACATGAGATGACTCCGTGCAGAACGACATTGAAAACATTTGGGTGCCTGGGCAGGGCTCGAGGTCGTGGGCCTTACTAGATCGCTTTTCCCATACTAAAAAAAAAGTTGAATATTTTACAAATATTTGTAAGTGATTCAAAAGTATGCCACAGCTTTTAGAGTTACTCAACGAGTTCATGAGATCTTCTGTTACTCTGACCACAGGAGATAATAATAATCGCTCTGCATTTGATGCGGCTGAGGCTATGATGAAAATGTTACATTTATTATTTGCCGTTTTGCTATTCTATTAAATCATGTCAATTATTTATTACTATATATTAATATTGATATCGTTGAAAAATTATTGTATATTTTTTGTTTAGGGTTGCTTTAATTTTTTTTGGGGTTTCTACAAACTAATAATTTCAATACAGAAATAATAAGAAGAGGAAAAATAGCGAGGCTACTCCTCAAACATACTTATTGTAAAATGATTTCAAAAAGCAATTGTGTTCGGAAACGTGTATCACGCTGTTTTATTTATAGATATTTATAGATATTTATAGATTCGAATGATTATAATATGCGTTCGTTTCATCCAATGAAAATGAACTGAAACTTCTTCAGTACAATTTTGTTGCCAAAGCAATATATTCCTGCATCTACAGATCATTAGGTTAAATAAATTAACGCGTTCTAGCTGAACTGTACATTTGTTATACTCTTAAACATTTTTGTTAGTATTCCTGCAAAATCTGCGACAGCTTTCAACCGAAGATTATTCAAGTTCATTTCAAGTAAGAATCAGTAATCAATGAGGCTCACACTGATTGGTTTTTAAAGACATATATGTTGATTATATTTTCTAAATTCGTGTCTTGTTATGACATGAAAAATGTCGAGCATGCATTTTGTTTCTTTTCAACTAATTATCTTCTATACCTACATACCTCATTTTCACTTGAGTATAATAAACAATTCATTAATTCTCTAGTGGAAAGCTCTTTCCTACTTTGCTTCTGCATTCTGTTCATATATTAAGGTAATTTAGTACAGAACAGTTCAATTCAATTCCCGTAACTAAGTCCATATTGATGGGAAACTCAACCATATAAAGAATAATTTGAAATCTCTAATAGTTGACTGTTGACGAGTGATTTTTCAAGAATGTAAAACCTACACTTTGCTTAACACTCTTACACTCTTACTATGCTTTTAAAATACATAATCAACCTTCACTACTAGTTGTTCGCAAGCTATTATGTGTAGTATATAGATGTTGCAGGAAAATTGACAATGTTGTTCTTCCCATGTTGTTGATTACACTTAAGAAATATTTATGGGGAAATTACAATGTACTTATTACAACTCTTGCCTTATGATTAGGATATCGGTTGTTAGGTGACTCGATGATAATATACCAATAATTAAATTTAATGATCGAAATCTCAGCCTGACTTACTGCTAAGCACTTAAAAGCGTAACAAAATGGTGTGAAATATACTCATATATTTTGCAAATTATTTGGATATTGTACAATGGTCTGTATATTGTAATTTTTTATTAGCAATGCTACATCCTCGCTGTTATCCACTAATCCTGCATTACACAAATCTGTTTTTTGAATGCAAATAGAATCTTTATGTGGATACGTGGTGATTCTAGCTAGAGATAATCGGTAAAATGGGAGGTTTTCTTTGAAATTCTATTGTTGTGATGTAACGCAAAGGAATCAATCAAAATTTAACCCGCATTAGTCTAGAATTAAAATAACAGAAATATTTGGATTCTAGATATTAAATCGTATTGGAGTGCAAATAACATTTATAAACTAAAATTCTAATACTTCAGCGTTGACAATATGTGCAATACTGTTTGCATTTGGTGTCAAACAGTTGAACAAACAAGTTAGACCTGCTGTCTCCGTATTCTCTGACTTCTGTACCATCTATTCAGCTGAACATAAAAATAAATATTCTTTGTTCAGTTTAGCTGGTAAAATGACCTGTAGAGCTATTCGAAAACTCGATTTTTGGCCAGATTCTATACCGATACTCAGTTGGAACTAAGGTTTCATATCTATCGTTGATTTTTAGTCCGACGTTGGGAATGAAATTAAGCTTCCATAACAGACATATGTATGTACTTCTACATTTTGTAGCCATAAAGCGTGAGAGCAAGAAGAAATGCATTTTCCACATAAATGTGGCATTTCGCGCAGCAGAATTGAGCCTATTTTAACCACCAAACGCCTAACAATAGAACAAGCAGACGAAACGGTAGGCGGAAATCAAGCATGCCAAAAGATGAGTTTTGATTGATCGACTGTCCACATCGGTTATTGTTAGTTGTGTAAGTAGTTATAACGTTAGATGTCAGGTAGCGCTGTAATCGCTTTGTAAATTTCGAAAGAGAGTTGATGCTAAGAGTAGAAAACCCAGGCGCTCGACAAGCCCGAAATATTAGTTTGCCGCTCACACGGCTGGGTACTTGCCGACCGTCTATATGGATCGTATATCCATCGCCTCGAGGCGTCCGTCGTCTGGGACTTCGTAACTAACTTCAACTCACTTCAATCCAAGCTCGCGTTCGGAGCAGACAGTTCCAGCGTTCCTACATCGTTTTCTCATGGCTGCTTCACGTTTATCACCGCATCATAATATGTACAGCAGTGAAGTGTTAATTTAGTATCCACTGCGCCCGTCGACGCCATTAACTTGCTGATTTCTCGGCAACTCACCGCTGACATTAAACTGAAACATCTGAAGAATTGAACCGCCGAACAACATGGAACAAAAACGAGTATACAAATTGGTACTCACCGGAGGTAAAGTGGAATTATTATTTATTCATTTTTCATCCGAAAATAACCCTGCGTGTCGATCGCTTGTGAGAGATTATATTTTTTCCTCCCATAAATGGCCACGTAATTGTACCCGGCGCGTACAAAAACTACGTTAAAACTTGGCTCGCGCGTGATGTGATATATTTAGCGAATTAGATCTCTAGCCGTATAATATCAATGATACCCCATCAGGGTACGTATGTGATTTTGCGCAGTCCCGCAGGCTGTTCTAACCCGTCGAAACCACGTGTTTTCGGCGGTAAATTTCCGTCTGCTGTACTTATTATGCTTATGGTCGATACGTGGATGCATCGCTCTTGCCGTATCATGAATTATTGTACGTGCATCTTTCGTCCCCGAATATTCGCAAAGACATCTGCTCGTATTCGGTTTATTTGCGTTCCAACTAGTAAAAATTCGAAACCATCTGTAACACTAGTCAACTACAATTTACCTACCACTAAAGATTAATCACAATCAACAAGTTGGCGTTTGCTGCACGCGGATTTTCCTGATTCGGGTCATGTCAAATTATTAATTCTAATTTTCGATTTTTAGAAATTGATTTGGCGTCGATTTTTTTTTTCATCGCTACAATTACGTCTTATCTATGAATATTGACATCAAATTTAATAAAGTCCAATCGTTCACCCAAGTTGAATACGTTTCACTGTATCGTTCATTCATCGAGAAAATAATATAAATGGTGGCACATTTTCAAAATATGCTGGCATTCGTTCATTTGAGATTAATTGATTTTAGCTTATAACATGATTTTGCGTATCATCTCCGTTGCGAGTAAACATAAAATCGTTCTTTATTTTTCGATAACTAAAATGTCATAACGCAATATCTGCGAATTAATAAACTCCAATGAAAACTGCGTAATCGCGTTTATTTGAATACTGTCCGAAGTAGAATTTTATAATAATAATAGCAAGATATGATTGTTTTGGTTGTTGTTATGAAAATCAACGTGCAACGTGATGGCTTCCAAAATTATCAGTTTTAATCACTCTGTTAGTCCGTCTATCAATCAATTTCCATCGCGTCAGCTACGCATTATCAACTAGTCATGTGCATGAAAATAACGAATAAACCTTGAAATCTATTAACCAATCACAAGCGTTATTCCAACTTTTCGAATCAGTGAACGCCATAATCGAGATGAAAATCTGTTACAATTTTCCGGGAACAATGAAATGCAATACTATCATAAGCACGCGATTTGTTGAAATATAAAATTGGGTGTTGAATTAAATAACTCGCGACGAATAATTCGAACGAGCATAATAATTGGAACGTATTATGAAACATCCCGCAACCTACACCCACCCTATCAAACACTTACCTGCTACGTATTCCTAATTTCTATAGTTCACATTAATGCAACCTTGCCAACTTGCTTACTGGTGTACGAATTACAATAAAACTCGTGCTTCGGCCGCAAATTTTACGTAAGCACTACAGAGTTGCTCACATAACTCCTTCAAGTGATACAATTTTCGCAACCGATTGTTTGACCATATCGTAAAATGTCAATTTTATCAAAAAACATTTTTGTCCCAGTATTGAACAATGCGCAAAAGTAGGCAATGTGAGCTCGCGTTTCCAATTCGTTCGGAATAAAATTGAAATTCCGCAGAGCCTCGTTATTATTGTTACATGTCCTCTATCGTTTCTTCTTTGGCATCGTAGATGAAAGCTACGATAACGGTTACGGATGATATCGTAGCACAGGTAACAATGCCACTGCCGCGGTGCCAAGGTCAGCCTCAAGGTTTAGTTCAAACATACCCGACCTTCGACAACTCTCAAGGTCATTACCGACAGTCGACTCGCGGCTGTGTCCTTTGTCGTTTTCTCGCGTATAATCCTGCACGGTTGCTTCGATTGGTACTTTATAATAAGTGAATATGAAACGCGTGCGTTTTTCTAACCGGAATCGTTTGATTTTTCAGGTCCGTGCGGAGGAAAAACAACCGGACAGGCTCGATTATGCACATTCTTCGAGAACATGGGATGGAAGGTGAGAATTTAAAAATTGATTTCTACACGTGTGAGCAATGCAACGATACGGTGCTACGGTTTGTGACCTCCAACGGATACATCGTATCTCGCATCACTTATTCAAATTGGCTAAACTTTATCAAAATTGCTCCAAACAGTTCGCCAATGACAATAACAATCCACTGCAAAATTCAACGTATTGTCTTACATTGTATCCCAGTTGTTGGATTATAATTATCAGTGCCGTGGAACCCTGCTTATCCGGTCTTCCGCCGACCAAGAGCCCAGATTGTCGGAGGCATTGGAATATTCCTAGTATACCAGTTCGAGTATTACCCAAAGATCGCAAAAAAATGCTTACGATGGAAAATAAGTATACGGGAGCGAAAACTTCTGTGGTTCTTATACGTTTCCAAAGAATTCCAGATTTCCTCTCTTAAGAGGAATGCTCGGATAAGCGCGATTCTACCGTCGCGATTGAAAAATATAACTTCACCAGGAATAAACACAAAACGAACTAAACTATGCTCGTTTGAAATGGAATAAGAAAATTCGTTGACATCAATTAGGATTCATGAAACAGCACTGGTTCATACTTGCGCTCTATCATGCGTTACAAATTAAAAAAAAAAAAATACAGTTGATAAAGTGTCGATTCTCCCCCAAATCTATTCGTAATAATCTATATCGGTACCGGTGGCCAGTATCCGATAAATTGACGACCATAATCATTGGAAAGAATATAAGAATACGTTGAGATTAATGCATCTGCATTAGCGTGAAATATGCGCATATTCGCTCGGAAGTTATCTGAAATTTTGTAGCTTATTTTATTTATTTCTTGAAATTTTTTTCTCCATTATTTTTGCGGTGATCAGATTTTATTCGATCGACGGTTTTATTTCCACGCTATGAGACATTTCCATGACCAAAAGCGAACCACTTGTAAATCTTTAACATCGAGAAGTTTGAACTGGTTTGGAGCGCTTTGGTTCGTTGTGGATTCGATAGAGTTGGTGGTTGTCTTCTTTTTCAGGTGTTCCGTGTTCCCGAGACAGCGACTGTGCTGCTCAGGTATGCTTTCACACGCTATAAAACTTTCCATTTTTCGAAAACGAATCGTCGATTGCGCTTTCATCATATGGGAACCATATTTGTTTTCTTTTTCACACCAGTTCCGAAAAATTCGCGGTCGTACATTAAATCTGGTTTGCACTCGCGTGGGAGTTGTTGTTTTTTTTTGGTTTTTTTTTTCAACGCTGAAACGGAAATTCTACCTAAATTCTAGGAGCCGTTGGAAGGAAATCTCTCGATGTTATTTTGCCGAATTTTTCGGCGTCGTAATTATTTTAAAAAAAAAATGTTTTATTTATTTATTTTTTTTAAAAAATTTAACCCTTTCTCTTTCGATGAAATATAACTGCTGAATTCTAAAAACATGGCATTACCGTTCGAATACCATGCTGTGGAAACTATTTCATCCGATTCGCACGTTATGCTTGTGACGACTCTCCCTTGCGTTGCTCGAACAATTTTGATGGATTATTATATATTTCCACATTGCGTGCGTTAACCTTGGAATTATTCCGCGTTTTATAATTTATTTTTCTTCCTAGAGTTCGAAACCATCGCATAGTCCAAAGCTAATTCTCTACAATTAGAAAGATTTACGTTTACGTTTGATTACTTTGAACAAATTTTTCATCCATCCTCTGCTTTTTCTATTTCAGTGGGGGCATCAAGTTTTCAGACCTGAACGCGGAAGAGGGTGAGTTACGTTTAACTCGTTAAAACTATCGCATTGTCTTAAACTTTTCGTCTGTTAGTACGTACTGATTTAAAATTCAAGTTCTCTACCAATCAGCTATTCGTAACATTATTCAGCTATTCGACCAGTCACGCTTCTCAATAACTCAATTGCACCGAACGATCACTCTTTGTTTCTCACGTTTCTCACTACCTATGACCAGGGCACAAGTTCCAAATAATTCCTGCTGTCGTAACTCTAATTTCTGCTTACGATTAGCTCAACTTTTACCTGGTTTAGAGTCGATAATTTCGAGCAAACCGATATCTTATTTAAAAAAATGTCGTTGAGTTTCCACTTCAACCGTTGAATTACGTGACGATAGCACCGTTGCACAATGTCCGATCATTTTCGAACCCTTTACATTTACATGTTCGGTTTCTACAGTTGATTGTATGAAAATGTATTATCCGCATAGGTCTCAGGTCAGCAGAGGATCAAATAAATGTATGTATAAATCTATTGCTGTACGTGGTCATCGACATTCCATTAAATCCCATTCTCGGTCAGATAATGTTTATATTTTCATATCCATTAAAAACATCTGCACATTATCGATCCAACTGCGATTCAATAAATCAAATCACGTTTTGTCGTTCGATTACCTACCGCGGTTTACCTACCTCTAATAAAGTAAATGCGGGTTGATGAACTTGGTTTGCGGTCAGCATCGTCATTACGAATGGCAAAGACTGTTTATCGTTAAGAAAACCAGTTTTATCGGCTCAATTTGACGGTATGAGTCACGAAACGCCGCGAGTAAACCGAACCGAATCGATAAATAAGCGAATTCGGATTAAATACAAGTTTTTCCATTGAAGTTTTTGCGTCGTTTGGTTCATTGAATTGTTTATTGTATAACCGGACTTCCAAATTTTGCAGGCTCGTCAAGCTTCCGAATTTAGTTTAACGGTACCACTCTCATCGTCGCACCTGCGCGCCAAAATTGGCGACAGCATATTCTAGTCTCAATCACCTTCTCTTTTCCCGTCAATTCTCGATGATAGCACCTCGCGTTCCGACCAAAAATATACGAAAATATTTTGACCGGTACAGAATTACGCACCGTAACTGGGTTTGCCAATATTTCATTCCGCCGACTTTTGCGGTACGTCGGTTTTAAGTAAATTAAATCCCACCGGAAAACGAGAAATCAAGGGCAAGACAAAGGTGTTTTAATGGGCGCAATATGACTGTTGTTAAAAAGAGTACATCTCTTGCCTACGCTTTCGTAAACATTAACATATATTATCGCATCGTGTGTATATTACTAACGAAGATGCTCATCCAGTGCGGTTCGTATATCAATTACAAACGATTGTTGAGTATAATCCGTTCGTATGATACCGATAAACGTTCTGTAAAATTAAAATTGTTACTCAAACTTCATAGAACCGATGCAGTGGGTCGATCTTTGATACATTTCCAGCGATGTTTAGTTTTACGATTTTACGTTGCACCATACCACTCTACTCTTACGTAAAATTGTTCGTAAATCGAACGCTGTATCGGTACTCGGTGTGTCATCGGTATAATACGTCATTTACGCCGAGACAAAGTAACGAGGCAGAATAGCGTAGGTGTAAATATCGCTTTTTCAACCACCTACCGCTGATAATTATTTTTTTCCGTCGAAACAATAATCTCAGCTGTATGCCGACCGAATTTCATGAAAAAATAATCGAGATTTTCGCAGATTCATAGAATAATATAGGCGGGCAGCTGGATAGACGTTGAACTAAACGTTTCTGTATTTCATAGAATTTACTTAAAAACACCCGACACAGGAATTTCCCCTGCGGAAAATAAGCGTTCGAGATTTGACGATAACTTTATCGAGTTTATTGCTTCAACGTCGTGTTCACGAGGGGACTTTATATATTCCTCGTTTTGCAAATGCTTACATACGTGTGCCTGAGGCACGAAAAAGTGCTGAAAATGTTAGTCGTTCATTGGTGCGAATGTAATGAAAATACGATGTAGGAAAATAATTGCACGTTCGCATTACACAGCCAATAGCTGTGGCGTTATTTGTCATTTTTATCACTATCGTTTCGTCGTATCTGGTTTCACAGGTTGGTCGTGATGCATTTAAATTTTCGCGTACGGTCATTGAATTCCTGGAAACGATCGCATGACGCGAATTCCTTAGTAACAAGAAATCACCGAATTCCAAGAATAAGTTATAAGACGCTGAAAACACTGATTCTCGCAGTCTATTACAGCTGTTTTCTGGTCGCGTAGGTGTTTCCAATAAACGCCGTCGAGTACCGAACAGAACTAACAACCGTATTCGAGAAATTACGCGAAAATAAATATGGAAATTTGCCAAGACGTTCCACCGACCGCGTCACGTGACGTATGAGAAGAATCTCGAGACTCTCGAGACCGCGTGACTTCCCACTTTTATTTGCGAAAAAAATTGAATCTCGGACCGGATGCAAATAAATACGAGGTTGGGCATCGATTGTTTCCGAAATCAAGCAGGGAAAACATAGCACTCGAAATATATATATATAATTACATTTCGTAAGCGTGTATAATATATATAGCAAATTGATAAGCCTCGACCTTGTGAACCGTAAGGCTTCGGTTATTAGGCCTTGCACGATGCTCGTTGCTTATGGCTTCTTCCTGAGACAACCGCGCTGAAAAAGAATCGGGGAAATAATTCTACCATGACGTATTTAAGAAAAAAAAATGTTTCGTTTTAATCGACGACCAATTATAACTAGGATCAACCGTTCGGTACGCCGACGCAACAATCCGATTAAGATATCTATCAAGCACGTAAATCATGATAAAAAAATTCGCGTATCTATATCTATTGATTGTTTTGTTTCTATTGATATGTCTGCACCAAAAACTTCTCCCGAAACGTCGAGATATGTCATAAAGCTGCAGCGAGATTCTTTTTCCTTCGTGAAAGTCAACGTCTAATCTTGAAGCATATATCAACTAGGTAGATAAGATTTTTTTTTCACATGGGATCAAGCGTCGCGGATTTATTTGATAATATTCAACAGACCTTGGTTACAATTTAGTTTCGTCGCGATTTTCAAACAACCCATATAAATACGGACGCGTGTGCTCGTAGTAATTATCCCAGATTATCGTAGGTCAAGATTGATCGAAATAGAGCAGGTGATCTGGGCGCAAAGATCTCTAGAATCTATTTCTATACACATTCATGAAAATCATTGCTCCGCGAAACGTACGCGACACATGACGTTATAATATAGATACTCAGAAACGAATTTCAGATAGACGATCGTCCGTGAATCGTAAATTGCAACAGTTACGCGCCTGTGTACGCACCGAGGGAGATAAATCGAGTGCGAGATATAAACATTTTCTACATAGTTGACGCCTGGTGCTACGTTATATCGCGTACATGTACATATAAACATTTACAAAAATGTTGGCACATTTTTCGTGTGAAAAAAAAATTAAAAAAAATAAAAAAATGACGATGACATGCAAAATAACTCGATCTGCAAACAAATATTCGTTATCAATCTGATCTCGCACGTCTCGTGTCAGCTTTCTCGTCAGCAGATCGTATATATGTAAACGAACGAAATCTGATAACTGACCGGAAACGAACTCGTGTTTTCGACGAGGTGAAATTCTAAGCTGTCACGTTTCAGCATTTTATTTTTCTACAACGCTTATTTCTTGGCCGATACCCAAAGTTGATCGCGTAACGATTGGGCTCGATATGTTTTGCTGTACCTATCGCTTTATGGTTCGACATTCGAATAACGCCAAGTCGAAAATAAAACCGATTGATCATTCGACGAGTGTTATGATCGGCGAGGTGAGCTCTTTATCAAATGTTTCGCTTCGATAACTCGCCTTCGTTACAATTTTTCGGCACAATCTATTTTATGTAAGGCCGACCGAACGACCGACCACATGACTTCGTTTTCTGATATGAAAATAGCACGTCCAGTGATCGCGTTGGACGCGTGCGAAATATTTCTAGCTAACGAACTGTTGTTTTTGAGATTTTTCGGTTTCTACAATTTTCATCGGCATAGTACAAAGGTCAGAATGGGGTCGCGGGCGCGGATCGATACCCCAGTGCCCTTAACGTTGCTGCTGGTACCGTTTGCATGGCTGTTCGTGTCATGAGATGTCGCTCTGTTACATTATTCTCAAGGTCACTTGTTGTACGCAGGTGCTCTCACGAGGAAACAGAACTACGTAGCTGGATTCAAATAAAAAAAATCCACCTCAGTTCAAAATGATAAGACTCGTTGGCAACGTTTTCGCACGTATAATCTAAGCCTCGTACGCGATGACCGAAGATGGTCCTTGATAAGGGATTAGTCTACTTCAGACGCACGAAAAAAAGCTAGTTTTACACATTTTTTTGACCTTGCTAGGATACACATTAATATAAAAGTTATTGGGTTTAATAAATATCTTTAAATAAAAAATCTTTTTTACCGAATATTTATTTACAAAAAAGGCAACTTTTCAAAAAGTACGCAAGTGACTTACGTGGTCGATGTCTCTGCAACAAATCATCCGAAACACGAAAATGAAGTATTATTAGATCAAGTTTAGCTGCGAGTTCGACCCAAACTAACAACGTGTAAAAGTTTTAATTTTTACTACATTTTTTATTGCAAAAATTGCAAATAATAATATTTGATTTTTATGTTTCGGATGATTTGTTGTCGAGAAATCGACAACGCAAGTCACCTGCGTATTTTTTGAAGAGTTGCCTTGGTCTACCGTTTTTGTAAATAAATATTGAGCAAAATGAATTTAAAAAAATGTATTCGAATACATTTTAAGAGAATGTATCCTGAGCCCAACGACTTTTCTATTAATATCTAACATAGCAACGTCAAAAGAAATTTGTAAAAATAGCCTTTTGTTCGAACGTCTAACGTAGACTAAACCCTTAACTAAGTGAAACATACAAAACGAAATACTCGATGACGATCTATCATGTGGTAGAAAATCGTGTCGCCGAAACTTCGGACAAGATCGGTATGCCTTGCACAGTTGGCATTCATTCAAATTCGGTTTTCACAGGTTGTGGCAACAAGTAGTCTTGACATGTCCAACATGCCGTGTTAGGTTGTATTTATAGAATAATTTTAACAACCATACACGAATTCTTTTAATTTCGGTATTGCAAATATTTGGCCATAATCCATATTGATCTCGCCTATCGTGGCTGAAACATTAGCCGGCTTCGTAACGTTCCATTGAAACCGATTGCAACACCAGAAGCAAGGATACGCAAATTAACGGATGAAATTTCACGGACAGACTTGACGGACCGAGGAATTGTATTCGTTTACGCTTCTCGGTTGTGTTGGGTAATTGGGCAAGAGCAGCGATGAAATTACGTACCCGCTGGGATAGATAGAGCAAATCTGACATAAATTGTCAACAGAAAAGGACTCGAGTCTGAGAGTGTCTAGTAATTTTTCAACTACGTAGTGGTAAACCGCGTATATCTTCCGAGTTATTTCTTCTTTCCTTCCGTACGCGTGAGTTGAGGGGAAAAAAGGTTGGTGGTCGACGTTTACTGTCGACCATCACAGGTGGTGGTACGTGCTTGCTATACTGGCAGTAATGACAGGCAGAAGAATATTGTGGGACTCGAGGCCACTAGAAGGAGCAAAAACATGCAAAAATAACTCCTAGGTCACTGATTAAGTAGTCGTGTCCGCGACGATGTGCTGTAGCCCGTGTAAGAATCGTGTTTTTCGAGCAAGCGCGTCAAACCGACACTATTTGGATTTAAAACGAAAGATTTAGGCTTGAAGGTGGTTGGTTCTAGCAGAAAGTACCAAGGCTGATAGTCCAAGGCCGAAGATCGAGAGGTCGAATCAGAATTCCAACGGAGACGAGATGGTGCAGGACGAAGCCAAGTGGCCTGAGGTCCTTCAGGTCGAGTCCAGCGAGGGTGAGTCGCCTATGCCTCTCCAGGCCGGGTCTGAGGTCCATGTTTCGCAAAAAGTAATATCACCAATCATTATCGAGTGGCAATCGCCTTTTGTCAGGTTCAAGTCCTTCGGTATCATCAACTTTGAAAGTTGCATTTGATTCGCCTTGTTTTGAGGAGGTAAACGACTCCAGAGGCCACAAGATAGAGCACATTTTTTTCAAAGAAACTAAACAATATATCGAACTTCGGTAGAAAGGTCTTTATTATACAAGTACATCGAACACTGTTTATAAATTTTAGCAGAGCTCCACTAAACAAAATGGCGGCTTCCCACTACTTCCCAGCGGCGTCTTTTTATTCATAGCTGCATGGTCGAACCCATAACTGCTACAACTTCCAAGATACGGTAATAAACCGAAATAAATTCGATAAAGCATGATAACAACTTCGACGGTACGTAGAATTTTTTTAAATTTGACCTAGGCATAATATCGCGTTGCTGAAAAAAAATCTCGACAAATCGCTAGAAAAATGTACGAAAATTATTAATAATAATTGAACTATGTAATATAGAAAAACCATCCTTTCGAAGAAGTTATTATGACTTATCAAATTTTTCGTTTGTTTATTATTTTGTCTTGGCAATTGCAGCAGTCACGGGTTAACCCACGCGGCTATGGAAAAATTGACGTCGCTGAGAGAATGGTGGTATACCGCCATTTTTGTTCAGTAGAACTCTGATAAAATTTATAAACAGTGTTCGATACTTGTGCAATAAAGAACCGTTTACCGAATTTGATGTGTTGTTGAGTTTTATTGGAAAAAATCCTAAAGTTGCTGTATTTTTTGGCCTCTGTAGAGTGGTTTACCCCCTTGCTGCCCGATCTGCTACCGCACACCGAAACATCGCGTATGTGACTCGAAACTGTCGGAATATACAGTAGAAGCTAATAAATCTGCAACCATGGACATAATATTATACAGGGTGGGCCATTTAACGTGACTACCCTAAATATCTCCGTTGCTTTTAGAGTTACGAAAAAAATATCGCAGGGTAATTTGATCGACTTAAAAGCGTTGATACAACAGTGAAAAAGTCGTTTTCGTCAAAATCATAGTTTTTGCGTTCTCAAACCCATCAATGGTTTTTCAAATGAGATCATGTTGTTTTTTTATTAAGACGTTGTAGCTGATATTCAGACAAACCCAACGATCTGTAATATCATGACCTTGAATTTTTTTTCCCTGAATAACAACGCCAGAAGCTATTCCAAGGTCAGGGGAATCCTTCGTCCGACGTCTTAAAAAATGTGTCGAAGTTGATGGATATCACTTCGAAGATTTGTTACAATATATTTTCTGCGCAAAAATGTCAATTACATTATTCGGAGATTCTTATTGCCAAGACCATCACGATTGGGGAAATTTGACACGTGTATTTTGGTGAAAAATGATTTCAAGGTCATGATATTATAGATCGTTCAATTTGTCTGAATATCAGCTACAACGTCTTGGCGAAAAAACAATATGGTCCCATTTGAGAAACCATTGATGACTTTGCCGACACAAAAACTATGACCTTGACAAACATGAATTTCTTACCCCTGTATCAGCATTTGTAGATCAAACAAATTACCTTGCGACATTTTTTTCGTAACTCTAAAAGCCACGAGGATATTTGGAGTGGTCAGGTTAAATCACCCACTCCGTATACTCTTGCAAATTTCATCTCAACATTTCATACTACCTGAAAATCTTGGACGTCTCCGTGATCAGAACTTCTAGCTTCAACAATTTTATCAAGAAAAAAAGAAAAATTGACGTCATTGATATCTAATCTATTTCGAGTTGCAAAAAAAGTAAATCGTAGCACCGTCATTTTGGGAAAGAAAAAATGCTCAAATCACGACGTACAAAACTGTTTGATAATGTTTCCAATATTTTCTACAGCTTTCGTAATGGTAATTTTTCATCGCTACTTTTCTATACTCCTGTATGATACGCGTGCTGTAAACATGGATCCGGCCTGTTAGTTCGTGTGGCTCAATCTAATCCCTGCTGCTAGAACCTGCCGCAATTGTTTCTGAAGCGTAAGCTAGAGCATTTTTTTACTGCTATGTTGAACTGTGTTTTATACGTATGACTTCACGAATCATATGTGAATATTTGTAAATTCGGTGTGAATAACACTACATCGCGACAGAAATATACTCTGAAGATTGTTTGCCTTTTTACGCAATAAACAATGATTGTACCCGTACTCACCGGACATGATTACTTTCAGTGATATCTGGAGCAGTCGATTTGCGATTATAAATACTTTGATTAAGAAGTTAGCCTACTGTGACGAGCGTCGAAGTAGACTAATTTGCGATAATTAATTACGGAAAGACCACCAATGCAATGTTGACAATTTTTTACGCGACGTCATGTCCACGTTAAAGAGTGCGTTCGAAAATGTTTATTGACAAAATTTATCAATTGGATGGGTTACATCTCCTCGCGCATTCCGGTGATTTTCGTCCGCGGTCGACCGGTATACGTGATATCGCAAGTACCAGTGATCTGATACAAAAAAAGCGGACGAAGCTTTTTTTCCCTCTTTGATGACAAAAGGAAATTCCTGAATTTTTTCAAAATTGCCAGCTAAAAAACGTGTTATTTTTATCAATGATTATTAAACAAAAATTAAGAGTGATAAAATCTTCCGTCCGCCGAAAAGTACTATTCCTTTGAATGTGTGTACGAAATTTGAAGTCGATTCGTTGTTTACAGCTCGAGATATCGTGTACACCGTTTTGAACGCATCATCGAGCTCAGAATTTTTGAAATCTTCTTCATCGTCCAATTATTGTTCTGCTATTGATTTGTATTGCCGATTCGTCAAAATATTACGCTTCAATACGTAAATTGAGGGTATTGATTGGCACTGGAAATGAAGATCGTCGGGTTCTTTCGGTGACCGTTCAGATCACAAGGACAGTTTCCATTAGGAAGAGTAACCAACTAACGACGTTCATTGAAACAGTGCACTGATTCTGACTCGCGAAGAATAGAACGAAGTACAAGACGATGCCTCTTGTGAGACCAAAACCACTCTAGCAACAACCTTTCAACAACTATACCTGAATCCCCAAACCAGCGATCCGCTCGTATAGTAGAAACAGTCTTTAAAAAATAAATCATTGCAATCGTGAGATAAACGGGAACGCATATCTAGTTGAAGTGTACCCATGAAAGAATCCTCGCCATGTTGATACTCCGAAAGTGCAGACGAATGAAATCCGAGAGGATCCCTTTACGACGGAGTGGTTCTGCAAATAGTCGCTGAATTTCGAATGCTTTCGTTGAATTCGACAAAATTATTAATAATCATAGCGCGATTATAGTCATCAGTAATAATAATAATTATTGTTATCAACAATAATTGAATATATTAATATATAATATAATATATCATAAAATAATAATAACACGCAATATATTGTTATTGTTGTTGTTATTATTATTATTCTAACAATTATTAGTAATTTTATAGGACTGGAGAAGGTTTCCGCGATACAATTAATTTGTGTCAAAGTCCAAAACGATTGACCGTCATTGAAACGTCTCGTTTGCTTACTGGAACTCACTGGAATGAATCGGAGCAAAATCTCCGAGAACCAGAAAATAATTTCACTTTATGTCAGTTATTCTTGTCTCATCACGGATCACGCGTAGTCCATCGTGACTAGGAATACGTCATCGTATAAACAAATAAATTAGTCAAATTCTAGTTGATCTATCTGGCACTACTTCGTGTCAACAATTTATCTGTCACGCAATAACCGCCAAAGACAGTAAAGTCGTATTATGCTATTGATATAACATAAAATGCGTACCAGGTTCCATTCAATGCCGGATCGTTATCCGTTTCAATAGCCTAACCAGCGAATTTCGCATTGTTAATTGGTAATTTGGTTGGATAGCAATATTAATAGTCGAGGCAGTTCGATGAATGGTTTATAACAACGCCATTGATTTGGGAATCGAACGTAATCGAAATTAATTATCGTTGTAATTATTACAACGTCGGGACATTATTGTTATTATCTATATCGTTTTAGGGTTCGAAAATGGCTGCGACATTGTTCACGATCAAACCAAGGTCAAAAAACTATAAATTTTCTGCGGATATATTAAAACTACTTATCAACGTTGCCAAAAGCAACTGTCAATATGACGTGGCCTCTAAAGATCGGTACGAATACTGAAGTACGTCTATAGTTATGCACATATACACGTGCAGTGTTTTACGTACTTGTGTACGTATATCTCGTTGTAATTACCAACTGCGATTATTATGCCTAACGTACAGGAATCTCATCATCGCACGCCCATTTTTTTATTAATACTGAACATCCTGCCACACCTAATAACACGATAATGATGTCTAATTTATCATAACTTATTTTCACCACTTAATATTAATTCTTACCACTGTCATTTTGTTTTTTCGATGGAAATCGCACTTTTGTCGAATAATACAATTGGAGCTAGATTTGAGAATTTTGCCAGGATTATCATCAGTGTTGTTACGTTGGTTTTCGATAAAACCACACGCGGCATTCGTCCGGAAGCCAACATGGCTAATATATCTGGGGCCTACATGGGTCAATACATATAATTGTTGTTGTTTTTTTGCGTGTTGATTTTCACAATAAATATTTTTTACACGTCTGCCTGCGCGTGTATACATGGATATATAACACGTTGTGTATTGCGACGTACTGCTTACGTCTCGCACAGATAATAAGCTTTACATACCAATGTTTCGTCTTACTCTTCGAGAATGTATCGACGAAATCATTATGTGGAAATTGTTACATCCGTCAACTCATCTGTTGTCTGCAATGCTATCCGTTTCTTCGCTCCTACATACATGTTATCTTGTTCACATATTACTCCTATATTCTGTTTCTATTTACTTATCCAAATTCACCTACCCTAGGAATTGCCAGCTCATGTATTCGACGCTTATGCAATACAATATATGAGTTTAAGGATGAAAGCAACGAACTCGCCGTTTGTGGAAAACCAGAATAAATTTGCCTCTACTACCATGTTTAACAAAAACTTCCAACGTTACTTGTTGCAGCGTTTAAATTTCAAGAAAACCTGCTACGCACGATGATTCAAATTGAAAACACGTTTTTTCAATTGGGCGATAGCTGTTCCAGAAACTGCCTCATTATCTGCGATCGAGGAGCGATGGACGCGTCTGCATGTGAGTATTTCTTCCTTGAAAAAAACGATAATCGAGATGTGGAATTATGTAAGGGCTTCGCCATGCAGTGATGTGTGAAATAAACGATAAACGAATTGTTTTTATGCTTACAGTTATTTCGAAAGACAAATGGGAACTGATGATGGCATCGAATGGCTGGAACAATGTGGAGCTTCGCGATAACCGTTACAATCAAATCATTCACATGGTTTCGGCTGCCAATGGGGCGGAGGAATTTTATGCTACGGAAGAACATGCTTGTCGTTCCGAAGGTGTTGAACTGGCACGAGAATTGGATTATAACGCTGCTGCTGCTTGGGTTGGACATCCGTACTTCGACGTCATTGATAACTCGCAGGATTTTGAGAGCAAAATTTGTAGGATGATCGAATGCGTGTGTCAAAAGTTAGGCATAGACATTGGAGATAGATTAACAGCTAGCAGCCGTAAATTAAAGTTCCTGGTCAAAGGACCCTTATTGGAAGACGCGTTTCCACCTTACCAAGACTTCGACGTTGTTCATAATTATCTGCAAAGTAAAACACCCAAAATGCAAGCACGAGTTCGTAAGCGTGGACAGAAAGGTTTGTAATCGATAGAGGAAATACACCATGTCCATACATTTGCATCGATGAAGTGGAAAAATTCACGCCGATGCGGTTTTGATTTTTATTATAGGACATTGGTCGTATATTCATACAATCAGGCGTCCCCAAATGTGCGGACAAGTTGTCGAGGTGAAGACACAGTTGACGCATCGTGACTACCTCAATATGCTTGCTCAGCGAGATGATTCACATTTCACTATTTTCAAACGAAGACGTTGCTTTCTCATCAACAATCAATACTTTCAATTGGATATCTACAGAGAGCCAGGGCATCCAAGGTATTTTTGATTCGTTATCCGACAAAGATATTTATCAAGCCGACAAAGAATGAAAACTCTGAATGTTGCTCTGCTTTATTTCAGGTGTAAGGGCCTGATGTTGCTCGAAACATACACAGCTTTGAGCGGCGAAGATCTCGAACGTATTTTACCCCAATTTTTGACCATCGAAAAAGAGGTGACAGGAAATCCAGACTACAGCATGTTCAACCTTAGTTTACGAGAAGAATGGAACAGCACCAATAAATATTGCCATACTATGCACGGTGAGTGTGCATCGTACGTTTATTACCTTCACGATAGATACTCGGACGTCGATTGATCTAGTTGATCCATCGCATAAATCGGATTCATATCACATTTGCTTTCAACTCTGCTAAAGAAACGATAAGTAAAAAAAGTTCATATTGTTGGACGGTGAGATGTATAACTTCGTTTACTGAAACGAATTTATAATTGTCAGAAAAATACTAGCCGTGCGATAATTTGTTACGGTGAATGTCAACCCATTTCCTGTATTACGTAATTTTTTTATTACCTCTATTCAAATATTATTCGGTTATCACATTACTACAGGGTTGGATGCGAGTTCTTGAAACCCAGCTTTTCCAAAGACATGTTCTATTTCGGCTCATAATTAACTGATCGAGATTGATGAAAGATGACTCCGTTCGTTTTGTTTCTCGATGAACAATTAGATTTTAAAGTTTATTTTCTCACAGGATTAGGCGAGAGTGCAGGTGCAGCTAATAAAAAAATTCCTCAAGATACAAATGGATCACCGACTAAGAAAAATGCAAACGGTGTTCTAAGTAGGGTCAATGGCGTCGACCGTGACGTCAATCGTTCAGTGACAGGAGCCAACGGTTTAGAAAAAGCAGTCAGTGGTTTAGAGAATGGAGTGAAACGCATGCAAAATGGTGTCTACGGGGTCGCGAATGGAAAAAAACATAACGACGACAAACACAATTACGAAGGGAAATTTAATTCATCGAAAAAATTGGATGAAGAAATTCGCGAAAATGGAGCACACAAATATGGGCTTCAGAATAGTCTGAAAATATAAAATGTTGAACCTAGCGTGAGGAAATACAAAGAGCACATAATAAGAGCATACAATGATTATTAAGCCAAGGTGTTAGAGATACTGGTTATTTAATTGATTTAATAGCGATTGATCGGTCATGTTGGCAATATTAGTCTGTAAATTTGAGGTAATAATATTTTTCATCTATTTTTTCTTGGAATTCGTGGATTTTCTCACACTTCCTTCTTTTCGCGTGTACTTAAGCAAAACAAAAAGAAAACTGTGAATGAGGAAATCCGTCTCCTACACCCACCTATGAAGCGCAGAATACTAATTCGAGAATCAAATATTTTCATAATAAATGCTCGTCATGCATCTTGTATATGTATAATTTATAACGTATTTTACCTGAAGTATTGAGTTAGTTAGTCGACTCTATAGAGGAAGTTGTTATAAAGATTCATTGTGATACGCTAAATCTATATAGTTACATGTATTGAGAAACACTTGGGTCATGTATTTGTATTTCACTAATAGTTGATAATTTCGGATCATTCGATGACACTTACTTAATATACATGCTCCAACAACCATCGCGTCGCCACTGATGAATTCAACGTGAATCGTGTATTCCTAAAAAGCACAAAGAAGAGCAAAAACATTTTTAAAAATCACGTCTTGTCACACGGCGCGAGTAATGATGAATTGACGCGGAAATATTACATGCAAATATTTGGAACAAAGCAATAAGTCTCGTCGTTGCCTTTTAGCTCGCTATGACTGATACGGAGGCCAGACGATGTACCGGATGCGAATCGTTTGATTATTGGATTTCGAGACGGATACTTAGAACAAGGAAATGTCTACTTGGCTACTTACACAGGCGAAAGCTATGTTCCACGTGACGTATGCAATGATTTCTCATGAGTTAATAGTGCGATAAAAAAAAATCAATGTGGCTGATATGAAAATTACTGGAAGCATATTTTTTAGAAAATAGGTCAAAGCTACTTTTGTTTGATCGACCGTGTTGGGATATATCAAAAAGCTCTGTTGATTATCCATAAGAAGAGATGTTTTCTATTTTTCTACGTCGGAATCCCTAAATTATCCATTGTTTTAGCAAACGCTTTATGAATACACGATTGATAATCAAATTATTGTAAGAAGAAATGTCTACCGAATTCATAAATCTCAACGATAACTTATACTTCTCTGAAATGATAACCAAATCAATGTTCATTTGAATAATCTCGTAATAAAGATGTGATTCCTATTACGTTTCAATTGACATGTATTGCAATAAAGCACTTTGATCTTGGTTTTCGAAAGATAAATCAATCAGATAATTTTAGGAATAGCGAACCACACAAACCCTCTATGGAGCTTTAAATGAAGATGATGCGTTACAGCGAATATTTAAAGACAAAACTATTATCCATACCATCAGGCTTAAAACAATTCGTGTCTTCGTGTACTTTTAATTGACTTTCCTACTGTTTCGAATGTGTAAATACCATCCCATACAGGTTTGCAATATCATGTTATGATATTGTTGGACTTGTTGAATAAGCTTTAGAAAAAAAATACAAAATTAGATAAAAAGATGGTCTCAGTTGTTAATTTTTCCACCTCATGAATATCTATAATTGAAATATAAGTATTTAAAATACGTCAGACACCGTCGCGTTATGCAACTTGCAATAGTATTGTAATATCCTTGACGTAAGTATGACATTTTCGAGTGTGAATACATGGTCTATTTTGCAAAAGTAGGCAAAATACGATTCACCCATATAGTTCATATTACCAACAAATATAATTGAATAATTGCAAATTGTAACTCTGACCTCGACCCTCAAGACTTTTATTATCTCCATACGGTCTTTGTAGATTCAGAACAAAAATATAAGTTCCATATTTGATTATGTTTCGTACAAGAAAAACATTGTCAGCCAATTTTAATCAGGTTAAAGATTTTTTTCCATTGTAATTTTTTTTTATTTCATATATGTATACACATACCTTTCATTGGTGAATAAATATCCATACAATTATCTATGGTATCTGCTTATATACACGTTCATACAAACCGCGCGCGCACGCACGTACACACACACGTACACACACACACACATACGCACTCAATTAATAAGTAGATAGTATGGAAGTACATCATTCAGTCAGTAAACGCTGGTTTCAATTCTGAATAATTTAATCGATTTATTTCAACCAATCATATGTTTAAGCTATCAGAAGACCTAAGATTTTGCTGCCAATCTAGTTCAATGGAGAGTTAAGGGCATTGTTTTATAAATTAGTTCTATAAGCGTGTTTCTCGTGGACGTTACGTTAACAAATTACCAGTTTCGATCGAAGATCACATAACGGAGAAACTTCAGCAATTTCTATACGCCGGTACATCAAGTTGAAGTAAACGAGATTACTTCCAATCCAGCAATTTCAACATAATTGCAATAGATTTTAGTTAGAAATTCAACCACTGTTTAAAAGACAATCGAATCGAATAGTTTGAGTTCGAGACTATCAATTAAACTGTTACGAATGATTGTTTGTTAAATATTTGTACAACTTTGATATTCAGTATCAACTAGGAAAAATTATCCATAATTCTTAAAATCTAAAGTTATATCGTGATTGATTAGTATAACAATATGATCATGAAATGCGGAAGCATCGAACATAAAGTTCGTTTAGAAACTGGAATTTAATTATCAGATTCTAGGATACTTTAATGCTCAGGGACATTTTTTGAACTCTATTGTGGAAAACAATATATCATGCCCCATCGCCCGAGGTGACATGCAATCTTTGTAAATATTTGAAGTTTCTTGCCAAACAGTTGTATTTGCTTGCTGTATGCAAAGAAACAGCGAGATGTAAACAACTTTACATTGCATTTGTCCTTGTCGAAAAATTTAGTCACTTGTATTGGAAGTAAGAGCTGTTCATACTGGAAAAAAAACATTGAATACCTCCAAATTCTGAACAGACGTGAAAAATAATTAGTAAACTTCACCTCCGCTACCATCTGTTTCAATTGATAATTTAACGAATTACTAAGTTTATCTCGTGACTGCTCTAGCTTGTTGCGCTTTATAAATTTTCATAACTTTTTTTCCTGGAATCAGAGTTTGCGACAATCCGGGTCTTTTTTTACGTTTGTGCGTTTCATTGTTCTCCTCGTCAACTTCCTCTTCTTCGTTGAATGTTGTCTGGCCATTATATTGCGTTTGGCAAATAAGCGTCTCCTGCGACATTCGAGCTGATTCTATCTCAATTGCTGATCGATGTAAATCAGAATCATGCGCAAACGTACAATTATGACCGAAACGACAGCGACCTTTTCTATAATTCCAACAAATCTTTCGTCCATTGATCATTTTTGTATCATCTAAGGTCGGTGTCATTTTTACATGTTTTTCAAGTATGGCACTCTTTGCCTTTTCAGCCTCGACAAAAGGATTTGAAAAAACTGAAGTTCTAAGAGTAGGAGTTACATTGAAGTCCGGCGTTGGCAATGGAAGTTTTTCTGTGGAAGTCGCCTCGTCTCTTCTTGCCAAATTAACATCCTCGTCCTCCTTAGAACTGAGAGTTAGGCAATATCAGATTACAAAGAACAGATACAATCCCAAATGTACAACAAACTCTGCTCAATTAATTAGATCTTTTATATTTATAATTTGTGTTACTATTTTACGAATAAAAAAGAAACTATACAAGCAGTTCGTATATCGAGTCCATCAGCGTGAAAATAACTTTGAAGGTGTGTTCCGCAAACCAGAGGCTTTATTCGAATTGGAAACAGTAATAACGAATATGCTTCCTTCTTTCGCAACAGTTGCAGTGCGGTATTATGTCAAACCTGACGTTTCGGTAGATTAACAATACAAGGTTAGGTTCGGCGGATATGGAATGGTCTTTAATACTTTGGCTTATGCTTACATGTTGTCGGAGTCGTCAGACGAGAAATCCGATTCACTTTCGGATCCGGAGGAAGTTCCATAGTCCGCAACCAAGGAAGCCATTTCATCTACTAATTAATTAACACAAAAACCTTACCAATTACTAATCTAACAACCACCATGAAATTCTACAGATTCATACAGATTCTTATAAAGCTTACAGATTACGGGATAAAGAGATATGGCAACGCGGCAAAGTGTCACGTGACATTACGTCAGAACGCTGGAGAATCACTGGCGCTCTCTATTATTTGGCACGTGAACTAAAACGTTTGACGATACGATGTACGTTATCACCTTGAAATTATCATATGTTAATACAGAAATATAAAGATACGGCATTCGCAAATTCGAAATCGTGCATACCTCACGGCTAGGCAATGTACGCTTCCTACGTGCTGCGTACTTAACAAGAATTCACAAATAAACGTAGAATGCATTTTTTTTTATAACGAATGCGATTTATACCTGGCAATCCGGCTACATAATTATAACAAACATGGAGCTCATCAATTTTTAATTAATTTTACCGATACACGATCCGCGGTTATAGGTCACAGAGCCTTTCAATTTTACTTGTATGTATGATTGGTGAAAATTGTACGTAGTTCATATTGCTTAGGGTAACTATAAAGTTGTTCTCCACCTAACTTTCAAACCAATTACCATTACTCTGCTTTGTGTCTTTAATAGAATATAAAAAATTTCATTTGTACTCCGTATATCAATCAAATTCTTGGTCAGTGATTGCAAAAGATGTTTCAATATAAATTAAGGAATTGCACATGAACAGCTACGTTGAAAAAATAACGATCCGGGATCACATTATCCTTGAAATTCGTTTTATCTCATACTATTCCCGAATTCGAGATACCTACACAACAAGTAGATCCCACAGCTATCCGGGAACTTTTCCATATAGTGATTTGTATAGTTTTTGGTGTTAGAACTTCCAAGAGTAATCTAGTGTTCGGTATAACAGACCAATACCTTCCCAACGCAGATTTCGTTATTTCAGGATTGTCTGTTACTGAAATAATGAGTCCATCTGCTGCTCGCCAGCGTGTAATTAAATTAACGAGCAAAAATATAACACCGAAACGAGAGCATAAAAATCTCATTATGTTGGATAAATGATTTAGATCATAAGCATAATTTGATGTTGTTTTCGATTGGAAAAATATGGCAGGCAATGAATCAATTATAACTAGTGGCACTGTTCGGTTGTCAGATTCGTTTGTACAATTTTTCATTTCATGAAGAACGTTGAGCAGCTCTTGCCCATTTTTCACACGAACTACTTTCAGTAAATCCATCACTTGAACTCTGTCCTGTTAGGTAAAACATTTTTCCCTCTGTTAATTAACCAATTACTCTTGTACCTATAAACGTATTGTTTGGCTCTTACCTCATCATTACACTTTTTACTCTCTAGCATAAAATAAACCCGACTCGCAGAAAAGTCTCGCTTGGTATCCACATAGCAGACAGGTCCCGAGAATCTTTGAGTAAAATTTACTGCGATTGTATGACAAAGTTGAGTTTTCCCAGATGCGGATGAACCGCAAATTTCGTAAACTTCTCCAGAACGTAAGCCACCTTTTAGCAATTGGTCAAGACTGAAAAAAGACATTTAGAAGTTAAATTCAATGGATTTTCCCGTGAACCGTCTATACTACCTGGGAATTCCTGTTGAATTGATTTCACATCGAGCAGTATTCAATAAATCTAGTCCAGTTTTGATTGGTCCGCCATATAATTTCTTTATTATTTGCTTGATATCCAGTACTTCCTGTAAACGCAACAATAATATCTTACGCGTGACAAAGTTTGTTCTAAGATTCATAACCACGATGATAAGTGCATTTACCTGAAATGACAAATTAGTGTATTTCATCAACTTTTCGGCATCTTGTTTCAAAAAATCCAAGACAGTGAAAATTCTTTTACTACGCAAACGATTTATTCTCTCAGTTATCAATTTCGGATGAATAGTATTATTTAATATTGCTGTTCGAAGCATTTCCGTTTCTTTCCACAATTTGGTGACGTTTTAATAGAATTGAAGCAGAACAACAATGCCAGGAACAACCAACACAATATCGGTGTTTATGATAAATCAAGGATGTGACTTTCTCTCTGCAAACATAATTTACATGATTCAGATCAACAATAGAAGTAAATAAAACAAAACCGTACAAAACTGTTATGGAAATGTAAAATTATTGTTGTACCTTTATTTCCGATTTAAAATTCTATCACGTACTACGCAAATCAAGCGCACAGTAATTATCATCATGAATAGGATGCGCGTTGCTCCCGAAGTATGAAAATGTTTCCGGCATCTTACCACATGTGACGAGTGGCGAGCGGTGGTGGGTGCTGTGATAGATTACAGTTGGATTACAGTAGGACCCGTAGACCGTTGAAAGCAGTCCAACGTCTGTGTATGCTTGAAAAGTTGATCTAATTTATCGTGCTTCTGCTTTGTAACCAGTTTCCATTAGTAACAGCTATTTATTTTACGAATAATCATGGCATATATTTTTTTCGTCAGTTATTTCAAAACATTTATCGTTACGTACGATCGAACTTTTCGTTCGGATATTCTAATTCGGGCACTTCGCTCGACCGTTCGGTAGTGATTTAGAATCAGCAAGTTCTTAACGGGAATTGATTTATTCGCTTTGTAAATTTTGCGCCATGTCTGACGACGACGAAGAAAATCATCGCTGACTGCAAATAAGGTGAGTTCACATTTATCCACAACAAAGTATAAACGTTACTTGTAGCCCGTACATTCGTGAAGTTATATCAGTGTTCGATGTATTGGAACACGTGTAATCGGAAGTACTAGAGATAGTGCAATAGAATACAGGTGGAGGCACGTAATGGTATGGATGTGTATCGTATCATTGCGCGCGCGTGTCGTATTACGTGCACGTGCCTATGCATGCCACGTACTAGTTGAGATTAAGGGTCCATCAAACGGATTCAGTATCGGTTAGCATCTCAACCTTCGCGTAGCGCTGAGATGATAAGTCCCCTCGGTTAATGCATCAAATGCATGGGTCGTGTACATGATATCTATATTTGATGCGGATCTCGCATTTATCCGAGTGAGTTTATTTAATTGCTCAGAAGTAGTAGCCGTAAGACGGCGAAAATTAATTCATTATTATAAACGGAAGCTGAGGACAATCGAATATTTAGTTGCTGATTTGGTTTGAACTTCCGGTAACGCGTCCGTTTGTCGCGCCTCCCGCTTAGCCTATAGAAGTCTTGCCCGTACGCCACGTTGCCAAGCGTATCGCTTATGCCGACCAATCGTTGAGCTCGATCCCGGATACAGCTGCATCTATTGACGGCTTGCTGTACTAAGCACGATCAAGGAAACTCTCTGCCTCGGCTTGCGGTCTGACGAAATTTGTCGGGGATTCGTCGCCATGTTTAGAAGTGTGTACGTCCTTGAGCGAGTCTAGCGAAAATGTTCTGTAAAATATGAGATATAGCTCACGTGCCGAATATTACGTGGGGTACCTAATTGCGCTTTAACGCTTACTAATTACGGGTGTGATGTTAGTTTTCGCGGATGGCTCATCTACGCCTGAGAATTTTGTGATTACATTATGGTAAGTTGGCCCGTCTTCGCAGAGGAACGCCAATATGGCGGACCAAAAATTTCCTTTGTATTGTTGCGGGTATGCAGACGCAATAAGAAAAAATTGTATCACCGCTAATTGTTATCTTGTAATGGAAAAATTTATCGCGAATAGTCGTGAAATTTCGTTCGTCATCGTGTCGTGAATAGAAATCCAGCTTTTTGTGGAAAAATATTAATATTTCATCCTATTAAACATTCGACGCCCTAGAGTGCTCGAACTTTGAGACCCGCGAAATCTTTTGTACTTCCCGATACTCGGCATGAGCTTGCTCATTTCACAGTTCGATGTAAATTTCAAATTATGAAGCGATGCGTCGTGTATCGTATCTAGCCGTATTCATCCAACGCGCTTCGTAAAGAAATTTGAAATACGCCCGTAACTGCCACCAGCCCTGGGTATGAGATTTTGATTTCGGCGCTTTTCCGCGAATCAATTACCATCTAACCGCGACGAAGCTTGTTCAGCATTATTATTACTTTTGAATACATCTATTAACGACACAAGATCCGCGCGTCAATTTACATTGAATTTGTATTTATTTCACTAAAAAATTAATCCTACTATAGGTTTAAATTATTGTTATTACCTGTTTATAATTGGATACCCAATAAATCGTCCATTGCCTACTTCGAGCATACAAGGATATAGCTTCGAAAATGATCGTACATTTAAAAATTTGCGGTATCGTTAAATAATTGATATTTCTGTTTTCAATTTATTTTTGAAAACTTCGCCCGGTGGATAAATAGTCCTCATATTATATAGTTACTAGAAAAGTGCTAGGTTATGTTGATCTTTTTTTCTCCTTGAATACTTTTGGATGAAAAACAGTGTGATAATGTTTGAAGATGCATCATGATTTGTTTGTAAACAAACGTTACTTTACTTATGGTAAAGATGTTTTGATTACTACCAGTGATGAAATTTTTCAGATTGACATGCGATGAGTGATAAGCAGGTTGCACCTAATCTGCCGCCCCTTACTGGGGGTGGGGGGAATAATGGAGGTGCCTCCCAGCAAACTGTTAGATTGCAGCAAGTTCTTGCTACTGCTCAGGGTCTTAACGTACTTACCACGGGAGCTGGTCAACAGTTTGTCATCACATCACAAGTCTCTGGACTCACACAGGTTAGAGCTGAGTATAATTTATTATAGAAATTTCATGTTTTACAAATTTATATTAAACAATTTTCCGCGGTATGATAATTTGTTCTAACTTTTCTTAGTTGAATCCTATCGTGCTTTTATATGATGATAATAATACCGATTCATGAGATAACAAGAATCCATTCAACTTGTTTTCATTGATGAAACTGAGGCATTTGTCTGACCCGCGAAAATACGATGAAACTCAATCACGCGATGTGAAACGTTCTTCGCTGATATCCAGATTAATTACAGGTCATACCGGGAAGTATTACCACAAGTGCTGGTGTTCAACAAGTTGGTGTTACCAGAATTGTCAATATCAGCAGTTCTTCGCCACGTGTCAGTGTTATGGGACTCGGTACAGCAAGTACCTCGTCGCTTAGTTCTCCGTCGCGACAAAGTCCAGCAAAAGTTGTTCTGTCAACATCGCCAAAACTGGTCAGAACACTCGGGAATGTATTTGTTACACCAACGCCTCAATCAAGCATTCAAACACCCGCGAGAAAGAGACTCAAACTCTCGGAATCGACAGAAAAGGCAATGATGCTTGATGATTCATGCGGATATAGACGACGAATCATGGAACATAAAATGACAAGAATGCGTGCGATACGAGAGAAATATGCAGAAAACGCTTCTGAATTGTTTTTTCTTCATGCTGGTGGAAATATGATGGATTTTCAAAATTGGAGAAAGCGACCAGCCACGCCGCAGTACTTGCTCTTCTTACGTCAACATAGATTAGACCCAGAAGATGATGATGAAGATTTGTCTGTATCGTTTCCAACTGTGTCCGATACCACGACGTCTAGTATTGTATCAACAACTTCTGTACCTATTGCACCCACGAATCAGAGCGTTGAGGTGAAAATTCCGGGCACGGGTATTACACCTGTTGCAGTTTCCACGATGCTACCTGTTGCAGTTGCACAACTGAATCAACAAGGTAAGAAACATTTTCATATTTTTCCTAACCAAACCACATTATCATCACATTAAACTTAATCAACTTTTGCAATTTCGTCAGTTCAATTCCAACAATGTTGATAGCTTAGGATCGAAACAGTTCAGGAAAATAATTTTCGTATCAATCTGCCCCAACAATTGAGCTTCTTTTTTGTAATGATTGATGTATGAGAATAATTAGAGCCACCATCACTGAATCACTCATTTGCGGAATAGGGCAAGTACCAGGTAGACCTCCCGGTGGGCGTCATGGTATGGTGTTTGCTATTCGAGCAGCTATATCAACTGCACCAGCTGCAGCTCATCTTTCACATAGCTCAACCATAGCACCTACGATCATCATAGGTGATTACTAATTTGGTAGTCATTTCGTGTGTAGATTTCATGTTTCGTTCAAAATATTTAAATATTCTTGAATATTAATCACTAGAATGGAATGCTTGGTCGTGTAATGAATTTTGTCATGCGAATAATTTATCCAAAGATACCTGTTGGACTTTTCATCCAATTCTATTTAGGTACAACTCATCGACCAATATTTAACAATTGTTTCTTTTCGTACTTGTGCCTACATTCCTAGAGCTGCATAATAAATTTTTTCGCAAATATACACGTAACTGTATTATATTGATGCATGTTTTATATTACCGTACAATGGACACCACTCAATGAAAAACATTTTGCGTTAGAATTATTCCATAGTTTGAATGTAGAAATCGTTAGTCAGAAAAATTGAATCATTCCTACGAATTTCAACGTTAATTTAGATTTCATTGAATGTACAACTGTACAGTCTATCTTTACTAATATATGTCAAAAAAATAATTCACAATCGCATTTCACAATAATTGCTCAAGTAATTTGAATTCGACACATTTATGAATATACTCTATAACAATAAGTCAACTTCTCTGATGCGGATGTCAAATCGGTATGATTTTAATGGGAACATTTACTTTACAATTCTACTGATAATGAATCAGTTACTCCACTTGAATGAAGCATGGCCAAATATAACTTCGCCATCGGTGACACGATTTAAATTTATCTGTATTTTCCCAAACATTGCAACTTTGTTGCCTCATCAGGATACTCGTAGCTTTAGTTTTAACAATGAATATTTTAAAAACAAAACCTTTCGCTGCTTATTTCACCAACATTTTAACTATACACCGGAAGGGAAAGACAACATTCAAACTCATTGCTACTACTTTTTGAATTTGAATAAGTTTATTATAATATTTATGCATTGTCATAATAAGTTCATGATTTCCTTGGTAAGATTCATGCATATTTCAGTATGTCGTCATACAGTATGTTAGAAAACTGATATTCATTGATTATAAATGTGACCATTGAAGCTTCGATGAGATTTTTGTTATTAATCGATGCTGCAACATCAGATCCATTATTTTGAAAAACTAATTTCAGGCGGAACTCCAATAGTTCCTGAATCACCGAAACCAGCTTCACCTGTCGTTGCTTCAAGTCCTGTTGCTGAGAAGGTTCCATCGATAGGTACATCGACAAAAGTACCGAGAACGACAGCAAATCTTGCCGCGCCACAGCCTATAGTAAAACTAGTCAAGTTACCTACGTCACCAGCAGTTTCTACTTGTGACATCACCAATAATCAAGAACAAATTGTGGAAAAAGCAAAGCAGGTAAATTATTTTAAATGATTTTCACCAGATAAGAAATATCTGCAATCATTATTATATCTGTTCCTTTTGATCTCAAATTAACACGAGCATAACAGAGTTTCCATGGATTAATAAAATCTCATTTACTTCGCTTAGGAGGCATATGTGATGCAACGAATTTCCGAACTGCAAAGAGAGGGTCTGTGGTCAGAGCGGAGGTTACCAAAAGTCCAAGAGCCATCAAGATCAAAAGCACATTGGGATTATCTTTTGGAGGAAATGGTTTGGTTAGCTGCTGACTTTGCCCAGGAACGGAAATGGAAGAAAGCTGCTGCGAAAAAGTGTGCACGAATGGTCCAGAAACATTTTCAAGAAAAGGCCATTCAGGCTCAAAAAGCAGAAAAATCACAGGAACTCAGGCTCAAAAAAATTGCCGGATTTGTTGCCAAGGAAATCAAAACTTTTTGGGCAAATGTGGAAAAGGTAATTTTTATACCGTGCACATTTTTCTTTGTACGATTACAAAAATGATTTCAACGAGAACTTGTTACCCCGCGCAAATAAGCCGGCCAATTCGATGTCATAGTTTCGAATAGGTGTGCAATGTTGTGGGAACATGAACACTAAACTTGTGTATGGTTCAATTAGTCTGTCTGCTGAACCAAAGACGTTTAGTCACAAAGTCAACTATTTAATCAAACTTGATTATCTGACAAGCTAACAATAAGGCATCATACTTGTGTGTGTGTGTTCATTTATATTTCAGTAACATGTAATTCGCGTTTACAGTTGGTGGAGTACAAACAACAAACTAGATTAGAGGAAAAACGGAAAAAAGCTTTGGATCAGCATTTAAACTTCATCGTTGGTCAAACGGAAAAGTATTCGACTTGGTTAACTGAAGGATTAAACAAAACGGATGGAGCTCCTAGTATCTCTGCTTCAATGAATAGTTCTAGGATATCATCACCGGTTACAGTAGGAAAACATAATTCTGATGGTAAATATTCCGAATATACTGAACATGTGATTTACTGTTCTGTGAAATGGATTAATGACAGAAGCCTATTGAAAGGGGGTTCTAACCGAATGATCTATCAAACAGAACGGAAAATGTATCGAATTATCGGATTGTGAATTAAGCAAAATAATTGCTTGCAGACGAGTTTGAACCAAATCAAAGTTCGGACGATGACGAAGAGACGATTGCAAGAGCCGAGGAGGAGATGAAATCTACAACGAATCACACGGAAGAAGTTGAACTGTTGAAACGAGAATCCGAACTTCCATTAGAGGATCTATTGAAAGAATTGCCTCCCAATTATCTCGAAGAGCGGGATAAAAGCTTATCACCAGTTCCAACAGAGCCAACATCAGACGTACGTTACTTTGTAATTCACTTCGAACATTCTTGTATCTCTTGTCAGAAGTATGTAAATGACAACGTATAATTGATATTTTTCCACGATTATTATAGAAAGAAGAAAAATCAGTTGAACCAGATGAAGAATTTACAGTTGCGTCTGAAGAATCCTCTGATGACGAAGATACCATAATGGAACAGGAAAAACTGGAATGTAACCAAGATCATAAGGAAGAACTGAACGACTTGAAGGTATTTTTTTCAGTATTTCTTCATTGTATTTTTGGAATTTGTTTAAATTCCATATCGTGATGATAGAGTACCCTCACTGAAGATGTGAGATCCATTCAACTCGCATCTTACTAATGATGTGATTGAGGCATTTGTCTGACTGTAAAAAGATTCTTTAATTTTTATTGATTGCATAAAATCAGCACTGTTCATTTGTAACAGACGTCTTTCTTTTTCTGTTATGCAGGCTGAAAATGAGATGTCCATCGATGAATTGATGGCTAAATACGGAAATTTATCTGATTTACCTATGGAAGTTGAGGAAGATTCTGACGAAGGTGAAAGATATTTTTTATTCGTAACTGATTGTTGGTACTGTGCGTAAATTAAGAAATATTGTTCAGTGATGATAATATACACTCGCTGAAGGGGCGAGAACCATTCAGCTCAATCCTAAAATATGATGTGATTGAGGCATTTGTCTGAGAATTTTCACAGCAATTTTATCATACATTTTTTATGTATCAAAAGCGTTAGAATCATTTTCAACGTCCGCGTTAAATAGATTCTAGTAAAGATTCAACCAGAGCTGACGAGGATGATAAGATGGACGAAAGTGAAGTCGAAAGTGAAAGTGCAGATGAAACCAAAGATGAAGATTCACAGACTCAAAGCGATGATGAAACTAACGTTGGCCTGAAATCGCTACTGGAAGATTTGTCTACAGAAAAATCTGTGGATGACAAAATTTCAGAAGCAACAGGGCAGTCCGATCAAGCCAGAAATGAAATGGACGATGTTGCTGCGTTGGCAGAAAGCATTCAGCCAAAAGGAAATACGTTGCTTACTACCAGTGTAAGTTTTTCTATCAGGTTTATCTGCAAAAAATCATATGTATTCATAGAAATACACAACGTATACAAATATAATTTTGTTTCGTATGATTTGCAATTCGGTCAAATGATTAAAAATACGTTCGATTCCTTTGCGATCCAAGGCGATGTTACGAATTTTTATTTCATCGCCATTTCACCAAAGGTAGAACAAAAGTGGCAACTTTTACCAACCAAATGGATTTTTTTCTTAGTTCATTTGGGTGATGCGTCACAACAAAATCTCTCTTTCCCTAGCAAAGTTACTATTGACCAGTTTATAGTCGGTAATTGGCTTTAAGGTAATAGTTTTTAATATTACAGGTGGTTACTAAAATTCCATTCCTTTTGAAACATTCGTTGCGAGAGTATCAACATATTGGTCTGGACTGGTTGGTGACCATGTTTGACAGAAAGTTGAACGGAATACTTGCTGATGAGATGGGTCTCGGAAAAACAATCCAGACTATCGCATTGTTGGCTCATCTTGCTTGTGAAAAGGGCAATTGGGGTCCACACTTGATCATAGTTCCTACTTCGGTCATGCTCAACTGGGAAATGGAATGTAAGAAGTGGTGTCCAGGTTTCAAGATCTTGACTTATTATGGCACACAAAAGGAAAGGAAACAAAAAAGAACGGGCAAGTCGATTGGAAATTATTCACTTTAAGCACGTTGTGATGTCAAATTTCTTCATACGTTGTATTATTTCATTCATTATTCTTTTTTCTTTATTCCAGGTTGGACCAAACCAAATGCCTTTCATATATGCATTACGTCGTACAAATTAGTAATTCAGGATCATCAGAGCTTCAGACGAAAAAAGTGGAAATATCTGATTTTGGATGAAGCTCAAAATATAAAGAATTTTAAATCACAAAGATGGCAACTATTACTAAATTTTCAAACGCAACGGTTGGTTCGCTTTGCAAATATTAATGACAACTGTGAAATGATTTCGTGGGTGCTGTTCTAATGTTGAGCATTTTTATAATCCATAGTCGGCTGCTACTGACCGGAACACCACTGCAAAATAATTTGATGGAACTCTGGTCTTTGATGCATTTCCTAATGCCCAACGTGTTCCAATCGCACAGAGAATTCAAGGAATGGTTCAGCAATCCTGTAACTGGCATGATTGAGGGAAATAGCGAATACAACGAAAATATCATTCGACGTCTTCACAAGGTCTGTAGGTACTGCCTTCTTTACAGTTTTCATTATCTTCATCCCCGTATCCAACCAGTGACAAATGTGTGTAGAAGTTTGTTACTGTTTCTGAAAATCGGGGGCATATGATAGTAAATCTCTATTAAAACTCACCTGTTGTTAGTGGAAATACATACGACATGTGAATCCTGTCTAGAGATACAAACACATCATTCAAATTTAAATTTTCCACTGTTCGTGACCAACAATATTCGAACTTTTTTTGGTGAAAACTTTGAAAAACGTATTGCATGAAAGTTCACCGGCCTTATCTTCCTCAATAAAATATTGCTTTTTTTCAGGTTCTCAGGCCATTTTTACTGCGGAGGTTGAAAACGGAAGTCGAAAAACAACTACCAAAGAAATACGAACACGTTGTTATGTGCCGCCTATCGAAGCGACAAAGATATCTTTACGATGATTTCATGTCTCGAGCCAAGTAAGCAAATGAAACGGTTGTAAACGGATAACATGTATTCTACTGATTTTATGCATTAACCTCGGAACATTGTACCATCTTCAGAACTAAGGAAACTTTGGCCAGCGGTAATTTGTTGAGTGTTATAAATGTATTGATGCAACTGCGAAAAGTGTGCAATCATCCGAATTTGTTCGAAGTCCGTCCTACTGTCTCGCCGTTTCAAATGGAAGGCATTAATTTCGTCACCGCATCGTTAGTCTGGAGTGCTCTAGATTATGATCCGCTGAAAGTAAGTTACACAATATATTACTATCGCAAGGTTTTCATTTTCATGATATAATTATCACCCTTCAACGTGCATTTTTCTTCTTCCAGCACCTAGATTTGTCTTACTTCAATTTTATTTTAATCAACTTGGAGCTGACCCTGACTGCGTTTGCGGCCCACCGAATGAGACAGTTTCAAACTCCAAGAAAACTCATTGAAGAGATCGATGGTCAACCGGAACCCTCACCCAGATGTCCACCTGGCAAAATAAAAATCAACGTTAGGTTATCCAACCAGAGCAAAGCAACGACTGCACCACCTCCACCGACACAAACTAAATTGAAAAATTTAACTGGGATCTTACCAACGCCAAGGGTTGGCACGTCTCCTTTGATTAAAAGTCTGAACAATCAAACCCCAGCAGGACAAGGTAAGATTCATCTTATGTTCGAATAAATCAATTTATGCACCACCGATCAGTTATCGTACATCATTACGATAAACTTTTGCAGTGGTGCAAAATCAATATTCCTCAGGCCAGCTTGTTCATGATCCCACCATTCAAGGGCATTCTAGAACTGAGATTACAATGACAACGGCGACAACGATTTTTCCCTACATTTTAATAATCGAATAATACTAAATATCTGATATGGGAAATCGCTGTTCATTGGAAATTTGAGTATTAAGAATGAGAGAATTGGTACGAAATCGTAACTTTGGATACGAAGCTCATACTTCCGAACAAATTCGAAATATGTAAACGTATTACCAATTGTATGAATCAAACGAGAGAAAATTGAAATTATTTCAGTTCCATTTTGGATATTGTCAGTTACGTCTGTTCTTCGTCAGTTCCCCTTCGCGAACAACCTTCTGTATGCATAACATTTCCACTTTTACATTTATTCGTCGAATAGCTCTTGTGTTCAATCATCCAAATAGTAATGGGATTGATGAGATCTTATAAAACCTATTTATAGTCTGTAGAAACAACTACGTATAATATTAAAAAGGAAGTTTATCATTGGTGCGATAATTCTCAGATTCCCCGTTCTAACTTCTCACGAAAGATGAATCGTTCTTAACCAATGAATGAAGACTTGCTAGAATTTATAAAGCTTGGAATTTTGTCGTTGCCAAAAATGAATGGAACTCGCATAATATCCGTGTTCAGTCGAATGCATTATATCTTATGATGTTCGTGCTTGTAATATCGTGTTAGTGGTTGGTATTAACTAGAATACTGTATGATACAACTATAGTCTTGAAATAGCAAATTATCTGACAATTTCACTTGTTCGAATTTGTTTATGTCTATCTTAGATAGACGCTTCGTTTCTTTCTTATATTGATCATTATTTTGATCTTATATATTCAGGATAATTGTTGCAGGCGTGACTTTGCGGGTTGCTAGTGGACAACAGCTGCAAGGTTATTCGGTTCAGCTTGTACAACATCAAGGCAGCGTTAAAGGTAACGTCATACAAATCATCACTGAAATAGCTTCAACTAGAAAATAACGGACATCAACATTTCATCAATGACATCATTTACTTGCTAATGGAAATTGAATGCGATAGCTATTCCGGTTGCAACATTGGCACATACGCAACAAACTACTTCTTTGCCGACGACAGTTGCAATGAGTCCACAGCGAATCACTGTGGCAAACACCAACATTAAAGACGGGCTACAACGGTTGACAGCGCAAACTGTTACCGTTAAGCAAGGTGATTCCGTTCAGCGGATAGCTGTACCTAGTTTTGCTCAACTGGTGCAAACATCGACGGGCAGACATATAATCCTCACATCTAACCAGCAGAGTACCAACACAGGTTTGTAATTTCAATACATACTACTTTTCAAATATGATTCTTACGAGTGCCAAATGAACAATCGTCAAACCCCATTCCAACCACAATGTAAACTGGCTCTAGTTTAACGTTGTCCATTCTACAATTAGGGGAATAGTGAAATATCCCTATTAAAACTCAGATGTGAACTTTTAAATTCTCATGTCTGAAACCTGTTTGGGGAAACAGAAATTTCGATACGCGTTAGTTACGTTTGTATTTCTACCCGACTTGTTTTTCATCTAAATTTATGATCCTTTTTAGTGTCCTTTCCAGTCATGACATCTAGTGGACAACGACTAACTGTTCTGTCCAAATCCCTTATGGGCCTCACAACATCTGTTACGACCGTTAATAGAGTTATGCCAGGAGTCGTAACAACGACCACAGCAGCTACAAGTAGTAGACCAATAATGCGAGTTCCACCACTTAACGTTACCACCTCGCTGCCACAAGTTACTCCGGCAGTGCAAGCATCGCAACAATTAAGATGTGGCATTGTGACGAGGAATATTGCAAAAGAAGCGGATAAAAATCAGTCTAAACAAGTGCCCAAATCTGAATTTCACCTCGTAAGTTATTTCAACCTTCACAATCAAACTGGCAGCGATCAACTTTCACTAATGTATTTTTCCTCACGTACAGCCGCAGCTAGAAGAGGAACGTCGACAACGACGGCAAGCTAAACTTCAATCTTTGGCTAATACCAATGAAAGACGTTGCTCTGCGTGTCCACTCTATGGTGAAGATTTATTTACTGCTTTAAGAATTGTCAAACCAGCGAACATCTGTTGGCATGGTGAAGGTTGGACTCATTCCATGAATGCCAATAAGAAATTGAGCACGAGAAAAGAATTTTTCTCGCGTACCGAAGCTCTCGCAGAGGCTATTAGTTCTACCGAACAGGTAGTTCAGAAACTGAAAGAAATTTTCGAGAGGTAAGGATTCTTTTATCACACAACATTAGTGTGTAGTATCAATTTTTTCAATATCACTCAGGTATTTGTGCTCTTTTCAGATTTGTTGTGTATGTACCTGCGGTACAAGCACCGGCTCCGCGGTTTCACGTTTCACATCCTCCACCGCATAAGCTTTGGGCAGAACAGCGATTGGGAATAGAATTACAACATAATTTATCCCCGAGATTAAAACTGTTCCATCCAATAGCTAGTGCAATGTCAACGCAATTTCCAGACCCGCGTCTTATACAGTACGACTGTGGTAAACTACAATCTCTTGACAGATTGCTACGCCAACTAAAAGCAGGTAGCCACAGGGTTCTAATATTCACTCAGATGACAAGAATGCTTGACGTGCTCGAAGCTTTTTTGAATTTTCACGGACATATTTACTTACGTCTCGACGGTGCCACGAAAGTTGATCAAAGACAGGTATTTCCTTTTCATTTTTCGATACATACGTGCAATAACGTGTATTTGGCTTTGTGCTTCGAATGAAACGCGAATGTCCAATAATTCGAGCATATGCTGTTTCAGGTGTTGATGGAGAGATTTAACGGTGACCGAAGAATTTTTTGCTTCATATTGTCAACTAGATCTGGAGGTGTCGGTGTGAATTTAACTGGCGCTGACACAGTCATATTCTATGACAGTGACTGGAACCCTACTATGGATGCTCAAGCACAAGATAGATGTCATAGAATAGGACAAACTAGGGACGTTCACATTTACAGACTGGTCAGCGAAAAAACGGTAGAAGAAAATATCTTGAAAAAAGCTAATCAGAAAAGGCTACTCGGCGATCTTGCGATCGAAGGTGGTAACTTCACAACTGCATATTTCAAGAGTGTAAGTTTCTTGCTAATCTTTAATTCTAAGCAGTATCAACATCTCCTTTTCATTACTTACCTTTGTAATTCAATGGATAATCTTTCTTGTATATAGTCGACCATTCAGGATCTGTTCAATGTTGATCAAGTCGAAAACGATGCATCTACCCGAATGGCAGAAGTTCTTGATCGAAGCAAAGACCGCGAGAAGATTCTTCACAAGGAGGCGCTACCTGCCATATCTCAACCACCACCAGTACCTCCCGAAGAAAAAGCTGCTATCGGAGTTTTAGAAAGTGCTCTCGCTGCAGCTGAAGAGGATCTGGACGTTCAAGCTGCAAGAACCGCGAAAGCAGAGGCTGTTGCTGATTTGGCAGAATTTGACGAAAATATTCCGTTGGATGATTTTGAAAAAGAGGATAATCAAGTCAGCAAAGCCGAACAAGAAGTTCAACATCTAGTTGAACAGGTAAATTACCACAGATCCTACGAACGGTTGTCACTAAGGATGATTATTGGCTAATCTTAGATAATTGTATCTGAATTGATTAACTACTTTTTTTATTACCGAGTTTCTTTTCATTTTATCCGTACAGCTAACACCGATTGAGCGCTACGCGATGAAATTTGTAGAGGAGTCTGAGGGCTCTTTTTCAGCAGCACAGCTTGCCGCAGCTGAAAAAGAATTAGAACAGCAGAAAAAAGAATGGGAATTGGGACGACTACGTGCGTTACGCGAGGAGGAAGAAAGGCGAATGCGGATGGCGGATGATGACGAGAAGCCGTTAACCTTTGGACGCGAGGATGCTCAAAATCAGGTTAATAACACTAGTAATTCTAAGAAAGTAGGGAATAAGAAAGTGCAACCAAGTAGGCGAAGTACTCGTAAGGGAAGTCGGAGTATTCGTGAGTCTTCGGAAAGCGAAACCGAGACGACGGAGTCCGAGTCCCAGGAGGATCACCTCGAAGATAGCCCTGACGAGGAGTCGAGTCATACAGAGAGTCAAAGTCAGGAAGACGAGGACGATGACGAGGACGCTGAAAGGACGGAGGGGAGGAGAGAGAACGAGTCAAAGAGTAGTGGCTCTTCAAGGAATAGAAATAAATCTGATAGATCTACTGACAAGAATCACTGGGATCTAAATAGCCCTCGAACAAGGTCTAGAGGTGACGTCAAAATCAACCTCTGGACTCTGGACGTCAGTCCAATTCTACCTGGCGTGAAACCTGTTAATACAGCAAAGAATTCTGCGAGTTCAAAGAAGCGGACAAGACCCAAATCTGACGAGGTATTTCTCGCTCCCTCGCCACCCGATACTTCCAGCAACGTTTCTACTGTAACAGGTGCTTTTCGACGAAGGCCGGATACGCCACTACCCAATGCAAACAACACCAAAGCTACGAGTAGACGCCCATCATGTAATTCAGAAAAACAGTTGGATAATCCTGATACTCTTTCAAAACGATTGTTGACAAAACCATTTGGTGGGGTGACTCCTTCAAAGAGACCATCAACTCCTCGTCCGCGCGTTAAACTTTCTGGTAGATTCGAAAGTAGTCTTAAATCTCAAGCTGCTCAATCAACACTGATCGTAAATATAAAAACAAATGCTCCGACAAATGAACTCACTTCTACGTTCAAAGCGCCTACACCTGTACAAGCAGACGGGTATAAGATAATCTGGAAAGCTGAATTAAAGGAGACATCTAATACTGGTAAAAATATTGATCACGATGTAGATGCGGCTAGAAAGCTGAAAGTAGCATCTGATTCCATGACTCCCGGTGGTAAAGGGGCAAGTGGAAATGGTGACATGTATTCTAATGGGTTGAAAGGCCAAACAGAATCTCCAACGTTTTCGAATTGTTCTCAAATGGAAAGCGACAGTGTTGAAAGGGATGATATATCCGAAAAGGTGCCTCCCTCAACAGAATTCGAGACTCACGAATTATCCATAGATTCAATTTTCACTTCCACAAATGCGTCAGACTCGATTAATTCAACTAGAGCTTCGAGCAAGTATGATGTCAGCGCGATGGTCGATGCTACCAGTTTTACAGCCGAAACTTCAAATGAAACTTCAAATGAAACGACGCATAATCATTTAAACTCGAGTAATCTTAAATCATATACGCGGTCAAGTAGTAGAAAATGCGTGAGTTCTGATCCTGAAGAGTCCAAGAATTTTGGGATGGATCTCGGAGATCAGTGTCAAGGATTTTTACCTTTAAATGATTCGATTTCAAATTCAGACAGGGACAGTCCGCATGAGAAACCCACATTCGAATCATCTAGTCCTGAATTTTTTGGGAGTTCCATCGCGACTATAAACAATTCTCCAAATGCATCGTCATTTCCACCATTGAAGTCTCGGTCAGCAATTACCACTTCAGAAGTTACTGACAGTTCGCAATCAGATAATGAACCGTCCAATCCTAGTTTTTCAAAGCACAAGAAAGAAAGTACCAATGTGAGTGTACAGGAACTTGTGTCGAATTCTTCAGTGTCAAATAATACGTCTATAACCATTTTAAGTGCACGGTCTTCTAGCGTAGTATCTGAGATAGAAAAGATCAGGGACAAAGAGAAGTTGGGCAATTCCACGAAGACGAGTGTCATTGCTTCTCAATTTGATAATTTTAACGATCCTACATTACCGTCAAGTCAAAAATCAGTTTCAAGTACAACTCTAAGGTTCAGATTGAAAAGACCAGATACTCCGTGTCCTGGTGTAACAACTCGAAATCAAAAATCGAGTTTAACGGGAAATTCGTTGATTGCCACTAACATTTTGCCTGGTTCGGATTCCTCTGTAACAAAAACTGCAATTGATGCGAGACGGATCACAAGGTCTGGTCAGCGAGTTAGTTCTGTTACCAATGACTCTTCAGTTACCAACAAAACTGTTACGAGAATTTTACCCAGGCCAGACACTCCGTTTCCACTGGTAGATATAGGACGAGTCACTAGGTCCAGTGCTGGTCGAACGCCAACCCCGTTACCCACAGTCCAAAAGCCAATGGTAAAAGCTAGTTCGCGTAGTCTTGGATCTGATACTTTAGGCTCTAGTATCGAATTCGTTGCGAACCAGACAACAAAATCAGTCGTGACTGTAAATTCTACTGCGACGGTCAATTCTAGTCCAAGTCGTCCGTTGACGAGAAGTTCCCTGTTTAAAATCCAACACGACTTCCCGATACCCAATCGATCTATGAGAAAGAGCAGGTCAAACTCATCTGCGAGACTGCAATCTCTGTCGAATGTTGTTTCAAATCCGTTATCACCGCGAACTACACGAAGATTACAACAGGCTCTCAATACCAATGAACAGCATAATATTCCAAGGCAAAGACCGGACACTCCAATGCCGGTACCTACTCCAACCACACGAGTCACTCGATCAGCTTCACAAGCGGACAATTTTTCCCAATCTGTAGACTCTGTTTCTCTTGATACCCGAATCGCGACCGAGGCAACCGACAATCAGTTGTCGAATCATAGTGCTAGCGAGCATTCCAATTCGAGAGTCAATTTTGATGCTAGCTCGAGTCGAGAGTCCGCTGAATCGTCGGCTCAGAAGCTAAGGACTAAACTCGTTCGTTCTAGAATGCTTCTAACTTCATTACTGCCGAACAACTCGCCCAACTACGCCGATACAGATTCAAACGCAAATGCTGTTCGTTCCTCAGGTAAAACTGAACCACAGAATGCAAACGACGAATTGAGCTCGGATATCAACGTTTATCATGTCAGACCGAGTCTCAATTCACCAGTCGCGATACCTGATTCGACGACAAAAATTGAAAACGATTGTGTTAAATTTTCCTTGGATGTAACAAAAAGCGTCGGACAGAACAAAACGGATCCATTTTGCCAAACCTCAATCTCAAAAAGTTCTATTGCTCATAACACAAATGAACCAATATCCAACGAAACTTGTGACGTTCCCGTTGAATTATGTAAAAATATAAGAGATAAAAAGTCCATAAAGGTTTTATCATCAAATCAATCACGAATGGGTACTTTGCACCGAGATTCCAGCGATACAGCTTTTTATTCTGATCCCGAGGACAATTCTGCGTCAAATTCTCATATACCAAAATCTTTCAGACGTATTAATAATAGAATAGACGCATCTCGCGTTAGTCAACTGGAAACGCAAACCACAAAGTCGTCAGAAAGTTCAAATGATAGTTCTAATTGCAATTCTAAAGTCTTCGACAATGCTGGTCCCATCGATTCCTCAGACATGAGCGAGTCAGCGAGGCGTTTAAAACCAGGTTTTCATATTTCTGGTATGCCCTTAAATTCGAGAGATGTAAAGAGCATGGAGCAACAGTCTGTAGGCCTTGCAGACTCAACTGTAGTTACTTATATAGATTTAGACCACGAACCGGAATTCATGCCTCCACCTAAGAAATACCGACGAAAGAGACGACGAGCACGTGGCATACCTACAGCCAAAAACGTTGTCACAGCTGTCCCAGGTAAAATCGAGTTTGTTGAATCTGCGGAGGAAAAGAGTCAGGCGAGTCTCTCAAGAAGAGGACATTTGAAATCTGCTGATTCAGAAAAGTCAAACAACGGCCTAGTATCTTGAGTTGCACAGAAGATTTGTTATTACATGTATTAACAGCCCTGTTGTATAAATATCAATTCGATTCTGATTGATCAAAGCATATCTCTTACTATGCTAATGCCTCGAGGAAAATTTACTAGAACAAGTTTTAATTTGCGGGTTCTCCCTCATTTGTACTAAGATATTTTTTTTTCGTTTTCCTTTTTCTTCACGCTTCACATTATCATTACTTCTAGGCGAAACTTGTAAATATATTCTTGAAGAAAAGAAAGAAACAAAAAGAAAAAGCTATAATGATTGAAACTCATTGTACTGGGTACAATTGTAATATTTTTTAGATGTAGTAACGAAAAGTAAGAAACATAACGACTACAGCTACACTTAATTCTGTAAAAACGCTTAGCTACGTAAGTGATGTTACATATTAATGGTAAGCAAGTGGATCAAGACTCTTAACTGTATTATATTAGAAAAGATTTGCCAGATACTACCTGCAAGTCTCTTTATACGTTGATAACTATTACATCGTAAAATACCATTTGAAAAGTTAGTTTTGGTAGCGTTGCGTTTGTTCTGAAAGGTAGTATTGGGGGAACATTTTATGTCTGAGTAGTTGCGCAAAGGATCGTCGTTTAAATTAATGTTTACTTGAAACATTGACATCAGGATATCATGCGATATCGTTAAAAAAAATCTGTTTTGAATTGAAGCTCTGCTGTAATATTAGCCTTAAGTTGTACGTATGCCGGTATTTTGTATGGCCGAGCGAGTCTGAGTAAGATTAAAAATAAATGAAATATTCCTTGCTACGAAAATGTGTTTTCTTATTTCTTGGTACGTTTCCAAGTGGTGGATCTATTCAATCAAAGGTTCAGTTCAGTTTTGGTGTCAAATAGTTGCTCGGTGTGCTTGTCTGTGTTTGGAAATTATCGTTTCAACGATTCGCTTATCGGTTTGGTGTGGCAAGGCTGTCATGACCGCACAGATAACATCCATCAGTTTTATTATAGATCAGTATGCGAGAAATTGATGACAAAATATATAATTAAATCGGAATAAACAACCCTTAATAATTATTTTCAAAAAATGGCACCAAAACACTGCCTTTGCCATTCCAAACTTGGAGACAGCCAAGTTATAAGCAGGTACATGATCGAGCGAGTACATAGAAATCAAGACTGGAAGCGCCAGCACAATCGGACCCTTAATCGACTGAATGAGCCTTTGAATGGATATAGGGCATAAACGTCAATTTATTTTCATAATATCGATGCGACATTGACAGTCTCGGATGAAGTTTCGATTCACTTCAACTAATTACTCGACGAAGAAGAAACGAGTCATAGGATCCATGGCTACAGTTTTCTTCCGTACCACAAAAACTGACCACTATTATTTCAATTCTCATTTCATTATTTTCATTCGTATGGTTTTAGAGATTCGATCACAATATGTTCACAAAATGAGTAGACATTATTCTAAAGCGGAAAAAAATCATGCAACTCGATTGGTTTTGCTCTCTCTCGCTCTCTCTCTCTCTCTCTCTCTCTTTCTCGGGTAATTGGCAATTATTTATCATCATACTTTGGTGTCTTCCAGATATGGTTGTCAGAGAATACCATGGAACAAATGCCGGTTAGTATGAATTTCTTGAACGTTTAATTTTCATTTGTGAAGTCTTCAAACTTATGAAAACGAAAAATTATATAACCATAATCAGATGTGGTGTCCTCCGACTCCTCCAACAACCGACACCGACGTATATGTAGACTTCTCTCTGGGATTTTTATACGAAACCACTCCGATGTCCGAATCTCAACTACCACCTGTATACGTGAAGAAAGAGCACAAAAGAAGTAGAATTGATGCCAGTTCCAGCGATAGAGAAGGTGAGTCGTCGATTGCCCAGTTTCCTTTTCCAAGCTGCTCTCGACGGCAACGAAATTTACTATATGCTACATGGTATCTTGAATGTCTATAAAATAGTAGACGAATGTGTCTCCATTTCAGGTCGTCGAGTAATTAAAATGCGTCACAAGGAAGAGTCCGTTTATGCACCGCGATCGTTATTCGATCGACCTTCCCCGGCACTAATTAAAATGCGTCGCGATATGAAACTGCAGAAGTACCGGGGTATCGTTCGACCACCTGTACCAATGCCTGGAATAAAGCCCTCGCCAATGACAAAACCAGTACCTGAGCCTGATCATGTTTTGGATTGGATGATTCACGAGGATTGGGCGTTACTGCAGGCGATTCAAGTTTATCAAGGGCTACCTTTGAATTTGATAATATTATCTCCAGGACACACACCTAATTGGGACCTCGTTGCTGACATCGTGAATAACACCTCACGGATATACAGATCACCCAAGCAGTGCAGAGCTAGATACGAGTCTGTAATAATACCAAGAGAAGAGGGAAAATTATTATACGACATGATGCCCAAAAAGCAGAAGAAACAGAAAGGCGTGTACAAAGTGCCGCAAATTGCTGAGGTGAGAATTAGTTGTAAAAGTATCACAATCTTCATGCTACGTGATATCGCAACTTACATCTAATGTAAGGTAGATTGTGTAACGTTGAACAGCGATGAGACGCTGCTTCTGTGCAACAAATCTATCACACTTTGGTTGATAATGTGTATTACAATTTTTCTTCCAGCAACAGACAAAGACCAATCGACCAATGCGTACTTTGCAGCTGCATAATCAAGATAAGAACCATTCGTTCACAACCATGTGTTGCCAAAGGTTCGACACGATTAAATCCGTCTCCAATAAGCGTACTCCAACTCTGAAGCCATTATTGGTAAATCCATTGATGAAGAATCCCAAGCACGCTGCGGTATTAGCCGAATGTGGAATTCAGTATGACAATCCACCGTCGCCTATAGAAGTTGCTACTCGCAGAGCAGAAAGGATTGCAAAAGAAAAGCTTAAAAACGCTGTTAGTACGGTTAGTGATCATCAGCAGGAATACTGTACAGTTTAATAGCATAAGTATTGAGTATACGATTGTTTGTTTATCGGTCTTACTAGTGCAATGATTTTTATTCGTCAAGTATGTTATTGTCTATTAGTCCCAAACCCTTTCGTTCATTGGTAGATTCAATACTGCAAAGCCTGAATGAATGAATAAATACATCAATAAATATCTGATGATAGGTCTTAACAGCAGAGCAACAACAACAGGCACAGCAAGCAGCCGCAAGACTAGTTCAACAACAGCAACAGCAAGCTCAGCAGCAACAAATGCAGCTGCAACCACAAGTCATTGTCAGCACTGCGACTCCTCAACCACATCAATTGACCCAAATCGTTACAACAGTTAGTAGTACCGCACCGACACCGATTAAAACCGTTGCGGCGACCAACACGATTGCAACAAGTGTTGCAACAGTTCTGGCAACCACCGTGAAACCACGACCAGGAGCCACGTTGACGATGCAAGATGTTCGACCGAGTACAGCTGTCGTCAGCGTCGCAAATCTCCAAGCGGCGCAACGTATAGCAACCGCAAGTCTAGTATCTGCCGTCCAAACTCCATCCGTTGTAACCCCAAAAGGAATAGTTGGTGTAACAGTAGCAACACCATCCGGAAGTAAAGCTCTCAGCCCAGCTCAGCTTCAATATTACAGACAGCAACAAGCGCTACTGAGGCAGCAGCACATGAAAGTATTGCAAGCTCAGGCTAGTGGTCAGAAAGTCTCTGTCGCCGTCTCACCTGCAGCGCAACAACGAGCTGCGCTGATGAAACAAGGTGTGACCACGGCAACGGTTGGACAAGCTGGAATTGGGAAACAAACCGTTGCACGTACAGTTTCGGAGACAGAATTGGCAGCAAAAATTAAACGTCAGACAGTATTACAACAGAGCAAGGCTGTAGCTCAAGTTCAGGTTCCAGCGCAAGGAGGGCTTACGCCTGCACAGATATTTGCCCAAGCTGGTCTGCAAGTTCAACAAGTTGGTACTTCGACGGTGGGTACACCAGTTGCTCCTCTAGTAAAGACTACAGGAGTCACTGGTGTAAGGGCGGCAACGCCTCAACAGATTCGCCAGCTGGCTCTTAATCCACAGTTATTAGCTCAGCGAAAATTACCTACCCAGAAAGTCGCCCAACTTACACAAGTTGCTGGAAAAACTGGTCTCCAGACGCAAATAATCGTTCAGCAAAAATCTTTACCAGCGACGATGACCGTACAACAAATTCAGCAGGTCATGAAACATGTACAACCATCGACAATGCAGCCATTCACACACGTAAGTGTCAAATTTTATCTGGTAACATGTGTAAAAAATTTAATTTAAATTTTACAGACTCTAAAGATCAGTGATATATCTGTTCTCTCTCATTTTTCATCGTTTATAGCCAATCCTGTTTGTCCAAATTATCACAGTTCAAGGACGTGAGTTCATCGACTCTTGAAACAAACCGCGGTCTTTCAGTTACGAAAGAAGTTCAAACGCAATTATGTAGACGTACAAGATACCATGCAGCTTTTTCATTTTCACTCAGGTTTCTACAGGACAAGCAGGTTCTCAAGCTGGCCAAGTTGTCTTCGCTAAATCGCCATTACAAACGCGGGTGATCCCTGTAGCATCCGCTTTGAAACCTACCATACAAGTGGTAACCGCGGCTAATGCGCAATTGCGACAAGCTACACCAAATCAAGGAAAACCAGTAGCAACAACAGCGAGAGCTAGTCCTGGTCCGAGTCAAGTTAGACTTCAGACGATGACACATCCAACTCATCCACAACAGCCGCATCAAAATCCCCTGAATAAATAGAAATTAACATTGGCGATCTCCAGTAAGGCAAATTCAGATTATGTATTGAATTTAAAAAATATGAAGGTCATCGAGCTCTAGTCCTACAGGATTTTACCCTTTGCTTTCGACTGGAGACCTTTATTTGATACATATTATACAGATTTCTACGTTAGAGAGCGATATCAAGTGCGAATAGACTCGTTGCAATCGCCATTTAAACCATTGCATCTGAAAAACGTCAGTTCAGATTTTCTTTTCGCATTAAATGCGTGAAATTAGCATTTTTATTTTATTCGAGTAATTTGAAATGAAATAAAAACTTGTGGGTAAAGTGTGACGCAATCGAACATTTCAGTTCGACTGCGGTAGGCTGTGTGTGATCCAATCGACGAGGTGTGCTTGGTTTCGAGCTAGATTTAGAATTACAATGGAGTAAACGTGATTCGAAAGAGAACATTTCGAGCACACATTTTCAGAGAAATTCTTTTTGATGTGTACATACATATTGCTGTACGGCGCATTCCAAAGAATATTGCACCTTAGCAATATTCAATTGCCGTTGTCTTTTTAAAATTTTGAGAGAAAATTTGTGAAACAGCTGCAAACTTTTGGGTAGAGATGCTGATTTTTGAATGTTCGTTATGCTTTTGAAAATACCCTTGTATAGTATCAAGGATCAATGTACAGTTGATAGAAAATAAGAAAAGTCGTTTTTACGCCGCACCACTAACACTTCATATGCATATATATATATATATGTATATGACGTATTATTATCATTATCACGGGATAATTTGTTTTTGAGTCGGCAGTTTTGTTTGATAATTTTATTTTTACTATTGGTAAAAATGTATCATTAGAGAAATTCGATTGTCTATTTATAGATTTGTGGAGATTTATTAAGAATTTAATCATTTTATCCGTAATATTATTTCATATCTTACCGATAAGATCTCGACGAAATGCGCAAATTCTTGATAGTTGGAACATTAGTCTATTTTCACTGGCAATCGATGTGATTTTTTCAAATATTATTTGTCAATATCATATTCTGGAGACGGATTTCTTTGATTCAATAAAGGTTTCAAATAACAACCGTACCATGTCAAACATTTAGAGTATTGTAAACAATGGATTAAAATTGCGACACTGTAAATATAATATTAGGATTCAGGATTATTGCTCGTCAGAATATTGTTTATAGAAAATATAGACGGATGTCAGATTGTATCGATATGTATATGTTCAACAGCGTACGCTACATTAATTTTTATATACATATATAAATATATATGTGTATGTATATATATATATATATATATATATATATATATATATATATATATATATATATATATATATATATATATATATTTATATATGTATGTATATGTATATGATAATGGTTATTCAGGAAAAAAACTGATTCTCAATAAATCCTGTAAATTTTCAAAGCATTTCAAACAGTTTTATTTTCACGAATTTTTCGCATTTCTTTCTCATTCATAGGTTCAGTTCTCGATAATTCATCGACATTGCTCTCCACTTCATTATTGTACTTTGGAAGATTTCTGCGCCTGATATTAAACAGATAAAAGTGATTACGGTCCTTAAAAAACGTATTATCTGTAGAAAAGATCAAGTCAATTCTTTGTTTGGTTGTCGACTAAATGTGTCTAATCATTAGTACGTGATTTTAATTGTTTGTTTAGACGATTGCAATTACGTCTATCAGCTGACGAGAAATAAAACCATGGGTTCATCTCACAGATTGCTGTTAGCATGACGCAACTATGATGACACAAGATTAATGCACTCTCATCATGGCCTTTGAACGTCCGATATTGAAACTCGAGATAACTTGTGATTATTTTCCAGAATAATAATTCTACGTTTATCTGTAGTTAGTTAACATATTACGAGTATCAGTCAGCGGAATTGCTTCGAAGAATCATGTCCGTTTTTACGTTATTTTGGTTTTCCAGTAATCTTATTGTTGCTCTAATTCTTGTGGCAGTCAGTTTAATTTACTGTTATGGAAAATATCAATTAAGTTATTGGAAAAGACGTGGAGTCTACTCTCCACCTGCTCAGTTTTTTTGGGGCAATTTCAAAGATACCCTTCTCTTTCGAGCATCCCCTGGACGTTTGATGGGTAACATGCACAAGGATGAAACTACTGACGATCCATATATCGGATTCTACGTGCTTCACAGACCATGCTTACTGATCCGTGATCCTAATTTAATCAAATCTATTCTGATCAAAGATTTTGAAACGTTCCAAGATCGACATTTTGGTGGAAATGCCAAGAGGGATATACCTGGTACCCAAAATTTATTTTCATTAAACAATCCTACCTGGAAGTATGTGAGATCCAAACTTTCCCCAGTATTGACATCTGGGAAAATAAAGAATATGCTACCTTTAATGATCGAATGTGGGGAAGCAATGTTAACATACATCAAAGAACAACCATTGAACGAGGATTCTATTAAAAATATCAGATTCAAAGATACCTCTTCGAAATACACAACCGATGTTATTTCTTCTTTGGCTTTTGGTGTTCGAACAAATTCTTTTCAGCATCCCGAACCAAAATTCCGTTATCACGGTAAGTCGAAGTATCTTTTATCAATAACCACCAAGCCACAATCACTTCCATTGATGCTTGTCATTTCTGATGAACCTGTTTGGGCACAATTTATAGGTCGGAACTTGTTCGTCACGACCATTAGTCGGGTCATGCAATTATTTATCGTCTTCTTTTTCCCTGAAATCGCGGATTACACTCCGTTCAGTATGTTGGGAAAATCTACAAACTTTTTTAGAAAAGTTTTTTGGGACTCTGTTCATGATCGAGAAAAATCTAGACTTCGCCGGGGTGATTTGATCGATTCTCTGATAGAGTTGCAAAATGAAGAGCAGACTTCTGAATTCAGTGAGTAGCAGAGATATTTTACTGAATTCCTCGTTGAATCCAATTGAAATTAAACATTGCTAAATCGTCGATTTTTCTTTCTTATTAGAGTTTAGCGGAGATCATCTTTTTGCACAATCAGCTATATTTTTCGTAGCTGGTCACGAGACAAGTGCAATGACAATGACGTTTGCTATGATGGAATTAGCAATTCAACCAGAAATTCAAGAGCGTGCACGTGAAAATGTCAGAGAACAGGTTCAGAAATTTGGAATGACGTACGAAGCTTTCCAGTCGATGAAATATCTCAATCAAGTAATTTCCGAAACTCTAAGACTTCATCCCCCAGCACCTATCATCGACAGAATAGCGGCGAAGGACTATCAGGTAAAATAAAATCTCACTGATTGGAAAAAATCGACAGCACTTCGCTGAGAATGAAAATGGGTAAATGTGTAAAGCGTAACAACGGTTCCTCATTCTCGTACATTTGTAGGTTCCCGGTTATGATTTAGTTATAGAGAAAGGTACTTGTGTATGCATAAGTTTGTATGGATTACACGAAAACCCACAGTTTCATCCAGAACCTGAGAAATTCGATCCCGATAGATTCAGTGACGAACGGAAACACGACATGATACCAATGACATACATGCCATTCGGCGAAGGTCCCAGGATATGTATCGGTATTTGAATAATATTTCACATAATATTGCACATTCGGTTCTTAAGATTTTTGTAGTAATCTATTATTTGTCGAATTCGCAGGGCAAAGAATTGGAAATCTGCAAACATTGGTTGGCTTGGCTATGATATTAATGAACTATAAGGTAGCTTTGAATACAAAGCTACCAGCAGTTATAAATCCACGAGCGCTTTTCACGGCCTTTGTCGATGACGTGAATTTAATTTGTGAGGAAATCGAGCCAAACCCCTTGATATCTTGAAATGTGACAAATGTAAACATGTGCACGTGATAAAATGCAGCTTGCTGGGAAGATTAATAACAACGTTGATGGTGATTTGAACCATAACAGATAACAAAGGAATAATTTTGAAATATTTCAATAGTAAAATTCTCAGACATTTTAATATTCGTAAATTTGAGATGTATGCAATGGAGTCAACAAGATGTTCAATTATATCACAAATAAATGCATAGTAGCTTTCTAAATAGTTATTTAGGCAAAAGAGAAAGGTATTTTCGAAATTCTGGTAATACGCATTCCTTTGGGTTGAGTGGTTGTTCGCTGGTCAGATGTTCGCTAAGATATTGCGGTAAGAAGCAAAGTATTCCTTTGCTGGCCATCATTGCCCAATCGACAGGCTGATCGCGTTGTTTGGGCTGTATAAAACAGTGTGTGATTTTTTTAGATTTTGGACTGCTGTCATACGGCGGTCTGAAAAACCAGATTCTTAGCTTCTGAAATACGACATATTCCAAGATAGTATTTTATACGAGTCAAGTTTTACCTAGCCTCTACGACGGTGCCTCCTCCAGCACGAATTAACGTTTCGAATTGTCGGCATTTTTCTTCGTTTCCGATAAGTAAAGCGACTACATTTTTAAACGCGCCTCCAGGATCTTCTAAGAGCGTTGTTCGCCATCGATACGCAGCTGCTGCGACTTTCTTTTCGGTCTCCGTGATTGATTGAATTATAACTTCTCTACTCTTAGGGTTCCCCCATTCGTAATTCTCTTCCTACGACAAATACAACTTATTTTTGCGTCTAATGCATAAAAAGTTTTGCACGATATGGGACCAGGGATTTTCTTTAAATATTTGAGTTTTCAAGTATAAGTAAGTATTTTTCATTTAGTCCTAAGTTATTTTTAAATTTTATCCATAAGTATTCAACGCGTGGACCTACTTTCAGAAATTTTCCTTCTTTCTCAGAATCGATCAAGTACGTATAGTGAAGCACCCATTTGCCTGATGCTATACTGGCGAGAAGCTTTTCATTTCTGCCTGGTTTAACACAAACCAAGTGTGTTGCAGTTGAGTCGTAACCTGGTTCCGTTGAAACTATGCCACCAAGCCCTTGTATTATTTTTTCATAGCTGTTGCGATCCTGAAAAGATTTGAGAGCTAACTTTCCATCGAATGGCTTGTGAAATAACAGAATTCTGTCTACCAACCTTTATACCGGATAACATAAACTTTGGTGTAGTTTGCTTTTGTTCTCTAGCAATGTGACAGATCGACTCTTGAATTGTCCCATTATTGGGTTCTTCTTCGGGTATCGTAGACTGTTTGCAATAAAATCGATAATGCATGACATTCTATAATAATCGCAATATCATGTTAAGTATTAATCTGACCTTTTTACGTAAAGCAGTGTGAACAGGATCTTCCCATCCGACTATGTCTGGTTGCGAATCTTTCACCACGCCTGCAAATAAATCAGCGAGATCGTTCAACGCGGTTTACATATATTATTTGAGAAGTAAGTTCGATGATTTTAAAAACAATTGAACAAGTATACGTACATTTGGCTATGTGATCGGTAGGTTCGGAATTGTAAATAGCATTTTTGACTGATTCCGCAGATAACGAATGTCGATTTTCTGGAGTTAGGTTGGTTGATTGAAGTACTTGATCAAGCTGCGCGAGTTGTCTTAAATAATATAGAGTAATATACACAGTTTGTGAAAAGGTTTTTAAGGCAGAATTGAATGGAGGAGGGATTCACCGTTGCCCATTTCTTAAAAGTAATTTACTTACAAGTTTATTTGATTTGTCTGCGTGGGACTATTTTCGTCGCTGTATGATAATTTTTTACCCGCTGAAGTGAGACTCCCTGCAGGCGATTTACTTTCAGAGTCATCATGACTCGATTCCGGATTAACAATAGAATTGTGGGCATTATTTTCATGTATCGAGTCGGGTACCTAAGCGTGAAAAAAATATAAAACGCTGTATGAGATGTCAGCACTAGCCCGATATGAGTGGTCGAAAAATTACGTACATCATCTCTAATGACTGGGTCCTTCATCCGTTCCCAAAGATGTCGTTTTAAATCTGCAAGTGGCTGTACACCGAGAGAAAGAATGAATAAATCTCACAAATTAATTCAAGAATTTTGGTAATCGCGATTCATTGATAACATACAGTACTGGGCGCTCTGCGTTTTAATGGAGGTTCTTCGACTCTCATATCGGGCACACGTTCAATCCACTTGGCCCATCGTTTCCTCGTATCCGGAGACGGATCAGGCTTAAGGAACTGCCCGTAAGGAGTCTCAGGAGTAGACCTCGTAGATGGTGACGCCGGTGTTTTGCATCCACTTAAATTAAGTCTCTTGTTTACGGGCGTGACTGTGATGCCTGATATGGAAGCCTAGAAAATCCGATAACCGAAGTATAAGTTATCGCAATAACATCATTAACAGCAAAATAAGTCAATCGTACCGTAGCGTTTGCTAAATATCGTTTTGGAGTTACAATTTGTCGTACGTTTGAAACCGTGGGTGGGCACATGCGTGATTTTCCAGCTGAATCTTGACTCGATGGTTCAACATTGCTATCGTTCATTTTTTCTGGCACTAAAACAATTTGATCGACGTCATCCACTTGAGCCAAGTTCTAGCATTGATACCGGGTAATACTTTATTAATAGACGTGTTTGCGTTTGATTATACTTGTGGTTTCACCAATCAGGTAGGGCATTTCGTCGACTTTCATTTGCTGGGTCACACAAGCCATTAGCCACTCTGAACTTACAGCCGGCAAGCTCCATTTTACCGCTGCATTATACTTGCTACCTTCTGGCTTTGGACATATCAGATGAGTACAAGCTAACGTATTTTTCATTGGAATGGTTCGCCTCGCCATCGTATCTTGATAACTTTTTCGCAAACACACCGCCAGATCAGTTAAATCAGCGAAATAACCGAAAAATTGTTAATTGAACGTTATGATTTCCTTACCTGGCACCAAGAGCGCAGACCACATCGGAAATGAAAGTTCTTTCTTTGCCAGTATAAGAACTGATGGCAATCACGCAATTACGCAAAGGCCTGAGTTCTATATTTATTGAGATAGGTTTGTGGTACTGTTCTACTTTGAGAAGTTGTTCCTGATCTATACAATCCTCCTGTAAATAATATGGATAGAGGATAATGGAAACTTCATAAATAAACTTCATTGGATATCCTATTGAATAAATATTTACGATAAATAAATCCGTCACTATCTCGTTCACTGTATGTTTCAATGATGCCCCTAGCAATGGAACGACAGCAAAGTCCGGAATTCCTTTGAAAAAATTTGGGACTATCGAGCCGCCCAGAAGTTCAATGCTTTCTACCAACGAATCAAAGTTTGTCTGATCATGGAAGCCGGTGACAACGAATTTCAAACCTGCAAGAAAGGAATAACTTTATTCTCTACAAGATGATATTGCAGATCTGCATGTAGAAGGATTCCGACCTCTAAAAATGTTATTTGCTTCGTGTGACTGGTTGTCTGGTGTTGAGGTATCATTATTGATCATCTCGCGATTCTTGGTACGTTCGATAGAGTGTATTACATCAATTTCTGATTTTGCCGTGGATGTCATACTGTGATTTTGCTCTGGTAATTTTTCTACTGGTTCCCGATCCGTATGTTGTTCTAAGAATACTTTTAACGTCGAGTCCTGTGAACCTATTAACATATGGAACGTAACGGAAAGTATAAAGCGATTTCAAGTTGATAAAGAAGTTTTTACCTGACACATTTGCCTTCAGATATTCCTGAACAAGATCAGGTTCCTCGACGTTTTCGCAGCTTGTCATTTTTTTATCGATATTGAAAGCAGGAACGGGTGGTCTTCTAGGTTTTTGTAACAGTTGCAGATTCTGAAGTCAGAATATTTTTGGCGAGTGACATACTTGAGTTACGATAATTTATTTGTATACAGCATCACCATTTATTTAACAAAGTTTCATATGTCAACCTTTTTACTGAGTGGAGATGGTGGTTCCATTCTTTCTCGTTGTATCGGGCTACCTTTCAGTTCATAAAGGAAATTTTCTTCTGTCGCAGAACTCTTCATTCTTATACTCTCTTCTAACCAGTTTATGGTTAAAAAGTATGGACTGTAAATTCGCACAATGCCGATGTAATCTCTGAATTATTCTTGAATTAATTCACATATATTCCATTTTATTATTTCACCTTAGTCCCATAGATTTCATTTGCTTTATTTCAGCTGATGCTTTCGTTTGATCTCCAACGATGACATGCGTTATAGCATCTGAAATGTCATCCAGTCGCGTGGCGCTACCGAAGTTTAATATTCGATTCATTTTATCCCTTTGATCAGGAGAAAACCCAGTCACATATATCTAGAATTACACAATTAATATGATAAATACAGAAAATAATTACTTTTAATTTCATAACGACATTTGTGCCTCGGAACTGGGACTGATAATCTTTCAAATGACGAGAAAAAAAAAACAGTTGAATGTGATTTACGTTGCAGCCATCCAGAAACGGACCAGCTTGTTTAGCTTCTTGAATGCTCAATCTTTTCAATATGTCTGCATGGGAGGCTGGAAGGTAACACGTTGAATCGTTATTATCTGCGTTTGCTATTGCTCATAGCCATTTGCAGTATTGGATAAAAAATTGAAATTGAGCTAATCGATGTACCTTTTTGTTGTAGAATGGATTGATTACTAACAGTAGACATTGTTGTCATCATACTTTCTTCTATGAAACCGTTTTGATTATAATCCCCTCCTATAGTACTTATGGTGGAAAAGTCGAGGGTCGCGTGTGCTGTGGAGTGAAAAATTATTTCATTAATTCCTATGTAGGATGTGATAAGTTAAATAAATTCACCATTAGATTTCTCTGGAGTTGACGATCCTTTTGTAGATGTGATCAAATAATCTGTACGTGGCAAAGCATATCCATGCTTTATGCTATGATAAACCCACTCCGTCCTTACACACGGTATATTATTATGCATAGCAAACTTTAGTTTTTCGCTAAGCACCGTATTTTCTGGTGCGATGACAATATTTACTAATGATCCATCTAAAGCACCCATAAAAGTCTAGACAAATATAAGAATCAATAATTATTATAAATCAGGCGATATAACAATCATTTTATCATTACAATATGAACCAACTCACTCCACCATTCATAGTAATTTGTCGATTGATATCTTCTTTTTTATGCTTAGCAAGATTGGTTGACGTGGCACAAACATTCAAGAATATTGGGCATTTGTAATGATCAAATTTACTACTGGTAGCTTTAACATTTTCAACAAGACTTGCCTCCCAAACTGCATCCAACCATTTGGATGTTACAATGGGTAATCCGATTTGAACAGCTTTCTACAAGTATATGGTCAAATTATATTTTGATTAAGAAGATATTTCGAAATGTAACCAACCTCGTATTTGAGAGATAATACTGAATCTGCAATTAGATGTGTGGAGCAACTTCTCAATTGTTTGGTGAATATTCCGCCCATGAATTCTATTTTTTGCTGCATTTCTTCCTACGAATTCATATCATTTTTTTAAAACGTATTATTTCTAAACATATTACGAATACTTTTTTAGGGGTAATATACTTTTGCTTTGGTTGAAAAACCAGATATACAGATGACCAAGTTTCGCATGGGTGTGGTGAATATAGGACTGTTTCCCTCTGGTATTGGTTCTCCCGTCATGAAACAGCTCAACAAACATCTTGGGCCAACTATTCTACTAAAGCGTGATCAATATCAGTTTGCAGTTAAATTTCAAGATGATAACGTTGAATAGTGTGGTATATTTCAATGAATAATTGAAATTCAATAGTGACAAATTAAGTTTACTTACGAGCATTTAGATTTTCTCAATTTATGAAAAATAGTACCGTCAAATTCTTCCATAACAAATACATCTTTTTTACCAGGTTGTAAATCATCACAATCTTTTTCAGAAATCCAATTTGGTGACAAATCATGTTCATCGCAACTCTATAAACATTTGTTCGAATGTCCGTCATCAAGAACGATTATGTATGAAAAACATGGATCAAATAAGTCGTGGAAATACTCACGTTAAAGGCATGCCACATGTCAGTTGAACAATCATCCGAAGTTTTGTGCGTACTACTTAATACAAAATATATGTTCAACTCAGAATCTATTTGACTTTCTTGACTAGCCATCTTACTCGGTTTCATTTACATACAATGTCAAGTCAAAGAACACAGTATCGTATTTCTATTCGCACGATTAATTGCTTGAGTCATTTAGGTCATAAGAATGAAACTATTTCCACATTTACCGTATGCTTAACATTCTACGATATGAACTGTATCTTCAAATCGTAATTGTTAATCTGGCGCGTAGACGAGGATTTCAGTTGAAGGTTGTTAAACCCTTGTCAATAATTATATGCCAACACCCATGAACAGTTGGGGACGCGAGCTATTAGATATTCGATATAATTGTATAAGAGGATATTTTACTTTTTCTTCTTTTGTATTCTCAACAAAGCATCTCTCCGACTTTTAGGTTACGATCTATGGAAAGAAATATTTCGTAAAGAAAATACTGATCTGATTTTTTTGTTTACAAATATTCCAACTGTCAAATGATTTGCTGTGAGGCTTTTTATTGTTCTACGAAAGATGCGATCCAATGTAAACTATGAGATCTTCCCATTTTCCATGTTTCGCGCGTCGCTGATTGACGTTCACAAGTTTTCGCGAGTTCTTTTTGGTTATATCCTCTTGTTTTCACAAGTTCATTGCCATTTCATGGGCAGCGAGCAGCAGCAGCTATAAGAAGTTACTAGATATTACTGGTTATATCTAGATAGTAACTAGATATTACTGGTAACTATCTAGCAAGTTACCGAATTGCTGCTGCGTTGGCAATGGCGCCCATACATGATCTGCCATAGCAATACGGTTACAAATAGATGGAAACTGTAAGATCCGGTTGAGGATGGTTGCAACATGATACGAGGATCGGCCAATCGCAATCTTCATTTTCGATTTGATTTTCCTTCGTGATTGCACATCTAGAGTGGTTATTTATGTTCGTCATCTTTACGAAATTCAAAATACTTCGGACTGACGCGCGTGTAACCGTCAAATTACCGATGAGATGACAGAACAGTGTACGTACGAAAATATCGAGCGAAATTGGCGCCAAAACTTAGTGAGAGTGAGGTTATGATTGGATTTGCTCATGAATATTAGAAAGATAACATTTTCATTCACTAGCGCTACGGTGTGTCCTGAAAAGAATATTTGGAAAAGTATTCAAAATGTGAGATTTATTTTGAACGATTGTTTGTCATCCGGACCTTTAATTGAATAAATAAATCCATTTTACACATGTGTATATTTCCAGTTTTCAGATACATTTATTCCCAATAGCAAAGATTAATTGACTATGGAAGGTAGACCACGAACGCGTGTATCTGCAATACATCTAAGGACGCCACCAAATTCATCGGCATTTACTCTGCGTACTCCTAGAAATACAGATCGCAGGACACAGTTTAGCGCGCGACCCAAACAGTCCCTTACGAACGAAGCAGGTTCTGATTCAAGCAATGATCCAATCGAAGCTTTGCAAGGTACTTTTATCAACCTGCCGCTGTTCTTTTCAGTAATTGTTTTCGTGTATGAATGCATCATTGTATACATGAATTTCATATATACACTATTCTTTTTTTCAAAGAACATTGAAAAATTGTCAGAGTATCCCTAGACAAGAATCCTGTCCAAAGATGAGCTCTTACAAAAATATTTAGAGGTGGCAATTTGCAAATTTAGATTTTCCATTTAAATAACTTAGGGAAATTTGTCTGAAAACTTTGGAATTTTGTAACTCTACAACGAGTTCCCGTTCAAAGATGATCAATGCATGCTCTTGTAGGGAATTGAACGCTCTTCAAAAAAGATCTAAATGAAGTTTTGCATAGGTCGATCCGTTTCATAGATATCAAGCCTTAAACATTTAACTGTTCGAAATCATGAGACTATTTACTGTTCAGTGTAACAAAATTGTTCTTTATTACTTAAATACCTAATTTTATTAACTTTTAAGTCGATATAAACTAATCAATAGTATAATATTGATTAAACATTTGCAATAATAAATAATTCATTATCATTTCAATTGATTTTTAGCACAAGATACATATATAATACATATAGTATATATCTCTGAAACGGCAAGACTTACGCAAATTTTCGATCAGACCTTTTTCATAGAGCGTTCAATTCTTTACAAAAGCATGCATTAATCATCGTTGTACGCTTATTCGTTATAGAGCTACAAAAATTCCAATTCTTTCAACAAATTTTCCTATATTATTTAACTGTGGAATCGAAATTTGCAAATCGCCACCTCGAAATGTTTTTTTTATGAGATCATCTTTAGACATGGTTGTTGTCTAGAGATACTCTGACGATTTTTCAATGTTCTTCGACAAAAAAGGTTTTTTTTTCTTTCTTTGAAACCAATGATTATGTTTATGGATATTGTGAATAGTTGAAATCATTCTCTAGCTATTATCATATCCACCTCAGCATCTGCAGCAGATCATCCTGTTACATTAATTACAGCTGATTTATTGTTAAATGTTATAAATATTCATAGATTATAAATTTAATCCTCGTTTTCATAATCGAGTTGAAATTAAATCTGTACAAAATGTTTGCAGACTTGATAAAAAAATCCTGGGAAATTTGGGCAATATCACCGCTATTCCAATTTTGTTATGATAATAATGTGAAGCTCAAACAATACGCCAAGCGATTAAGGGAAATCGTCGCTACGTCCTTACTCCAAGACAATGTTTCATATGAAGCTCGTTTCACACCTATTCCGGAACTTACATGTGAATCTTCAGAACCGCCAGCTATGAGTGTAAAAAATAATTACTTCTGAAAGGCAAAGCGTGGCACTGTTTTGTTGATGGCACAAATTTAATGTTTAGGTAGAGGTTTCTTCAACTACCGGAGAAGTTGACGGCAGTGAGAAGCGTATTTATTTTGGCATACTTTTGTCTTGGGGAGCAATTAGAAATGTGGATCACGGAACTGCCAGATTGCCGTTGCTCCTAAGCCGAGGACTACATAAAATCACGCAAATCGTACATTCGTATCTCGGTCAACTATTCGGCTGTACAATCACAGCCATGCATGCTACTCAAGAAGACCTCATGTGGCTTGCAACAATTACGTTAGATCCTGAAGCGAGAATGGGCCCAAATAAGTCTAAGCAAAATAATCAGTATTTGACTTTACAGTATCAAATACCAGGATTACCTGCCACTGACTTGATCATTGTGAAATTTCCCATCACCAGTGTATCATTTTTGTGGAAACAGTACTGCTCATTCTCAACTTATTCGAATCCATTTATTCTCAATTGTGAATGGGGTATTCTTCAATCTTCGATCTTTCTCATTCTTATAGTATTGGTCCTAAACGAAGATCCTCAAATGATACTGGAAAAAATGCTACTGGCAGCCCTGTTGTCATCGAATGGGAACAGGTTGACAAGTTCCACGAGTGCATAAGACGACAAATGTTGAATTTTGCTGGTCTAGAACTGGGCCTTTGTCTATTGCACAAAGTTACGCTCCCGACATTTGTCATCCAATCAAATAAGGTTCCAAAGAATTGATAAATTTGCATACATTTTTACAGTAAACTGATCTATTGAGAAATAATCCATTGAAAATTCTTTGAAAATTCCATTGTTTACCAATTGTACTCTTATTTCAGATTAAGATCTTCAATGTTGAGACAATGGATCAAATTCTGTGGTTTTTCCAACAAAAAGCTTTGTGTTACACGCCTTTGGTGATGCCGATGGATGAAGAATAACATTAATTATGTTAATTGTGTATATACTGAATAATTTAAGGACAATAATCTGTTGGCATGTATAAAGCATAGTTTCAATTTTCCAGCAGCTTTTAAATCGGTATTTTAACTACTGTCCCCATATTTATTGTTATTAATTATCGAATGATAAATAATTTGTACATAATTGCTAAATATTGAATCACAACTTTTACTACATAGGACAAGTTCAATTGACTGCTCCGTTTTTTTATCAGCTGATAGATCTAGTTATTTTTGTACTATTTTTCAAGATCTTTGTTATTCAATTATTGTATATATAACACGGTGTACACCACACGTGCAATGATGTCAAATAAAATGCATTTCTATTGTTACTGAAACTAATCGTTGTAATTACTTCCAACACCTTCCATCTATCCAAATTATAGAAACAGTTATCATTATACAGGCATACATATGCATAATAACATTGCATCTGAATCCCCAGAGTTTTTAAAAATCTCAATTTCGCGTCCAAAAAACGACGAATCGAAATTAACTCTGTTGATGTTAATTTGAACCAGCCCGAAATGCTGCACAAATTTTTAGTGAACTATTTGCATTCGGAGTTGAAATTTGCATCGCCATTTCCGTTACTTTTGGATTGGCAAAAGTTTGTTTTTGCCCAGCAATAAGCTTGTAAACACGATCCATCGCCAAAAATGCCAAATGATTCTGATTAGTTATCATTCTGCTTCATTTTATGAAGAGATAATTACGCAGTGTACGTAGTACGACGCTAAAGCTTCCGCTCAACTTTGCAGAATGCCTTGAGCAGTAAAGAGCAAAGATTTTAGATCTTGTAATCAGTAAGAATCACATGCGATAATATTCGATTGTTTCCACAATCCTCATAGCATAAACCTCACCCGAATTGAATGCAAAGTGGTATCGCAGTTGTCTATCATATTCAAATGTTCGGTAAAAACATTTCATTTGTAATCATTGCTTCAACAATAATAATAACAATAACAATACAACAAAAAATAAGCCTTCGAAAGTATGTCTTTACATTTTTCGGCCAGTGACGCACGATATTAGAGACCGTACAGAAATTTCGCGACACATTCGAGCCGTCGGTGCGCGATCAATAATCAGTAAGTAGAACAGGAAGCGAAGAGTCGCCCAATCGTTCGGCGTGATCCCCAAACGTGCTGCGGTACGAGTTGTGCTGCGTTCCCTTAGGAATTGAATTTTCTAGAATGTGTCATGCATTAGAATAATTTTGGAACTCATATCGTAATTGTTCTTGTAAGTATACGTACGTATAATATCTTGATCATATGATAGGAACTGTCGACGTTTCATTTATACATCAGAAGCGGAGCTCGAGTGAGTACTAAGCGCTCGAAGAAGAAAAAAAACAAATGAATGCGCTTTCGCGTTAATCTTTACGACTACGTAGGGCATTCCACGCCAAATCGAAGGGTTTTAATAATTTGAATTTTTTATTTCCTTCGTTTCTTGACATTTTCAAATACCCATCCGAAAACTCTTTCTTGTGAAGTTTGATATTTTTTCGGTCACCGATTCGAAAGACGCTGTTTTTCGGTTTTTTGCTCGTAACTTCTTCAAAAATGGTCCACATTCGATCTATTTGTTGTTAACATTCTTTTTTCCTCGCATACTATTTCGAAAAATATACAACAAAATTATTCAAAGTATTTTCAAAAGCGATTTTTGAGTTTGTAAGTTTTAATCTTGTTTTTAAAACCGTATCTCTTTTGTCTTTTTCTTTGATCATTTTTTATTAAAAACTTTCGTTTATTCTACGAATTTTAAGACCACGTCGATAGTGAGCCTGTGATAATTACTATTTATTTCCATTTTAAAACTAGTTTTAATAATGGTTAAAGACGGACATTTTTTTTTAATTTGAAAACATAGAAAAAAGTAGTAATTATCATAGGCTCACTATCAACTTGGTCTTGAAGTTTGTAGAATGAACGAGAGTTTGAAATAAAAAATCATCAGAAACAAGATTAAAACTTACGAGCTCAAAAATCGCGTATGAAAATAATTTGGATAATTTTTTGGTATTTTTTACTAAAAAGTATGTAAGAAAAAAGAACTGTCGACAGCATAAATTTGAATTTGGACCATTTTTTAAAAAGTTGGGAGCGAAAAACCGAAAAATGGCGTTTTTTGAACCGGTGATCAAAAACGTGTCAAACTCCATCGGAAAGAGGTTGCGAATGGGTACTTAAAAATATCAAAAAACGAAGGAAATGAAAAATTCAAATTATTCGAACCGTCCGATTTGGCATACAATGGCCCATATACTCTTGCAACAATATTCACGAAGAACATCTGTTTAAAAACTTGAATTATATTTTTTAAGTAGTTCATCACGTCAGTAGCTATTTTCGTACGATCGGTGCATAACTTTACAGACTACATATATTTTTTGGTTACAGAACTACGGGAAAACCTTATGTATGGCACGTCAGATTTCCAGATAAATTCGACATTTATTTGTTGACGGTTGTATTGAATTGCATCAAGTTGATCAGCTCTGCATAATAAAAATGGCATCTATCGAAGATAGTTGGAAAACAGCGACGGAAGGTTTGGACAGCGGCGTTTGCGAATCTTGGTTTATCAAATTGCAGAATGTCTATTCGCAGGACAAACGTACATACCACAATCTTGACTACCTCCAAGAGAAGCTTCTCCAATATGATGAAATAAAAGATAATCTAGCTAATCCTAGAGCTGTTCTTTTAGCTCTATTTTTTCAGAAGTATATCATTACTCTTACCATAATTATAACGCGTCTAGTGGCAATAAGGTTGTCATGAAATTCTATGCTTTTAGTTTTGAATATGATCCAAAGGCACTAGACTGTGATGATAATAATTTACAACACTTCAATAGTTTTGCTGATGACGCGCAAATTCCTGCTGTAAGTTCTACCTTCACCGACTATTTTAACTAGCAATGTGGTGGTTCGTCGTCACTGAGACTTGATGTTGGAACCTTTCTAGAAAAAATTGGTTGATTTATTTAAATTTTAGGATGCAAAATTGCGAGAGGCAACGAGTGCTCTTTTAAGAGCTGCGGCCACTCACAGCACCGATGCGCACAAAGTTGGGGGAGCTTTCGGAGGAGAGGATGCACATTATCTACTCGATTTGGACATGGCAATCTTAGGTGCCGCGCCAGATAAATATATGGAGTATACAGAACGCGTGAGAGGCGAATATGCGTTTCTGAGTGCACCTATGTATACCGCTCTTCGGCTTAAGGTAATATCATTAACAATGATATGAAATTTTTATGCCGATTATCTTTTGTTTTGATTCTTGAGTCTTCTACCCGGAGAATTTTTCGAATGAGACGATTAGATTGCAGGAACACGAGCATTGACGATCATTATCATACAGAGTTTAGAGAGTAACAATCGAAAAGAGACACTGGATTTAACTAAATTCAGTATTTTTGCATAAGCCCTCATTTGGACAAATATCGGAATCGACAATTTTCACCAAGACAAACCTTCCATTTGGAAGCAAAAGGTTGTTTTTATTACAAACAAATAAAAATCAGAAATTAAGTGAAGTTTGAAGGAAAAAAGTAATATTTTTGTTCCAAAATTTGTATTCATTTAAATCACTGAAAAACCACTCGTCAAATCGATATAATCGGGTCTAGGTCCCATCAAGGAGCGCCGATGGGCGAAGAGTAATTTTGATTCTCATTGGTCATTGAGGAGAAATCGTAGCACAAAATTTCGTTCACACACACACACACACAAGCACACACTGAAAATTTCAGAGGAAGATTCTACGGGTCATGAAACGTGGAGATATCGTGAAATGTCCACTTTCGATTTTCGGGGTCATTACAATAACTTCCCTCTAGATCGACAAGTTAAAAAGTACCATTACCATTTTAAAAATACCATTAGTAAAAAGTAAGCGACTGTCGCACAATCTCTCTTCTCGAGGGATGAAGGTTTATTTTATCAGCTCTGCAAGCGTTGTCAGAAACTGGCGTGAGCTATAGATTGACAAAACTTTTTGTCAAAAACTCTTCGTGGTGTGAAAACCATATCAAAATGTACGCATCTCTTGTAATGCCATGCAAATGGTATATTTGAAAAGATTTGATTAGGATATATTGATTTTTATGCAATATATCTGGAATATTCGGAATTATCCAGTATATTTTGATAATGGTCGTGATGTTATATATTTCAGGTGTTGCAGAATTTTTTGCAGATACCAAATATATTTGCCACTAAGGAGTTTCGCGATAAATTAGAAGATCAAGCGCGGAAAAATATTCAAGCTGAAGTAGAGTTGTTATCTTAGAATTCGGGATTAAAAATAAAATGTATTAATTCTATTTTAATATCGTACCACTTTTTTTTCGCTGCTTTACGTAATCTCACCCCTGAACGAAGGACTCGTTCGAAAATCAGATGGTCCGCAACGATACGGTAAAACGTCTGTTAATTTTATTCCAGAATGGTCCAGTACCTTGTTGTTTTTGTCTCAATTTGAAAGTCGCCTGTGAACAACTCAATAAACTTTATCCAACGATAAGAAATCATCTTTAATCGGTTAACACGATTTGAAAGTTTCATTGAGTACTACGTTGCATTATAATTGCTTAAATAATTATAACTCTTCATTAACGTCCAATCAACTTTCCGGAATTCCAATAATTTTGACACGTTTAGACGTTTAACAAAATGTTATTGCTAATAGATTGGAGAAAAGTGTAGGAACTGTATGCGTTTATTACAATTGAACGATATATAATTTGTTATGTTGCATTTTCCTGGCATTTTGTAATACTATAATATTGTGACAGTTATATTCATCTGAAAATAAGTTTGCTAACTTCCCAATTCGCGATCGGCATAGGTATGAAGGCAATGACTTGCAAAGTCACAGTTAGATCTATTATAATATAAAAAAAGAAAAAATGTTCGTGGAATAGATAGCTCGGAAGTATACGTAAACGATTGAACACCGAACTGGATGTACTTCGAGCTTTCTTCGTGTATGATAAACGCCAATGTCTTCACTGATATTTTTAAATAAAACTGTTGTCTACTTATAAATAGGTGAATGTATGCTGATTGTTGAAATGTTGCATCTCGTTTCTGATATAATATTTTGGTGTAATAAAAAGAACTCACTACATTCGAATTCAACTTCTCTTTCGTCATTATATTCGTACACCTAACATAATAAATTGCTTAGTGCACGTAGGTTACTGGTAATCTTAAATGTATGCTGCGAAAAAATAACAAATGATATATCTCGATGCTGATGTTTGAACATTATTTTCCAGAATTCATGATTCCTATGATGTATATAGTATGAACACTGTAACCGCTAGAATACGACATAAATATAAAAAGATTTTATAAATAATTAATGGATTGCATCATATGATACAGTCAGGGGTTCAAGTGCTGTGGTAAACTTTCAAGGTACGACGTATAACCGTTTATTTACAGTATGTACACTGGACAAGAGAGAAGAAAGTTAGATTGAACAAGTATATTTTCAAGGTATGACTATTATAATATAATATATTAAATTATAATATCACGAATTATACTTTGAAAATCACAATCGGAAAATGCTTTTGCGTCATCATAGAAAAAAAAGGAAATTTCATTAATCTTATTACTACTTTTATCTGTTATAAATAAAGTACCGTGGATATAACGAAATCATAAATTATGATTATCGTTCCAGTGGTTGGAAAACTTAGTTGCGATTTCAATTGGTAATATATATATTATATTTCAAAGACATATCTTTCACTACTATGTAAATTTTCATACGACAAAGAATCCAAACACTTGTAAAGATACAAGACAATAAGTTTTCCTGAGACTGTACTTTTGATTTGATAGTCAAAGGTTTCTCTCAACCAAATAAAACAAGACAATAGAGAGCTTTCAAAACACTGAGTTGAAATTGGTGCTAGATATAATATCATATACTAATCGCCAAACGTTGAGAAAGCAAAATTTTCGTACATAATTAAAAACAGATAACCTAATACATAAACATGAATTGGTTTTTGATAAAATTGAGTTTAAAACAGAGAAAGGGACAGACAAGTAACAAGTCAGGTACACAATAGAAAATTTTCTCGTTATGAGGCACTTCAGTACGTACATCCGGCTCAGTATATTACTGTTCTGTAGTCATAAGCCCGTATAAGTATCCAAAAATATTTGTGATATTTGCAATATATGTTTCACACGTCTTAATAATATAACTTAAAGATATTTATGTGCGAAAAAGTAATGTTATGAAAGAAAATCGGTAGCAATACGTATTTCATGTGTTTGAATGTCCCGCTATATTTATGGTTTTTATTGTGATCCATTTTCAGTTCTCTCAGGTGGTGCTAGCCTGAAACGGTATTGATATTTGGTAATTTTATTCATGACGACATCGCGTAGAAACTATTACCAGTTGAACTTACTCGTGTATTGTCACATATTTTTCTGCTAAAATATTTGATGTATCAAGTGGTGTTAAAAATGCAAATTGTTTATCTGGGTGATCCCTTGTGTGATCTAGCAGAATATCCATAATGATACGACGATTCACCTTGTCCTATGAGAATGAAATCAGATTGAATGATAATGTACATGTTAAAACAGCAATACACTGATTCTGAAAAATAATGAAATTATATGGCGATCATATTCACGTAGTTATTCACGTAGTATAACATTTATATCAGTTCACAAATCGTATATCAAATTATTTACGAATGAAATGAAAACAAAAATTCCCATAACTCGTTCAGCAGCATCTGGATCCACGTTTGTTTGGTCTCAATAATAGATTTGTAATGAAAGTGTATACTTCGGATGCGACACTCACCATAAATACATCAAACTCATCAAGGAAATAAAACGGAAGTTCTACACAATCCCAGAGTGCCAAAATGAAGGCAACCGTTGAATAAGATCGTTCACCTCCAGATAAAGAACGAGCGTCGTTACTTATCTTTTTCGCACTCCCTTCCGGATTTACTTCCAAAATCAAAGTACGACCGTTATGATCGATTGTGAGTTGACCCTGAGTAAATTGGAATGTAATATTGATTCCACGCACGCTGCAATTTCCAAAAATGTTTCAGATACAAACCTTGTACTTGCGTAATTCCAAAACGCTGGTGAAAGCCTGTTGGATTTTGATACCAATTTGTGTTTTCATGGTACGATATAGTCGACGTCGCTGTTCCAAACGCTTCAGATGTTTCTGTTAATTAATTTAGTTGAGAAATACTATTATTATAGTAATGGTACTAAGAATCGACAAACTGAAGAGCTAAGCAAAATAAACCACTCACGTTATTGCTTTTTTCTATAGCGTCAGCAAACTCCACAAATTCGGTATATTTATCTTTTTTCTCCTTCAATTTGTTCTTTAAGTCTTCTTTCGCGCCATATTGCTTTTCAATCATGTCAATATTCGCTTTTAGTTCTTTGACCATGCGAGTGATGTCTTCGGGTGATCTGAAAATTACATTAACTATGACGAAGTACTGACGAAGGTTACTTCTTAATATTCAGATTGGTTCCCTCACCTTTGGGTATTTATTCTCTGACATCGCTTCGTGGCATCCGCAATTGCTTGACTAGTTACTCGTTTCTGTATTTCTAGTTCAGCGGTAACTTTTTGCATTGTAATTTTCGCTTCCGTCAATCTACGCTCATCGTATTGCGCATTCACGCGAATCATTTGCAATTCATTCTCTTGTTCACGAATTGATTGCTATAAGTTGAAAATTTTAATCATCGAAAGATTAGATTCGCTCATCAAATATACCTATATATTCGTGAAGAGTGTATGAAAATATAAAGAGCAGGTTACCTTGATTGGCTCTAGCTGAATATCCAGATTGTGTGCCAGACTTTTGCATCGTTCAACTTCAGTTTCAAGAGATTTCACTTCTTCATATAAGCTGTCTGTTGCCATTTTCAGTTGCTTCTCTTCAGCAACTGTGAGCTGTAATTTTTTCTCGAGTTCTTGTAAATCTGCTTTCTGCAAAAGAAATATTTGATTGCAGTACAATTATCAAAAAGTTACAAGTTTTAAGAAATAACGCGTAGCATGCTTACAAACACGTCAACAGAATTTTGTTCGTCAGTTTGACATTTATCTCTCAGTTCATCCATTTCAGCTTTAACGGCCTGCTGTTTAACACGGAGTTTGGAATATTGTTGAGTAACTTTTGTTAATTCTGTTGTCGTGTGCTGCAGAGCTTTCTGGATAGCATCATAGTCATTCATAATTTTAGTTTGTTCTGCCTCAACAGCGTGTAACTCTTCTTCCACAACTCTATCGAAGAAATTGGGTAAATACAACGCTTGAAAAATTGATCGCTTTAAAAATGATAACGGTGTCAGATGAAACTTACTTCATCACTTCTGATGTCGATACTTGTAGATATCTTGCTCTCATACCAGGGCGGCCACCATAACTTCTGTAATTGGGATCGGGAAAAAACGTATCACCTTGTTGAGTCAAAGCTCTTTTACAATTAGGTGGCACATTACGAGCATCCGATAACATTGCACAAGCTTCTGGACTAGTTGGTATTAACAGTACGCATTCAATTTCTCGTTGATCAATCAAACAATTAGCTATAACAGGGTTAGATAATTCCATCACATCTAATAAATTAAGATAGCCAGGTGCTCGCGTACAATGTGCGTGAACATTATGCATCTGTAATAATTGTACAAATAAATCATTGACAAATTTCAGTTAGTTAATAATATTACATTTTAAACATGGGAATTTGAGGAATTTCCCAGCCGATTTAAAGCACACGTGTACCTTGTTATAGAATTTGCTGGCAATAATTTGAGGATTCGGTTCATTCCGGTATATTTCTCTCATTATTAACCCAAGTGTCTTTGCATCTTGAGCGTTATCTACACAGAAAGACCGCAAACTGCCTGCACCTAAGAAACTTTCAACTGCTGGTATCCAAGCTGGATCTTTCACTTTTATATATGCTCCTGTGCAAAAGTCATGTGTTATATTAAGCAACATACGTATTTCAAATACTTCAATAAGATGAAATATCAAAGATCTATGAGTGAAATTACCTATCGGACCACGAGGCATCTGTTTAAATTTTCCTCTGTCAAATTCTTCTTTTATACGTTTCAATAGCCTAGGCATATTTGGTCCAAAAACAGTAACAGCACTATTGGATTCTCGTTTCAAACCTTGCAGTTGTTTTCTTTTTTCACCTGCACATTCATGATGAATGGTACATCAGACGAATTACCAGAGATGAAATTGTGAACAATTTGATGTTGATACTCACTGATAACTCTAGCTTTTTGAGCAAGATCAGCTGACGTATTACGTTGTTCTTGGTAACAACGACTTTTCTCATTTTCCAAATGCGCTTGATCTGTCTGTTTAGTACATAGCATAGCCTCTATTTCTTTCAACTCAGCTTCAAATTTTTGAATTTGTGCTTTTACGAAATGCTTTTCGTTTTCAGCTTTATCATTTTCACTATTGAATATAAGATGCAATAGTAGAAAAATTCACTCAATGCATGCGAGTAATCATTTTACAGGCATTCATTTTTCGACAAATATTATCCAACGAATTTCAGAATAAAATATAAGCAAACGAAATGTTTCTTTAAACATGGAAAAAAAATTGAAATAAATCCTGTCCTGGGATACATCTTTCATATTCTCTAATTACTCACAAACAGTAGTTATAGGAGAAAGTGAAGGATTACGTGTAAGTGGATGTAAGACCAAAGAATGTTAATAATTCAACTCATTAATAGGAAACACAAAAAAAAGCTAGAGCACATAAAATGATTTAACTTAAAATTTGTATGTTTTTAAAGAAAACGTTTTTTGAACAAAATATACAAGGAAATCAATGGTAATATACACAAAGATGGACGAAAGCTACCGTGGTATTAATAAATAAGATTTTAGCTAATGAAACACTCACATTTCTCGCCGTTCGATCTCTTTCCGTAAAGTTTCAATATCTGTTTGCCAACGATGAATTTTATATTGCATTGATCTCCACTGGCCATGCTTTACAGAATGAGAATCTTTTTTCGCCGCAAGAGCTTTTCTAGCTGTAGCATACGCATCCGAGCCGCCTGCGGCTTCATTTTCGAGTTGTTGAATCTGTTCTCTAAGTTCTCTGTGAATTGGACGAAATTTTATAACATGAAATTTTTAGGAATATCGCTAAAAAAATCAATAGAAACTCATTTATCAGATAAACTCATGAAGCTCGTATGATTCATACTGAATTTTGTCCTTTATCTGACTTTCTCGAACTCCTGTTTTCTTTATTTCTTCCATGTGATTTTCAACGTTATTTTTATGTTCCTCCAAGTTCATTTGGATTCGGTTAAGCTTAGTTTCTTCGGAGACAACCTGGAGATCAAATCAGATGTTTGGAGGTCTGCAGCCTAAATGTGATTATTGTCTTGACAAAACAACAAAGTCGTTACCTTAGACCAATAATATTCGTTTTGTAGAGCATCGTGCTCCGCACGTACATTATCAATAGATTCCAGTGTACGAATGTTATTCTCCAACTCATCGATTTCCGTTTTTGCTACTGACTCTCTCTGTAAAGTAGTACACGTATGAAAATGCCGAGAAACTTGCACAAAGTTGACGTAATATGAAATACCTCTCTGTGCGCTCTCAAAAGTTCGCGAGATTCTTCACTTCGTACTTGAGCTTGTTTATAGTTTTCGCCAATTTTATCCAGCTGTGTTGCTTTCATAAATAATTCATACTTTTCTTTGGGTCCAGCAGTTACAAGAAATGTCCTAGAGACATCTTGATTGAGAATAGAAATGGGATTGTCTACTTGAATATTCATCATAGTTGTGATATGCTCGAGTTCCTCTTTCTTCGTAGAAATCACTTTACCTGAAATCAAATGTTTCCAATGTACTGTGTTTTAGGAATAGCCGTGAAGAAATCAGTTAAAATGGCATTTTTCGAACCCAAAATATTGAGTTCAGTACCTTGTGAATTCTTTATCTTATATCCAGGTCCAGATCCAATAATTCTTGATACTATGATAGCATTTCCGTAAATTTCTGGCTTATAAGCCATTAATCCTTCGTTTATGAGTGTAATTTCTACTAGCGCTGAATTTCTGCCTTTCTTTATGAATTCTGAAATGCGAATACAAATGCTCATGTGAGATTTCAAGCTGAACTGTCGTGTAATTAATTGCTTTGACACAACGCTGATGGCATTAAAGACATCTACATCATTTATATATATACACCATCATATATGTACATGTGTATATATATATATATATAATTTTCAAATTTATTTACATCATTTAGGGCTATGGGCTCAATATAGAGATAGTAAGATGATGAATCCGTTTAGAGCAATGGATGTGTTTGGACTAAGTCAATGTTGAGCAATGATGACCATGGCTTATAAGCGATTACAATCGCCAGCCAATCGCTGACGATTTGTGCTCGCTACTAATTGTATCCGAAATGCAATTTATAGTCAGCGCAAATAATTGCAAGTAAGCGATGTTCAACGCTGACTTAGTCTCATAGCCATTTAGTGCCATGGATAATTATATTACCTAGTTTTGGAATTCCAAGCAATATTCTCTACATACCTTTTACAGATGCTCCACGGCTTGTGATAGTAGCTTTTGCTCCGAGTCCGATGACTAAAGCTGTTAGAATGGCACTTTTACCGCTACCATTGCGACCCACGATAAAGTTCACATTTTCATTCAGAACTATCTCCAATGCATCGTGACACATGAAATTTCTGACGAAAATACGTTTAACTTTGCCAGCAGTACCCTGAAATATAAAATAATCGTTGAATTGCCAATCCAATAGACTCTCGTTGCAAATTTAAGAGGTTATCTCGAACGAATCAATGTAATTCGAAACTTACATAATTTTCAGACGGATTCCCAGCGGAACGAGAATTTTTGAGACGCTTGTTTCTATGTTCATCCGGCTCAGCTGTTTTTCTCTTGTGTCTCGTTTCATTTGCCATTTCTTATTGCAAAATAATCACTTACAGTTTGAGCGTTACGATGCAAGAGAAAACAGTCGCGTTTGTTGAGTGCATTTGTTACTTGGTTGAATTTAACTGATGTATTTACGACGATGTATCCGGTATGCTATTAAAAATCAATTTATCTGAGTGATGATAAGATTTATCACTCACTATGATCACTCACAAAACGGTCTCCATTGCTTTCTGATTGGAGAGGAAGACACGTACATGCTCGTGGTCATACAGGCTATATAATGATAAGTCATTAGCCGAGATTGTCTATAAAAAAACTCATGGACCTATGAAATGATTTGGAACACGTCCGTGCGCATCCGAATTACATGTTCCGATTGTGGAACGATCCAACCAAATGATCTAATTCAAACTTAAGACGATTAGGCATCAACAATCCTCTTTGATTCAAAAGTGATCTGGATAAACGACAGAACGAAAAACCATGGTGGCAAACACGAGCGAGCTAAAAATTATACAGAGTTGAAGATACTAAATTATTGGCGTTAACTTCACACCAAAAGTAATAGATTGTATCAACATTTTTAAGCATAATTATAGACATTTCTGAATAGTTCAAAAAATTAAGTGATTGGAAATAGCGAATAATTCAATTCGAATCTCGAATTGAATATTACTAGTCGAATCCATCCGATCGGTCACTGTCCCCATACCTTTGACTCTTAAATTGTTCTTTGACTCACTGACAGCACTGCAGATGCATACGAGTTGAGAATCAACTATTCTACAATAACCACTCGCTAATCGGCTTTCGAAATGAACTCTTGAGATATAAAATATAGTTCCTGACGGCGTATTATACAGGTATACCTAGCGTCTAATTTAACGGGCAGTGAGTAGTAGCCGCAGATTGGTAATTTTCTAGCTGTTACTAGCATCAGTATAGTAATTTGACGCAGCAGTAGCGCGCATAAAATAGATTATGCCCTCATGCCACACTTTCTGTTCAAGACTTGAAATATCCGTGATTTTAGTAAAATTAACGACAAGTTTACGACAAGTCTGCAAAGCATCATTTGCTTACAAGTTGTTAGAAATGTACAGGTGGGGGAATAATGCCTGGGCCGGTTAAATTAAGTTGGCTGCAGTGTGAGAAGCACATAGCATACGAACGCAGCGCAGCCAACTTAACTTAACCGGCCCAGGCATTAATGCCCTCACCTGACAGCTGCAAATATGCCTCTTCATTATAGCTAGGAAATAAGTTCCGTGCAGACGCATCACCATATCAAACAGCGCTGATTTAAAAGTTTCGGACGTTTCGTGCACTCATGTGTAAACACATGGGTAAATACCAAGTGATGAAATTGAATAAAATGTAGTCTTGGGCACAAAATGTGTTCACGATGGTATAAAGTTAGTTATTCCAAGAAATATCTTTTTTTTCTCAAATACTTGGAAATGTATGATAATTTTGCCTCGAGTACGATAATTTTACGCCCCCAGTACCATCAACGCCACCATGCAGGTTGCCAACATCGGTCTCTAGTCTCCTTGGAAATCGTCCTAAGTTCTACTACCGCCCTAAGACCACGAATAACACCATCTTTCGTGAAAACCGTGTTGGGACTCAACCGCGAATACTTGGTCTGTTCGTTTTAGTTACACTTTCTACACTTTTCTTACACTTTTTACTCTCGCCCAATAGGAGGTGTGAATTTACACCTCCTATTGGGCGAGAGTAAGAAGTGTAAGAAAAGTGTAGAAAGTGTAACTAAAACGAACAGACCAACTGTCTAAGCTGTCGGTGCTATTGATGAATTTTTGATCATATATCAATTACAACAAAAATACAAATAACAATAACGCTGTGGCAGGGAATCTGAATTAAAGATAACAAAACCTGACAGAACTAGGGATAAATGACATTAGAATCTATGTGAAAGTACCGTGAATCACGGAAATATAACAAAATCCGTTTTTCATATTTAATGTGAAACATTGCCAAGATTAAGTCCGATTTATGTGTTCTGCAGATTTTCCAGGTTTTTTTTTAATTGACTTTCTTTGTCGATTTTCTTCGGGTGCTTGCATCCTACGATACTTAGCAGACAGTGGTGGATTCACTTTTCCCTCCGAACGCGGAACCTCAGGAGGATGGAATAAATCCCTTGTATATTGAGTTGGGTCTATATCAGAGATTTGGTTCAGCATGTAGTTAGAATAACTTTGTGGTTCAATATCGTCATGCTGCTCGTCATAGTCGTCATGTATTGCATCGTAGCGATTTTCATTATCTAGAATTTAGATGAAATTAGTAATTGGAATAATCGATTCTTATAGCGAAAGGGGATAGTTTGTATGCTCAACTGGCCTTGTCTCACAGCTCTCATGTACTCCAAATATTCAGGGTCATATATTTGATCATATCTGTTCCAACAAGATTATTATTATTTAGAGTTTGATTATCTCGTAAAATAATCATATTTCATGAAACATCAGTTTTATAAACTGCTATGGAATACTATAATTACTCTGGCGCTTGATCAATGATTTCTTTCCATTGACAAATCCTTTCATGTATTTCAGGATTATGAGGAGTTGCTTCTCGTGATTTGCTCATTCTTCTTCGTACAATCATTTTTGATATTCCATCATCTTGGGATCAATTCAAAAAAGTTATTATATACCAACAGATGGTATAAGTCTGGAATTGCGCCTGATTAAATGACATGATGATATTTCATTTTTACCACAATCCTGCGTTGATGCTAGCTTTTGACTTCTGTAAAAATGTGAATAAAACCGGAATTAATGGTCAATTTGAAATTTGCAACAAAACGTCTTATTTCATGTTTCACCACCTTGCTTGTGTATGATACCCATCATCGAAGAAATACGACGTGGAAGGAGATCGGGGTTGAGATCTATGCGAATGATGTGCATTTGATGAACGAACCTGCCAGGATACTAGAAACAATTGTCACAAGTTTTAGCAAAATGCAAGCAATTATGCTATACCATATTTACCTTGAGGCATTAATTCTTCTAGTTGTAGTTGCTCATCTAATTGTAGTCTATTTGATGTCTCAGAACACTCATCCATTTCCAGTTGGTAGAAATCTGAAACGAATGCTCGTCAGTCTATTGGTGATAGAATTTCTATTGCATGGATCTATTCAATAAAAACTAACTGTTTGCCAACAGGTCCGACGAATGTGATCTCACAATAGTTCTAGAATCTCTGTTGATGCAAAAAGATTACTTTTTTCAAATTGTTCACAAAAGTTTAATGATATTTCAGAATAATTACGAATCGTTGAAGGTCGTGTCTGTTGGATCAGCCAATCCAAGATTCTCCATATCTTCGAGCCATTTGAAATTACCAAATTGGTCGGAATTTGAAAATTTACGCATTGTCATAGTTTTCTGTAGTGCGTTGTCTACATCCGTGGAATGATTTGTGTCAGCAAAGATGCTATCTTTGAGAGAATATTTCATGATGTAATGTTCCTGTAAAACTAGCTTGATTTATAAAAGTTTATATTTACCAAACAGCTTTGCTTGTCTTCCGGTTTTTGAATGTTGGGTGGAATCTGCTAAACAGATCATGTAACGTGTAATTTTATTTTAAAAAATTTAGTATGAATCGAATTTCATAGTTACATATGTCTCACCTAATTTTCTGGCAACGAATATATTCGATGGCTGATTATTAGAATTATTTCCCCCTCCGCAGCAAGATCCAGATTCTATTGATAAATAAAGTTGCTATTTATATCTGATTAACACCACTGATGAATGATAGACGTGAGATTATTCTCAAAATGAAAATTTACTGTTCTTATATCTATGAGGTTCAGACTGCAAATAGTCTGAGTCATCAAAGTGTGCTTGTGGAAATTTCGTTCTTGTACTGGTTACGGGATATCTGGTAGTGTTTCTTTGATCTTGGCAACAATTACCATCGTCACCTGCAATCAATTTCTACTTTGTATAACTCTAAATAATTAATTGATGTAGGGTATGTATCGTACTTCCTCCACGTAAAGATAAACCAGATCTGTTTCCACAGGGATAAAAATTGTCGCTCAAACATTCATCCATTGGAATTTCTACCGTGTTATCCTTTTTTGGAACGCAGGTATTCGATGAATCTGTAAGAGAATTTCTTTTTTTTTTCTTTTTCATTTTTTGATGTAATTCGTAAAGAAGTCTTGATCTACCTGATTTCATCTGTTCCATATTACCAGGATCAACTCTGTAAATTTTGTAAAAAATTATAGATACAAAGTGTACGCGCATAGGGTAAATTTCTTACATCCACGTTGGCTTTTCATATACATTGAATTGTCAGATTAAATTGAGGACGTACTTACGCACAAGCAGGATAATCCATCATTCTCTCGACTTGTTTTCTCTTCTCTGATAGTAAACAGTTACCAGAACTATCTACTTTTTTAAATTTCTTATCACTCATTCCGTGAAGCATAGCATTAGCCTGACAAGATTCTAGATCTGCTATGAGATGAGCTGTAATGATAAATAGGGTGAAATTTTCATAATCGTATAAGCGCGCCTGTTCATCTGCTGTGTTAAAATCTTATGATTTCAATCACTAACGTGATTCATCGATAAGCCGTTCAATATAACGACTTCTTCCCCATGTTGGTCTTGATTCCATGCCTCCAATTTCAGTTCTGAAGCTTCTAAAAATTGAATTTATACAATGAAGTAAATTTGCATGGGCTGTGATTAAAATAGCATTACAATAACAAGATATATTTTCTGATGAATATGAAATTCAGTTGGTGATAACTAGTTACTTGGCAATTTTTCGAAAAGTACCTCAAACCAGATAGAAATTTATTAATAAATTTGTTCAACTTGTCAAAATTAAGATGACGCTATGTTTGAATTGACCAATTTGTTTGAATTTCAAATAACCAATACTTGGCAACTTTTCATTCTCAATAATTTTTGCAAACGCTTGTCTGCTTGATTTGATAAGAAAAAATTATTTTGAATCAGGTTCACTCAACTGGAATGGAATGCTTGGTAGAGTTACACAGGGAGTCGTATATGTTGGTAATTTCTCGCAATCTACCAGTTTTTTAGTATTTTTAGAACAAATTTCATTCTTAGAATCTGTGGGTGCTTGATTTTTTAACCCAGATGAATGCGGTCGCGGCGATGGGACTTGAGAAGGTGAACAACGCTTGTGTTCTTCAAAATCTGGCCTAACGAACTGACAAGTGTTTTCGAAACACTTGGATTGTTTGGTAATAGTATTGAGTTTCCTAGCTGCGTTGGTACTAGCATGGGACCATTTGGACAACGGTTGCGTTGAAATCGCATAATAGCCGTGAAGTCCAAAATTTGGGATTTCTTGGATAGCAACAAACTGACATAAGTCACCGCCAACTGATGTAAATACAGGTGGATAATCCAGTGGTACTGCTCTTTTTGGTTTCACCAAAAACAACATGTCTGCTGCCTAGAATGAATAGAACATAAGCAATAAAGATCATTAAGTAATACATTAGAGATCGCATCAAGTAATATGCAAGAGATACCATTAAGATCAATTTATCAGAGCTTTGAAGAGAAATACATAGGAAATAGTACTATCGATCTCATCAAGTTTTAGGAAATTATGTGTTCAACCTTAAAATTTGAAGGGAAATCTAGAAGAAGGCCTTCTGGAGGTGCTTTTTCAAAAATTCCAGCAAGTTTGTTCCGCTGCATTACAAAGAGGAGCAGCTTTAGGTATTCAATGCGCATATTACCTTCTGAACCATTGCTGTTCATATCACGTAACTTTTTCACCCAGAGCGCAGCAATAGTACGATCTGATTATTTTGAATGGAAGCAGAATATGTTAATAATTAATCAAAAGCCTTCTAAATTCTATAACAATTCATTTTGTAATAATATAATTTCTAAGGTTACCTCTGGCATCTGGAAGGTTAAGCACTAAGGGCTTAGCAAATTTTAAATAGAAGTTGAAATCGTCCATCTCCACAATCATGGGATACCAACCATCAGCTACATTTAAATTTTGAACAAGGATATATTGAATTCTACCAATTTCGCCGGATAATTATAAGATAGTTATGTGGAAAGGTTAAAAGCAAATGAAATAGACAGGTGACAATTTGACAATAGAGAAACATACCATAAAAACTATTACTTGAACTCTGAACGTTGTCGTTTTCTTAGGATTCGTTCTAAACGAACAATTGATACGATCTCTTTAGATATCTAATATTATAATTTATTCATCGAGTTTAGTTATGATTACATGAAAATAAATAATTTTAAACGAGATGTAGCATTGTCGAATGATTGGACGTAATCAAAAGTTCTAACAATGTTGAGTACACTGAAAGTTTCGAGCGATATGTCAACAAAATTCGTTTTCCAAGTTCTCTTATTTATTCTTTGCAGACTGAAGATTTTCGAAAAATGATTACATTTTGACGCAGTGAATTTACGAAATTTTTCATAAATAACAAAAACTGGAGTAGTTTCACGAAATATATACACAATTAAATTTACTATAGACTCAACATTTCCATGATAAACATTTTTATAATACATAACACATGGATAACATAATAACTACCCATGATTGCAAAAAATATATTTATTGATTCATAATCAGGTGTACATGAAGTATATTTGATGATGATAATTTTGTATGAAATTTTTGTCAAAATGAAGCTTTTCGTGTGAAAGATTTCAGCATTTTTTTCAACTTGACCAAATGTTCATAAAAGCCAAGGTTTGATCAAAAGTTTCAGTCAAAACCAAGCAGACCCTCAAGTTGACCAGATTCGTACATTTGTTTTACATCATCGCCACCTCCGATAAATACACCGTTTATAAATATTCTCGGAACTGATCTTCCACCAGTGATTTTCTCCATAATTCCTTGTATAATTTCACCATCGGTTCGCTTGTCCAGCTCCAAAACAGTGTAGGGTTGATCTAAATCGTCAAAGATATCCTTAGCATCGTCGCAATACGGACAGTAAGTTTTGGAGAAAATGACTACTTCGTTTGATTGGATTAGATCTTCTATAATGGCTTTCAATTCTGTGCGGAGAATGTTATAATTTAATTTCATGTTTGTTGCGAAAACTTTAATCTTTTCACTCATACTTGTCACATGCATCATATTATCATGCATTCGAACATGATGATGGATCTACCTAAGTATTGTGCCATTGATTTTTTGCGTGCATTCACGATTGCATCTGGTTGGAAAATTTGGCTCTGAAATTTGCTTCTGTGAGAATATCCGTGAAAAGGTGAGTTTGAATTTTCTATTTTCTGGTTTCTCGTACCTCCAAACATTACTTGATCACCTGAATTCAGTAATAGATTGGAATTATTTTACTTTTTATCTGAAACTCCTACTCGCATTATTCAGAACTGCAGGAGAATAACATTTGAAAGAGATTATAAACGCGCCAGGAGATCCATATTTTGTGTCGAACTTAGAAAGAAGATTAGATACAAGATGATTGCAACAGTATATTTGTGTTCTCAATTTATGATTGTAATCATCAGTAGGGACATACACAAGTATGCCTATCGAAACTGTAGCCAATGCTGGCTTTTATGACTTATTATTCGAACCTATCATTTAGGTATATCTGTGAACTGTTAAAAATTTATTTTCACCGAGTTACGGTTCAATTATCAACGTTTAGCTTCAAAATTCAAATTTTTTTACCTTGGATAAAAAGCTTGCTCATCGATTCAGATAGAGCAAAAGGTCGTTGCACGTAGCTATGCGTTCTGCCATGCGGACATTCAACGAACGAAGAATTAGAGCAAACAAGATACATGAAATGAAATAGAAATAGCAATATATTATGATTATATCAGCATTGTAAGGATGACATCCAACCTTTCTGCATCACACCCACCAGGATCGTAAGAGGATTGAGATTCATCTATTAGCAAATATAAAATCTTGATTTTGATGATTACTCAAATTATTAAGCTTTAGAGAAAACGAATTGCAATACTTCGTCTTCAGAATAAAAAGCTATCATTACAGCGCAACAAGAAAATAATAAATGCTATTACCCTCAGAAAAATCTTCTTCGCCGGAGATCAGCTCGCAGTTTTGATACAGGCGATTATTATGTCCGTAAGACATTCTACTGGAATTGAATGATATTCAATGTAAATCTGAAAAATTATTGATCCATCGGAAAAGTATGAATTTTTCCGTTGTTGACAGAGGACGTTGCCGTTGCCTCTGGTTGTCAATTATCAAGAAAATAAATGAGGCTAAAAATTGACAATCTTTTTTTTTGTTTTTGGAGGCATCAATTGTTCTCTAGAACCAAATATATGCAGATACTGCTACATAAATTCGATACATCCGTCTAAGGTTTCATGCAGTTTACATTTTGATATTTTTCCTCGATGAAACAATTTTCAAATTTGCCTCTACGTGCGAGGACAGATGCCCCATAAGTTTCGAACAGCCAATAAACGCCAACTACGGGCAATTACTTTTACATGTCGTATGGCGGGACTAGACTGGTACGGCACTGATTGCAAGATGATTTGCGCTATTAATTGTTCGAGACAAATATAGTTTTATAGTTAGTATGAATGGGAATAAAATTCTCATCATAGCGAGCGTCGTGTTCACAATCATCCGTGCGTGAAGATGTCCGTGGTCTACACGACTTACACATGACCATGCTCTCAATCGTATTTCAATTCCACGGCTCAAAAAGAACGTGGGACGGACGGTAACTTTCTCCTGGAGCATAGGTGCCGCTAGCCACTACGCTGCCACCGTGCATTCAAAAATAATGACAATGACGCCACAAAAGCTGCTACGCTGCTTCCTGACTCACAGAAACCTGTTGCCACCCCCACCAAAACCTGACATCTTGAACTCGCCTGGATTTAAATCTCCAACCGTTGAGATTGTAAACAGAGCTGGCAGTGTAGTCACATCGCATTGCATCGCACGCGGGATCAGCGGGATACGCGTAATTGACCTTGCTAGTGGCTGTTCTTATACAATTTCTTGAGAGAGCAATGAGCGATTCTGGTGATTGTGGGAAATATAAGTGGACACCGGACAGCACAACGTTGTTGGTGTCAGTATGGACGGACAAACAAGTACAAAAGCAATTGGAATACACGACGAAACCTCAACTGATATGGGAGAGCGTCGCGCGTTACATGCAGAAGAAAGGCTACAATGTTACGGGCAAACAATGCCGATCACGAATGAAACAGGTCTTGGTTTGTTACAGAGAAGCAAAAAAGGCTGGAACACGCGCTGGCGTTGAACAATATTACGAGTCTATTGACAAAGTTCTCAAAGACAAGAGATTATTACAGACGAACATCAATGGAGTTGATACCGTTGGTAAGCGTCCCCGGATCATTGACACGGTCACGTAATTACTATATCCCTACGCATTCACGCCGCCTTCATGTGAAAGTTATTTGAGTTGCTTACGCAATGGTTTAAAGAACGCTTGATCTCACGTTGTTATATTTGATAATAACAACTTTTTGCGAAATTTTGAATTATATTTACGATTGTTTTAGTCATACTCTATTTTGCTACTTTTAATTATTGTAGGCAGGTAATTACTTTATTTACTCTGACGGTAAATGAATCATTGAACATTGATGCTGAAGTTTGAAGTATCTCGTTCTAATGTTTGTGAAATTTCTCATTTTTTTTCTTCAGATATTGGCCTCAATGTAAAATCTCCACCCAAAGATGTGAAAACCAATAAAAACTTACAAATGCGGCATCAGTATCGTGATCCCGTTCAAACGTTGTTACGTAGCAACGTTATTTCTCCAACATGGGAAAACGCTGGTATGTATATATATTTTTCCAATTTGGTAAGAAAACATCCACATCATTCGCTAGTGATTTCATGAAATTTCTTCTGTGATTTTCAGGCGAAGACGAGTATCCTGATTCTCCTGAGTCAAATGAAACTGTTCTGGCTCAACCGTTTCGTCCGTTCTCTCCAGTGAGAGATGTAGGCACGAATACGGTCCATCAACTGACGCCAACAGTGAGAAAATCTATGAGACAAAATGCGGTTCCTGTTAAGGAAGTTCACGTACAACAGGCATATCATCAGAGTTCACTGCCAAATAATCGCTACAGCGAAGTTCCATTCCAAAATACTGTACAAAATGTCCAGAATCAAATAATTCAAGAAAGCATGCAACAGAATCAAGTTTTGCTAGAACAAAATCGGCTACAGGCTCAGAATCAGTTATTGCAACAAAACATGTTGCATGCTAATCCAAATTTGCCACAAAACTTAATGCACAGTACCAATCACTTTTTGCAAAGCCAACTGCAACAAAATGTTCCGAGAATACGCAACGACATGGTATCCAATGTGACAAATCAAAACTTGATCCTGCCAAATATTCAACGAACTCAAAATGAATTTCAGCAAGGTCCTGCAGCATACAAACGAGCTATGCCACAGGAACGACGAAAGGTACTGTTCAGACAAAACCTGGCCGCTACTCACAAACAATATCAGGAACGAGCTCCGATACAAAATTTGAACGCACAGAATTTCAATCCAGAGATGAATCTGTTAGGTGATCTGACCCCAGATTATTTATCAGATGTTCTTCCAAATTTGAACGAAGCATTTTGTGAAAGTTCAAAAACTGAGAAGTCGCAGAACTTGAACGAGACTTTCAATCAAGTTCATCCTACTTACCATCCAGGATTTCTACCCACTCTTGATGTAACATCTCTGACCACGAACGCGACATACAATGATGATACATTGTCCATTGAATTCTTGCAAGAATCACCCACACCTTCGGAATCTCTGGACAATAAACCAAAGGATTTTCCTACAAATACAGAATCTGCACCAGATGCACCATTCAGAAAGAAAAAAGCTCAGAAACTGGAACAACTTATGATGAGCGCAATAAGTTCGCAAAACGATGTCGTCAATAAGGTAATAATAAAATATGAAAATTGTGTCAAAAAACTGTAAACTGTGTTGGTCCAATTTGGAAACATTTACTTTTCTGTAGCAATCAATTTTTAAATTCATTACAGATTCTTGCTGCTCAAAACGATATGGTGACAAAATTCCTGGACGTAGATCGTGATCGTCAAAATAGATTGGAGAATCGCTTGGACCATTTGTTGAACGTTGTTCATGCATCGGTTTTGAATAAGAGTTCGGATAAGGAATTGGAAATTCCACCGCCACCGCCAGCGCCAAGAATGACTCGTTTGGCGCCTCCTCCGAAACCAGGTTCTGTGCCTCCTAAACTGGATTTAGTACCGCCGAAACCGTGTCGGATTCCGTGTACTTTGGCTAACCCTAAAGTCGAATTGGTTAATCAAAATCCCGTTTTAACTAGACCTGGATGCGTATCGCCAATTATGAGTCCTAATCAAAGAGTTGGAACTATATGGTCGAAACTTGGACCAGCTCCTAACTCTCCGTTTATCAGAGCACAAATGCAGCTAGGATTCTTACCACAACAGAATATGGAAAATCGTATGCATTCATCAGCGGAGAGACGTATAGCAAAAGAAGTCGATCTATTCATGGATATAAAGACGCTGATATCCGAGACGATCACCTTCTTAGAGATGGAGCGGAGATTGAATGAGAAAATCGAGAACACAGGTTATCAGATGTACTTGAAACAGGATGTTGCTACTCGGAAGAATTCGTGCAATCAAAGGGAATCAAACGCTGCCATAATTTTGAGCTCTACTTTTCTCGATACCGAACGAGAAATGGAAGAGATGATTGAAAATACTCGTAGACTGAGGATTAAAAGTCAAATGATACAAAATAACAATGGTTGCAACGGCCCGAGGTTCGACGAGGTAATCGTTCCACAAATTCGATCGAATATTCACGATGTTGCAGTTACTGGTTCAGGTGAAGGGTTTAAGCGTTTGCGACACATGAATGTAGATCACAGATACGACAACGAGCCAATGGATAGTTCCACACCCGCGAAAATACCAATGGGTCGACCAAATGATCCTGATGCAGAGAACCGATACAAGCTAAAAAGAGAGTCTGAACGTCACGTGAACTTTAATGATAATCCATCAGAGAATACCAAGCAAACCATACAGCAATTGGCTCAACTAGTAATGAACAGTGCACGTTGGCGCGATGCTGCCAAACAATCGCAGTTGCCGAAAAATGTTCAAGACTCTGATATTCCAAGTAATAAAGCTTGCGGGAATGACATAAACTCTTACGGGCCATTCAATTCGAATATACGCGACGGTAACAATAAATTATCTTCTATGAATCATGATAGATATTCGAGTGGTATCCAGGTAACTGCTTACCCTAACAAGGCACAGGCGTCAAGCGAAGGTGCAAAAATGTCGTACAGCAGACCTCAGTCGATGCCTTACTCGGAAATCGGCTTTACCCACAATATGAAATTAGTTAACGATGATGCTTCTGCGCTACGTTTCGGAACTCAAATGGGATTCGTCGACAATAATGGTCCATTGAATTCTAAATCTCAAAGCAATCATGTGCGAAACGTAAACAAAGATCAATATTTGGATCAAAAACAATTTCAACATGCCTACAGTCAGAATTATATGAGAAATGGTGGAAACGTACGATACATTCAACCATTTATGACTAGTAATGGACAAATGGTTATGGCACAAACGGAAAATATGATTCACCAATACCTTCATGGAAATTTACCATCTAAAGGCAAAGAAAATAAGGAAACCGATTCCGACAATGATGAAGAATTTCTCGATACCACCGCGAGTATGCCACCATCTTCGTCGCGTAGAGCTTCGCTAGTCTCAACCGGTACCGTGGCATCGGGCACCTCGTCAAAATCTGCTAAAGCAGAATCCCCGCAATGTGTTATAAGTTGAATCGTCATGCCGTTGTTAATCCGCTATCTGGATCGTAACATTCATTGAAATATTATTCGAAGGAAATAATGTTATTCGAAACTTCGAAGGAATCATGTTACGGAATGCTTACTAAAACGGAGATGATAATTCGACGTTTTTATATTAGTTTATTATTTGTTACATGTCTTCACATTTTCAATTATATATTTTCAAAACTTTGAGAGTAGTTTATATCGATTATACATCTATTTTATGAAATATGTTCAATATTTCTGGTTAATCACGATATCAGCCTTTTCCGGACATTCACACGGATTCTAATTCAAATTGTTTTGAAAGTAATCCGTATAACAACTCTATCAATCCTATTTCAAAAGCTGAATACCCGTATTTAAAACTCATGCCATAGTACTAGCCCGTAGTTTGAAATATTTCCCAGAGAACTTTGTAGTAAAACCTCGAGCATTCGAAAAAATACATAAAAGATTTTTCTACGTTGAGCCAGTAATTGGTATCGTGTTACTAATCAGAATAGCGACGAAAATTATTATATTATATGCTAATATTTGCAATATTTCAATTACATATAAACATTAGGATTTCAACCTTGAATAGGTGGTTTTTCGAATTTTTATGCTCCCAAAGGCTTAAAAGCTTTTAAATTAATAAGAAAAATCCCTGATCAGTTCTCGAGCTCTTAATATAAACTCTGGGATACTCCGCCTCTTCGTCAAAACGAAATCTTATGCAAATAACGTGCGAAAAACTTCGTTTTTTTGGACATTTTTTAAGTCTGACGAATATATCAACGATAATGAATATGCGACAATGATAATATTAATAATCTTATATAAGTTAAAGTCTGATCTCGAATAATTTAGGAGCAAGTAGATTAAGCGAAAAATCCGCTTTGGTCGAAAAGCGGAGCATCTCAGAGTCGAAATTACGAGCTCATATTTCCAGGGACTTTTAGTAAAAATTAATTCGGAAGCCTTGAAGCCCCTGGGAGTGTAAAAATTCGAAAACACCACTGTTAAGGACCACCCTAATAATCATATTATATCTCTGTAGTAAAAATGAATAGTTTATAGTTTATAGCTTACAGAGACTAATGTCAATTTCTTTGTCAACAAAGAACTTGACGTAATTCTTATATATGAATCGTGATAGTGCCAAGAAATGTTATAATCCATGCTCATCATGTTATAAATGATATTTCTGTTAGAATTTCGTTAGGAATAAATGCTATTTACGTTATGAAAATGCGCAGTAATTTTTTCACTGGTGGCCGCGTTTCATTGGCAGTGATCTATTTTTTCATAATGCGAATGAACATAATCACTGGGTCGATCATTAACAACTATAATTGTATAAGATCAAAAAAAGCCTGTTCAATAACCTAATGGACTGAAATTAGGATTTTTTTCAAATTTAAATCTTTAATCTCGGCTGGTATCACAACAGTCTTGCGAAGTTGACTTATGTCCGAGGGTTATCGTACTAGAAAAATATAAAGACCCAACAGGTACAGAGTGGCGGTCCGACAATAGGTCATTACGCCGTTCATAAATAACCTTCTTCCCTCGTTTCAGGATTCTTTGGAAAATTGGTGACATAGAAAATATAATATTAGCTATAAATTCGCTGGCAATAGTACGTGTCACGTATGATTTTTCGTCTCGATAATTATCGATAGATAGGATACTTTTCAAACGACGAAGTTCTCTCGTATGCACGGATTGTGGAAGGCGCGACAATGCATTCGTTACATGTATATCGTAGAATTAATTAATTGACGTTAATAAATTGCGTTCAAATATTGGGTTGTCGATCGTCGCTATCGATTAATCGAGACAAAAATTCAAAACTTTCCCCCGTGTGACTCAATTTGTTTGCTTATTTTGATCATTGCCAGAAGCTCAAATTTAATTGCAAATATCTATAGAGTTGTAAGATTAAATGCAATAACAGAAATTCGATACGATTGTACTGTGGATGATATAATCGATGTGTATTATCGTTAGCATATTTTTTCGGCATTTGGTTCGGAATAAGTAGGTGTTAATTAATATTCTGGTTCAATCACATTTCCGGAAAACAGTTGTACTACGTTCAGTGGCGTCCCATCGCTATCCTTCTTCACAGATACGATTGAATACGCGAACGGCCGATCGACCTCGAAACTCGGCGTCATAATCATGCAACGCGTCATCATGATTATTGCTGAAAAAAAATCAAAATTCAAAACGTGATTTTGTTGTCGTAGAACTTCTTTAACTACGATTAATTGCTATTAAATCGTACAAATTAAAAACGATGATCAACAACGTCGATCAAGAACAACGAGTCCATGAGCTGTTGTCGACAATGTTGAGGAAGAGAGACGACAGAGCCTTGGTTTCATATCAGTACATTACGAGATTCTCAAACGGATAATTTATTTGTAACGCACAGCAACAGATAGGTTTTTTTTAAAACATATACAAGTACATAAATATGTAGATACCATTATATCTAGTTATACCAATAGAGAGATCATTTTTTTATTGTTCACAATTTTATACATATATTTTAGCGTGATCGTTGAATTTTGCACGGAACTAAATTTCAATTTTCATGGGTCCTTCAGGTATCCGGAAAATACAATTGCGTTTTGTTTATGCTCAAAAATTACATAATGCGCCGGATGATCCACTTTGAATGGCGGAGAATCTTCAAAAACTTGCAATGTTTTCACCACGATCTCCATCTCTGAAAAATAATGTGAATATTTGGCTTTACTTCACGATTGCGAGATATTTCGTTTCACCGAACCAAAACCACAGAGATACTGCAAATTGAGTCGACGAGCCAGCCTGGTACTCGTCGGCATGGAGGAAGAGGTACGGAGTCAGAGGTTTTAGGTTGTCTGTCTTTAACAGCACATGCGCCAAATCTTGGCGCGTGAAAATAATTTAAAGTCCAAATAGCACAATTGACAGGACATTTTTTCGCGTCTTGTTTTGCAGCAGCATGACGTTGGCGGTCGCCTCTATTTGTAGTATCTCTATCACGGAAACGCACACAGGATTCGAAGATCCATGAAAATAGCTTTTTTAGTAAAACGACTGCAACTGCGTTGCGATTCCGATAGGTTTTGAGATCGTTTCACGTTCAACGAAATTTGTACATATTTTCACAGCAAATTACAATCATCGCAGCATACAGATGATCGATGACTATAAACTTTTATTGGTTGAATAGAGTATAGTAGATGATCCTGTTTACATTTGGAATAATACCAATCATTGAAAATTGGTACCAGGAATAACCGTTGCCTTTCCATATATATACATAGTGATTGATATACATATATATATATATATATGCTCTATATCATAATGGTAGCGCAGCAATGATCATGTGGAAGAGAGGGATGCCTTGTCGTTGAATTATACCCAGAAAAGGTCGATTAACGAAGAAAACTGGTAGCCCATCGTTAAATCCCGACCTGAGGCTTATCGATAATACTGAAACATTGAAATATGTTTTGTGTACAAGTGAAATTTCGACGAAAAAACAAATAAGGACAAGTGTTTCCAGAAGAAATTGTTAGAAACAGCATCCCAAAGTATGTAAAGAACTTTAAGAATAGCAATACGTGAAACGAAGCAATGAAAACTGAGAAAAAACCATGAAACACTTACGTTAGCAACACATTTTTCAATGCAACGTTGGAACGATGTTCCTCACCCAAGTAGATAGAGCATTATACAATTTTGCCTCTATTGTGGAATTGTTCGTGATTTCGTGGAGAGAAATGTAACTTCAGCAAAAATGACGATGACACGAAAGAAAAGGGGAGTCGGACTGAATTTGTAATGTTGTTGTCAGCAATGTATTTTTGTCAAACAGCTAGATCGAATTATTTCTATACGTCAAAGGATTCTTCTATAATGAAAGCTGACTTCGCCATTGAACCTTGTTTATTTCATATATTTAGGAAACATTTTTGTCTCAATGTTGTCTAAATTTACAACGATACAAAGAACGCACGACTCGCAGTAACGAGATAATGCGACTAAATCAAATTTATACCGATAGCATTCCTACTATCAGTTGATATAAAATTGAAAATTCCTTAATCTATTGGTAACATAGCGATAGTTCGACAAGTTTTCTTGCCGCGAAGCAGAAAACCCCAACAATATTAAAAGTAACAAAGCTTTATCGAATATAATAGAAGTATAATTTTATTTGGCAATGTTTCGCATATATAAGGTGCACCCAAATAAAAAATTGATTATATACATTAAAAGGACAAAAGGCCGTTCAATGAAACGTTAGAGTAGATTGGTAACATTCACGAAGTCCTATTGTCTATTGCTGCGATGGATCGGCAATCGTGCCACCGAAAGCCGGAATGTTATCTTTCGTAATGTAATAGACGAAGCTATGATCTATTTTGAATTGTATAGGTCGTGGTGGTTCGAGACTTGCAGTGGGTGGTTGCACGAAGATACCTGTGGGACATAATTTCACGAAAAGATGAAAATAATTTTCGTTTTGGATGACTGGTGATTTATCATTACGGAGACTATTCGTGAAGCTGAATGTTAGTATTGCAATGCTTCACGACAAAGAACTGTCGTATCATGCGGATTACTTTTAAATCTGTTAGTTCGAATTACGACTCCATCACGAACCACAAAAACCACCAACCATTACGTAGGATCCCGCAGTTCTGCGTGGTTTCAGTAAAAAGTCATAGCCGATAGTATTTTTCCTCTCGATTTGCAAAAAATGTCATGGGTGCGTGAAAAATTATGGTGCGGTGACGATAGACGACTCGAAAAAGACGGTATTCGTAGGTCTGTGAATAATGCGCGCCAGGAATGGCCTGTCGACCGAGAAGATGGGCGGAGGCAACGGCAACGACAGAGTCTCCATCACTATTGCTGGAAACGAGAAGGAAAAAAAATCGCTTTAAATGTACGCAATTAATCAAAATAATTTGGAAAAAGTTCGTGAAAAATGACCACAAAACCAAAAAATGAAAAAAAAATCACGACAGAGCAGAAGCAAAAGCAAAGCACAAATTCGCGCACTGCGGTCAGGCGTGAAAAATCCATGAAATGGCGAGCACTGGTCGCGCGTACATTTGATTTTTATCGGACCTTGTGATTTTTTTGAGTGAAGCGTAGCTCGATGAAAGTGGCAATTATTGCGAGACGGATGGTGAAAAAAAAGTGAACAATTTTGCGTAGGAAAGGGTCGCAGGTAGAGAACGATGTTTATAAAACGCTTTATGAAATATTGCGCTGCTGACGATTGATGTCCAGGTTTGATAGAAACTCAGGCTAGTGATAACAATGAAATATTGTTTTATTCGTTCATAATCAACGGCATATAATAAATTTATGGAAAAATAATCATAGAATATTCACATCAATTGGGTGGGCGCATTAAATTAATATTTGTATTTTAACGTACGATTAGCTGATGTAGTTGAAGAAATATCATTCATATAAACGTTGGTAGATGAACATTGCCACCGAACAAAGGAATATTTTCTTTACGGTGATATATCGTGTAATAAAATAAGTGATCGACGGAAAATTGCTCGAGTTGTATATTATATGGCTTTGCGCGTCTCGTGATCAGCATGCCTGTACAGAAATAAAACGACGTGGTAATTACCCATAAAAAATACTAACAATTAAGCGATGTTAAATATTCAGTATCACGTAGCGAATACCTGATACCGACATTTATTTCTTTGCCATTCGCAAGATCACGCGGATATTTGAGAAAAATTATTGATAGGTAGCTGACGATATGAGAGTGCAGATTAATCATTATTCGCCGATCGACGCGAACCATTGATGATCGGTAATCACGCAATGTCGTAATAATCTTTCGGACGCTCGTTGCGTCGTTGTAGATATGAAAATGACTTTGGATATTTCATTTTGTTTAAAATTTAGAAAAACACAGGATCAAATCGACGAAATATTATCTGAAATGACTTACAATGTTCATTCGACAAGCATACGTGACTTTATACGTGACTCGGTTGACGGAGTATACCGTTGAACAAGGAACCTGATGTGTTACGATGATATATCATGTAATAAAAAGGCCGATCAACAATGAATCTTTGTGGTGGCTCGGCAAACGAAATAGCGCTTAGTTTCATGACGTGTATGGCTGTAAAAAGATGAAACATGTTTTATTACCCGTGAAATAAATGGATAATTTTGTAACGAGAATAATTAAAATTAGCATAACGAATAGAGAATCGAGATGTAGGAAAATTCATAGAAAAATAGTGCAAGCATATACATCCCAAAAACAGATTTCCCAAAAGTACCAATATGATAAGCTGGCAGACTGCACTCGGAGTGAAATTCAGTTACGAATTACAAACACCGCAGCTAAGCACCGCATCAGTCGTACGTGTAAGTGAATCGAGTTCATCATTTTACATCAATGTGACATAACAAGGTTCGAGTTAGTGTATTAGTCACAGAAAAAAAATGCTACTCGAAACTTTATTTGCTAGTTGTTGGAAATAATTTCGCCTCCGTGGCCAGGTACAAAGGGATCCGTGAACAAAGTTACAAAATACCTCGAGCGATAACAGGTTTAAAATCAAGTCTTGATTCCTACAGTTTTCATACAGCTTGAAACGCCACATCGGTTAGTCGCACGTAAAATGATCGAATTTCACACAACGGCTATTCGACGCAGCTTTGCGTCTCGTTTAATACGTAATCTTTAGCTGCTGCTTATTTCCGATTAAACATGTACCAGTTATTGAGAATTTGGGTCGTGGACTTTTCCGTTGAATACGGAAATTTTCTGGACGGTCTGATGTATCATGTAATAAAACGGGCGATCGATGACGAATCGTTCTGGCGGTGTATCGCTAATAAATGCGCTGTAAGATACGGCTTGTACAACTGTAACAGATTAAATAGATTTTTGTATTATCTCTCCAGAGAGATGAAAATGATGCCATTCAAATTATCAATAATTGCAGACAATCTATGATTAAATATTGCTAACCATCGATACGTAACTATCGCGATTAAATATTTTTAAGCAAGTTTTTACTAAAAATCGCTTCAATGAAATTTCACATAACGTAGCATAACGAAATTGAATCAATTTCTTTGGGTAGAAATACGAGGCACGAGCACTTCATTGTGAAGAGAATAAACATCTACAATCAGTGACGATCGGTAGAGTCATTCGAGTACGAAAAATTTGTTTCGTCGAGATGATACAATTGGCGTGTGAACAACTATCTATCATGTGAAAAAGTCTTCTACTCAAATACTTAGATTGCTTCAAAATAATTTCGTCTTATTCCCAACATTTAATTGACTAACTCGTTAATTGAGGACGACGTGACGGATAAAAGCTGCAGCGCTTAGAATAAAATGCAAAGTGGGCGAATAAAAATTTTATATTTGAGTACAATTTACGATTCGAGCATAATTTAGAAATACAATCGCGAATCGTTGAAAATAAAAAGATTATCAAAAAAATGGATTATCAATAAAGAAAAATTGTTGTACAGAAAATGTTCGACAATAATATTAGATTGCTGGCTGGTAGGTGACGCCGGCGAATAGTGATATTTGTTTAGTACGATGGTATATCATGTATTGGAATGGATGATCCACCGAAAAAATTGTCGGCGGTTCGTGTAGTACAAAGGACGATGCTGCAACTGCAAGGATAGCTGCAAAATCAAAGTTAGTTCAAAATTATTCATCGACTCATGGAAATCATCCGATATAAATCATCATAATCGGGAAACGTTTATTTTTTGTAACACTATCATGTCGTGATAGTTTTCGAGTAGCCAAGTCTATCATAATGATTCTCCTGAGAAATGTCAAATAATGAAAAATTGGCGAAGCAGTAGTGGATATTTTCCACAAATTGTATAACTGATGAGAAATAAACGCTTTTCGAAAGGTCGATGTATAACGCATAAATATTTTTCTTCAGTGAATATATATGAAAAATTTGGATAGTGCAAAGTTTGCGTTGCAAACCATGGAACAATATATTGGTTGCTGATCAGACAGGAAAGCCATGGTATGATGCGGCTAACGTAATTTAAAAGATTTAATAATTAATCCTATCCATTCCAGTGGTCAGTAATCATTACAATGTAAAAACGCGGTATATTGCCATTGGAAACAACTCACGAAAGTTCAGAAAGTTCGAACGTGCCTGCTGATTCGTACAACACCGATCTTTTCACTTTCGAAGTCGGTGCATGAATAATTCGATGAATAGAACATTTTTCTCTATATTAGATTCGCCGAGCGATTTTTCAGAAATTTTCGATCATGATCTCTATTGATCCGAATAAATCTTCGGTACCAAGAGACAATTGCAATTTTTCAGATAAAGCGCGAGTTCCATGAACAGAGATCGATACTGGTAAGCCAAATTTTTATCCTCTTGCCAATAAACACTACGTAATCAAGTAGTTGATTGCGAGGAATTATTTCAGGGGATACAGGGAGAGAGAAAAATGGCAATAATTACCATGTTAACGTAGTAACCAGACTCATTTTATATAAAATCGCAAATAATACCATGTTGAATAGGACTCATTAGAATTTTTCTGGTAACCATTACTATGTTACATGGTAATTATTACTATCTCTCCTCTTTTCACTTAAACATCTTGGCTACATTGTAGCATAGTAATGATTCCTACGTTACATTGTGAACACCACTATTTTTTTCTCTCCGTGTTGATCAGGAATATCGATAGGTATAGGTAAAATTATGTTCGCAGCAATAATAAACACCAAAATATCAATAAAACCATGCATATTCAAGAAAAATGGAGATAGGACAAATTATGTTAATGCTTAGAAACCCGGAATATTAATAACAACAAAAAGCATTCGCAAATCACATATGATGCCATGTTAGACGCTGGGTTGGAGCGCGTATCCAGCAAACAGGGGGATATTTTGAGAACGATGGTATATCATGTATTGAAATGGACGGTCCACAGAAAAAATTGGCGGCGGTTCGAACGATACAATGACCGAGTCTACGACCACAAGGATAGCTGGAAAAATCAAAGTTGGTTGCAAATTACTCATCAAGACGTTCTCTCCAGAGATGACAGATAATGCGAAGTTCCCGAAGTGGCGGTCGATATGTTCCAAAACAATGTTTGAATATATTCCGAAAACGATATGACCGATTTGAAACATCACAATTTTGTGTAGAAAGGTGGACGAATAATGCATTTTTAATCAGTGAATATATATTAAAAAACTGGATAGTAAAAATCATGAAACAAAATATTAGTTTCTAATCAGACAGAAAAGTCACGATGCGTCCAACGTCATTTAAAAAATGTAACAATTAATCCTATTCATTCTAGTGGGCGATCATCAGTACAATGCAAAAATTACAGTTTTCGACGAAGTGTTATTGGAAACGATTCACGAAGGTTGAGAAAATTCGAACGTGCCTGTTGATTTGTACAACACCGATCTTTTCACTTACGACGTCGGTGCATGAATCCTTCGAATAGCGTTGGTATTAGGATAATGAATAATTCGATGAATAGAACATTTTTCTCCATATTAGATTCGCCGAGCGATTTTTCGGAAATTTTCGATCATGATCTCTATTGATCCGAATAAATCTTCGGTACCAAGGGACAATTGCAATTTTTCAACTAAATTGCGAGTGTCCATGGACAGAGATTGATACTAGTAAGTTAAATCTGTATTGCCTTGCTATTACAAACTACGTAATTTAAGTAGATGATTGCGAGAAATTATTTCAGAAATATCGATAATTATGGTTAAAATTGTTTTCGCAGCAATAATAAAGACCCAAATATCAACAAAACCGTCCGTATTCAGAAACAATCAAGATGAGACAAATTATGTTGATCCTTAGAAAAGCCGACCATTAATAACAACATAAAGCATACGCAAGTTACATATGATGCCATGTTAGATGCATGGTTCGAGCGTGTGTCCAGCAAACAGGGGGATATTTTGAGAACGATGGTATATCATGTATTGAAATGGACGGTCCACAGAAAAAATTGGCGTCGGTTCGAACGATACTACGGCCGACTCTATGACCACAAGGACAGCTGGAAAAATCAAAGTTGGTTGCAAATTATTCATTCATTCGTTCAAGACGTTCTCCCTAGAAATGACCGATAATGCGAAACAACACTCGTTATTTCCCAAAACGATGTTTGAGTGGATTCCAAAAACGATATATTTGATTGGAAACATTGTAATTTTCATTCAAGAAATAAAAGTTTGTGCAGAAAGGTCGATGAATAATGTATAAAAAAAGCCACGATAGGTCCAACGTCATTTAAAATATTTACTTATTAAATCCTATCCATTCTAGTTCTCGATAATCAGTACAGTGTAAAAATGTGGCGGTTATAAAAAATTACAGTTTTCGACGAACTGTTGTTAGAAACAGTTCACGAAGGTTGAGAAAGTTGGAACGTAACTGTTACATTCTACCTACAAGATCGATCTTTTCACTTACAAAATTGGTGCATGAATCCTCCGAATTGTGCTGGTATTAGGATAATTCGATAAATAGAACATTTTCCTCCATGTTAGATTCGCCGACTGATTTTTCAGAAATTTTCGATCGTGATCTCGACGGATCCGGATAAATACTCGGTACCAAAAGGCAGTTGTTATTTTCGAGGCAAGGTGTGAGTGTCCAGATCAGAGATTGATACTAGTAAGCCAAATTTTTAGCGTTTCACCACTACATACTACGTAACGAAGAAGCTGATTGAGAGTAGTTATTTCAAAGGATAGATCAGGAATATCGATAGGTATAGCTGAAATTGTGATCGTAGCTATAATAAATACGAAAATATTAACAAATCCTTATTTAATAAGGACAGTTCGGATAGAACAAATTACGTAGATTCTTAGAAAAGCAGATAATTAATAAGAATACGAAGCGTACACAAATGATACGATGCGACGTTAGATGTTTGGTTGGAGCGTGTGTCCCACAAACAGGAAGATATTTTGAGTACGATGATATATCATGTACTGAAATGGACGGTCAATAGAAAACTTTGGTAGTGGCGCACTGGATATAACGAGGCTATGGTACTCGAACATCAGAGCTGTAAAGTTGAAGAATGTTTCCGTTATTCGCGAGAAGAGTAAATTATGAACAGTGAAAGATCATAATTCGAGTGCAAAATATTAGCATGGAATTATGAAATTCACTATTCGAAATAATGTTAATCGAAAGGCATGCCGGAGATAACACGAGGAAGATTTGATACATGCAAAAATTGCTGACTAATTGAGAATGTTTTATAAAATGTAAACTCTTATTAATCTTTCAATATTGTGATTGCATTAATATCGAAGGAGACGGAGATAATTTTGTTTCGGGCAATAACAAAATCATGCAACTGGTTAGTGAGTAAACTCGTTGAACGAAGATATTTTTTTCCGTTTTACTACCGTTATTTAGTCGTTACTCGTCAATCGAATTATTAGCAATGTTCGTTATAATGTATGTGATACAATTGAGCCACAACGATACGCTCCGATACCAGTCCGTACATTTGTACAGGGAAGTTATCATGCTAGGTGAAAAGTAGGAAAGGGATGTTGATGATGATAGATGATGTGGGGCAATGATTTAAGGCTGTGGGAAGTGTTTCGATGAAACAATAACTACTCATTTTCTCAACCGTGATACTTACCCGTACAAAGTGATATACCTGACGGAGTTAAGCATATTACACCATAGGACTACCAATTAATCCCGTTATTCGTGCGTTAGATTATTTTAACATTCTATTCCAAATCTTTCAAAACTCACACGGAATGGGTAAAAGAAATAGTGAAACATGATCCAGCTAATCAACATCCAAACGCTATCCAGCGTCTACAAATATGAGCATCCGTAGTAGGTAACAAGTAAGTTTTTTTATAAAATTGTATTACAAAGTTTGTTCACGTTTCGTGTCGATCGAACAGCACGCCTTATGGATACACGATTCAGACCAGGGCAATAACTCGAACGGATCCGTTTGTCAAATATTTGAGAATGTTTGTTCGAAGCGGGAAGTTTTAGTATGTGATCAAATCGGTGAGCGATCGATGTCATTGCCCCACCCTGTATACTGTAGACACAATTGATACAAGATACATGAGTTTGGACATAACATATGCACATATCGTAAATAAATAAATGTGGCAACTTAGAATCCCACATCAGTGTAAGATTCGTGCTTGAAAAAGAATAGTTTTCCGATAATGGACGTAAACCAGATATGGACGATCGACATTGAATTGGTAGGTTAATGGTTCCCACACGAGAGAAAGCGGCCTGACAGCAAATCCTGTTAAATGTAAGATAATAATTAGATTCGAAAAGCTTGTCAAATTTCTACCTCGTTACTAAGGTGTCTATAAAAATGATTTCCAAGCATTATATTCACATGCATGAAACCGAATTCAGTGATTACTCAAAATAAGATTGACAATAAATATTCCAATTGGTGAATTGACGAACAGAAAAATGTGTGTGTGTGGGGGGGTGTGTGTGTTCTATTTGCAATAAGAGGATATCTTGCATACGCATGCCACAATGAAATTATAAAAATATGTTGGGCACTGTTTAGATTGAAGTTGAATGTCTTTCCTAAAAACTTTTAGTGTTATTCATTGTTCGTCGGATCGAAAATTTCTGCAGAAAATAGGAGAATTTTGGCAGTATGTTGTGTTATGAAATACGAAAATGGCCTGCCAACTCTTGATTTTTTCGTTCGTTCAGAAGAATTAGGTACGCAGAGCAGAATTGTCAAAGGAAGAGTCAAGGTCAGGCTATCTCAAGTAAGCATAGTAATGTCCCAGAATATTGTCGGGCAGAAGGTACATGCACATAGAATATTTATGATCAGTATCGTACTATACCAATGGTAACGATTTAAGGAATTTAATTTTGTGACAGCAACATACTCAAAAATATATAACACGTGGTTACCATAGAAACACAGGAGGGGGGGGGGGGGGGACAAAAACCCATGCTACCGCTTCAATTTCCATTTAAATGCATCTCCAAGTGGGAGATTGAATGGTAAAAGTGGTAGTACAACTAAGCAACAAAAATAAGATGGAAATTTGTATAACTTACGGTAAAATTTCTTCGTCATCTTCAGTGATCATTTATGCAAAATAATATTCACTGATTTGAAATTCAACAGGATACCAAAAAGTTGGACGGATACACTTCCACCAAGAATGTGTTAGATATAAAAATGTGAAATAAAAAAAAATATAAATGAAATGGAGCAAAGCATTATGAGGGTTATTAACTGTGAAAACCGTGCTGTAGTAGAATGTGTTGAAAATCAGTAAAAAAGTTATATAGTACGCTGATAACACACAACGTTATAAGGATGTTTAAAAGACGTTGTGAAAAACACTGCGTTACGTCTATTGTGGAATGTGTGAAATAACGTTTTTAAAACGTCTTTTTAACATTAATTTGTCCGCAAAAGGTTAACCAATATATTATATGGATGCTTGTAATAACGTTTTAACATTATATTTTTAAAGTTTTTCATACGAGTAGTAAATGTCTGTGAGACACATTGAGGACGTTTTTTAAGTGTTATTTTACACATTCCAAAATAAACGTAATCCGGTGTTTCTCACAATGTCTTTGAAACGTCTTCCTAACGTCGTGTGTTATCAGGGTAATGAATACCCAAAAGTAGCCTCAATAGTTTGAAAAACATTTCGGTTGCAGAAAATAACTGTGGAACATTCCACAGTTGACAAATATATACAGCTGTGGACATATATACCAAAATTTTGAATGACCTCAAATGATTTTAATCTACTATGGTACTTAGTCAGTAAGAATGTCACATTTTAATGATGTGCTTCGTTAGGTGTGTTAAGACAACCAATTCGTCCGTTTGCGAATATTGTCTATTCTAACGCCGATGAGAAACGAAATGACGTGGTTCACATGGTCCGATTTACAATAAATTTTGGAAATTTCGAAGATACATGTAACTTTGCAAGACTTGAATCGTAGCAAATGGAATGAGCAAGTATTTTTTCCCATTGTACTCACCAGTAACAGCAGCTGCTTCACTACCTTCTTCGTTGACCTCAATGAACGCCTTCTGGATGACTTTACTAACTTTCAGTGGAATATCAGCGATGCCAGAGAAATTGGCATCATCTGTGAACATGGTCCCCATTCCCATCTGTGACCAAAAATAGAAGAAAAATGAAAATGAAATAAATGGAAGGAAGAAAACAGAGTGGAGATACACGACAGGGAAAAATATTTTATTGACGCGTACCACTGGTTGCTTAAAGTCGAGTTTAATCCTACCTTTTCCAAAGTGTCTTGAAGCTCCAGCGTACTTTCGATCTTGAATTTTGGCAAGTATACTTGAACTTCTCTCGAATATCCCGATTGTATCATTTCAGTTAAATTGACTTTATACAAATCATCTTGGATTTGTCTCAGACCATTTATTTCGTTTGGTAAAATGATAATCATGCTCATTTCGTTTCCCTAAAATATTATACAAATATATCTCAGTGAGTAACATACAAACTGACATTGAATCATATTTCGTGTCCGGCTGATCAATTAGCCTGAATTTTTTACCCAAACTCAGTGGAATCTTATACCTTGTATGGTAATTCGATGAATCTTGCTTCCATATTAGGAACATCACCAAATCGGAATTTCTCTTTGATGTACATCGTAGCTACATCTTTCGTAGTTTTGTCATCGACATGGAATGGTCTAGGCTCGGTTAATGCTGCATCGAATTTCTTACCCCATTGGCCTTTGAAATACACAGCATTAACGAGAACGAGCTTGGTGTCACTATTGACGTTGTCTGTAAGTCAAATATTCACGTCATATGACTTGCTATATTTCAATGGATAATAGTATGGATAAGTAAGAAAATCTATGAGTTGAAAAACGAGCCCGCTGCATCTGACATGCAAATATTAGCTTGAAAAGTCAAATAGATAGAACGGCTTATTTTTAGATACAATTCCGATGAACGCTCATTGCAGAAGACACTATTATAAAAACGACGTTATTAAATCATTGTAAAAACCGATGACCATTTGATCTGCGTTTGCCATTACGTATATATTATTCATGGACAATAGTATTGAAAAGAATGAGACATACCTGGTGATATGAGGTCTTTGATACGATTGTTAGTTTGCGCGGAACACCAAGCATTGATCGTGCTCGCGGCAAGGGCTGAATTGCCAAAGTTTACTGACTCGGAAGCTGATAAAAATTTGTTGGTAGTAAGCGCTGCAAATGCTGGCTTCACTGCAAAGCCCTCTCCGACATAGATCTTATTTGCCAGACGCAATTCCACATTCGTTATACTCTACGGAGTTCATCACAGTCATCAGTAATTCACAGAGCAGTCGGTGTTGGATGAAATGAGTGTGAACTATACTAGATATGACTACGTACTACCCTAAATGTTACAAAATACTCACATTGAAAAGTTTAATAAGAGACTCATATCCGTCAAGTCCCTTCGTATCGTCACTGGGCAGATGGAGTACAGAGCGCATTTCAGTCGCGGTTGTGCCACCAGCTCCATACGCAGCCATAGCCAAAACCACTTGAGCACTTAACGGAGAGTAGATCAAGTTGGTATTTTGTCCATCGACGACTGTCTGAGAATTGTTTAACGCATACGTAATTATCAATATTTGAAAGAACACGACGAAATGTTGATTGAAAACTTAAGTGTAGTCATCATCTCATTCCGCAATCTTTGGCGTTGAAGAGCCAATGCCAAGGGGATTGTTTTGAGAACATTTTGAGGAAAGTGAATTGGCAAAGTACCTTTCCAAAATGATTGGCAAATTGGTTTCCAGCGTCAGCTATCACACGAAGCGCAGCGTCATCAGCCATGGTCGTAGAAGAAATTGTTAGCACGGCAAATAAAACTACTGAAACTGCAGATAAATATTTAATTAGTCTTTGTTTTTCTTCTGGTTCTATTTATCATGCAAAATAAAGTAAGAACTTAAAACGAACTGACATAATAATACTATCTCCGCATATTTCCTATCCGAATAAATAAACCGTACAAATTTCGTTGTGCGCTTGTCATAAAGCAATGGGAATTAATCAATTTCGTATGGAAGCATAAATTGTAGTCGCGCCATTGGTTTCAAAAAACCCATGACTAAACGTGCTTCATTTGTTGGTAATGCCATAAATGCCTTGCTCGTAGTTAAGTATATGAAATTTGGGATCGTCGAATTATCAATAACAGTGATAAAATGAAAAAAATAATTGTTAAACATTTTTCTATACCTTCACTGTATTTACGTAAATGGTGTTTTCAGGATGATAGGTATGTACCACCAGTATGTACTTAAACCTATTCTGATGGCCTAGTTGATTGTTTTCGTTTGATGGCTCGCGAGTAAAAATATGATGCACTGCCGATAACGTAATTTACGATTCGCGCAACATAAATCGAATATACACTGTACAAGGTCTCGCGATCACAAACCCTGAGCCAACGCTACGAGGTTATAATAATGCGAGCGCCATTCTATACAATACATACATATAAGTACTTATTTCGAGTTAAGGTTAAATTGTCGGCTCGCGCGAGCATACGCAAGCATATGGTTCGGATGACCTTGACGAACCAGACGTAAATATAAACATATGAGATGCGCTAATCGATACCTATATAATAAAATCAGGCTCTAATAGTCAGACGATTTTGCCTAACTGAAACAAATTGCCTGGAGTATCGAACGGCCAAACAACAGACTTTTTCTTCGACTTAGCGCACATTTATTCCTTCGAAGAAATTCAAAGTGCTTAAGCGTGTTTAAACTGGTCGAGCGTGTGGTGTGGTTAAAAAAATGATGTTTCGTTCCCGGTTTAAATGCAAATTAGATACAAATCTATACTACACGCATCAGAGTGTTTTCAACGCGGTAAAAACCCATATCATAGGGAACGCCCTGGCGCCGGGCAATAAGAGATTCGATATGGGTGATGATGTCATGCCGGTGACTGACGGAGTTGCTACGAATATAGGTATAGCTTTTGCATTTACATCGATCGTTCGGACATTCGGCGGATTAGGTGGGATTTATCGGTAATTACGAGAAAAAAATTAGGACAATCGTTTCACCTTTTGCAACATTTATACTCACATTCCAGAGGTTAGATTATATGTTAATTCGCTTATGATGTGTGATGTAGAAGAGTCTAACTTACTTGGCAGAAATAAAATTCTTTTACAAACGCGGGAACGATGCAGTGTCGAGTATGAAACAACCGTACGCGTCTAGGTGGGCGTTTGAACTGAACATATGTTCGCATAACAACTAACACATGTGTGGACATCAACGGATTCGTAGAACCAATGAGTGATCCCGAGCATACAGATAATTCCAAGATTACCAGGCTCAAAGAAATCTTACCGTTCTTGCGCAGCTTCGAAAATAAAATTCGACGTGCAGTACTGTTTTGGTAATTATTTATGATCCTGATCATTGATAGTCGATGCTTTTCGTTTAGACCGAACAAATATTTGAAAACAATTTATCCTGAGATATCCTTCGCGAGTAACGCGTCCACGAAACGTTTGGTTAACTCTAAGACAAAATTCGACACTGAACGCGTCATCGACTCGTGGCTAAGTAATATCAATCAATAATCTCTATAATCAATCTAAAAGTCTCGAATTCGTTGTATTCCTTTCGTCATCTCATTCGTGATAACTCGACGTGAAAATACGATAAAATAATCGATATTTTTTTGAACATCATTTATAACGAATGAAAGTTGTCGTTTTTGAATTTGTCACGGATCTGCTCCGCGTATTTTCGTCTGTCATGCATGTCATAATTTTGACGTCCTCTATTTGTAAACTAACGTATGTCGGGGGTGTCTATTTTTTGTTGTCGAGTATCTGATTCGCGATATTTTGATTGGTATTGACGTATCAGGCGATATTACTGGCAGCATTGCGTTTTTTGGGTTTGCGGAAACGAATACCAGTGAAATAATATTAACTTCAACGCGATTGTTTTTTCTCGAATTAATCGGTTAGATTTAGCGAGCTTTTATCGAATTATAAACGGTTTGCAGCTGAAATTTCAACTTTGGTGCAAAAGGCAACTTTGGTGCAAAGATACCACAGAAGATATCATCTTCATGATAACGACTGTCGTTCAAATTAACTGATAAGAATATTTTTTGCATACAACAAGCCATTCGACATCGCTTTCATTCAATTTGTTCGGTTAAATAATGATTTTGGAAAAATTTGACAATTCTAGAAGAATTTGGGAACTTACGTTCGTGACGACGAAAATTGTATTAAAAAAAAACAAAAAAATACTTGGAAATTATAAAAATTACAAAATTTCCATGTGGCACGTGGCACAACGCTCATACCCGAATGAATGAAAAATGTTTAGGCCCTTTGCATTTGCTGAGGAGCATTGATGTTCTTTTCATTTGTGATCTATTTTTCGTATACGTGTAATTATTATTTTTAATACATTCTAAATCAGATGGGTCCATCCAGCGTCAAGGTCACCTGGAAATCTCTGCTTGTCCCCATCTTTCGCTTCTTCCCTGACTTTGAATAACGTGAGTAGCAGCATATAAGATTTTCCGGGACTCGAAACTAGAGGTTCGTTGTTCGTGTCAGTAAAATATCAAATCTACAACCACGATATGGTAATTTTATATTATAGAGGCATGAAATTACGATCCACACGCAACGATTTCGCTTGCATTAGAACTACGATAAATATAATCGGAATGACTCTGTTTGAAGAAAAACCAGTCTTTAAAAGTACATCTCAGTTTCAGTTGCGATTGGACTATGGAATTAGTTCTAGCTGATCAAGCAAACGAAGCGAATCGAATATTTAATTAATTATTGAAAACTGTCGACGGTCGATTAAATAAAGTTATGTACAAATATATATTCAAAAAGTAATTTTGTTGTTTGAAATAATGATCCGATTGTTATCAGTGTCGTTGCTAAAAATTTAGAAAGGTTGAGATGTATTCTAATATAAGACGATATTTTTCAAGAAGAGTTAGCGATGGATCAATATCACAGGCGTATTTGCGTCGACCGCAGAAGAATTTATATTTTTTTACAGCCGGTCGAGGAAACAGTTCAAGGATATTCATGAAAAGGTCGTCTGCGTTGCCGCGGGTGCACGTACCACCACCTATCACGCAAAACGATTCGCAAGGAACAACGGTGAACAAAAGATAAAATGTTAAACAATTCGCGAACCAGCATCCAGTCCAGCAAATAGATTATTTCGGTACAATATTCGTATTAGCTATAGTCGATGTTCATAAAACTTGGTACGATATCGGTCGACTACGCATTAAAATTCATAAAGCAATCTCCCCACAGTCGTAAGTATACGGTCAAACTGAGATTACATCTCCGCAAGGTCAATACAGTGACTGCTGCGAAACAACTCGTATGCACGTCGTGAAAAGAAATCTTCGCTTCTTCCGATTCGCGACATCTAATGATGTTGAAAATTCACCATAGAATTACTCTAAATAATTTCAATTTTATAGCATGAACGAGGATTTAAACGTTCCATGATACGAGCCTCGTGGAACGAAGTCGAACGTCTTTGATTGCTTAAATCTGGGTTACAACCGAAATGAGATCTCTTTCGCGTTGTATTCGTACATATTTTTGCTACTAACTTTGGTTTCGAATTTCCTACGACAGATTCGAAGTCAAAGATTAATTTGGTTACGAATGTCGGATTAGTATTCTCATACTCACGAGTATCCATATTGATGTCAGCTCAGCTCGCCCGCTAGATGTAAACTGAAGCTCAACAGAGAAACTGATCAAGACTGCTACTAGCTCACAATGATCACACGTCAGCCAATCCGGTAATCCTTGTTGTGGCCAGCCTCGTGTACTCACGTATACTACGAAACTCTCGGCATAAATAATACAAGCAAAATTTCCTCGTTATTATACGATACAGAACAGCTAGAGTGACGTACGCTGGGGAAATCCATGGTTAACAATATGCATATCAACTTCAGTGAATTATGTTTTTCATTTATGACTGTTTGAAATTTCAACTCGTACTAACATTACGATCATCGACGTGTCATTCGTACTTGACCTTCGTACACTCTTCACGTCTTTTCTTGAAGATTCTAGGAACATCAAAATTCACAGTTATGCGAATGCAGGATCAACGATAATTGGGCATATCCGTCGAAACATATCGAACAGTTTTTTGATAGCACTTTACTCCAACTCGTTATACCGGTACGTTATACGCTACATAGCAATACCTAGCAGAATTGCTACCGGGTGAAAATCGAATAAACAAATAATAGCAAAAACCACAATAACAACCACAACGGTATCGGTAACAATGGTAATAACGAAATAAATCCGCTGGTTAGCTTTATGATCAGTCGAACTACTCGTTTCGTTTATCGGAGACAAGTTTTTGCTCTTAGAAGCACTGCTCCGATATTTCTTTTACAAACATCTCGCCTAAGTGTACTCTGGGACCAAGTAAAGGTAACGATGCTTCTTTATGAGAGCAACTCACCGTGCAATAAAGTGTTTTGGTTATCGGATACTCAGGCGTTACTGTACTAAATAATTATCAAGTAACCTTGCACTTTTCTACCAACCATGAAACATTTTTCTACCAGTTTGATATCAGGTAGGCAAAATTATTTGACACGATTGGTGCCGTTCTTTGAATATGATGGTAGTCTTTTAAATTCGAGCAGGTTACAGTTAGCAATTGTGCGGGCAATCCAATAGACTGAAATACAGTACAAAACGTTGATAAATCCAACGCAGGAAATACATTCGTTATGAGAGTTATCTACTTTTGTTTGGACGTCTCGTATTTAACCGCAAACCTTATCGAATGACTACAGTCCACGCGAACTTGTGATAAAATTGACTGTGAAATCAAACATACTATCGACCCAGGTTACGTATTTTATTCTGAATTTTTTCAATTGATTGACCCCCTAAATTTCGCGCGAATGCCATCTATGTATATACGAACACAATATAGTAACTTGAAGTATTTATATCTTGCTGTGAAATAAATCGACGCGAAAGTTGCATGGTGCAAAAATTCACTGGGTAGATTTCATCCATTAGTTATTGTTTCACGCCAATCTCAACGATATCGTTGGATGAACACCTAGGCGAATGTGATTCATGCATTATACGTGTAGCCGTAGCTGGGAACAAGTTTTACCGCGTGTTAGATATATTCCTTACGAAGATGTTGGTATATAATAGCATTCAAAGTCCAGTTTTTGCAACGTAATGATACGCACGTATATATAAGTCCGCGTCCACAAACGTATGTACACGAACGACTTAATCGTGACGTGTACATACAAAGTACTCCGCGTAAACTGAACAAACGTTGAAACTTGTTTTTGCAAATTCGAATTGGACATTTTCATCGTCATGACGGTGATCACTTTGCAAAGGAATCTTGTTAAGAAGAAAGAATTATTGGCAAAAGTTTCAACAGCGATGATTTCTTTAGCATCATATAAATGAATTTTTTTCTATTCTTGAAAAATTACAAGACATGCTATGTAACGAGACCCCCGTGGAATTCTGTGAGTATAAGTAAGTCAGGTTTAAAAATGGCCGCAATACTGAAACTATTATGCGAGCGAGGCTAAAACGTTTGTCGGTTAGAAATGCGATGCCCGCTATTTAAAATGTTGCTTACATAAATTTGGAAAATGCGCGAGAATGCATGTGATCTGTTACATCACGATGTACCCAAGTATAACGATTGACGAGGTCAAAGTTTGAAGTTTCATCAGGAACGATTTCCAACATTCGATAATATTATCTAATCGACGCTCATTTCTGTGGTTTAAATATGTATTTATCTTTGATACGACGATCTTTCGACATCCAGTCTCGTGTAATTTGTTTTTTCGTGCGACGGAACCTCTCGGAAAAATGTAATGGGTTCAATAAATCGGTTTCTCTAAAACGCGACGAACACGACACGGCTTGCAATCACAGAACTTTACATGGGCATTCGACCTTTGCTTCACTTCTTCATGGCAGGATGGGGATTTTGCGGGTTCTTCGAAGCAATGCTGTACTCGGCACGTTCTACAGTCGCAGGTTGGTTGACCGGCAAAGCAGTCGTAACCAGTCTGAAAATGGCACGTATATCAAGGCTTGTTTTTCCGGGTACCAGAAAACACTTCAAAAATGTAACGACACCTCGTTGTTCCGGGTGAAATCGGCTGGCGATCTGTTTTGGCAACGTTCCTCAAATTTTGACTTTTTCCCGTCACCAAAATGCGGACAAAGATATTTCGAACGGCAGAAGCACGAACATGGGTCGCATTTTCGTTCCTCTCGCGAGGGCTTGCAACAGCAATATCGCTGACAACATTTTTCTTCGTATCTTTGGCAACACTCGGTTTTTTCCCCCAAATTATTCGCATCACGCCATTCGATACGAAGAATCGGAATCTGGAAACAAGCAAAATATATCAAAGGTCGCGGATTTACACTGGTCGGATAGCATATCGCGTGGTCAAGGCCATCCACCGGATTTTATGCACGGGGGGGGGGCAGAATGTACTCGCTAGAATTTTCAATTGCTCGTAGTGTGATAACTCGACTTCTACCGTGTATTGATACATCTTTTAGAAATAAACTTTCTCGCCACAGCAAGTTACATGTATAATAGAAAAAAGGTCTTTTTAAATTTTGTTAAAAAAATTTCTAATTTTTTTAATTTCTTAAAAAAACTTAATTTCTTAATTTCTTAAAGGACAAAACTTTAACCCGAAAGATTTTTTTTTTCATTGACATTTAAACAGTCGAATTCTCCATTTCTTCGTGTCAATGACAGATTTTAAAACTAAACGCGTTGTTATCGAAATACGATTTTCCGAAACGGCACGCAGCGTAACTCCAACAATTTTCACTCGCTTCATTTGAATTTTTAACCATATCTTTAGAATACCGGTTTAAAGAGATATGCGTACGGCATTTTCGATTAGTTCGTTCAAACGTTCAACTTTTCAACAAATGATTACCCCTTATATTGTCGAAAATTGAACGTGTTCGCTTGAAATACTCGCCAATAACACAAAAATGATTTTTTTCAAATCCCCCCCCCCCCTCTGTACTTTTTTAGCTATGGTCGTGTAGATTAAGAGATTTTTTTTGGTTTACTCCAGATCGAAAATTGTACCAGCTAAACTGCATGCCGCAGGCGTCGTGCGAACGGCTCGGGTCTCGCCATTTATTAATATTTATTTATGATAATTTTTTCTTCAATACTTGTATACATGCTAAATAACTGCCTTGAGTTGTATTATTCTATCACCTTTTCTTTCATCCTAAAAAAATTGTTTACCGCTTCGACTACACAAAGGGTCATTTTGACCCTGTCATCGACTTTGACCGAAAATAGCGTTTAGGCGTTTAGAAAAACGGTGGTACTAAAAATTACGTGTTACGATTTTTGTTCTAAAACTTCATTCTATTCAAAAAATGTGTTCCGCGAATTTTTCAAGTGTGTTTTAAGGTGGCCCAGCCACTTTGGGAATAAACGACAGAAATCTGTGAAATTTAGATACGCTGTCAATAAAATATGTCAGGTTCGTTTGCAATCAAGAAATACCACAGTTGACGAATTAATTTTTGAGAAAATTGTTACCGGAAAATTCTCAGTTTAACGTGTAGTCTTACGAACAAAATTACAAAATCAACTCCAACTCCGGAATTAAACGACATAGCGCGGAAAATGAAATTTGCATTAATAGCATTTATGTCAAAGAATATTTTAGTTTCAAGAAAACATGGGGTTGACGACTTTAATTTTGAGAAAATTTCGAGAAAAGTGTAGGCAACGAAAATTGTTTCTTTCTGTTATTGTAAGTAAATTTCTACAAACATTCTTCTCTGGTACATCTTCTGCGGCTTAGTAGTTCTGAAGATATAGATGGTCAAAAAGCAGACTGGGTCAAATTGATTCGGAGTGTAGGAGACTTTCGTAAAAATAGGTGTGAACTCGAAGGGTAAGAACGCTTTTTTTAGGATGTTGCAGTATTTTTGTCCCTTAGACTGTTGAAAATTCTTTTCGAATTTGCATAAATAATCTTCATCTTTAGTACGAGTTGAGGAGCAAAAGTGATAACATATCGTATTACTTGCCTTGAGAGGCGTACAGAGAAGCCAATCTAATGGTTTTCTTATCAATTCAATAATCGAAATGCCATTTTTTCTGCAACAACACAAATCACCTCGTTCACAATGCGTTGTCGAATCTGCGCGCGTGCCGTGAGACTTGGACGTTTCAGCTGGAAGTTCTGTTATGGGTCGCGCGAGCTTTGGAGAGTAATTATCTGGAGCTGCAAAATTAGAAATGATGAATAAATCCAAGATCGTGGTTTTGTTACCGACGTTTCGCGCGATTGTCGGATTATTTATTGCAAAAATATTTCGGACTGTTACAGTACACGTCAAGAAAGTTTGCCGAGGTACAAGTGGTCAACTATCGAGACTTATTTGCTTGTTTGTAAATTTCCGACAAAATAACCCCCTGTCCCATTACTCCGGCTGCTAATCTCGCTACGCTCGCCCGATTCAATGGGCTGTTTCGGATTTCACGCACTTCTTACCTCTCAAGCTTTCTCAAGGTTGCTCGGATTTGTAGCACCTTTATTGCATCCCGGTTCCTTCGATCCGCAACATTTTCCATCCGCACATTTGTTTCTTTTGCACAAGTCACATCCGCAGACAGGATCTCTTTTTGGTGCTGGCTCACATTTCGGCAGACATGGAACTGCCACTCGCTTGGTACAGCAACACGGGGCACAGGGATCCTTCGATCACAACCAAATATACAGATATTATCATTCGTTTATTGATAGCCCAACATTCGGGTTGTCATCGAACATCGCGTACTTCAAAATTTTTTACCCTCTTCCCGGCCAAATTTTGTAGCTCCGTGAAAAAAAAATCGTTTGTGCAACATGTCTTCGACGATGTATTAAATACCGTATAGAATAGTGAGCTAATTTTTTCAGATTATTTGGACGAAGAAAAAAGTTGTTCCAGATTGGGAACAATGGCTGATAAGATCAGAGCATTGAAAAAAATCAAATTTATTTTTAATCAGTTAGAGCAGCGTCCATGAGGAATTTTGTATTCAGAATGTATCATTATCATTATATAATAATGATACATCGTAGCATTTCACGTTGTTATTAGTCAACATTTGTCAAGCTAAAAATAACATGAACGGAATTTGTGTTATACTAATCTTCATCGGCCGTTATTCCACATTTGGAACATGCTTCCTTTACCTAATTAACAGTTGGAACGCCCCGTTCTCGCGGTTTGAAAATATTTGCCTACTTGTAGGGGTCACATATGCACACCTGAATTATGTGGCAGTGGTAAAATACGAATTGGCGAAGTTCAGAATACTCGCATAGTGTTCAAAGAGCAAACCGTCGCTTCCCGCAGAATCGTAATGAGTATCAACAAAACGCAGTAGTATATCGCATTCGCAGATAAGGCCACATTTTTACCTCGTCATGCGAACCCTAAGGAATACGAAATGCGGGTAAAGCTGGTTTCTGCTACACATATTTGCACGGTAGAATTTTTTAAATTCTTTTCCAATTATGGAACAACGGCCGGGAAGATATTAAAACGAAGTTCGTCGTTATTTTGCGGGATAATAGTAAATACGTAGGCAGTAAAGTCGAATCTTATTGCTCACAAGTAGACCGGCAAGGAGGTTGAGGTAGGATAGTTCCAACAAAAAATTTGTAATATTGTCATGCGGAAATGCTTTGTATCGAATGATCGTAAATTAAAATAAAACTAACGAAATTTTATAAATACTCATAAAATTGGATAATTTTCTAGTAGTTGGTGTACACATCTGTGTATGTACACATCTGTGGTCTCGCGTGATTGTTATTTTTCATCAAGTTGAAGCTTTCAAATAATATTTGATTTTTAGATTTAAATAATATTTGATAGTTAAATCTTGTTTTTATTTGTTGTAATAAAAAATGCGCGTTTTTTGTTAAAGTTGACCTGTTCTCCGTAAGACTACACGATTCTAAAATTCGATTCACATTTAAACAAGCTTCCTAAACACCTTCAATTTTTGGTATAAAATGCCTAAATTAATTAATCTACCGAAATAAATGTATGCAAGATACTTTCCATATTTTACGTTCAACGCCTCAACCTCCTCAATACCATGCGGATATATTTAGATTAACCATTTGTTTTCACCAATCATCGATACATTCTTCGATAAAAAAGGTCTCATAAAAATACCTGCATTCGAATGAAACAACATTTCGGTGGTTGTGGTGACATTTTTCCGCAGAATTCTTCCCGTTGCATGGGTTTTTTTGGTTCGGGACATATTTTCGGACATTCCTCGTTATCTTTCGAACCAGATTTCCATTTATCGCCGGCATGATGCGCTGCGCTATCGGATGTGTTATCTGGGCAAAGGTGACAAAATTCAGCGAGAAAAGTAAATCAGAGTCGATACCGAATTTGCGAATTACATGTGATAAAGCATCAACGGTGCGAACATGTCCGAACATACGATGTCAGGATAAAATTGGCCTGACGCTTGTCAGGGGACTGATAGGTGAAAAATGTTCATTCTTACCTGAACATGCTTCTATCCATCTGGACCACAAACTTTTCGTAGCATCTGCCATTATCCTTTGGAATTAGCGTTCGAACGGCTGCAAAGTTCTATTCGTGGAACGACCCTTTGAAAATTTTGACACGAGTGATTTTGGGCGAAATGGCCAAAAGAAAGGCGTCGCATCGTGTCACTTTTTTTTCAACCAAACAAACGTCAATGAACGAACGATCCTTTGGTACCTCGAAATTAAGTCGTTGCAACGTTCATTGGTCCGGAACGTGGTCAGCTAGACGAAACGAGTCACATCCACGCCGACAGCAACGACGCGGCACGTTGGATGCGTAGTGATATTCTTGAGATATCACAGGATATTTTGGAAAATCAGGATTTTGGCATGTGACCAGACAAGCAAGGTTTCGTTTGTCGGGGCAGCGTGATAGATATTCGGAAACTGTTAGAAAAATATCTTTGATCGACACTCGCAGGATCAACGATGAGAAACGCGTCATTGAAAATGTTTTTTTCAAATTTTTTTCAATTCGTTTGCAAATTAAACGAATGATTCAGTTTTATAGTCGAGTTAAAAAAATACAAATCCTAGTGTTACTTGGGAAATTCGCAGGACACTGGCAATTTTTGATACTCGTTATACTCTGCTCTGTCGCTGGATTCCTCCTCGGGTTTATTCTACAACATCTTCGAATAACCCCTACGTCTTGAATTTTTTCTCGGTCTTCAAGTCTATTGTACGTTGGGAGTGAAGAAACTCCAGCCAGAGGCATTTTTTAAACGAGTACTGAAAAATGAGTTTGATACTGCGATCAGAACGTCGGGATTTTTTCTGTTTTGGATTTATCAACGTAATTGACCTAAATTTTGCGAGAATGGTGTTCGGTGTGAAATTGCACCCGGTTAATCGACTAATGACGTCTGAATTTATCGGCTCGTCGTCATAATATTGAACTGAGCAGATCAAACAAATCGAAGTGAAATCCCCATCTTAATTCGTAAGCAGATTAAAAAATCTGTAAGTGCAAAGCAAATACGCAACGACTGTTCCTAATTACTGAAAATCAGCAATTTTTTACGCATTTTTTCAAAGGTGATAAAATAATCGCATCATTTTCCAATGTTAATATTTTAATTTTTTTTAATTTTCAAGTATTGGAAAATGTAGATATTTTACAAAACAAAAAATTTCTTTTGACGTCGTTTGCGTGACCTCAACCAGTGCTGCATTTTTTTCTACTGATCTAAAACCGAAAACCAAAATATTTTCCGATTACCGACACGTGCGGGAGAAAAGTAAACCTATAAAATCATTTAAAAAATCAATCAAATGTCTAAATTGTCAATCATTTTCTTGAAAATTTATACCCCAAATACGTAGTTTGTTGACACGATATCTTCCAAAAATTAGGGATATTCTTCCGATAATGTCATACAGAAGCCTCCCAAATTTTCAGCCCGATTTCAAACTGATTATCTTTCAGCCACTGCTGATTTCAGCTACATCTGGAAATCAGGTGAAAAAACCTGACTTGCGAGTTCACAGAATGCAGTTCCGGCGATCTCGACTATCTGCGATAACACCGCAAGTATTAAAAAAATAAATAAATCATTTTTGAAAATTGTAAAGGATTTTTTTTAGCCAAATGAAAGGAATTTAATTTTTCATGTACTATTGGTCGGATACGAAGAACATCCTTGTCGTTCCATGGCTCGTTACTTTCGAATAATACTATTACTTGTGAACATCGACCTAGCAATTCATTGATTGAAATGGTATCAAATATCTGAACCAAAAATGAAGAGGAACGGAAGCAGACGTGAGATTAACGTGAACACGAGTCTTTTATTTCTAATATAAGGGATGTATTTGATGAGCAATTCATTGTTCAGCAGTTCTGTTGAGATTTCCGAGAACGAATTGTCTGCCCAGACTACTTAACACCTAAATCGAGTGATTCCCAAAAGTAATCAAGATTAAAATCGGCTGCAAAAGCACTCGTTTACGCGCGTGACATCAAAAGAGTGTAGTAGGAGAGCGAAGTACTGCATATCTGCAAAGTAAGAAAAATTATGGAACAATTATCCGCATGTAAGTCTGTTACTAGATACCGCGAATCGTTTACAAATCACGGGAATTATATTTTTTCAAATGTTACCGTTCCGAAACATCCCAGAGTAAGCGTAAAAAATTTGCCAGCCGTCAAAATACTCGGCTTCTGCGCGCGAATCAAGCTCAGCAATAAATTTTTCTTTATGCTAGCCGACGCCTCGTACCACTTGGAGCTGTAGGCAGCAGTTCCGACATCTTTACTCTGCTTAAATGATATTCGTTCAACAATGTATCGGCTAATATTTGGGCGATTTTCTTTCACACTGCGAACTCTGGTACACGCGATATAATTTTGAAATAAAAAGCAAACCAGAAAATTTTCCATTCGTTTAGCCTAAACTATCGTTTAGCATTGATATGACCGTTTAATTACCTCAAAAAAAATTTCGTCGGCCATCCAACATAATATCAACATTTTTATAAAGACTGCTGCAAAATACACCGAGAACAAAAGAAATTCTAGCTTGCCGTCATCGATCTGTAAATTGTAAGATTAAGGTTTATAATAATTTGATTTTTTCGTCAGACGCGTAACTCTGTAGGAATAACTTACCGTCAAGCAGCTGACTTTAACGATATTCAGACAAATAAGTAAAGTGCTCAGTATGAAATGCACGAGTAAAATTGGATTATGCAACTTTTCGACATCTTCCGAGAACCTGTTATTCGATAAACAAGATCGATCAATAAACTTATTCGTTGTAGGTACGTAACTGAGAACGAATGATAAATCGATAAACTACTGTATTAGCGATCGATGCTGTCTGATAACGGCGAAAAACTCTTTGTCAGTTGTTGATGCACCGATATCGTTGAAAGCCAGTTGAAGAATGCGAAATTTGGCGCACAGATGCATGCAAATAGCAGCATAAAGCGATGATAGACCTACCGATCCAGAAATAGTAATAAACGATCCTAGAACTTGGAGGAGATAAGTCATTTCGTAGTTGGGGCTCACCTGAAATTCATTCAAATTTGAAAAAAAGTTTTCATTCATCATCATTGTTAACATTGTTATTTCAATTACAGCGGTTTTATTGACTATCCGCTTGGAGATACGATTACTCCAGTCGAGATAGACATTCACCTGGAAATAATTAGCGGCAGCGATTTTTTTTTTTCAATTTTGAGGGGGGGGGGGGTGGTTGCAAGTGTTGCGATATAAATTTATTTCGGTAGATTTATTAATTTAGGCATTTTATACCAAAAATTGAAGGTGTTTAGGAAGCTTGTTTAAATATGAAGCGAATTTTCGAATCGTGTAGTCTTACAGAGAACAGGTCAATTTTTACGAAAAGGGCACATTTTTTGTTACAACAAGTAAGAACAAAATTTAGCTATGTTAGACGTGAAGATCTCGCGATTATTTTTCAAAAATATTCCATTTTCGACATCATTCAGCTCAGATAGTGAAACACGAGCTGGGAATTGTAGAAAGATTGAGAATATAGTGATTGCTCGATGTAGGCAAATTCTTGTACGGCAGTGTCGAGCTGATTGTGAGAAAGATAAGGTCACAGGGAAACTTACGCGTTGGTCATACCAATATTCGGCTATGAAGGGTGTTCGGCGAGGCGCGTTGATATCCGCATACATGTTGAATTTATGGACCATTAAAGGATTGAAATAGTAGACCGACAATGCTAAGCCCGAAACTGAGACGATATAGATCTTAATGCTGGTCGCGATGCGATCGAACCTTCGGAAAACCTGCCAGTATCTCGCGGATAAAGGTTCTTTCCAAAATTCTTTGCGAATCTTCAACACCAAATCACGATATTTTTCCTCTTGATAGTAGAAATTGACGAGGAAACAAAAGGACTCCGAACTGGACAGCACGATACTCGAAACTTCCGAAAGATGTTTCATGTCACGAATGTATTTCTTCGTGGCGTATATTCCTGGCAAAATAATGTAGATCGTGGTACCAAGAGCGAAAGCACGTAAGAACACATCGAGTTTAGTCACGGGATCGGTATCTAATAAACGATAACCGATAATACGTAAAACGAAATGAATGAGACGAAACCTAGCGTCGACGTCGACGGTCTTTGCTCGATTTCTATCCATCTTTCCGAAGGTGCACCAAGATGAATTGTTTCCGATAGACAACAACAAAATGGAATCATAATCTAACACGTATCTACTAGCCAGCCCGCGAGAATGGGACCGGTAAATGATACGTGCTGACATAGAAAAAATTATCCACAACGTTGACATTATCGGATGCGTTGCTGTCTTTAATGACGGGTTGCGCTATCAATTTTGCAATTTGAAAAATTCGATGGAAACTATCACTCATTTTATAATATACCATTGGATCGTTGCGTCGACAATTTCATATAGTTTCGTCTACTTCACGGTTGTTTTCTCGGAGTACCATAGCTGCGGTACCTGGTAATGGTATACACGTGTTTTTACACACACGAAACCTATCATTTCGCAAATCGTTGTAACGATCGATTTTACCACGGGTGTAAAACAAATTCGTTTCGGTCCTCACGTTATTTCGATACCTACTATAAGAGTATTTTTGTAAGACCCGGACGAGTAATTAAACGAACGGAGGAAATTACAGTTTGGTAGGATTTAATTGATACTGACTTTTCAGTTGTTGCTCTCTCAGATAATACGAAAGAGCAGGGCTTACCGAAAACGGACGTTGTAGAGAGGCACATATCAATTGAAATAGCTCTCACAGGGTGCACAGTAAAAAACTGCTATCATTGTGCGAAGTGTAAAAATTTGGGTGTAGAGTATTTAATGTTTTAGTGTGTTGATTCAACACAATCGTTAGTGTTGTTCGATCAGTCCATTTTTCAACGCACAAATGTTATTTGATACTAAAGCAGTATTTTTTAAATATTACTCTAACATTAGTTTGTGTTACTCTTGACACAAAACTGCGTTATTCTTAATACACGGCTGTGTTGCCCTAGCACTACACACAGAGGGTGTTGAAATAACACTAATTTTGTGTAAAAAACAGTCGTTGACACAAATTTTTGTGCTAAATTTGACGGGAAGTTTTTTACTGTGTAGTAGTCATATGTCACTGTAACTTCCAATCCATCTATACAATTGCGAGGAAAAAGTACTACTGTTGTGCAAACAAATTGATCGATTCGTTTAAGGAGGTTGAGGTGGGATAGTCCCGACCAAAACTTTGGAATATTGTCATTCGGATGTATTTTGTATAAAATGATTAAAAATGTAAATAAAACTAACGATATTTATTATTAAGATATTAAATTCATTATTGAAGGATTTTTCATCTCATAAATTATTTATTTGATATTATTGAATAATTTTAGACGAATGGATTGACTTTTGGATGTTTAGTCCAAAGTTGGAGAAAGAAGAAATATCAAAACTGAAGATTAATTATATTTTATCATTTGTCAAAAATTACCCATGCGTAAATCTTCATAAGTACTTCCAATAATTGTTATTTTTCATTAAGTTAAAGCTTCCTAATAAAATTCGACATTTTGAAAAAATTATCGGTCAGGGTCAGATGACCATTATGGGTCAGAAAACGGAGCGGCGACCAAATCGGAGATGCGTCGAAAATTCGAAATTTGCAAAGGCTGATTATATGTTTATCATACTTTTACGAGTAGTATATGTGTACATTCCCGGCATAATGTACAGTGTTTTGACCGTAATGCATTGATGAGCGATAGTTGCATGATCATTTCGAATAACTATCAAGTAGTGACTGTGCACAATCGATACGCATGTGTTACGTGGATTCTGAGTTTGGATTTTGATATTCGATCAACGATCATAATAGCAACGACAACAACAGTAATTATAATGAACACAGTTGGCCATACTAACAAATATGCTGAAGTGAACAACTTATATCCTTAACAATAAGTTTACTATTAATATTCAAGGCCATCGTGGCTAATGACAAATCAGTCATGTTCTAATAAATGTAATAATCCATAAATGTAATATCCAAATAATTGGATATGATTGCTAAAATTGCAGTTTTATGCGTGGGATGAATGCGAAACGAGTATATTAACAGTAACATCGTCATCAGTTAGAGTGATTTTAGCAGATTGCCTTGTATCAAGACTGATCAGATGTATAATATAAGATAGTCATTGTAGCAACAAACAAAATCATAACGATCATCTGTTTCAGGCTTCCGACAGGCAGGTAACGTATCCAGCATGGAACGAAATATTTTTTCAATTTCAAAATCTAATAAATCTACACCGCAATAACGGAAGAATGCAGGATGCTGATGATTCTGACTCAGTTTATAACTCACTAACTGATACCCCTGGGCTATTACCTACGCCAAAAATGGGCCGAAGGAGAGAAGATAATGGTAAAAATGTTCCAACCACTCGTCTTGATTCCGAAGTCAATTCATCGATTGACAACTATTCAAATGACGGACATCAATTTAATGACGGATATCCAACAGATTCCCACAAATTCTTCTGAAAATAGAGCGGACGTTAATTTCTTTAACGAATATAGCACCATTAAATAATATTTATTTTTTGTGCAGCACTAAGTAGTCCATTCAAGACTCAATGTGGATCACACAATTATGATCCCTATTCCTTGAAAAGTTACCAAGGTGAACTTCATTATGAAAATGGTTTGGCTTATTCGTTAGAGGTGAAACATTTTCCACCTTATCACGTATGAACTCATGCGCCCAATCGGCAACAGTCGGACATCATTGTTCAAGAACAACATCCCTCAGCATTTTCAATTTTATCGAATCGGTTCTAGTTTGTTGCAAATGTTTAAAATTGGCTCCTGTAGCAGTCCAACGATATCAGCACCAATTCCTATCATGAAATTTATACCGATTCTGTTCAAAGTTTTAAAAGTTCTCAAAGTCATAAGAATGCTTTTGAAAAATGTCTTTATTATATAGCTTATTCTGCACTTATTTGGACCACCAACCACGGGTGGTGACAACGTGAGTGGACTAATAAAATGGAACCTACAGGAGTTCGAGGAACTAGCAATGATGCCAATTCAAACAGTGAATATTTTTCATAGAAGAATTATGTAAATAACAGGAACAACAATTTTCTCACCCTTATAAAAATTCCGGAGTGTTTTAGTAATGTAACATGCAAACCAGGAACCTATTTATCAAATGACAAAGCCACTTCCCATACAGTGATTGAATGCCTTGTGAAAATATATACCAAAGATCATGACAGGTTCAGAAGATACCAGACCGAAAAGCAAAGTGATAACGAAGCATTTATGGTTGTTCTACATATATGATATTTTTATCTACTCAACGACCCTGTAATGTGATATCCTTTTGAAAACTGTTTTCGACTTTTTCATTGATTTTGAACAAGTTACAGGATATTCGTATATTTATACAATTCTTGGCATGTACGAATGCAGGGACTCATCAAATTACAAAGGGTTTAGATAGTCATGGTTGTGAAAATCAACTCATTAGCTGGATTGTCCTGTTTTTACAAGAAGCAACAACTGCTGTTGGATTGTTTATTAACAGAGGGGATAGTATTGTAGTATGAGATAAATTGATGGAATAAAGTTCATTAAGAACATCATGACAATTTATCCTGTTGAATGATTTCCTGCAAACCCAAACTGTGTGAACACAATTGGAAAAAGAAGAAAAAAATTCGACAGAAATAATTCTTACCGTACTAAATTGTTTCAGATTAATTTTAATGCGACATGTAAGCTCAATTGAGCCTTTTAAATGGAACTGCTCCTGAAAATTAAAACCATGTCGCATCAGCTGTTGATGATATCACCTTTGTTTCAAACTCGTACGACATCCACGCATCTCAGAATCACTACTAGGAATTCAAAGCCTGGCTCATCAAAATTCTTTGTTCTGCGCGATAACTTGGCACCAGTATTCGAGCGTGTTAGGTAGTCACCAAGTTAGATTGAACTAAGAATCTCTATCACTTCTCAAGCTATGAAACGTTTGTCAGTAAATCTGATTATTTTGCATCCATTCATATATTTAATTATATATCACCAATCTGTAGTAGTTCTTTTAGTCCCCAGGTTTGTGCAGATATTTCAAACCACTCAAGAAGAGACATATCTCAAACATTGTTCGAGAAGCATTGGCTATGCAGTAAGTGAAACTTTTTCACTAAACAAACGAACGTTTAATCTAACTATGATCCTAATTACTTCCCTGAACTGTTGTAGGATTAATTGCAAGTCAAAAACAAACGCCTGACATTCAGAAGTTCTTCTGCTGTCAACCAAGACAAAATTACATCGGACAAGTGAATCAAGAATACTTCCAAAGTAATCGTCAAGATTTATCCAGAATAAATCTGTTTGCGAGGGAAAAATTTCACCATCACAACTACCATAAACCATCTTTAATTTGGTCGAAACCTATAATTACTAATGATAAACATATGGATACGTTACCAGACTTAGAAACTATACAACTCGATCCAATTTACCAGTCAAACCAATCATCTCAGAATTTGAATGATTCACAATCAGTCTCTGATATCTTCTCCATAGAACTCCTGAACGTTCAATCGAATCGTTTGGACAATCCAAGTATCAAACCTATAGGGAATATGGCTACAAGAATACAATCATTAGCCAAATCTCAAAAATCGTTATTTTTCTCGTATCTATCAGTTTTCATAAACATTGCAGAAACGAAACTCATTGTTTTCTGGCCGTTCAAATCTTACCGACTATACTAATCAATTCATTTTAGATGCGGTAACTACGATTAACAAGATTCAAGGGTCGAACATCTTAGCAGTCCCGCTGCTACTATTGAGTGCAATAAATATGATGATATCATTCATATTTCTAGATGAGTATTGTCCAACCTTGAATTAACGTGGTGGCAACATCACGCAACTACTTACTACAGTTTCTGCGTGCATCGAATGTGTGAATGTGCAGAAAACGTTTACGAATAAATAATTCCAAGAAAAAAAGATAACTTCAGTTACTTATCTGTGAACCTTTTTCCCCCAGGTCATTATGCATAATATAAAGTAAAATAGGTGAATCATTTATTCACGAGTTCACGTACTGGCTCATCATGCATTTCTTCATTCCAAATCCATAAGTGAAAGTAACAAGTTACATTCGTCCAAGATTTTGCGCTATGCATACTCTAGTACAGTTCTACTCGAAACGTCAAATCGGAAACTAGTAACAGAAACATAATCGTAAGCTCATTTTCGAAATTTCAATATGTACTTGCGCATAAATTATTTTTCATTTTTCTCCGATAGTAAAGTCGATAAAATATTGTGATATCACCAAAAGTGTTACGTACCACGCGACGAAGTCGCAATGTCGCAACTACGTCTTCGCAGCGAATTGCTAATTTTTCGATAATCTCACATTTTGCGACGACGGTTCGAAATATTGTCGCGATAACCTGCATTTGACGTGTATGTCCATATATATCAGTCGTCAGCAGTCGTCAGATCGAATCGAGATCTGGAAATATGCCGGCTGCCATGTGATACCGTGTGATTGCGTGTGACGCTACCAACATGCATGTATATGCAACGGTGCGCACCACAGGTTACGTTTGTCATTTGTCACTTTGACAACTGTAATTTTGTGAGGCGCGTTAATTTCGAAGTGCAAGAATATTTGATCACTATCGGATGTGATATATTGAAAATGTCGTGAAATATTGCATGAATTTTTCACTAATTGTTTTATGGTTATATTTGTCAAATTGTTGCTGAATATATACCGATGACGGCAAGCGTTTATCACGTATTTGCGAAATTGTTGATAATTTTATTTTCGACTGGACACGTTTTTCTCGTATTTTCACAGTTTCAAAATATGGCTTCTACCACTGAGAACATAAACGAATTCGATCAGGTATCGAAGTCGAATAATCAATTCATCCATACATTTTATTCGGTGAGTAATATGATGCGTCGCCTGATTTTTATTTCATGATATTACTTTGATAATAGTATTGAACAATTTATTTCTGTCCTCAGAACATTTCGACTAAAATAGATGACAATATCGTTTGTTCGCCGTTGAGCGCACATGTCTTGCTATCTTTGATAGCATATGGAGCTAAAGGACGAACCAAGGAAGAATTGCGTAACGGACTACATTTGCCGAGTAGAAATTCCTTAATGCAGGACGGATTCAAACATTTGATATCAAATATAAATGTGAGCAATTGTTTGTACCAATTTTTACCATCCGGTAAATCTTGAGTAAATCATAATGTTAGATTTTATATATTTTTCAGAATATTACCAACGCCGAATTAATCTTGGCTAATAATATATTTATTCAGGATGATTTAAATTTAATCGACGATTTCCTCTCCGTGAGTTCAGAATTCTTCTATTCCGCTACATCCAAAGTTGATTTCAGAGATGCTGCTCTATCTGCCAAGAAAATTAATTCTTGGGTTGAAGAAAAAACAAACAAAAGGATCACAAATCTTATATCACCAGGTATGGTGCGGCAATTTCAAGAAATGTTGCTAGATTACAAACTAAATTGTAACAGGAGAAATGAAATTTGACTACATTGCAGCAAAATTCTAGAATTTCTGGCATGCGTTTTAATGGGGGTTGTCAATAACAAAAGAAAAATGAATGTTGGGTAGATCAATGCTTTAGATTAATTTAACAACTGTAGTATCTATTGAAATATTTCTTATTGTATGGAGACGTGTTACTTTCTTAATCGAAAGAAACGTGTTACTTTTGTAGATAATATTGATGAATCCACGAAATTAGTATTGGTCAATGCCATATATTTCAAAGGGATTTGGGCCCACAAATTTGATCCAAAATTGACGGAGAACCGCCCTTTTTATATCACAAAAGACACGAAAAGACACGTTCCCATGATGTTCAAAAAGTTCAAGTATCCACATGCCGTTGTGGAAGAATTGAACGCGAAAGTGATCGAAATTCCATATTTGGTAATTTGTTGAGACCTCACACATTTAATAATATCAATTTCAAAACAAAATGTTTACCTCCCGTATAAACGTTTCAGAATGAAGAATTGAGTATGGTGATTATATTACCTAATGAAATTGAAGGACTGGAACGTGTGGAAAATAATTTTGATATGCGTTCTATCAAAAACATCAAATGGAGATCAAATGATATTGAATTATACTTACCAAGATTTGAAATCGAAACTTCGATTAATCTCGTAGAAACTTTGAAAGAGGTGAGACAACAGCTGTAACTAAGTAGCTACAAGTTTCATCAACTTTTATTCGCATTTTTCCTGAAATTGAACTTCTATTGTAGATGGGAATGAGAACCATGTTCTCTCACGCCGCAGATTTCAGTGGTATAGCTCAGAGCCCTTTGCAGGTCAGTGATGTCGTACAAAAAGCATTCATCAAGGTCAATGAAGAAGGATGCGAGGCTGCAGCAGCCACTGGTAAAGTTCAATTATTCTGAATTTAACCAATAAACTACATTATCAAATACTCCTTGATTTGTTGTATAGGTGTACAGATAAGATTGAGAAGAATGGCAGATCCACCAGAAACATTCCAAGTTGATCATCCTTTTATGTTCGCGATTCATCATAGACCAAGTAACATTCCAATATTTGTTGGTAGTGTCAGAGACATAAGAATATTTCCAGAAAAAGACGAACTTTAATTTTAATGCTGAAAAAGGATCTTCTTACGTATTCGTGAAATGATAGTTCGTGTTTCACTTTTGGTCATTGAATATATATAACATTCGCAACATTGACAATGCTGCATGGAACAATATATAGACTTAGAATTAATTACCAATTGAATTGTAATTTGCTAATTTCATACGGAAACTAACAAACTAGATATCAAAACTGATTTCTTATATTTGGTTTTATTGGTATGAACTGATCTATAAATGAAATTATTCTATAAACATTTATTCTATTTTTAATATCAGTTATTTGTAAGCAAAACGAGAATAAAAATCCTATTATAAACCGAATGTATCTGAAGATTGAATAAAATAAAGTGAAAGGATTCTAACATCATAGAGATTTCATACATCGATACCCGTCATTTCTCTGTACGTTCATTTATTCTCATAAGGAATTCATCAAGTTTTAAAAAATGTTTCCATCACTGCCATCACAATTTCCATTATTATATTTCTCCCATAAATACAATAAAATTTTGACGTCAATTACAAATAAAAGAGTTCCGCTGCTAATCAGTCTATGCGATGCTTTATCAGAATGTATAATACGATTTGTGGTACCAGTAATCGTCTAAACTTATAAATATATTCTGGCCTTGAGTTCGCATGTGGAAACAGACACCTTTGCCAGAGCCACGCAGCACTGATAAAACTACTAAATCAAATTAGGTCAATTATATACAACTATATTACCTACATGGCAGTACCATCGATTTAATTTTACGTACTTTCATGTACGTAATCCAATTTTGAGTACTGAAAATTGGAGGAAACAAACATAAAACAACGTTGGTGACTGGTATTAATTGTAACAAAGATAATAACCTAACATGATGATACCATGTACACCATATCTAGCCGTCACTGTCATTAATAAAGGAGGCAAATTTCCTCATTTGGAGAAACCAAGCCAGTGATGATCAGATTTACCAATGAGTCTTATCAATAATTATCACTTATTATTCTTGAGCTCTGCTTCCATCTGCTTCTTTGTGGGATAACCATGTGCATCTGTATATAATATATACACACTTCAGTGAAATTGCAACGCAATAGCAATCGGGAGTGGTACTTTGTGGGATGACCATGTGCATCTGCATATGACATATACACACTTACAGTGAAGTTGCAACGCAATAGCAATCGGGAGTGGTACTTCTCTATCGGAGGCCTCTGTTATGTGATTTGCGATAGTGGTAAGCAGGTGATTATCAGCAACAGTTTGCCCTGTTCAAGTATATAAAAGAAATTTCCTATGAGCTGGCGCTGAGTCAATTTGCTGGTAATGTTACAACTCAGTACAGTGAGCAAGGAGAAGGATTGAAATTCGCAGAATTGTTTATTTAAATCAATTCTGATAAAAGGAAACACGTCACAAGTATATGGAAGGAATTAGGTTTCATTCCAACGTTACTGGCTTATTGCGAACAAATCAAGTAAAGGAGCTGCTGAAATAAAATGGAGCAATATATTCGAGACAATATTGTACCCGAAGTTTGTGAATATTATGGAAAAGAAATTCAACACGTTACTAATTGTGATATCATAGCATTGGATGCCTCGTTTGATAGTTGGTCATCGACGTCGTTCCAATTGAAATTAACCATTGGATCTCGAGATGAGCAGGATACGGATGAACACTACAACATGTTTGTCAAATGTGCTTTGAATAATTCCAAAATACGAACACAGGCCGACAACATGAAACAATTTTCAAATGAAATCCACATTTACAAGAATGTCAAACCGATGTTTTGTGAGTTGTTGGGAAGCAACCGAAAGTTGTTCCCACAAATTGCTTATGCCGAAACGAAGAAAGGTATTTCCGACGAAAATCCTGACGCCACCAGTGCAATCATTGTGATGGAAGATTTAAAAGTACATGGTTATAAATTGGGACCACGGGGTGGATTCGATCTTGATCACTGTATTTTAGCACTGGAACAATTGGGAAGGTAAACAGAAAATAATTAATAATTTATTTCATTTTAAATGCAAATATTTCATAATCAGTTTTCACGTATTGCAGATGGCACGGGGTTGCTCTGTTTTTGAAAGAAACAAAACCAGAACTGTTTCATGACACGATACTTGCCCCGTTACAAGACTGTCAGGAGAGCGACGAACGAAAACAACGTATTCGGAAACTATTAGGCATGGCAGTTGATCGTGTTTATGGAAATATTGACCAAATAAAAGATCCGAAAGCGCGCGAAGCTTTGGAATTGTACAAAAAAAAGTCCGAAGACATGTATAGTTACGTGCGAGTTATTGGGAAGAAAGGTACAGAGTCGAAATTGTCCTTGTTATGCCATGGAGAGTTTTGCCGTAACAATATTCTCTTTAAATATGATGAAAATGAAAAACCAATAGACGCAATACCAATAGACTTTCAACATTCATGCCACGCCACACCAGCTTCAGATTTGTCCCCCTTTTTTTATGTAAGCACAAATCTTGAGGTACGTAAGAAACATTTTATGACATTGATGGAGAAGTATTATCACTCTTTGAAATCTACTATGGTTGAACTTTTATCGAAAGATACTGCTAATCCGGAAGACAAATCCCATCTAATTGTACCATCTTTTGAGTTGATTTTGGAGGACTTTAGGCAGCATGGTATCGTAGGTTTGAGTTCTGGTATATTCTATTTTCCGTACATGATATGTAGTCCTGAAGAATTGCAACGTACGAATGAAGTACTGCGCGAAACTAACAGCTCAGACCTTTCTAAAGACAAATTAGATAATATCGGAGGAGATTCTGTCACTAAAGAAATAACTCAAATGTTTGAAACAGCAATTATGCTTCATGGTATTGTAATAGAATAAAAACCAGTGCCAAAGTTTGTCGATATACAGCGATTATATATTAGCAATTATTACGATACATCCAACTTCTACGTGATAACTAACTTTTCCTTTATAACTTGTCAACGCAATTACTTACAAAATGCTGTACTATTGGAAGATAGTACTAATAAAATTAGAGTATGTGCAATATTATTTGTGTATTGGACAATTTATATTATTATAAGTAACGTAATATAATAAAACAATACTTTCTCAAAATGATTTCAAGTAATAACTGTACAATCCTCACGTCCAAGCAGTCTAATGTCAAAAATTGGAGTACCTTCTCTCTGGTTGGCAGTTTTTCTTGCGGAACACGCCGAAGAAAATAAAGATTACCAATCTATAAAAGGAGTTGTTTGGGAACAGTTGCAGGTTCTTCAAATGTGTCTCAAAGTTGAGACATGCTTGTCTTTCCTAATCAGCAATCATGTTATTGTCACAGTCTGTGAAAACGAGATAGCAACCCTGCTTGTTTGCGTTGGAGATGTTTGATGAGTGGCACTCACTTAATAATATTATGCCAAATGCGAATCATACGTCTCAATTCTTATAAATCATCGATACTTATTCATATTTGTTCATAAACGGTTGCCAATATATTTACAACCAATAAGTATTTTTTCAAATTAAATTTACATTTAAATTTGCCTGACAAAAATTGGAGTGTATAACGATTGAACATTTCTTAGTTATTTAAAATGGAAGAATATCTTCGAACACATGTTGTACCAAAAATTTGCGAATATTACATAAAAGATGTCCATAAACTGAATAAATGTGATATCAGATCACTGAATACTTTGAGGGAGAATTTTGCTTCGACGTTGTTTGAAATAAATTTGAATATTTTATGTGATAACGAAGAAAATACGAAGGAAGAACATTACAGCGTGTTTGTGAAATGTATTTTAAATGACTTGAATGCGCGAATTCTGATGCAAAATGTAAAACAATTTTCGAATGAGATTCACATCTACAAAACGGTGAAGTCCATATTCTCCAAGCTGTTGAAGACTGGTTCATATCTTTTTGCTGATGTTGCTTACGCGACAATGAAAAATAATATCGCTGCGGGAAGCACAGATTCCATCGATGGAATTATTGTTATGGAAAATTTAAAAATCCATGGATATAAACTAGGACCATGCAATGGTTTAGATCTCGACCATTGCATTCTGGCATTAAAACAATTGGGAAAGTAAGACCAACATACGTGATATATAAGTGAATTATCAAGATGAATAGGCAGCTGATAATTAATTTTTATTTATTATAGATGGCATGCGATGTCTCTTATGTTGAAGAATCTGAAAGCAGAACAGTTTTATCATGAGGTACTTACGCCATTGCAGGAAAGCCAATTTGACGAGAGCCTAGGCCGTATGATTAATAAATGGTACGAACCACCGATCCTTCGGCTTCACAAAAATGCTAATTTATTAAAAAATAAAAAAACACTTCAAGCATTGGAGGTATACAAGGAAAAGTCAGAAGATGTTTTTAGTTATTTGAAAGGTCGTGTACAAAGCAGCACTCAAACAAAATTAGCCTTGTTATGCCATGGAGATTTCTGTAGAAATAATATTCTTTTTAATTATAATGAGAATGGAAAACCGATTGAAGCTATAATGATAGATTATCAATATGCACGTTATGGAACACCAGCTTTTGACTTGTCGCTATTTTTTTATGTGAGCACAAGTAATGAGATGCGGAAGAACTATTTCATGTCGCTGATGAAAATTTATTACGAGTCCCTCGTGTCAACTATGAATCTCATATTGTCAGAAGATGAGAGTTGGAAAGAATGGTCTGGCCAAATTATACCATCTTTTGATATGATTCTGGAGGATTATCGACAGCATGGTGTGATAGGACTGACTTTAGCCTTGTTCTTCGTACCATGGCTTTTAAGTGATAAGGATGATGTGAATCAAATCTACAATTCAACTGTCGCTTTTGAATGCTTAGATTATCAAGAGCTTATAGCGAATTTGGGAGGTGAGGCTATTACCGCATTGTTGAGTGAGATGTTCGAAAATGCTGTGATGCTCGAGGGGATAGTGATAAAATGATACAATCGAAAATAAAAAGTATTGAGCTGTTAAGTAAATGTTTCTGTTCTCGTTGTATTTTTCAATATTTACTGAAGACAATAAACTATCTAGCATTAAGAAACAAATCTATGTATAACGACTCATAAATTTTTGTATTGTAATGAGTATATTATTGTATGTCTGTTACGTAATAATTGGATACAAGTTACATCAGGAAGAGTATATAAGAATCAGCAATGATTCTTATCTACGGTTATATCATAAGTAGTTTGAATTGATAAATTAGAGATGACTATCTGGATATATCTACATTGACCTTCGATGCTGTGTGTTTCGAGCAATATGGACGAATATATTCGCGTTGACGTTGTGCCAGAGATTTGTAAATATTATAAAAAGGATATTCAAAAAATCAAAAGATGTGATGTAAAATCACTGGGTAATATGGTGAACAATTGGTCGTCAATTTTATACGAGGTAGAGTTGAGTTTTTCAGAAGAGGAAGACGAAAACTGCTACGAAGAATATTACAACTTATTCGTAAAATGTTTCTTGGATGACTACCAACGACGAATGACAATGCAAACGGTGAAACAGTTTTCCAATGAAATCCATTTTTACTCGACGGTGAAGCCAATATTTTGTGAACTATTATCACCTGGGAAAAAATTATTTGTCGAAGTTCCTTACATGACAATGAAAAGTGATATTGCCAAGGATAGCACAGATCCTAGGGATGGAATAATGGTTATGGAAAATCTGAAATTGCTCGGCTACCAGTTAGGACCCCGAGACCTGCTTGATTTACAACATTGTAACGTTGCTCTGAAGCAATTGGGAAGGTACACAAAAGTAAATGGCACTTGAATCAGCCTTAAAGGTAATTTTTTATCTTACCAACTCACAAACTGAATTTCACAGATTGCATGCAGCTTCGCTAGTCCTCAAAAAATTGAATCCAGACAAATTCCACCATGATATCGTCGCTCCGTTGCAAGAATGCCATTTTACCGACGAATGTAGAGATACCATTCGCAGTATGTATGATGTAGCAACGGAAAGAATTTATAAGAACGCGCGGTACTTGAACAGTCCAAAGGCGCGCACTGCGATAAAGATATATGAAGAAAAATGCAAAGATGTATTTGAATATTTAAAACATCTGAAGCAAGATAGTACGGAGTCCGAAATGGCATTGTTGTGCCATGGAGATTTTTGTCGCAACAATATTCTCTATAAATATGATGAAAACGGAAAGCCGGTTGAAGCGATTCCAGTAGATTATCAATTTACCCGCTATGGAACACCTGCTCATGATTTATCAATCTTCCTCTACATGAATACGAGTCTTGAGATCCGTAAAAAATATTTCATGACAATGATGAGAACATATTATCAATCTCTAATGATAAACATGAACGAAATTATCTTACAAGCTGAGGGAGATGTGAGCCCAGAATTTCTCTTAATGATACCATCTTTTGATGCCATTTTGGATGATTTTCGCAGATATGCCGTAATTGGTTTGACTGGGGCTTTCTTTTTTACGCCACGAATGTTATGTAGCGAAGACGACCTAGCTCTTATGTCCGAAGTATCAAGAGATACAACCAGCAAAGAATACCGCGAAGCAGCATTAAATATTGGCGGAGACAGTGTCACAAAATTATTAGTCGAAATGTTCGAAGATGCAATTATACTTGATGGCCTAGAAATATAAAAACCAGTATTTTTTAGTTCCATAGTATGGTAGATTGATGGTTGGAATATGGAAAAATAAGGAATGTTAAGATTGTAATATTTTTATACTCCATTAACATGCGCTAGAACAAATTGTGAATTGTAAAAATTCAGGGATTCATTTTTGTGCACGATGTTTACAGTAATCAAATAGATAGATTTGATATTTAGTAACCCTGATTTGTCTTGAAGCGAGTTATAAAATCAATGAATTCTACGTGTATTGAACATTTTTTAAATTGAATATCCTGTCACAGCTAACAAGTATCTTCCAGGTGATAAGAAGATGGGAGGATATTGATTCATAAATCAACACTACAGAATATAGTATGCATGTACGAATGAAACTGGATGTATTGGCTTTCTTCATTTAAAAAATATACTTACAGGAAATTGGGAAATCACTTTGAAGTAATCATCTATTATCAAATATCTGGGTACCTTATAGATGTACTAGTAACGGAGAACTAAAGATTTTAACATGTTTAGAATAGTTTAATATAGTTGTTGGATGTAAAAAAATGTATTTCTATAAAGAGATTTTCATATGCAAAAAATTGTTCATATATAACGGCGAAAAAATTGTTGACAATGAATGTACAAAAAATACATACCACCAAGAATCCAAGAATAGCGATAATTAATACCTTTATTTTCTGTGATAAGAATACACCATATCTACGAGATCATTTTTCTTTCCGCTCGGTTTCATGTCAACACTCAACAAATAATCTTTCAATTGAATAACTGTACATTTATCAACCTATAAAGGGGGAATTTTTTTATAATCCAGCAAAAAAGAACAATAAAGAATCATGTGGAAACAAGAACAGAGAATCACTCGTTACTCACTCTATTTGTTCTCACAAGCTCATCAAAATCCAGCGGACCATCCATTTTTGCAATTTTCTTAGGAACATTGGTATTCCACTGGGACGAAGTTTTCATAGGTCTTTCATTTGTTCCTCTCGTTTCAATCACCAGTTGTTGAATCTGGTTTCCAATGCTTTCCAACCTAGCTTGAACTTCTTCTTTATTGGGTACTGATGGAGAAATAGACAAAGAAACAAGTCAAGAAATGTTTGCATAAAAATCTATCCGGTCGAAATCTAATCTCTTATCCCGTGTCTGTTCAAATTCCATATTTAATATCTAAATTACTATATACAAAAGTTGATTTTTTTTACCTGTAGTATCATCTGGTAATTCACGTGAACTTCTGTCCATCGCTAACGATTCTATGTTTGCCAATTCAATATGTAATCTTGGATTCAGAAACATAGTAGGATTGTAGGTAATAGTAGATTTCTTAACGAATTCTGTCCATAACTTGACTTTGTCAGCTTCAATTGGACATGGATCATCAGATTCATCATAAACATAGTTGGGTATTTGTTCATTAAGATCTTTCACATTTTCTAAGAAAAAAATAAAAAATCATATGACAAATTATACGGTTCAACAGAATTTTGTCACCCAAATATGAAATCATTTCTCGGATATTTTTTGGCTGAGTCTGAATTTGGCCGCAGAATCATCGTAGCACATCAGGATTTCGTGATAAACGTCTCTCGAGGTATCGAAAAAACGGTTTTTCATGATATTTGATTTCTTACTGCGAGAAAAATGATTGCTTAACCCAGTTATAGGAAATAGCAGAAACGTGCTTACGTTATCATCTAGTACTACTCTTCTCTTTGGAATATATTTTCGTTTGTTTGGTTCGAACTTTTTTTTTCCTCAAAAATATATCAATTTAAATGTGGAGTGTTCGATTAGCACCAGGTATCATAGCCCGATATCCTGTGTCGATCAAAATTAGTATATCTCAACAAAAAAAATAGATCGAAACAAACAAAAAAGGATTCTGAAGGCAAAGGTTAGTACTAACTGATAGCCTGAAAAGAGATGAATGGTGAAATTTTCTGTTCACGCATGAGATTTTAAATATCACCGTGAAACATTTTCTTTGGCACCTTGAAGTTGGGGTATCTCAACAATCGACGTGCTAAAGCAACGTAGCATTCAGGTGTGGACCCTACGCTAAAAAATCTACAAGAATCATCTTTAATTCAGGTGGCAAAGAAACGGCAAATTTTGTACTAATCATATAATATTGCAAGCAATATTCCCAACCTCTGAATGGTTGTTTATAAGCGTAAAAACCATCCAAACTCATATTTGGTATCATTGCATAAATGCAAGCAGCAGATCGAGCTCGAAATGTGATCGCAGTAATTGCCATCACTTTTTTCGAATCACATTGTTTTAAGAGCGCCGCAAATAACCTTTTGCTTCCTGAAACATAATGACTATTAACTTTTCAGTAAATAATGAGGATACAAAAACAAAATATAACCAATCCTAATATTCGTTAAAACAAGGAACTAGTGCATTTACCTCGAAGCTCTGATTCATCGTAACTAATGAATTTCGGTGGTTCGATATGATATGTTATATCAAGACAATTTAAAGGCTTGAACCCTAGTAAATCAATTCCTGGTTGACGTGTATTGGCAATACTATAAGCTTCAGGTGACGTGAAAATAATTTTTTTCCCACCATATTGACGGTATTGTGACACATCTTTGGCTAACAAATAGCTTTGAGAATCCGATTGTGATGGATTTGATTGATCGGCATCATCTTCATTTGGCTGAAATTTGTTCATGAATTTGCATTCCACAGAGCAGACGAAATTCTACGATTTGAATACATGACTATTTGAATTTCCATCAGACTTTTCTCAATTATATAAAACTAACTGTGTTTTTAACTGACAATGAGTTCCAGTTGTGTTTGTACCTCTAAATCACCATCAACTTTTTGAAAGAAGGTATATGATTCCAATATTTCATTTGTTTTTTCATTTAAACTTGCTTTGGCTGGAAATTGGGTTTTTCTGAAATAGAAACAATGCTTGAAGATTTCATTCATCTGGATTCAGATCTGACTAAATGATATTCTGTTTAGCATACGCTGTTACACTGTAACACGAAACCCCAAACTCCACTTCATTGCCAAGTCGCCATGGCAATTTTCCAGAAGCTCTGGATGGATGTTTAATCTGTTCCTCAATATCCGCGAGATATGTTCGCTGATAATCATCACCTTGATCAAATTTTCTTGAAGATATTTCCAGATCTTTATAAAAATGATTCGGGTTCCAATTCTTTCCAAGTCCGACAACTGTGAATCTTATACCAGAATCACTATAATCTTTAGCTTTCATTCGAATCTCATGTTTCTCGATATTACGATTTTCACACGGATTATCCGAGCATGTGAACAGTATTATGTGTCGAAATGGAATTTTTTGTTTTAACATGCTCAAAGACCGTGCAGCTCGCCACAGGGCATTAGCAAGCGGAAATGTAGTCGATGAACCAATTTCTTCTTGAAACTCGTTCAAGTTGTCCACTGAAAATTTTGCGATTAATACAGAATTCTATTATATTAAATATCTACGTGATACACAGTGGAGCAGATCGGAATAATAATTTCGCAAAAATTGAAGACGACTCGGTTTCAATTTTAAAACTTGAATCAGTCATATTTATACTGTGATTATACGTGAAACTACTTACATCTATGTTCAATTTCTTTCAGCTGGTTGATCGAGACCTGTTCAAATTTTTGAATCGTAAGAATATGATCTATTTTTGGATCGGTATCAGATTTATTTGTGCCGATTAATATCATTCCCATAAAATCACTTTTGTTCCATGATAATTTTTGGCGTAATATGTTTTTGTAAACCTGCAAAATCATGAAATCAAAACAGCCATTGCAATATTACTTCGACAATAAACATCAGTTCGTACAGCAAATATCAGAGTAATCATCACCTGCAAACATTGGGATATATGATTCATTTTTGTGTCCGGATCAACTTGAAACATGGGATCCGTTGCATCAATAAGAAATATTATGCCTTCACGAAAAGTGCCTTGTTCTCCAAAATCTTCATCCTTGTCTGGCAAATCTAATTGCATCTGCAAATCATCTTTGGTCTCCATTGTGAGAACTGAAAATGTGAATCGTATATAAATGAATAACGTGCTCCGATCTTTGAATTTGAGCCTCGGCCTTGGGAAGAATTTCCTACTGATTCGGTTTTATTTTAAAGCAACGTTAGGGAATAAAATTATATTCCGTTTTCAGCATCATTTTTGTGTGTATACCAGGAAGTACACATAAGCTGTGTTTTCTCATCAAACTCTGTTTTATGGTCGACTTTATTCCCTAATCTGAGTGCACAGACGTGGCTCTTGCAATTTCATGTGAAATCATCGTTATTGGTAGTTTTAAAGGTACAACGACATTCAGCAAAAACAACTGACGTGGACCATTATTGATGAAAGTTTAAAAATGTCAGAAAATGTCATTTCGTACGAAGTTTTTCGGCATATGAATATCTCAAGCATTTTAGAAAAACAACTGAATCGAAAGTATAACTTTGCTGACATTGTTTACCGAGATATATTGAATTTATTGAATATCGAACGATGTGTACGTACATATCAATGCAAATTAGTGATAATTAGTAGATTGTAAATATTCTGTTCCTCGGCGCACGGTCACGCGATTCAGCGTGACCAGTTTTGACAACCGGCCACCTGATGTTGATTTCAAGCATTTCACGCGCGAGTATTGGAAGTGTTGCCAAATCGAAAATGCGTAGCTACTAGCGCTACGAAGTAGTAGGAAGGAGACACACTCAAGCAGCGCCCCTCGTAACCACACAATAAAAATAACGACAAGTTTACGACAAGTCTCTGTAAAGCATCATTTACTTACAAGTTGTTAGAAATCTACCGCCGCTAATTGAAAACGAGCTCAAGGTCAGATTTCTAGTCAAATGAACGACATGCAACGCAATCCAACGTTTCAATCTTTTACGCTGCACTAATTGTAAGTTCTGCACTACCACTGCACAACCACTGCACTAAGCCAAATGTAAATGATGCTTTAAGAAGAATTATCAAGATTAGTCAAGATGCGATTGAAGCGCCTCTTCCGGTGTAAGACCGTACACAGCGCTCTTCCACCAACCCTTACATATCGCTATTTGCCGACCTTTTACTTTTTTCCGCAAGAGGCGCTTAAATCGCATCTTAACAACTCGTTGATAAGTTTTATCGAAGAATGTTGGCTACTTCCTACTACTCAGTGGTATCGATACATTGTATCGATATTTTTCAAGAGTATCGGGAAACGCTAGCGGCATGTCGGTATGGCGCAAAGCTTTCGGCTCGCTTCGGAGGGTCAAACGAACCCGGAGCATCGTTTGGCAGCGTTCAAAGCAGTTCGAAGTTGCGAATTGCATTTTTCTGCTACGTTGGTTAGTATTTTCCGGTATTTTCCCACACAAAATCACATTAAATTATACTTTGTAGCAACACGGATATAATAAACTGAACGAACACGCAAATTCATACTGGAGTCTCAAACTAAAAAAAGGCCGTACCTCTGGTGAAAACCTGCTTAATTTTCTCATCTCTTCGAATAAATTTGAATTGACGTCAATTAATTAATGTAATTGTAAAAATTATTATTACATCGATAGACTCGTATAGTATAATCAATTAGTAGTTTGCGGCATTCTGCATAAGTATATACATTAAAACTTACGCCACGTTGAAGCCTGTGCGAATGTCCCAAACGACGAGACATACAACGTGTATGGATATGCATTATTATATATGGATCTAATCTCGAAAAACGCACATTGCAAGTAACAAGCATCGCTGATCGTTCTTTTAGACTGCTTTTCAAAGGGTTTCCACCATTTTTCAAACTATTCAAAATCATTCCTAAACTATATGTGTTATACGCACAACAATTCTAACCTAAGCATATCTTACTAATCTACCTTAAAATAGATTCAATCTTGCCCCAATAACAAGTGTTTAGCCAGAAATAGTAAACTGATGTACATTCATACATAATTTCGTAACAGACTGATTGTGAGACATTTCAAATGGTTCTATTCCAAGATATATTTAAAGAATATATTGCAATTTTTAAACTTATTTGCACAATTGTCATATTGGATGTAATTAGTTCATTTCGACTTCGGGAATTTTTGTAAACTTGAGATGTACACCTCCCACCGGTTCCAAAAAAACTTTCAATGGACTAATTTTGTATGGTATTGAGGTTTTATCGCAAACTTCAACTTTGAACTTGGTCAATATTGTAATTAGACCAATTTTTGTTTGATGGATAGCAAATCTTCCACCTATAACAAAATATAATTATTCGCATTATTTGCATCATCCACTCGCCTAAATATGATCCATTGATAATGTCAAACAATATGTTACCAATGCAGTTTCTTGGTCCATCCCCAAATGGTAGATAAGTCATAGGATGCCGATTGGCGCACATTTCGTCTGTAAAACGTTCAGGATCAAATACTTGAGGATTTGGATAATATTGTGGGTCTTGATGAATCGCCCATATAGGGATCCAGACAGATTGTCCTTTGGGTATAGTGACGTTTGTTTTCCGAAATGTATACTCCGATGTTGTTTGCCGAAAGAAGGAGACGACTGGTGGCCTCAATCTTAATGTTTCTGTAAGAAGTTGAGAAATTGAATGCACACTACCTTAAAATGAAATAACAGGAATAGAAGTGTTTCCACAAATGGCTGCTTTTCAATCATTCATTTCAAAATCAACACCTACCTGCGAAAGTGATTATTCTGATCATGCAGTCTTAATGATATTTATGTCGTTATTGCAGAGAGCATTACAAAAAATGCTCATTACCAAACTACTTCTGAATCATTATCGCAAACAGAATTTCATTGAGCAACTTGTTACTATCAATGATCAACAACATACCTTTAAAAACCATGTCCAGGTATCTCATATCTTTTATACACTCGTAGGATAATTTTCCATTGTTTGCTTTAATAGTCTCTATACATTCTGCTCTAAGACGATCCTGGAGATCCTGCCGTTGTGCAAGCTCATAAAGAGCATGACTCATAGTCGTGGATGACGTTTCAAATCCAGCGAAAAAAAATATGTAGGCTTGAGCCGTAATCAAAGAATCAGTCAATTCTGAAATATAATTAGATGTTTTGCTCGGTTTCGCAGTGAACTTAGTGCTTCTATTATTGCCATAATGAATTCAAACTGTGAAATTCTCACCAAAATCCATTTTGTTAGGGCTGTCTTTAATTTCTAACAGAAGATCCACCAGGTCACCTCTTTGCAGATTGTACTTTCTTCGATAATCCATCGTGTATTTCATTGATTTCACGAAAAAATCAGTTGCTTCCTTTGACGTCCATGGGATTCCTAGTAGTCTGTAGAGAAGCGGAAACACTGTTCGTAAGATCATTATCATTCGTGTCTTCCAAGTAACATCGAAGATTTTCCTTCCCATCTTTCTGAATTCGCTATTCTCATCAGCAAGAGCATTCATTTCCAGGCCAAAAGCGCAGCTGCCGATCACATCTGTGGTGAACTTAGCAGTTATCTCTTGACAGTCAACAGGTTGACCACTCTGTACGATATTTTCAAGATACTTTTCAAAATAGTTTGCGCATTCGACAAGAAAATGGAACATTTGCTTCATTTTGCCAGAAGTGAATACGGGTGTTAATTTGGAGCGAAGAGCACGCCATCTTTTTGTCTCTAGGTTGAAGAGATGCGCATCCAATGGATCTACATCTTCGTAAAACGGGGTACCACGCTCGGAGAAATGTGAAAAATCTCTGATCAACATGTCTCTAATCAAATCTGGGTCACGAACTATTAAAATAGGATCGCGCCACGCGAACATGCCAACCATAGGTTCTCCAGGAAATTCATCGATTATCTCTTTCAAACATTCTCCCAATGATGTTCTGAGTAGCGTAAAATTCAGGAAATTTCCAAAGAATGGTACCGGCCTCGGACCAGGGACTCCACGCTTTTTCCAGAAATAATGTGTTGCGATGCAATACCAGTAGACAGCAATAAGTACGGCTATGATGATGCACACAGTGTCGACTACGTCGAAGTTCGATGCCATCATGAAAATGGACTACACCGTATTGCATAAAAATATTTCTAGAACATTAGAATACATACATTTAAGCAAATATATTCTGACATTGTGTCGATTATGCTGATCACACAGTAAATTCCCCACCGCGGCTGATTGTTATATGGAGTAAAATATGTGCTCACCTTGTTTGTAAACTATATTAAACGCCGAAGACTGTCAAACACTTCACACTTTTGCCATCACTGAAATGGTAAGGATCATCATAAGTTATGGCATTATACCTTGACCCAAAAAATCGGCCCCATAAATTAGTTGCACTCGATTTGTGCCAGAGAAACGAGGAACACTTTTGTTAAACAACGTGGATAATCATAAAAAGATAAGATTATGATGGTCAGTTAAATTTTCAATTATCTTATCGGAGAAGTAGATAAAAAAAAACAGAATGATGCAATCAATTCGAATACATTAAATTCACTCTCAACGTATTTACCAATTATTTCAATATATGGCAGTTTGGAGCCGATCGTTCAATCTACTTGGTAATGTATTGGTTCTGAACAAACGGGACCCTGATGTTTCTAATAGCATGTTTCCAAACTAAAGTTCGGATGTTATTCCGACAGATTGAAAGATTTTGATATCAGTTCATGAATATGTTCTCTATGTTGCAATACGGCAATTAAGTGATTAGAAGTACTCAATGTCATGGAAAAATGTATTCACACGGTCGCACAGCTGATACGATTGAAGTGTGTAACGCGGAGCGACATACGGCTCATATATGTGATACCTCCAGGATGATGATAGTGACTGGACAACACAAGATAGTAGAAATAGCTCAGGATCGTGGTGGTAGGGAGTATCGCTAGAGTAAAATTTTATCTATTCTACAGCAAACTTCTGCGGACTTGAAACTAGAAAGAACATTCTCTGGCGAGAAAATATGCAGCGCGTAGAATCAGTGGAACTAACAATAACAAGATAAACTAATTGTAAGATTCGTTCCAACCCCTGCAGTTGAGGAATGGCTCGTCAAAAGTGGGCGGTGAACCTGGAAATCAAAGTTTTGAATGCTCGTGAGTTATATACAGCAAATGAAAACTCAAATATCTCTAGAAATCCAGTAAAGTCTATCTTTTATCTATTGTGCACTAGCCGTACTCATTTTGGCTACCTACGTGTGAAAAAAATGAAATTTCACTAGTCTACCAGCACTTAGACTTTTCCCGGACATTCAAAGGCTTACAGGTACCCGGACCTGAAGGCACGGGGGGTATGCATCGACCGATTATACAGAAAAGCGTACAGTAGTCGCTCATGACGAGCGGAGAGTATCTAATCACAATGATAGTTTTTATTACAGGTCTGAATTGCCGAAAAATGATTAAACAAATGGTAACACGATACTATCCTTGATGACGAACAACGTACATTCTCAATTCAACTGAATTTCATTACGTATACAAGTATACCGATTTTAGATTACTGGACGATTTTCGTCAATATTCGAATGACACTTTTCTTATCGCGTAACCAAATCGATAAATCATTGATGAGAATGGGAAAATCTGTATTCTGATTATCATTGCCATTTTTTCCATTCATCTACTTCTATCGGGTATTCAAAAGCTAAGTATTATTATGGCCAGAAACTAATGGAATAATTGTGAACGTTTCTCAGCATAATATAGGTAACTACCAGGAAAACTGATATCTATGATGAGTACATTTGAACCTTTAATCCTCAAATACCACACTATCTGGGATACCCGTAAACACCACACTCGGTGAGCGTACCTACCTTTTTGTTTCACTCATATCTCAGATCCTAATGCATCGATTTGGATGGTTGTTGTTTTTAATCCATAATTTTCTCAGATTCACTGAGCGTGATTACGGAACTGAGAGGCACGGGCATAAGACGATCAGACAACCCGGTCATAATTGACATACGTAAATTCTATACACTTTAAATCATAAGAACTTTAAAATTATAATCACTTTGATACCTTCACATTGTGGGATCCCAGGAAACGAATTGGTGGACACGGCGTCTCGGACTGCTATCGCTAACCCTGGCGAGGTGCAAACTAAAAAAATACACTGGAAAGATGTGATTTCAGAACTGAAAACAAATCAGAACGTGTAAACCAATCACTTTATTACTGAGAGAGAGCTAGGGATCGGGGCACTGAGTTCTGCAGATGGGCCGGAGATTTCTCCCCTTCTCCATGGTTAAAAAAAAAGATCAGCAGGAAAAGATAACTATGGTTGAGTCGGGTCTGACACTAGGATCGAGATCATGTGAGATAGCCTTCTTCGTCCTCAGTGGCCCAAAAAATATAGAAATTCACACCATACTCGATTTTGTATGAGAAAACACATTCCACTCCCCATAAGGCGGTTGTAACGGGAAAACCGATAGTTGGAATTTTTTTTCATGGTCATATTCGGTTTCAGCACACCCAAAAACGGGGGGGTAGGGAGTTCTGTGTGGGTGTCGACTTCTTTGTGTGTGTGCCTGTGTAATGAGAACTTATGTTTCACCTGGAAGAAATGAATCTTTATATAATAAAACGTTATCACCAGGTCTAGAATGGAGTGAGAAATATTTCAAGAATCATAGTACTTGTAATATTGCCAGAGTTACGCAAGAAATGTTCAAATTCTCTGGAAAGTTTCTATATATGCGTTACATTAGAAAAGAAGAGAGCGTAACTACACAGTAAAAACTTCTCGTCATTGTGTAAAGTGTAAAAATTGTTGTGTAGAATATTTAACATTTTAGTGTGTTGATTTAACACAATCGTTGGTGTTGTTCTCACGGTTCATTTTTCAATGCACAAAAATGTTATTTGATACTAGAGTAACACTTTTTAAATGTTACTCCAACAGTTGTTGGTGCTACTTTTAACATAGAGCTGCTTTACGTTAGCACTACACACCAAGTGTGTTGAAATGACACTAATTTTGTGTATGCAAAAAAGTCGACACAAATTTTTGTGTTAAATTGGACGGATTTTTATTACTGTGTACACACGTTGACCGTTTCGACATTCGCATAAACAACATTTCGTGCCATGACACTTGCTACTTCCTAACAGAAAGCACATTAGTTATTAATATAAACGAAATATCAACAACCCATTAGGAAGTTTTGTAGAAACGAGCAATAGAGACATTCCTGTGATGCTACGACATACCCAATTAACAAAAGCTAAAAATATAGGTGTTAAAATATAATATCTGTATGTAATTTACTCTGTGAGTAAGGTTGGCATGGTCGACATAATGACAAAATATGTGCGATTGAATGCCTGATTTTTAAGGTTCTAGAAATAGTTTGATGTACCTAAAACGGTGTGGTCTGTTTTCATAATGACATCGAACTTTGACGTAGTCGACACTGTGTGCATCATCATAGCCGTACTTATTACTGCCTACTGGTATTGCTTCGCAACGCATCATTTCTGGAAAAAGCGTGGAGTCCCTGGTCCGAGGCCGGTACCATTCTTTGGAAATTTCCTGGATTTTACGCTACTCAGAACATCATTGGGAGAATGTTTGAAAGAGATAATCGATGAATTTCCTGGAGAACCTATGGTTGGCATGTTCGCGTGGCGCGATCCTATTTTAATAGTTCGTGACCCAGATTTGATTAGAGACATGTTGATCAGAGATTTTTCACATTTCTCCGAGCGTGGTACCCCGTTTTACGAAGATGTAGATCCATTGCATGCGCATCTCTTTGACCTCGAGACAAAAAGATGGCGTGCTCGAGTACTCATAAACGTGTAATAGTTTATGAAATCGTGAATAAGACATCAGTCGCAAATTCTGTAGCACGTTATGGATCTTGTCGGTAGAGTAACAAAAACCTATCAGATCCTATTTGTTGCAGAGAATCTACTACATCGGAAGTGAAGTTATTGTCGCGTTCCCTAATTCTTAAGAATTTCACGCCGCCCAGCAGCATCTGGCATTAAAACGCAAAGTTTTATCCTACAAACAGTGGTTTTCGTTATGATTCAACACTTTATCATCGAAACAATCACGCAGAGAAAGAAAAATGCTGACTACAGCGGATTCCGAGTCGAAATTTTCATTGCAGATATAAAATCCATGTTATCACTATCAGGACAGTTATAATCGGATAATATTTCACAGTATCGTGAAATGTAAACAATGATGACGTACGAATTGCTGGCTATATCAGAACGACCGATTATAGTCAGATCATATTGATAATTCCGTTTTATACACAATACTTGCATCTTGTAGGCACGTGTTCACATCGGTATATCGAATTGTGGTGCTGTTGGAAGTAATACGAACGACAGACGCCATTCGAGGAGCGAGAAACGACATTGCAACCGTATAATTCGTGCGCATGGAGACAGAAAAGCTGCGTTCTGGACCAATACAACACGCTCGTCGTGTTGCGGCCTGCTTCAGAAGCAGCGTGGGCGTTATCGGCTCCTTTGATAGGCGCCGCGTTCGTTCGAGCCAGTAACGTCATACACAAATCACAACGTACCGTGAATAAGTACACAGGAACAGGTAAAATTGAGAACCTCCTCCTTTTTTGAAGTTGGTAGAAAAGGGGCAATTTGACCGCCCGGGGCGGTTCGCCCCCCCCCCCCCTCCCCCTCGCTGCGCCACTGCTCAGGTGTAAATTGAAATCTACTGTGCAATCGACTATTTTGTGTACCATTTTGGAGAGGAAAAAAATTTGGACATTCGTCGAAAATCAACGGAGATACAGGCCGACGAAGTTGGCAGTCAATTTGAACGCGACGACAAGAAATTCTGCGAGTAGAGTGAGTACAACCCTAGAGCGGTTTCCTCCACTCTTCAGCCGCCAGCTAGGCATGCAGGGTACGTCGCGTACTTTTCGTAATTTTGTCTCCCAAATTAATCTTGTAAACAAACACACGATGCTTCGAAAAATGAAATTACTCTAGTTAGCGATCATTGTCATATTTTTTTTTCTTGCTAGTCGCTCAAATTGTTGAACAACTGATGAATTTGTAGGATTTTTTATTTTTTTATCTTCCCTCCACGATTTAGAGCACCATCTGCCCGGATGAAAAGTTTGAGACAAAAGTGTCTTAGTTTTCAACGTGAATTCTGAATGAGCAATAACACCTGGGGGTTTCCATTTGAAATTCTGAAGGTACCCTCGCCCCTCGCGGGGGTATTTTTGGTATGATTGAATAGAACTTTCAAAAATATTGAATATGTGTTTTACTGTTTTTCGATTAGATGCATAGTATTCGAAATAATCGACCGTCCCAGGACTTTTTTAAAATTTGTATATCCTATTGAAAAAATATCTGAAGGATTTCATTTTCCCTTGAATTTTTGGTATCGATGGGTATATTGCGAGTGGAACTCGTAGTGGCCAATTCAAATATGTCTAGATCATGGGAAACTTAGTCCCAAGAAACTTAATTGTAGTAGGTGAATGATGCTTTTATTTTATAAATCGTGTGCGTACAACTAGATTCAACAACTGTTTATTTTCTAGAATATCGTGAGGTTAGCAATTTTTTTCTTGGTCAAATCATGGATCGATTACCACTGCTAAATTAGAATAAATTAACTTGTAATTATCATCGCTCATTACGTTTACTACGGTTAATTATTTCCGGTTTTTGAATGGAGGGGAGACACGAATTTGTTACAAATTAGTAGTTAGTTCCCACAAAACTGAGAATAGTATGATTTTTGAGATGATATTGGGAGATGAACCGCGAAAAATACTCATAGTTTCATTATCGGTATGAACTTTACTAACACTGCATGATGACAAGTTTGCGAATACGAAACATGGACTCCGTGCTTCAGCCTCGCACCCCTTGCATAAGTCGCAGTCACAGAACGTATATAAATAACTTTTGCTATAGTATGTACATATTTTGCGTCGATTAGGAAACTAAATAAAAGTAACAAACTTTCGTTCGCAATAAATGAATCGTATTCCAATATGCTTGATGAAAATGGTTTTAAGATCTAATATCACCATAGAATCAACAGATGAAATATGAAACATTCACCTTTATAATAAGTTGCATCGCCATATATTATATTCTAGATTGTTCCAGTTCCATCCAAATTGAATATATCATCCATTAGGAATCAAACATATTCGAAAAACTCAATTTGTTGAATTCAATCGATTGTTCTTCGTTCTTCAACGACGTGCATGTTGTATGTGATTTCGTTGAGCTGTTTTATGCGTTCAATAGCAAACCTCAATGCTGGTTGACCAAAAAAGGTTACTTCGCCTTTAATATAGACTCGACAAACAAATATAATACACGGTATCATACAAAAGTCACAGAAGGGGTGGGAGGCATGTTGAAAATGCTTAACAATGTTAGTCATTGCAATTAAAGTCCGGCTAGAATAATTCGGGGATCCTCTACTGCATCTTTAACTTTACGCAGGAACATTACAGCTTCACGTCCATCAATCAGTCGGTGATCGTAAGTCAGCGCAACGTACATCATTGGGCGAATGACAACCTGCGAAGAGAAAAAATTCAAAATCAATTCTTGTACGTTTCTTCTGCCTATGGCATAAGCTTTGGATCAGCTTTAAAAAAAATGTATGGTTTCAGGTATTAATCGTTACCTCTCCTTTGACGGCGATAGGTCGATCGAACACTCCGTGCATACCCAAAATAGCACTCTGAGGAGGGTTAATGATGGGAGTTCCCATCAACGAACCAAAGACACCCCCATTGCTGATTGTGAAAGTTCCTCCATCCATATCTTCAATAGATATCTTCCCTTTCTTAGCTTTGTCACCAAGAGCTGCTAACGCAATTTCGATTTCGGCGAAATTCTTATTTTCAACGCTACGTAGAACTGGGACCACTAGACCCTTTGGTGTTGCTACGGCTACGCTAATATCGACGTAATCCCTGTAGACGATTTCCCCACCATCGATAACTGCATTAACGACAGGTTGATCCTTGAGAGCATACGAACTGGCAGCAATAAATGCACTCATGAAACCAAGTTTGAGTCCGTACTTTTTCATAAAGGCCTCTTGCTTTGCTTTACGGAATTCCATAATACGACTGGAATGAAAAGAAATGTTTGTGTCATATTTCGATTTATGAACGTCAAGCTCTTCCAATGATTTTTTTCAATCATGGCCAACCTCATATCAATTTCATTGAACGTTGTAAGCATCGCGTTGGTGTTTTGGGCATCCTTCAATCGTTCGGCAATTCGCAATCGCATCCTGTTCATCTTAACACGCTGTTCTGTTCTGGTACCAATAATCTCACGAGTGTAATCTGCCGGTGGAAGCTGCACTCGTGCACCCTCCAGAGACTAAACGATACGATATTTTTAAAATTATTAGACAGAAACGAACTTAGAATTATCAGTTATTTTTACACAATTAGCATTCTCATATAGTGTGTACTGATATGAAATTGATCCGGAATTACCTGCGCGTGTTTGATAGCGGCGACGGGCATGGAGGCAGTTGGTGCTTGTGGGGGCGGAGGCCGACTAGCTGGCGGAGTAGCTACTTTGGGGGCTGAAGGTGGTGGAGGAGGAGGTGGTGGAGCGCTAGCTGCGGGAGTTGGAGCAGCTGCAGCAGGGGAAGGTTTAGGTGGTGCGGGAGGTGTTGGTACTGCAGCCGGAGCAGCAGCAGTTGTAGCACCACCACTAGCTCCGATATCAATGGAGCATAATTTTTGACCAGCTTTTACCGATTCGCCGTCTGGAACATAGATCTCTTTAATCACCCCAGAGCCAGGAGCAGGGACAGGAACGGAAGTCTGCAAATAAATTTGAAAACGTTCGATTGATAACATCAGAATTCTGAGCAATAGTCGTATTCGTGGAACAACTTCGACACTAAACTCACCTTGTCAGTTTCGATTTCACAAAGTACATCGTCCTCTTTTACTTGGTCTCCAACTTTTTTGTCCCATCTGACATCCCCTTCGCTCACGCTCTCCGCGAAGGGAGGCACAGTAACATCTCTTATTTCCCCTAGTTTGGTCAAAGGTTGTCAATGTAGTATTTACATGATTTGAAAATTAAATTCGTATGCTCGAGTTACAATCAGTTGATAGTAAACTGATCTTACATAATGCCGCGGTGGATCGCAGATGTCTCGTGTGAATTTTCCAATGATGGTCGACTGTATTTTTTTTACTTCTGAAATAAGAAAAGCGATATTGTTACAAGGGCGAAAATAATAATTGGATGCCGATTTCATTGCGCGGCATTCGCAAGGACAGATTTTACATTAAATTAGATCGAAATGATTTAAAAAATGTATGGATATTTATTAATATTAACTCACAGGGCAGCAGCTGTGTTGGTAACGCGCTTGGTAAGAACTATCGTCTTACGGCCTGAAAATACGTATCCAAAACTATGATTGAGAGTTAAAATATAATTAGTAGTTTTTTCCTTTCACAGTAATTAATATATATTTTGTCAAGAATTGTGGTTACCTTCATGATGAAGAGATCTTGCCACCTTAAAAAGGAAAAAACAAAACTTATGGAAAATCTGTCATCGTACCAATTTTTATTAATGATAGATAAATCGTACACCGTGCAAATCTAACTTTGCTATTACAGTAGATTAGATAATTCCGCTGATGCGAAAAGTTACGGTAATCGTTATAATGCTACAGTCGTACGTCGCGTAAGATAAATATGTTAAAAAAAATTATCATATTGCTGACATAATTCCATTGACGTATGAACTTTTTTGTACTCGATCCAATTATCTCTCGATGCAACAATCCAATTGAATAGCGATGCAGTTCTATGTATCAACTTTGTGCGTGAATAATCGTAACGATAGAGCACCTGCATAAATAGTTGGAACTGAGTTCGCGTTATTGCAAAATTCAGGTTAGATGTACATTCGCACTCAAAATATACGAAACATATTTCAAGCAACACAGTTTCGTTGCACAACGTGTAAGCGAAGTCGTTTCAGTATGTGAAATGTGTTGGGCATGCAAATCAGAGTTATGCATATGCATATACGTTCGAGTGAATTGACGAGATGGAGATCACGCTGTATTTTAAATTCCCATTTCGGTAAATATATGAAAAGTATCGAAGTAAGAACAAAGTTGAGAGCAGCTGTAGATTGTGTATATTTTAATTAGATCTTATGTAACGCGAGAAAATCCTATCATCGGACTATCACTGATACCTATGCGTGATTTAATTTCAACAGAACACGCTCGAGATAAGTAACTAGATGTGCGTGTGCGCTCGTTTGTTATCGGTGAAATTTCACAGTGACTTACCCTGGCGTGAGGAAGCGCGATGCGATTTAGGGCACGAGGCACGTACCGCGAGTAGTTCGACAGCATCGCGGCCATCCTCGTTAAAGAGATTGAAAATCGGGGGTCGTTTCACTCCCGTGCTGCTACTCTCGTATTCGGTCTTGATCGTACTCCCGTGACGAGTTGCAGGCGGCGGTGAGGGGAACCCGCCCGCCGTGATGTACTACGAAAGATGGTGGCGAGTGGTGGCGAGTGCTCCGCTCGGCGAGGTTGCAATTTTGATTTCGTACAGTTGGCCACTAGATCGCACTGTTGTCTTATCAAACTAGAGCCGCGTGTGCCAAAGACCCGGTAATTTTATTAAAACTGATTAACCGAATTCAACGAATATTAAGGTCACGAGTCACACTGAATGGACGAATAAATACTAACCGGTATCGACGAGTTTTTTCTAGCTATGACAATCTTCTCCGCTTCATACTCGTTCCAGAGTGTTCTTGACTCCTAATATTGTTCCGCGTAGGCATATGAATCTTCGCGAGCATCGCGACACTCGTTTTAGTTATTTGACAAAATTCATATTAATCCGTGCTATTCGACCTAAAAATCAAATATCCCTGGTCGGGTGTATACATCTGACCTTCGAAATATTTACCTCATATTTTTTGCAAAACAGTTAGCTCGTTGGGAAATCGTGGACCGTTTTTTTGGTTATATTGTCGGTGCGCAATTTTTTCAGCCAATCTGTATATATCGTGAGAGATGTCTTTCAATAATTCAAATATAGGATTTCGTGCAATCTATTTTGTATTCTTATTCATAGGAATGGCGGTTAAGGTCTTTCGTTTTATAAATTATCGATTACGCTGCATTTCAAAACATCGCGCCATTTATTGACAATCCTACAACACTGCGTTACGTCAGTATCCGTCAGATGTCTTTGGCGCAGCTCGTGGAAAGCTTGAATGCTTGTGAAATTAAGCATAAATTTGAATCGTCTGGTGAGTAGCCTTTCGAGCGGATACAGTCTCATAATTTGAAATTTCCATATCAGTGAATTTGGCCAAGAACGATGTCCACGGTGTAAGAAATCGGGCCACGTCGCACTGAATTGATTTTGTGGCTTTGTGAATTTGATAAATTGTAATTTTATATCGACGAACCGTTGAAGATACTTTAAATACTTGTTCGTTGAGTTTTTAAATCTAGTTCTTAGTACAACTAAGGTCAATAAACTTGTCATATGATTACGTTGTTCGGATCAAAACAGCCGACATTCGTAATTTTGACTTATACCTGTCGGTAATACAGTTTTCGAGAGTTGGAATATCCGTGATTTTAGTAAAATTACCGACACCGATTTCTGCAAAGCATTATTTGCTTACAATTTGTTAGAAATCTATCGCCGCCAATTGAATACAAGCTGAAGGTCAGGTTTCTAGTAAATGAACCACATTTTTCGTACAAGTTTACGGAAAGATTCCACTCTCTAGTTTTTCGTGTGAAATTAGCTGCAGATTTCCGACAAGACTTCTACTATCCAATTTTTTCCGTCAATCTGACTGCGGATTGCGGTCACTGATTTCTGACAAATTACTGTTATCTTGGCTATCAGGGTAATTGCGTGCAAAAAGTGGTTATCATATTCCATCAGCGCAGAACACTGAATTACCGACTGATTTGATGGAAACACCCAAGGTGGAGTATTTCAGTGACAGATCAGCATCTCAGCATTTCGTTTATCTGTGTTTGATGATCATGGCCGGCTTATACAAGCGATATCTTTTGTTACTGGAATCTTGGCCTTTGGATAAATCAAAAATAGGCAAGTAAGTAATGACATGTACGTAATGCAAAAATTTATCGTCACTAGAGACGCTTATAAATTATTTTCGAGATATATGACTGGCCGTATCTAACCCTGTTTAGAGCGAATGTGTTGTTTCTGTAGGTTATAAATCTTTGCCGATATTTGAATTCTACCAGAGTTCGAACCTTCTTGATATCGTTCGTTTTATTTTTCATTTATACAGAGATTTGGGACAGCATATTCGGGATCAGGTGAAAATAGCCTTTGCCAAGGGTGACTTGAATCAAGTAGATGAAGTGCGCTGCGAACGTTATTATAACTCTTTAAAACGGATAGCTACGAATCAGCACGGAGATCGCTATAAGCGAAAGTTCAGCAATACTGCCAGTGGTCTTACGACTGAACAGTGCAACTTATCACTTTCACCGGAATTTTTAGAGGCCTTGAAAGAAGAAAATAAAAGTATATTTTCAAAACTCTTTAGTCGGATCAAAAATTACAAAAATAATTAAAACTCACAATGTTACGTACGTGTTGCCATTTTAGATTTTATAGCTCATATTTATGTAATGTGAAACACAAAGAAGTTTGTGTGTTTGAAACTCACTTCAAGTTTAATTCAAACCACTTTCGTCGGTATTCTCATATGCATGCAGAATTGGAATCTTATGAAAAATTGCATCACGTACCAGTTATGGCTGACAAAGTCTTAAGATACCTAGAACCAAAGGCAGGTCAAAGTTTCATTGACATGACGTTCGGAGCTGGAGGTCATACGAAACAAATATTAAATGCTGCTCCGAACATTAGGATTTTTGCCTTGGATCGAGATCCGCTGGCGTTCGAATTCGCGAATGAATTGGCTAAGCAGTATCCCGGACAAATTATACCTTTATTAGGGAGATTTTCTGAACTTCCCGGCTTGTTGAAGAAACATAATGTTAGGCAGAATACTATTGACGGTATGCTTTTCGATTTTGGTTGTTCATCTATGCAATTTGATATAGCAAACAGAGGCTTTTCGGTATCCAAAGATGGTCCATTAGATATGAGAATGGATGGCGCGCGAGATCCGCACCAACCAACAGCTGCCGATGTATTAGCGCGTATGGACGAAAATGATCTGGCCAAAGTGATTAAAGTTTACGGAGATGAAAAAAAAGCGAAAAAAATTGCGAGAGCTATTGTAGAAATTCGATACTCCTTTAAAAAATTAGAAACGACTATGGAATTGGCTGACTTGGTGAACTCTGTTCTGACAAAAGATCAGAGACAAGACCAACTCGGTAGATTTGCCCATAATGCGACTAAAACCTTTCAAGCTCTGAGAATTTTTGTAAACAACGAACTCAATGAAATCAATTACGGAATGGTGTTAGCACAGAAGTATTTAAAAGTTGGTGGCCGCCTTTTAACAATAGCGTTTCACTCATTGGAAGACATGATAGTTAAGAGACATATTTCTGGTAACGTTTGTGAAACTATGGCAAATAAACAGTCATCCAGATACGTCAATCATAATGTGTGGTACGAAAAGTCAGAAATAGAGAATTTGATGCGTAGTCCATGGGAAATGATGCATAAACACGTAATAGTACCTAGCGATGTCGAAGTAGATTCGAATCCACGGTCGAGGTCAGCTAGATTAAGAGCTTCTATTTGTATCAAATGATTTTCTCTGAGTTTTGCAATACACCTCGAATAGCAGATATTGTCATTCAACTTTGGCGTCAGAAACATATAACCAAGCGTTGTCAGCGGATTTTTTTGGGTGCTAAAGTCGTGTCTTGGAAAAGCAATTTCTTATGTAAAATACGTTTATTTTATCCATATGATAACAAACAAGATGAAAACATCATGTCTTTCAATGCCTTGTATAAAAATGAGCAAAAGGTTGTAATAACAAAACATGTGTATCGTGATAGCGTATGAGAATAATAACATTCGAATTTGACCATTAAGTTATTCAGAATAATCCTTCAATCTCGTCAGTCTCGACGTTCCAATCCATGTCATAGATGCTCGGTCTAGTTGGTAGTCCGGGCATTCTCATAATCTGAAACATGATTAAAGTTAAAGTAGAGTTTGAATTTTTCGAAAGTATTATCTGGTAGAGCTGTTATCGTTGATTACCTCGCCAACCATGGGTACAACAAAACCGGCACCAACTGAGACAAATATATCCGTGATTTCCAAAACGAAACCAGTGGGTGCTCCTTTAATTGATGGATCGCCAGTTAAAGAATTTGCCGTCTTTGCCATGCACAATGGTAGCTTGTCATAACCGAGCTTGGTGTATTCTACAATTCTTTCCTTAACCTGAATGGAAATTTATTATTGTTTTGATTCGCGATTGTTCTGGTACTATCAAGATCGAGGTGCGAAAATTGAGTAGAACTGACCTTTTCAGCGAGCACAACAGATCCCGCGCCATACATTTCTTTGGCAATAATGTTTATTTTCTCTTCGATGCCACAATCAAGATCGTATAAAAATTTGAAATTACTCGATTTATTTGAAGCAGCAATGACTGCATCTGCCAAGTCTATTGCCCCAGCACCACCTTCAGCCCAGTGATTGCAGATGACTGCATCGAAAGCTCCGTTGGCCAAAGCGGCAGCTTTCACTAAATCCAATTCTGCTTTGGTATCGGAGCTGTGAAGTAACAATTAGTAAATTATTAGGACTCCGCTGAATTACTGAAACATGATTCTCGGTCATCGATATTTACGCATGGCTGTTGATAGCAACGACCACTGGTACTCCAAACTTGTTCCCATTGCTTATATGTTTCAGCAAATTTGGTAAACCTTTCTCCAACAGTTCTAAGTTTTCTTCGAGGTATTCTTTTTTCAACGGTGCTCCTGGTGTCACTGGGGAACCACCACCATGCATCTTCAAAGCTCTGATCGTTGTTACCAGCACAACAGCATTTGGAACGTGTCCAGCGGTACGGCACTTTATATCAAAGAACTTTTCCATCCCGATGTCGGAGCCAAATCCAGCTTCTGTAACGACAAATCCGTTCGATCCAACGAGTTTTAAGGCAATACTGTCAGCAATAATCGACGAACAGCCGTGAGCGATGTTTGCAAATGGTCCTGCGTGAACGAGCACTGGTGTTCCTTCAATGGATTGCATGAGCGTTGGTTCGATAGCATCTTTGAGTAGAACGGCCATCGCTCCAGTAGCTCCCTATATATCAGATGATACAATTTGCATTTTTTTCTCTATCATCAATCATGAATTTTTGTGGCGCTACAAGCTTTCGATGAACTTACAAAATCGTCCGCTGTCAAAGGAACTCCACTCTTGCTGAAACCGACTACTATATTGCCCAGACGGTCCTTCATATCTTGAGCGTCGGTAGCAAGCGCCAGAATGGCCATTATTTCGGAACCGACCGATATGCAGAATGAAGATTCTCTGGTTTTACCTTTTTCTGTCGAGCTTTGACCAATGGTAATTTTACGAAGATATCGGTCGTTCAAATCCACAACTGAAATGTTATCAAATTCGTACATTTGGTTCATTGTATTATTTTTAATGCGTTACCTCTCGTCCATGTGACGTTGCTAGGGTCTATATCCAATCTAGCAAATTTGCTTTTCTCCTCGTCAGTCAAAGAGCTGGGATCAGTTTTGGCGATACCTAATTTCTTCAACCTTCTCAATTGAATATTGGAGAATTTTTTTATTCCTTTGATAGTTGGTACTAGCCGGTCGAATAGTGCTGCGTCCTTTTGCGTCTCCTCATGAAAATATCTGGCATCGATTTGTGCAGCCAAAAGATTGTTTGCTGCACTGACTGCGTGGATATCACCCGTCAAGTGAAGGTTGAACTCTTCCATAGGAATCACTTGCGAGTATCCACCGCCAGCCGCACCACCCTTCACACCAAAGGTGGGACCTTGGCTCGGTTGGCGTAAGGTAGCAACCGAATTTTGTCCCTTGCGAGCAGTTAAAGCCTGTACTAAACCGAGAGTCGTCGTACTTTTGCCTTCACCAAGAGGAGTTGGTGTAATACCAGCGACGACGATATACTTTCCATTGCGTTGTCCTTTTAGTCTGTTTAAAACACTGAGACCAATCTTTGCCTTCTTGCTGCCATAAGGACTGACTTCACCTGGGTAAAGTCCTATCTCTTCCGCTAGTAAGGAAATTTTCTTTGGTTCCTGGCTTCGGGATATGACAATGTCACTTGGTACTGGCTTCTGGAGTTTGAGTGGCAGAGGACGCAGATTCCACACGACATTGATTAATTTTTCAGCTGATCGTTGAGCTGAGATCACTGTATTTTTCATTAACATGGCTACAGTCATAGGACCAACGCCTCCAGGTACTGGTGTGATGTAAGAAGCTACCGCTGCTGCCTCAGTATAAGCGACGTCGCCAACCAATCTCTGTCCTGATTTCTTAGTTGGATCTATGATTCGATTTTTGTATTAATTTTATCAGCTTTTGACTAGCAGTATGTTGTAAATATTTCAAAGTCTGTGATCGATAAATTGAGAATGCTTGGAAGATATATGAAAATAGTCAGAATTTATTTTAAAAAATGTATATTATTTTAACAAGTTTCCCAAAACGCTTCAAAAAATCTTGAATCGTTTGAATAAACCATTCAAAACAGTTCTTATTTATAGTGCATTTATACGTACTTAAATGGAAAACATGCTTACAAGTGAATTCAAATAAAGAGATAATATTGAAAAAATAGCCAGAAAATGTAGAGATTCATAAAATAGTGGATGAGGTATATAAAGAGTAGACAGGCAAATAATATTTAATTGAATTGTTGAATTGTTCATTAAAAATATATATATATATTTTGAATATATTAAAAAAATGCCGAAAAAAATTGGTACTTTAAACCCAATAATAGCCCGGGTCAATCGGCTCCCATGATTTTTCACCTTCCACTTTTGACTACTGCCCAAATTATACTAATCCTTTGGGTGATCCGAGTTTAGTGTGACACTATGTTTTTCCTTAGAAACGGATCCGCTTTTTTCGAAGTTTAATGGATGAAAATCACATTCATAAACAGCATGGGGGGGGGGGGGGGGTCACTGTGACGTACGACTATGACAAAGGTTATCGCAGGCTGAATGTAATTAGTGTCAAAATGTGGCAACATAAAACAGTTCCGCGAAATATGACTTTTTTATGTTAACTTGAAAGTATATTTGCTTCCAAGTTTTTTTAATGACGATTACAAAGATTAGAAATTTTATTTAAAAATGTAACTAAAGGTAAACATAATGAACTATTCAACTATTAAAAGAAATATTCATTTAATCAAAATTGAATGTACTTTTGTTTCCAATTGTATCTCCCAATCATCTTCAATGTCAATATTCAGTATTTTTCAAATATTTCCAGGAAACGACTTTAGAGTCGTAACTTGATGCAGTAAATTAGGTAAGTATCAGATTCAGTCTGGTTCAATCAACAAGTGGCATTTCTGCGACTTTTAATCGTTTTTTTTTTTAACATAAGGTGGTTCTCTACCTGGAATTGAATTGATGCCGCAATCGATGACAACTGCGCCAGGTTTGATCCATGATCCTTTGACCATTTCCGCTTGTCCAATTCCAACTACTAAAATATCAGCTTCCGATACCTATAATGTCCACATTGATATTAGAATAATTTCCATTTGTTTTTATAGTCGATTGTTATAGTCGAATGAATCGTTCTGTTATCGTTGTTTTCATAAAATCACGTATTCTAGATACATATACTACTGCTATATAATACCTATTATTTGCATCGAGACAAACATCAAACTTACTACTTTGGAAATGTTCTTGGTCTTTGAGTGGCACACAGTCACAGTTGCATTGTGCCATTTCAACAATTCTGCAACAGGAGTCCCTACAATTTTACTTCTGCCTAAAACAACCGCGTTGCTACCAGCTATAGCCACCCCGCTCCTGCAAAGTCAATAAACATGCTTTATTACTGGATTAATTAAACGTCTTGCAGTGTTTTTTAACAAGATAGAAAATCAAGTTCATAGAGCTAATGTTAATCAATTGCTTGAGTTAATTCTTTAGTAATTCAATACTTCACTGATCCAGCAGTAATTAAAATAATCAATTATTCGACAAATTCTCAAGTACTTTTTGATAAGTTCGATGCATCCATTCGGGGTGCATGGTATAAATCCGGTCATATCACCAATAGCCACTCTGCCTTCGTTGATGGTGTTCAATCTGTGAATAAATTTCAAAACAAATATAAAATAGCCGCCCCAAGATATTCGTAAGAACAAATAAAGCACGAAATATATATATAAATAATAGTCATATAAATGTCTGGGTGATTATAAAATATTTGTTTTTTCGGCCTCAACGCGTATCCATAATATGATACACGTTATCAGTACGACTAATGTGGAATTATGCAACATTCACTGACGCCTGTTTACTGTAAATCCATGGGAGAGGGCATCCATTCTGGGTTATCGTTGATAAATATTTATGAGCATGCAAATGCGACATTTTTCGTGATAAGTTTTTTTTTCATAGTCATTTGACTATAAGTACGTGATTGCTACGAATCACCGTATTTTCGTTGGTTCCCCCTCACATTTATATTGTTTCGTTTGTCGCGTGTAATTTCTATTTTCTTTCAATTTTTTTTTCTCTTCAGAAACTCACCCATCGACGTCTTTATTAGGTGACACCGTATCTGTGATTAGATGCGAGTCTATTTTGTTAACGCTGTCCAACGGCATTTGCACGATGATCCCGTGCGTATCAGGATCATTGTTGAGGTTGTAAAGTTTGTTGAGAAGCTCCGCTTCGGTTGTCGTGTTTGGAAGCTTTACGTGGGTAGCATTGATCCCGATTTCGCTTGCCGCTTTGATCTTCATTCGAATATATACGTTCGAGTCTTCTCGTCCGCCAACCTGAACGATCGCGAGTCCAGGCGTGAAGTTCGGTAATTTCTCCTTCAGAATCGCTACATCTTTGGTCAAAGATTCGCGTATTTCCCTGTAGGCAAAAGAAACAATTGACGAGCGACGTATGACGCTACATTGCGATGCAGGCACATATATCATCGTAACTCCGCCGTATCGATCGACGATAAAGGATTCGTTTGCAACATTTTCGACGAATAGTTGGTAAAAAAAATCAGTCAACGATTAGATTAAAACACCGATCAACGACCCCTTTCATGGAAAGTTCCATTCGCGTGATTTGAATACCTAGAAAAAAAGTGACAGACTGTAATAGAAATCAGCTCGTTTCGAACGAATGGAAATCAAGGGCAACATGGTCGAGCATATATTTTGTACTTTTCGCCGCGTAAAACATAACCTCAATTTCATGTCGGCGTCGTCTCATCGTGAGTCTAGTTATATCTTTGTTATTCAATTAAATGGCGCCATTCGAAGTGCACCGCGAATCTGTGTGCGTGGCGCGAATCAACGTGTCGTAATTATAACAAACACCTGTTCATACTTACTTCGCTAATTCTGTGCCGGACAGGACGATGCCTCGCTTCTCCGTAGCCATACTCCTCTTCAAAAGTCTGTGACACGATATCAAACGAAATTTGGAATAATTCTAACTCGGTTTCCGCGGTGCACAGATATTCCGTTCACACCGACAGTGTTTTGTTTCAGAATCGTTAACCAGCTGATCACACGCGCGGTTTAAGCACGGGTAAGGTATTCGTCGCGATGAAGCTGCCTCTGCACAACGCTACTTACTATATCACGAAACGCGACAGGCAGAGAGACACGAACGAATCCTTTAGGCAGAGGCTCGTGTGAGAAATCCGAGTGTGAGCGATGCGTCGTTCGGTATTCGTTCGTCTTGTTTGTCTTCTTTGCCCTCACAATTGTAAGCTTTGTATATAATTAAAGAATGTCGTACAGCAGTTCTCAGTGTCAACGATATTCCAAACTACAGGTTCTGAAATTCTAATCTACTTCTAAATACTCGCAATCTCCGTACCCGAGAAAAAGAAATAATATATAATTATATGAAAAAAAATTGGCAGTATATAGTTATATACAATATACGTATTATTTATTTTTAATTTATACACTATTATATATAATTATGTAGAGTTGTATTTAAAACTGCATAAAAGTTGTATATAATTATGTATGTAAATAATACGTAAATTATATATAATTATATTGAGCCAATTTTTTAAAATATAAATATATATAATCTTGTTTCTCGGGTACATTCGCCCGAAAACTGATTATGACGATACATCGTGCTTACAATCGTAATATCTAACAGCTTTCTTGGATGTAGCTTGCAATCGCTGTCTATTTTGAAAAAAAAGTAAAAAGCCCTCAATTGTTCGCAGAGAAATTATAGAAATTATGGAAATTATTCCAAAGTAGATATGCTCACGTAAATACTCGAAGTAATCTTCCCATACGGCCGATGTTTATAACAAATATGAGCTGTAATATCGAAGCTCGGAATTATATCGTGGATTCATGTCCATCGACACTATTGACGCATAGATCTTTTAAATTGTTGTAAACATCTCGCCGGCAGCGTTGAGCAACGCTGCGCAAGTAAACGCTGAGATAAACTCGATCTCGCCGAGATCAAGGCCGTCTCTTGTACCAGACCTCAGTGTTTCGAATAATCATCTCTTTTACATATAGTCACAAGTCAACGATCGTGGAAGCTCGCAATGCGATTGCGTTTTTCTTATTAATAATTTTTCTAAGAAATTGTTTCTAACACAACTATAATAATTTTCTTATCAGAATTTCGCAATGGACGAGACTTTCTCACCATCTTGGATTTCTTTTGCGATGAAAATTTCGCATTTCTGGCTTTTTTCGCGATGCCTTTCAGCGATCGAAATAGTTCATGATTTTAATGTAGGTACTGCATCATCTCGACGCGAATACGTCAAACGTCGATTAGTTTATAGATCACGATGATAACAATTAACTCTCGGATATTACGTGCTATCTATTATCTATTCATTTATTATTTTTGTTGTTTCAGTTGAGAGTATCGATTTGCCAACTTGTTTTCTCTTGTTAGTCATACGATACTTCCCCCCAAGAGAGATTGTATGTTTACGTGGTTTTTTACGATCTTTGATCGCAAGTATCACGATTTTGTCGAGAACGTGATCTCTTCACGCATGTGATCATTTTAATCTCGTTTCTCATAATTCTTCCTAGATTTTCTCCACACACGATCAATTTAACTCTGGATTTTTTTTCAGCGGAATCTGATTGTGCACCATGCCCCAATCATGTTCTAACAACCACTAAAATCGAAAACCGAGCATTTTTTTTATTTGATTTTTTCTTCCATCGCGTTGAGAAATGCGCATAATATTTTTTTCACTACAAAATGTATATTTTTTGCGAAATTAACAAACTATCTTTACCAAGGGGTAAATTGCAATCAGGTTATAATTCTTTTTAAAAAAACTTGTGCCATTCTTCGATTTTTTTTTGGCTCTCACGGATGATATAACATGAATAAACATAAACTTTTTTGGTTGAATTATTTCGGATAAAAATGACGACCCGCAGAATTCCCGCAGTTCAACAACTCGTGTTTTCCTTGATAATTTGTCAATCGTATTTTGTGTTTGAAACAATTGCAAAACATTTTTTCTCGTACTTCGTCATAACAATCAATATTCTACAAAATTTCATTTCGATTAAGCAAATACTTCTCTATAAAATATCCTACTAAAAAATGGTTGATTTTCGTCCGTCTAATTGTATCTCGCCACTTAATTAGCACAAACAGAAAATATTTACCTTGTTGTGTAGGTACACATAGCCACATATTGCATACAATATTGTAGTGAATAACAAATTATTTAAAAAGTTACTCCTCCAACTGCTCGGATAAAGATCATTTTGCAACGAGATGATAGAAAGAATCGAATAAAAAAAAAGCTGCTCACGTTTCGATTTGGGTGGTTATTAGTACATGATTGAGGCATGGTCCGATCAGATTCGGCGAAAACATTGGTGGTGCCACTCTTTCAGGATTAAAGTTGGTCGACGACCAGCGTGCATAAAGATGTAGCAGATTCGACTTATTTTGATATACTACCTAATCAATTATTCGCAGAACAATTTTCAGCGGATTCATTGATGCAATGGTTTTTATTGTTTCACGGGAGAAATTTTGACTAGACTTAACGCGGTGAGATCTACTTCGTCGGTTTCCAATTAAGTAAATTTGCTCGAACTCGAAGTTGGCCAACGGCTCGCGGCCTAGCGCTGGTGCACGGTTCTCCCCAAAACTTCATCGCAAACTCAACAAAAACAGTTTAGTTCCTCTCTGGTTTCTCCATCCTTCCCTCCCCTTCATCGCCATTATTCCTTGCATCCTCCCCCGCGAGCCATGATTCTAAAGCCTTCTCATTCTCCTCTACCTACCGGCGGTCCTCCTTGCCTTCAATCGGCTAACTCCACCTAATTTACTCAGAGTCTGTTTTCAACTAACAAAAACCATCCTTGAAATTAATTCCTTCGCCTCGATTCCGCGTTGCTGAAAATATCCCACTTAAACTCTGTCGTCTCGAACCGTCATCATTACCATAATACCTGTAAAATTCGTTTAATTTTGCCCAATTTTTCTCTTGTAAAAAAAACAAACCAAATTCGTATAACCGATTAGCTTGCGAATGTATTCCGTTTCAGAGAATTTCCATTGTTCGGTTACTGCGAGCGGCGAGATGATCAGCGAATCGTGATTGGTGAGATTCTTGGATCCGCAATATAATTACTATGCGGTTTCGACCTCCTCTCGACCATCGAAATGGAGCGAGGCAATTATTGAAGATTACGAAGATTAACCAAGATCCTTACAGCTGGCGGCTCCTTTAACCGTCATGGCTCGAACGATCGTAACTTTTAACGGGCCTCGATCGATCTTCAAACTTTCAAGGATCAGCAATATTTTTTCTTCCCCACTTCCTCCATGTTCCCATCAACTTGCCCTATTTCCGTTCGTACACATATCTGCAGACGGCGAAGTGACGAAGCTACGTTTACGATTGCGATAGTGACTTCGGTCCTTTCGAAACTGAGGAATTCTAATCCTTCCGAGTAGCGTAGCGTCTCATGGGGCAAGTTTATAGGCGACTCCTTGTACCTCCCGGTACACTCCTCCCGGGGTTTCCTATCGCTTCGGAGATTCCGAGGCCAACCTCTCTCACTTCTCTCTCTCTCTCTCTCTCTCTCTCTCT